>JAHLJT010009419.1:27898113-28104674 GCA_031308135.1 Acheta domesticus | reverse complement strand
CGATCTTATCTCGCCTGCTCTCCTTTCCGTACTTTCTCATTCTCTCCCATTCTCCCTGCTTACCCAATCTAAACCCTTTCTGTTCCTTGTTCTCTCCTCTCCAGAACGCCTTCCGACCCTCCCCTTAGCCTTAATCTCATCTTCGTGCTCGCTTTTTTTCCACTCTTACCCCTTGATCCTTCCTTTATCCTTCACTCACAACAAATTTTGGTTGTTCCGTCATCATCGCTTCGCTTGATGAACTCCACACAAACTATCTCACCAGTCACCACTCTTCACGACCCATTAACTTCCCGACAGATTTTTCTGGACGTTTCCAGTGCGGATGGCGTGGTGGTGGGTTAGGCCAGCAGCTGAGGGAGATGGGACATATGAGAGAGGCCCTAGAATAAACAATTCTCAATGTTTACAAGATGGACGGAAGGGCATGGGGAGAAAGTTGAGCTACTTCGATTAACTTCGAGGAAGAAATGGACCTCGAAATCGACACCACCTTCATAGGTTTTCTTTTTTTTTTTAATAATTTTTATTATTTTGAAGATTATACATGGCTCAGTTTAGCAATACAAACTTTCTCACATTTTTTTTGATGCTTATTATCTACGTTAAAAACTAAACTATTACTTCTTTACAAACTAATTATTAGGGAGAGGAAACCCACTGAGCACCTCACAAGGATCATCCAAATTGGCAAATTGTATATAAAAAACATGCTTGGGAAATCTATTTTTTATTCTGGTTGCGTTTCTGGGTGCTTTGCCTAGGTTATATTGGGATAGTTGTGTAATTGATGGTAAATTGTTATAAAAATTATGGGATAACTTGGTGATGTGATGTATGATAGGCTTTATTTGAATTTCTTTATGAAGTTGTTTGTTTGTGATGAACCAGGGTGCATTGGTTATTGTTCGCAGGAATTTATTCTGTATGACCTGTAATTTATGGATATTGGTTTTTGCTGCATTAATCCAGACAGGACAGGCATAGAGCATTAGGGGTCTTATTACTGTTGTATATATGAGCTTAGCATTTTCTATTGTTATTTTACTGTGGTTGTTTATTAATGGTTTTAATTGGATTAGTTTGACTTTTGTTTGTTGTGTTTTAATGTTTATATGTTCTTTCCAGTTAAGTCTAGTGTCTAAATGTAGTCCTAGATATCTCACTGTTTTGTTTTGTGGAGTCCAAGGAATAATGTTATTGTTCAGTGTGAGAGGTGGTGGTGTTGAAATGGTTTTTAATGAAAAGATTTTTGCTGTTGATTTGGATGGATTTAATTTAATTTTCCATTTGTTTGACCAAGCACTGATTTGGTTTAGATATTGTTGTATTGTGTTTCTTAATATATCAAGTGATGTGCTAGAACAATACAATGCTGTATCATCTGCAAATTGTGCTATATTGATTGTGTTGGATGTAGGGATATCAGCAGTGTAAATATTAAATAATATAGGTGACAATGGGGAGCCCTGAGGAAGTCCAGCCAAATTGGTTTGGGGTTTGAGAGATGTTTATCTATTGAAACTGCAAAGGTTCTATTGCTTATGAAGCTATTGATGATGTTGGTTAAGTACTTGGGTGTACCATTAATTTTAAGTTTGTACATGAGACCTTCATGCCATACTCTGTCATATGCTTGGGAAATGTCTAGAAAGGTTGATATGGTGTGTAATTTTCTCTGGAATGCTGTATGAATATGTTCAGTGATTCTTATAATTGATGAGTGGTTGATAGCTTTTCTGTGAATCCAAATTGATGTCTGGGGATGATACCATTTTTGTTGAGGTAATTGTTGAGTCTTTTCTGAATGATTTTCTCTAGATTTTTGATAAAGAGGGTAACAAGCTTATTGGTCTATAATTTTCTACATTTGATGGATTTTTGTTTGGTTTGGTATGGGTATTACTATAGAGTGTTTCCATAAAGTGGAAAATATCCTGTTCTTAATGAAGAGTTATAAATATTATTTAGGAATGCTATGGCTTGGTTTGGTAGATTTTTGAGTATTTATTGTTTATTCTGTCATGTCCTGGGGCCTTTTATTGGGGAGTGCTTTTATTATATTTGTTATTTCCTGAGGAGATGTGAATCTGATTCTGGAGGGTACATCATAATTAGGAGATGTTGCTATCTGTGTGATTGTTTGATGTAGGTTGTGTGGGTGGGAATCATTGGGTTTGAATGTATCTTCAAATGTTTTGCTAGGGTTTCAGCTTTTTCAAAAGGTGAGAATTTTTTGCCTGTGCTAGTTTAGTGGAGGAATGGTATTCTTTTTGTTAAGTATTTTATTTTTGAACTGCCACAATGTATTGTTACTAGAGCTTAATGTTTGGATCATGGTGTTATATTGTTGCTGTTTGTGAGTGAAAAGTGTTTTTTTGGTAATATAGGTTAATAGATTTAGTTCCTTTTTGACTTCAGGGTTTCTAGTGTGATTCCATAATCTTCTTGTTTTATTCTTTGTGTAGATTAAATTTTTATTTTTTATGCTTTTGGGTAGTTCATTTTTTTTATTGTGTGTGTTTATAAGTGATTTGTTTGATTTACTGTTCTGTAGTTCACTTAATATATATTATTGAGTATTGTTATTGCTTGGTCTATTTCTGGAGGGTATTTAATATTTTAAATTTTTGGATGATATTTTTTACATTATTTTTAAAATTTTTGCCAATTGATTATGTGTGTGTTGATCTGAGGAATGGGTGAGTGTGTGGGGAGTGGATGTTGTGTTGTTATTATTACTGGTAGATGGTCTGAGTCCATTTCATGGTGTACTGTGGAGAAAAATGTTTGTTGTATATTGTTATCTATGTCTAATATATCTGGGTTCCTAGAGTGATCATATGGGTAGTAGGTTGGTTCATTGGGTGCTATTATATTAAGTTTGTGGTAGTTTATTAATGTAGTAATTGTGTCCCAGCTGAATTATTACTTTACTTCCCCACTGTATGTGTTTCCCATTAAGATCTCCTAAGATTATTGTTGGAGTGTGTTGATTAATAATACCGCTGAGATTGTTATTTTGGATTTTTATATTGGGGGGCTTATATGCTACTATTATGTGTAGTTTCCAGATTGTTGTTATTAGTGAACTTAATTGCTGCTGTCTCAATACCAGGGGTTGGTGGTAGTATTAGTTGATAGCATGATGATTGTGCTCTTAATATGAGTATCATTACTCCTCCTCCATTATTATTTTGTCTGTCCTTGTCCTGATTACTTTTATAAATCTGGTATGGTGAATTTTACACTGCTGTTTAAATGTGTTTCAGTTTATACATGCAAAGTCAATTTTCTTATCTTGCAAGAAGTATTTTAGTTCATTGACTTTATTGATCAATCCCATTTGCATTCCATTGAGCATGATTAACTTATTAATTTGTGTTTGTTGCATAATTATTATTAATGTATGCTGAGATGGATGATTGTATGTTACTTATTATGGATGGTATAATTGAGTTGATTATATTGATTATGTGAGTAGCCTATCGTGGTTGATCAGGGAGTTGAGAAAACTGTTCTCGTTTGTGTGTGCATGAGAGTTTAGATTTTGGGGTTGTTACGCTGATTCAAATTTTGAGTTGTGTTTCTGTTGTTTATGTGTGTAAAGTTGGGGATGGTTTGAGTGGTTCTCAGTCCGGGGAAAGTTAGTTTGGGTATTTTGAGGTGGCGCTGTGATGAAGATTCATTGGTGTCTAGTTCTATTTTGGGGACTGGTGAGGTTAGGGTTTTGGCTGATTTTTTTATAATAAGGGCATTCTACTGTTCTGAGGTCTGCTTCGTGGTTTCCTTGACAATGATAACATTTGAATGGTTCATTTTTATGGGGGCAAGTTGCAGAATAATGATTTTTGGAACAATAAATGCATGCTATTTTATGATTACAATTATTTTTGTATGGCCAAAGTCTAAAACATCTCATGCATTGAATGGGGCCTTTAGGTCTCCTTCTCCTTTCAGCTTTTACAATGAGATTACAAATTTGATTTATTTCTAAAATAGTTTCTATGTTTTCTTCCCCACTGAATTCGGCTGCTATTACTGGAATTGGGTTATTGTCTTTTCGGAGTCTGGAAACTTTAATGAGTGATGGGTGTTTCTCTTTCAGTTCAGTGTATATTTCCTCTTCTGTGATGGATGTGTGTAGGTTTTTGAATACAACTGAGAATTCTTATTTGCTGGGTCCTTGTAAGTATGAAATTGTCTTCCTGTGTTTATTAGATATTTGGTTATGTCTCTGAAGTCACTGATTTTCTCTTGGTTGTATTTTAACTCTATTATTTATGAATTGAAGTGTGAAACTATTGTCACTTTGGTATTGATTTCCTTGCTAAAGTTCGTGATGTTAGTTATATTTGCGACATAGATTGGCGGGATTTTAACAGATTCTGACACACTTGGCGAGGTTTCATTTATGTAACTAAACCAATTTTGATTGTTGGGTTCTAGTTCACTGCTCAGTGGCTGAAATCTGTTGCCAGTGGGGACCGAATATGAATACTGCATTGAACTGTCTATGCTGGCTTGCTTTGATTGCAGATTAGACCGTTTTGTTTCGTTAGCCGAGGTAACATCATCAGAAGGACGCTTTAAATTTTGCCCTGCGGCATGTTGGCCTGAAGCGTTACCTTGTAATGAGTCCAGGTTTTGCTGTCCGAACGAGGTCTGTTGATTTGGCTGAGGTCCCATTGTTGTTTGGCTTGATTGAGATTCCATTGATGTAACTTCTGAACTGATGGTTTCCGTGGCTTCTTCATACAAACATCGATACGTTGAGTTCTGGGATGGAATAATCACTATTTAGTGTTGTTAAGGCATTACTGATGATCTGCCCGGTTGTCGGGCAGTACCCGTTGTGCATAATACGTAGCACTCACTAGTGGCACTGTTTCCACAGTCCACAAGATTTTCGGTGGTTCACAGTCTTTTCAAATTCACACGGCTATCACTGTTCACAACGATAAGCGAGGTCCGTTCGGTACGACAGTCGAGCGCGGAATGCTGTCATAAGGTTTACTCAGTTTTGCAGATAGAATGATAAAGCAACTTGACCTCACCTACAACTAAGAGTCCTTGCCCAATGTTCCCTTCTATTTTTAGGTCACTGGTGACAGTATAAGAATAATCTCAAATAGTTACGTAAATTGAAAATAATTATGAACCTGGAAAGGCTATAATTTATATTTCAGGGATGTTTTCACAAAAAAAACATCAAATTATGGTATATTATGTGATTAATTTTGGTTAAAACAATAAAGAAGAATTACACTAAAACACACTACAACTATCTATATACTAAAATAGATATGTAGAATAAATTCTAATAAAGTAACAAATTATGTGTATCACAAAGTCATTACACGAGTAAACTTGAAATCTAAAAGATACAATGGCAATGCGAGGTCAAAAGGTGGCAGAGAAGAGAAAATGTTACATTATGAATAGTAAATTACTATGTTTATTGTATATTTAAGGTTCAATGCAAAGTGTATCAGTTAAATATTAAATAAATGCTTAATACTCAGATTTAAATACGAGGCCTGTCTAAAAAGTATCCGACCTTAATTTTTTCCGCGCAAAGTAGTGATTCTAAGGCGGCGCCACTGTGCACGGTGGAAGGAGGATCCTTAATGCGTATGCTTGAATTTTTTCACCGCGTTTGCTTGTGCCAGTCGCTGGCTGGTGGTCGCTAAGTAAGGTGCTGTTCGTAGTGTTCGTCGAATTTAGTTTTCTCGCAAGATGACTGAACGAACTGAGCAAAGATACTGCATCAAATTCTGTCAAAAGCTAGGTGATTCTCAAAGCCAAACAATTCGTAAGATTCAGCAAGTGTTTGGAGAAGATGGGTGTAAATGGGTGTAACACAAATTAAGCAGTGGTTCAACCGATTCAAAGATTGACCGCACATCAGCCGAGAGTGAGCAGGGTGGCGCCAGGCCCCAAACTGCTCGCAATGCAGCTGTTGTTGAAAGGGTGAGAAAATTTGGTGATGGCAGATCGCCGATTGACAGTGCGGGAGATGTTCTCCGGCGACTCCGTGACGCAATTCGGCGCAAAAGACCAGACATGTGGACGGCGAAAAACTGGCATTTGCATCATGACAACGCCCCTGCACATTCATCCCAATTGATCCACACTTTCTTAGCTTCTCTGGTTGTTTCCAAAATTGAAGATGTCACTGAAAGGATCCCGTTTTGATAGTAGAGAAGAAATAATGCGACGACGGAGCTGAACACCATTCCAAAAGAAGACTTCCAGAGGTGTTTCCAGCAATGGAAGGATCGGTGGGCTAAGTGTGTGGAAGCACAAGGGGCCTATTTGAAGGGGATTAGGGTCCCAAATCTGTCAAGTATTCGAAATATTTTTTCTGGCCAAAGGTCGGATACTTTTTAGACAGGCCTTGTATTGCAAAACTTCAGCGTTAGATACGTCCAGGCAGACGACAAAAACAGATACGAATAAACAACACCGATATTCTCTGGCTTTCTCATTCTTCGCCAGTCAAATATTTAGGTGTCTTACTAGACAAAGAGTTAACTTGGAAACCGCATATTATTTCAACCGCACACAAAACACGTGCAAAAATGTTTAAATTATACCCTTTTATCAACAGAAATTCACCCCTTAGCATAGAAACTGGGCTGCTCATCTACAAAACGATCATAAGACCCACAATGACATATGCTTGTCCAATATGGCGCAACTTAGCACCTACCAATCTATCCACTTTACAGACAATCCAGAATAAATATTTAAGACAAACCTTGAAAGCACCATGGTTTATTTCTAATTCACAAATCCATCGAGAGCTTCAAGTACCACTCCTCTCAGAATTCATCTCGCAAAACTCTCAAAAATATTATTGTCTCCTCCACGCATGTCCTAGCACTCTAATATTCAATCTCGGTCAAAACGCACATTATCCTTCACGCATTGGATCCAGATTTCCAAAAGATCTCTTTCGCCACACGGAATCATAAAATCAGTTGCCCCCTTTCCCATAAACACCCTCCCTCCACTTCCAGACAATAAATGCAAAACTTCCGTTAGTCAAGTATTTCAAATAAGAAATTTAAAAAATAGTGAAGGGTTGCACCGAGACCCGCATTTGCCTTAGGATGGCCCCGTAAATTCATTGTATGTAACATTGTACCCGTTAAAATCCCCGAAAGATGAAAGTCGAACGGGAAGAAAATAAATAAAAAAAAACAGATAAAAATCAATGAAGTCTTATCATTTTATCTTAAAACAATCGACCATTACATCCGTCTTGAGAGCCCTAAAAGAAAAAAAAAATGAACTGAAAACTTGCACCCTGAGAACGGAGAAAACAGGAACTCCGATACCTAATACGAGTACCTCATTCTATATGCCGCCAAGCTAGGTTCCGGAACTGGCGTAGAACGACATTCTCTGGATTGTATGCTCATGTATTGAACTCGAACGAAATGACCTGTCATATAATTTGTAGGTATTTGCTGAACCACAAAATTAACGTACAGAAATTGTACCTCAAACCAGCAAATATAGTTTGCGACGATACAAATAAAATAATAAAAGGAATGCAGAGAAAATTGTAGATATCTGAAAAGATTTCAATGGTCAGGTATAAATACTTTTTGGCATATAATCTCATTAAAAATGAAACATCCATAAATAAACTACGATTAGTTGCATCACACAGACACAGTCTTGTGAAATATCTACTCATCTCAACTTTCAATATTTAAAATAAAATATTCGTTGCGTACTTTTCATTGAGTTAAAGAACATATATTTCCAAATCTACAGCGAACACTAAGTAATGAAATTGTTATTTTTATGCAATAAAATCCAGATACCGTGTCCTGAACGTTGACAATTATTGCAGATTAACATTGTTGCAAATCACTTACAAAACTAGGTAATTTGTAACTTCACATTTAAACTAGTGGTGCTACAGAATGGCACAGATTTTCCCGTATAAGTTTTTGTTGCGTTTGGTCTCGGCTAGCTTTTCGGACTTGCCAATACTCTTGACACCTGCCATCTATCGCCGCCCAAACTACATTTTTTTGACATTTTCTTAAGTGTTCGGTTTTCCAATAGAACAAAACTATTATTTTAAGAATATAAAAAAAACAATTAAACCTTGCCCTAAATGCCAATTTTCGTTGAAAAATTTGGAGCCGTTTCAAGAAAATGGCGTTTAAGCGCTACTGTAAATGCGAAATTTGAAGCTCTTTTTTACAGAAAAGTTTTGAGTTTTCGAAAAATTTCATTTGAAGTCGTTCAATGTGAAATAGTTGTGAAATTGTGAAATTTCACAACTATTGTTTACAATTGTGAAATAGAATAGTAGATATTAGTGTAAGCAATCTTTGTACGTAAGGTGTATTTATATATTAAAAAATCCGTCTGTCTGTAGCCCTGATGAAGGGTGAATAAAAACCGAAACGTTGGCAGATTAAAAAATGGTTTTGTCTATGACCTACTCTCAAGAATCATTCCATAATGGGATTTTTTTCTTAATTTAGCAACTGGTTTTATCCACTTTTTCGTTATCACGGCCCGGCAATGAATTTTTTTTCCGCCAAAAATTCGCCATTTTTTGCGCAGCATGGCCTAACTTTCCCTTTACTACTTTTCTAAACAAGAACAGGTGATCTTATCACTAATAAGAACTGGTCATTGTAATTTTAGTCACAAGCATCTTCTAACCAGAGATCCCCCTCCCATCTGTGTGCCCTGCAATACCTCTCTCAACATCCATCATTTGCTATACTACTGTAATCTATTTCAGGACAACAGACGCGAGCAGAATATTGATGAACATGATGAAGAACTAATCCTAACATCCGAGGATTATCAAAAAAAAATACTACATTTCTGTAAATCTTGTAATTTCCTAAATGACATATAATCCTTTTAATATGATTCAAAACTGTTAAATTTTTCTGTATAATTTTTCTGTTTATTTATTGTTTGTTGTTTCTGTTTCTGTTTATTGTTTCTGTTTATTATTTCCTGTTTATTTATCATTGTCATTGTGAGAGTATTGTGTCATTGTGTTATTATCATTGTCATTGTGTATCATCAATTATCATTGTTTTTATAACTAAAGAAAATATTATGTATTGTACAAATTGGTAGTCGCTAATAACCATAGCTGTTGATGCGACTTAAAATAAACAAATGAAAAAAAAAAATTACCCTTTACTACATATATCACTCCGTGTATACGTACGTATACGGGAAAGTAAAAATGTGTCTAACTGCGGTGGAACCAGCCACGTTTTGTACTAGAATATTTGGTAGTTCCATACGCTCTCCACCTTAAAACATGAGCTTGTACTCGCACAGAAACGCCCAGTGGTACTCACCGAGCGTTTGGCGAGGTTTCATTCCAAAGATTAACCGAAGACGGTGTTACGATTTTCGAAGAACAATCGAACAACTGGCATATCGGCCGAGAAATCAACAAATGAATAAAAAGCTTGTCTCGGAGAACCAACGCTTCATAGCGAAGGTGAACACTTAATTTTTATACGTCATTTATACACAGTTTTCAACAACGAACACGTTTTCAAGAGAATCATTTGCGGAACCTCTTTATCATTTGTCCCATTGCGACCATTCCCCGCCCGCGCATACTTCAACAATAAGCAATTTTCCGCTGCAACTTTCGAACAAATTCCGCTTTGTTCTAAAGTACGCAGACTCCGACATTGGAACTGAAGCAGTCTGCCTTGTTGCGAACTCTGGAGTTGAGTTGGCCAACTATTCCGCGCACGTCGCAGTTGCGCGCAGCTGACGATGCGGCGACGGCGACGACTGGGGCGACGTCGTCGGCAACGGTGCGCTGCGAGAGCACAGCAGTGCTAGCCGGCGCTGCGACAATAATCATCGCCGACGCTCATGCAGAGCCGAGCATTTGCATACTGTCTCAGGCACGCAGACAGAATGCGGCTGCTCCTATTGCTGCTGTAGAAGGAGAAGGGAATTAGGTTCTCCACGGCGATCGGAAAAAGATTGAAGAGAACGAGTGGGATCTTTCCTCATTTTATCCTTATTTTACACCATCTCTTTATAAACATTCTCACTCTTTTTCTTCACATTTAAAAAAAATTAATTTGTCGCGACTGAAGGAGGTATTTGCAAAACGTTTCGAAACAGATCAGTCCCTAATTGAAGTTATTAAAACTCAAGGTTACTAATAATCTATATCCACCTATTAACTACTACTAAAAATAAAACTTATTTTTTACACATTTAATAGTTCAATTTTTTTTAGAAATTGAGTAATTTGGAAATTTTACAAATTGAATAAAAAACGTATACATTCTACGATATTCTTATAATAGCTTCAAACTTCTAATGTAATAAAATGATGTTCGATAATAATTTTGTAAAACATTTATGTCAAAGGAACGGCAAAACATTTGTTTGGCATTTCATGTGGGAAGTTAATTTATTTCACAGTACGGAGACTGAAATGGGACTTTTAACATCTAGCTAATACACTGACTAGCTTGTCTACCATCTTTGATATTCTTTACTACACCCAATTCCATACTCACAAAGTTTTGCCCATTTGCATGTCACAGACACGGTGACAACAGGCTCTGCCTCTGTAGAGGACACGCAAGAAGGTAAGGATGTCAATAGAGATGGAAAGGAGGTTAACAAAAAGGCGATAATTAAATGGAGAAAGAATATTACATATAACTAAAAAAATAGTGATACAATGGCAAAAAATACGCAGAGTGATTGAAAAAAGTAGGGGGTAAAAGGAAATTAAAGAAAAACAGGGTAAGAAGTGATGAAAATCGGAAAAACAATATTGGATAATGTATGATAAAAATGTAACGAACAGAATATGGCGACCCAAGAAATCAGGAAGAACACCTGGAGAAAACTGAGAGAACAGTTCAGATAACTGGTGACACGTTCAGGAAAGAAATAGAGATTTTTCACTTCGAAAAATGACGGATCCACAAAGACAAATGCAACATAAAATAAAAAAGTTCACTCTTTTTCAGTTTTTCGTTTATATCTCAACAACGACGTCTCAAAAACCGAATAAACCGATTTCGAAGTTAAAGAAAAATGACACCTGTGAATGAAGAAATACGACGTAGGCGTGTGGTGTCCGATCGCAACTCGTGAGGTCGCGCCCTCACTCCCCACCCTGCGCCTGTTCGTCCCCCGCAGAGCGCGTCCTCGCGAGTCGCAAACAAGTTGCGGAGCGCCGGAATTATCGAGTTCCGAAGGCGGCGCACCCGCAGGCACGCGAGGCCGGCCGGGGAGGAGACGGAGTGGGCGCGCCGCGCCGCGCAGATGGGGAAGATCCCAGAGAAGCGAAAAGTGAACCTGTGAGGGCGATGGTGGAGAGAGGGTTGGCTTGGAAGGAAGGAGAGCGGGGCGGGGATGGAGTGTAGGCGAAGATGATGTAAGGGTGGGAAAAAGCGAGGGCGAGGAAGCGGGGGCGGAGGAGGAACTGAAGGGGAGCGAAGGCAAGGAGCAGGTGGGTGGAGGTGTGGGAGGAGGCGGGTGAGGTGGGGCGGAGGCGGGGCGGAGGCGGGGCGGAAGCGGGGTGGAGGCGGGGTGGAGGCGTGGCGGAGGCGTGGCGGAAGCGGGGTGGAGGCGGGGCGGAGGAGGGCGGAGGCGTGGCGGAAGCGGGGTGGAGGCGGGGTGGAGGCGTGGCGGAGGCGTGGCGGAGGCGTGGCGGAAGCGGGGTGGAGGCGGGGCGGAGGAGGGGCGGAGGCGGGGCGGAGGGGGGCGGAGGGGGGCGGAGGCGGGGCGGAGGTGAGGCGAAGGCGGGGCGGAGGCGGGGTGGAGGCGTGGCTGAAGCTGGGCGGAGGCGGGATCGAGACGCGGCGGGGGCGAGGCGGAATCGGGGATGTGGCGGGGACGATGTGGGACGAAGGGAGGTCGGAGGTGGGGCTGAGACCGGGATGAGTCTGGGCGGAGGCGGGGTCGAGGCGGGGCGGAGGCGGGGATGAGGGGGAGCCGATGCGCGACGAAGGCGGGGCGGAGGCGGGGCAGAGGCGCGGCGAACACGGTCAGAGGCATGTCCGGGGCGGGGCGGAGACGAGCAGAGGCCCGGCGGGGGTCGGGTGGGGGCGGGCTGGCGGCGGAGGTGAGGCAGTGTGATGGAGGCGAGGGAAAACGAGGTCCCCTTCCAGTCGGCGGACGGTGCTCCTGCCCTGTCGCGAGAGAGCCACCTCCACCTCGACGCACAAGTTTGCAGCGCCTGCCTCACTTCCGCTTCCGGTCCAAGAAGCTCCCTACGTCCCCAAGAGAAGTGGCCAGTCGCCTCCAACTCGCCACCGTTACACCTTCACTGGTCTTGGAAACATTCACACTCTCCCGGTACCCACACCAGGAGACGACTTCAAATAGGCAGAGAGATGCACGACATTGCGATCTGAAAACGTTATTATTACCTGTGGGTATAATTGTATTAAATTGTAGGTATATTTCAAAGAAAAATAGATATATTGACTGAAACTTTATCACTAACCATTAATTTATGTAAGTATTCAAATGCATCACTTCAGAATGTGCTTAAACGAATCAAATGCAAATCAATTATTTAAACACTATTTTTAATGAAGAGTAATCTCTGACAGATGTCCAATGAAAAAAGTTAAGCTAATTACCTAGTAGAGTGACCTCTTCAGTAGTTCAGGTAACTTATAATTCAAAATTGTAAGTCACAAGCCTTTAGGAGTTATTTATTAACCTTATTTTATTATGTTATATATTACTATCTTATAAGCATTCTAGCATTCTTGTACGGCTTTTTACAGGGTTCTACAGGATTTCTAAATCTTAAGTATAAGATAATCTAAGAGAGCTTATATGTTTAAAATAATGTTTCCTATTAATTTTATATAATCTTTTAAATGTAGTAATTAACCGCTTTGGCGTAGGCTTATTAGAAAACCCCGGCATTTACAGATTTTGACACGATGAAGAGAAGAGTAAATAGCGAGAAATTTAATTAGTCTTGCATCTTCTTGCATTTATACTTTTTTTATCGTACAAGAACTCCATAAATTAACTTTTTAGATTCTCATCCTGAAGACTAATCAATATACCAAAGCAATGAAGTGGTGAAAAAGTACATCAGCTTCTTCTTTCCAGCTTAAATTGAGAAGAAAATCACATTAGTGATAATAAAATGATTCTGAATTAACATTTTTGTTAAACAGATATTTCTTAGACAATCAGAAGGATATTTATCTCAAGACCATGAAACAAAATGGGATATCAGTGACAAATTAAAGGTATTCACTGTAAAACAAAAAACGGACCTTCTAAGAAAATTGGCATGATGATTTAACAAAACCCCCGGAAATTGATAAACCCCCAAAAATCCTCATGAATTACAATCCTAACGTTAAAAGGAGTAGAAGTAACCAATAAATAGATGAAAGGACACTCTTCAAGGCGGAACTGTCAAATATGCTCAATACACGATGATGTTAAAAATGTAATACTTTAATTCAACCAGGAGCTTCCGAAATTTCTTATTAACATTTAAGGTACTTTTTTAAAACATTACATTTAACACAGTTATACTACATTCGCATTGCTTTAACTGAGATTTTTTATATTTTTTTCAACACTTGCAACTGATATTTCACTTGTAAGTGCGTTTTATGAATCTAAATAATAATTACATTTTGAGTCACGAGCCATCTGGATTTTATACGTATTCTACTTTCAATTTGGACACGAGTGCCAAGGTTAGGGTCATCTAGTCTGAGGCCAACTCCTCGAATGAAATCTACATGCAATATTTGTGGTATTTGCAGCTGGAATTTCACAAACAAAAGTAATCAGGCTGTTGATAAATAAATATTGCTTATTGGAATATTTTTAAATAAATATTGCCTACTTTATTGGATGAAGCCACACGGGGTTGCAATTTTTTTCAAGGTCATTGATAAATTCTTATGTTGGATGGATTCGTAATAATTGTAATAGGAGTTTATCCCATAGCATGACCTTAAGGACAGAAAACGGAAGAAAAGTACGGGAAGTCTTAAAAGAAATGGTACAAACTTCTAGGGCACTCACGAGTGTCGACGATTATCACATTTGCCAAAGAAAATGAGAAAGACTTGTAAAAAAACCACACAAAATGAAGTTACAAATGTGCCATTTTCCGCTGATTTCTGGGAAACTCATCTTGCATTACTGTTTGACAAGTCATGATATCTTGTAGCCTTTATTCTTACAGCGTCCGTTTGAGTCTTCGTGATTATGGTATACTGCTCTAGCACCCTCCTGGTATTCATGGACTATAAACACGGAAACGATCAATCTGAGAGGCAGCCTTTAGAGTTCTCAGTTAGGCAATTTGGTCAGCCACTCCAATATTGACTACTCTACCTGGTGTTCTATCCAGAAACCAAAGCTGAAACTGGGTTAGATGGTTCAGGGCATCAACTGATGTCACCGTAGTATCTCCGACAGGTAAGTCCTAGGTTTCGAGTCTCGACTTCACGATTTCCGATACCAGCGATTACTGCGTCACAGACGTAGCTATAATCGCATTCAGCCACTGCCTGCTTGCTCTCATCCACAGTTTTCTGTGGTTTCTCCTGTCAATACCGGGTGAAAGCACGCGCCATCTTTATTTCCTCTTCCTTGTCCTAACCTCATCCATTACTTACAACCATACACCTATTACATGCACTACACTACCACACACGTCGCATACACTGTTGAGAGCTAAGAGCTTATCCCGGCTGGGATGACGCCCGGAGAAACAGAACGGAGATAACCCCGCATGTCGTCTCCTAAGTCAGCAGCGGAGGAATACACCATCTAGCTGGGGAATATCACCACCTCCTCTCGTGATAAAAGCATGCATTACACTCACGGAACAAATGACAATAGCAGTTTACAGGCATGGAAACACGAAATAATCTACCACATCCGAACTAGTGTCAAACATCCGCGACAGTTTTCGCTTAAGTTTCCGAAGCCATAACTTCCCGGTCTACAGAGTTTCAGCTAAAGACTCGCAACGCCATTCGCCGGCTGATCAAGCATTTGATGACCTCTAACATCCCGCTGTGTTTCTTCCGTTCTCGGCGTCACATATTTCGTATGCTTCCCCTAACCCTCGCACGGCTGCGGGTGATATAGTGTTTGATCATCTCTAATTTTCTACTGTGTTTCTTCCGTTTTCTGCGTCACAGACTTCCATGTGCTTCCTCTCGCTCTCGTACAGCTGCGAGTGATGTACTGTTTGATCACCTCTAATATTTCTCTGTGATTCTTAGTCTAGTCAAATGGTAGAAAATAGGGGAAAGTTTTGGTGTAGTTTTGATTTTTGGGTCTTATATTTTTTTGGGGTTGCTAAACACGAATATCATGTTTGTCAACAAAAATTTTGCCCGGAAACACGTTCTTTTTGCAAAAAACATGTTACAAATCCGACATTTTTCAGTGTTTTGAACATAGCTCATGTTAAGAAATAATACAATACACAATGCCGACAGTAATAAAATTCCATTTCTCTATTTCTATGTAACAGATGACGATTAAAAGCCAGGGCCGTCAAACAAAAAGATAAGTCGATGAGGGTGAGGTGCATCGGGTTCGAAAATATTTAATTTTCGATTTACCTTGTAAATTACCAACTTTGCTTTTTTCGGAAGGAATGATTCAACAGCCATCATATTTAGTAGCGAGCAACTATATTGCTTGCAACTAATTACAATTACGTGGAGTGACAGAGTTAGTGAGCGAGGGTAAGTGAGGTGACATTCTCACAGTAACATCCAAGTATTTTTTGCCTATGGGTTCGACGCGCAGTAGCGTGGCCACTGTTTATCAGACAAAAAACCTCTAAGTTTACAATGTAGAAAATTGTATAATCTTCCATTGCATATAAAGTCTATATTTACGAAAAATGCGTAGTTTCTGAGCTACATTGCAATAAAATGGGATGAATCCCATTTTCCACAATTTTCTTCATAAAAAGACTAAACTTCACGTTGCTCTAGCGGCGAAATGGTACGTTGGAAAAAAGTCCTTAAGTCCTTAAGACATAAAATGTAGGCAATTTTATCTTTTTTAATTTCATATATGACCTTAATTTACGAAAAGTGGATGGTTTTCGAGCTTTCTTGAAAACACTGAAAAATGTCGGATTTTTAACATGTTTTTTGCAAAAAAAAACGTGTTTCCGGGCAAAATGTTTGTTGACAAACATGATATTCGTGTTCAGCGACCCCAAAAACATATAGGACCCAAAAATCAAAACTACACCAAAACTTTCCGCTATTTGCCATTTTTGAGCACCGTTTGACTATCTTCCGTTTTCTGCGTCGCAGACTTTGTGTGCTTCTCCTAGCCCTCTCACAGCCGTGGGTGATCTAGCCTTTTATCACCTCTAACTTCCCGCTGCGTTTCTTCCGTTCTCGACGTCACAGACTTCCCGTGCTTACCCTAGTCCTCGTACAGCCGCGGATGATCTAGCGTTTGATCACCTTAACCTCCCGCTCTGTTGCTTCCGTCCTCGGCGTCACAGACTTCGTGTGCTCCCCGTAGCCCTCGAACAGCCTTCCCACGCGCACGCTTCCAAGGATCCCGTCAGACCCCGCGCTCATTAATTCCCCGGGGAAGGGAAGTGACTCCGTTGTGCTCCCGTCTTCCTGTCTGCCCACCCGGCCGAAAATTCCTTTGCCCGCCGCGCTCTAAGGGCGTCAAGAGCGTCGCTAATTCCTCGCCCTTTGATGTACGAGTTTAAAATTAATTACAAAGTTAAAGAGGACGTGCAATTGACACTCGTTTATCTCGAGATTACTCGCGCCGCTCGTACCATCGCGCACTGGCGCTCAGGGATACAGAAGCGGTAAGCGCCGTAGAGTTGTAGCGTCACTCATTTTATTTCTTCTTCGCTTTTCCCTTCTTCCTTTCTCTGCATTTAATGCTATAAATTTCAAAATGTTTATCTTATCTCTCTGGTCTGGTAAGTGGTTTTGATTTTCATCTTTTACTACCACCTCATAGTACATAGGATATTATATATTTTATTATACTGAAATAATGGTGCGTTAGCAACTATTTTTTATACTAAGAAAGAGTACCTAAAAGATTAAAACCACTACTGCCTACAAAATGAGCAAAACTAATTAACACTGTTTCTTGCAGCTTCTACGAACATTTAAATTAATATTATAAATGTAATAATTACCAATATTATATGTATTTTTTAAGATTACCTCAATACTGCATATCAATAAAGGTGAACTTTCTTGTTAATTTTACGAATATGTTTTACTGAACTCTCAATGACGTACATAATTTGATTACTGTCAATGATTAATCACTTAACTATAAATAAATACATAATAAATTTATTACTATAAAATTTCTCAAAATCATACACACCTTCTAGGCCAAATACGTCAGTAAATTTCAGCAAATATTTCATTTTGTTTCATTCTCTGAACTCACAACTGTTTTGCGAAAGAATTGTAGGCACGTCTGATTCAACATACCTTCAGCAATTTGAATCTCTAGTCAGCGCATAAGTTCAAGACTTATTACATCAGAATATCAAAGAGAGCACAGCATAAACGGCTGATGAAAAATTGGCTCGCCAATCAGTACGTAACAGAAAATGTGTAGGAAAATACTCAAACTTTGGTCAAATTCTTGGTATATCTATTACTGAGTTGTTTTACGACAAAAATGAAGTACCATTGGCAGCCTATGAGGAGCATTTCTTTGAAATGTAATTGCATTTTTCAGACTTTAAATGAGGCGAATTTTATAACTTCAACGATGATATCCAGTTCCACTAACATAATAGGTGATAATTAATTCATGGTAGAATAATGAAATATGATAAACTTGGAAAAACGTTTGTAAAAATAAAACCACGGTGTTAGAACAATGAGGTAACTAAAAGGTACATCTACGAGTAATTATTTTATTAATGGAGAGTAACCATTAGAGAGTTTAGAATAGTGTTCATATCGGTAACTTCACAAGATATGTTACTCTTACCATCACGTTCTCTTACGAGCTGTTCGTAGTTAGTAAGTTGTCAGATAATTTAGTCCGTTAGACTACGATTGCAGCCCGAGCAAACACTACTGGAATGGTTGATTGTAAGATTGACACGTAGGAAAAGTGGAAGACAATATGTTATTTTGAAAGTACTGTACTACTTTCAAATTGTCAAATGAGTAGTGTGGATGGATGTGAACTGTAGTAATATACTATAGTTACAGCTGCAAATGACTATCAATGGATGATTCATCGATGGATAATAAAATATTTTCTACCTAATTATACGTTTCTTATTCATTTTGTTCATTCGGATTACTAGTAGATTTAAATGTCTTATGTAAAAGTTTATTACTTTTCTCATTTTAAATTAACATACTTACATATCAAAGTACTCGACCAGATAAGTGTTTTCAAATGTTTTTCCTGTTTTCTTATAGTTTTGGGCGTTGAATTGTTTATTTTCTCATCTATTTCTGCACGTTAAGTTTTGCTCCAACGTTTAAATAGCATTAATACTTTTTTCATAGAAGAATGCGATGAAAATATTTAAAGAAAAAATTAAATAATGAATGCAGAAATGCACTTAGCGTGAATTACACTGACGAGGACATTTAATGAAAGACTGATAGGATTGAATAAAGTTTGAGGTAATTCTTTCTCACCATTGGATGCTAAGCACATGAGTAAAATAGTCTGCATAACTTAATTGCACATGTATCTACAAAGCGACATGCATTGCGTAATTAACAGCATAACCATCAGCATACACCTAAGCATTTTTAGACACATCTACCTGACTAGGAATATACTGCAAACTTTCCATATCTCAATAGAAATATACTGCAATCGAAATTGGATGATATTTGAAGTCTCGTCTGCGTTTCTATTGGAGGTGAACTAATCTACAGTATGTTCGTGAAGCTACTGTATGTTCGAGTAAAAGCATCACGAAGGTTCGGTCAACGAATACTCTAAGTTAAATGTTCGAAAAAATATGAAAAATGTAACTCAGGGTATCCGAGAACAATGGTACAAAATAATGAAGATTATGATACTCAACAAATTTGAAAATATTTTAATGACAAAAAATTGCGTTGGTAAAAAGTTTACAATGTCAAATTATTTTTAAATGTTCACGTTCCTCTCTCTACAGGGGGATTTATTATTTGTAATAAAACATGTTTTCCGTATTTAAATTTCATCTACAACATCGTTTCTTTTGTACGATCTATTGGAGTTTTATGATCAGGTATGTTATGAGAAATGAAAATTGTAAAGACGACAGTATTTTCAAATTTCTCGTTTCCTTGAACTTTTTTCGGGATTAGTAAATTCTGCGTTCTTTAAATTCCATTTTCTTTGTCATAAAAGGCTTTCGCGTACTCCGTGTATGAGACAGACCTGATGATTATTGCAATGTAATTAATACATTAAATAACTGGGCAATGGAAATTCCCGTACAGGGCATTTAAAGCACAGAGCAGATCGGTTCATTAGTAAATAACCGTATAAATTTAATATCACGAATTATTTAATGAGGTCGAATGCAATTGCGTAATTTCAAGTGTAAACAATAACACGCTAGCAGTAGCAATTTCAATAATGCAATAAAATAAATTGCATTTTAGGTTGTGTTGTACCTACGTGATCATGATGTTACTTTTTTCCATGCATACTACCCAATACAATAAATAATCTACATTGAATCAACACGCACTTAATGATTAAAAGTATGTGTAAGTACTTGAAAGAAAGAAAATGTAATATGTATCAAATTCAACTATAGACTGTCTCTATTGAAGGTTCGGTCAACGAATACTCTAAGTTAAATGTTCGAAAAAATATGAAAAATGTAACTCAGGGTATCCGAGAACAATGGTACAAAATAATGAAGATTATGATACTCAACAAATTTGAAAATATTTTAATGACAAAAAATTGCGTTGGTAAAAAGTTTACAATGTCAAATTATTTACGAGATATGTAGATGATATATTAATGGTACTACAACACGATCAGGTTAATGAAGTTTTTGAAAAATTTAATTCATATCATCGTACCTTGAAATTTACATTGGAAAGAGAAACTGGATACAAGATAAACTTTCTTGATTTTACAATTTATAGATTTCCAACATTTTGTATCACAAATTGGTACACAAAACCTACATATGCAGGAATTGTCTTAAACTTTTATTCCAATCATCCTACCGTAATGAAAATTGCCCTCGTCAAAAATCTAGTTGAGAGAGTTTTTCGAATTCAGATTCTATATTCTATCCTGCAAACCTTGAAAAAATATTTTTATTGTTAACAAGAAATTCATATCCCATTAAATTTATTGAAAAATTTGTATGCCAGAAGTTGAATCAATTGGTACAGAGATCTTTTGAAAGAAATTACGTAATAGCTAATCCACCACCTTCTCAAAAATTTTCTGATAAAATTATATTTTCGCTGCCTTTTGTTCCGAGTATCAACAACTATATAAAGAGGATATTTTCAAATAATTTCCCCAATGTGGTCCTTGTCAATACGATTATTAATAAATCTAATTTAGTCCGTCATGTCAAAGATCCGATTCCTAAATTAAATAAACTCAATTCGGTATACTCATTAAAATGTTCAGATTGTGATTTAATATATATTGGACAAACTCGGAGGAAGTTAGGAGATAGGATTAAAGAACATAAAGATAACAATAAATTACCCTTCGAAAAACAAAATTCCGTTACTGCTCACAGAATAAAACACGATCATATTATTGATTTTCTGAATCCCATGATTTTAACTACAGAACCCAACTGGTTTTCGAGACTAGTTCTAGAATCTTTATATATAAAAATTTATCCTTCTATGAATTTTCAACTTGAATGTAATCAGTTTTCAAAAAGTTATGATTCTATCTTAACCAAATGTATTAAAAAATTCAAAAGTTTTTCAACAGATATTTCAAACAAAGTTATCCCTCCTAGAATTCTTAATACGCAAGAACTTTCATGTCCGTACTATTTACGAAGTAAAAGTGGACTTGTGTAATAACTAATTTTATAATCTACAAATTCATGTGAGTATAACATTTTTTACTACATACTTTCCTTCAATTTATTATTTTTAATGTAATGTCTTAAATCATGTGAGTATGGAATTTTTTACTACGTACTTTCCTTTAATTTATTATTTTTTTTAGTATAATGTATATAAAAATTAATGCAAGTTTGTAGATATTTGAAGATTTGATATTTGTAATTTTATTATTTTGTCTTATAGATTGTGACATATTATAATTAATGGCCTGATGATGGAGACACATATAGTCTCCGAAACGTTGTCAAGATAATAAATATGTGATGATTAAGACTGTCTATAATTATTTGGAACTTTTGTATACTCAAAAATGTAATATGTGTTTCACGCAGGTGGGATTAGAGACGTACCATATTTTGTACGATATTGTACGATGAAATTTAAATTTAAATCGTTGATTCAAAACCGTTTTATCAGAAATTGTAAATCATTGTATCGTACAAAACCGTTCGATCCTTATTTCGAATGTGTAATACAAGTGTGTACAACAAGTATGTAAAACAAGTGTAATACTGAATTGCATATGACGAAATCAGTATAATAAACTCACCAACAAAAGTGTTTACTAGAGTATTGTGCCCTCACAAAATTTCTTCCAAATGTGCCGAAAACCTTCTGTAAATTCATATTATTTAAGGTCTTGAAACTCACCAAAAATGTGTCCTCTTTTGAATTATGGGGTATATGAATTATTATCTTGGAAAATATGGGTGGTTAAATTGTGGAAACTTGGATACGAGTATCAAAATTGGCACAGTATTTGCTTTCTGTTGTTCATACATTCAAACAGCTAGGAATATTACGGTGTGGTGTGTAGATATATATTTCAAAGTATATTTACAACCAAAATAACGGGTAGTCCGATCATTAGTTACATTGGTAAACTTCCGTTCTTAACAAAATATTTTATACAATAATATTTTTATTGTATTAATACTAATAATAATATATTAGTATTAACAGTATTATATAACTGAAACAAGTATCAAGAATTAAGTGATAACTAAGCAATAAACGAAAATTCACATTGTAAAAGAAATTAATAATTTTCTAATTAATAAAATATCAACAAAAGGAAAGAAATGCTGACAAAAATAATTTTTGGAGTACATCTTGATTATTTCATAACACTCACGCCAGTTGTGGGACTAAGCAAGTGCATGAACTTACCTCGCCAAGTGTGGAAGACCGTTGCCTTGCGCCGGCGTCTGCTTGGTGCTCCTGCAACAACCAAAACCGACATTCGATCAATATAAACGTCACAAATAGTGCTTCTAAAAGAGTATCGTGTCCAAAAGACATGCGTCAACAAGCGTCGTGTCCTAAAGTGTCAAATGTTTAAAAGAGTGGCGTGATCAAAAGAGTGATATGTCCACAAGTGTCCAGGAGGTCATTGGGTGTTGGGAATTTTTGAAAGGGAATATAACCTTATTGACTACAGCGATTCATTGGTAAGTCCAATGCCGCATACTGTAAGAACTTATTTTAACAAAGCTATGCATGCAATTTAGAAATTTTCAACACATAAAAATAGTTTTGAAACTGTTTATAGCGTCAGATTGACAAGAATATCTGATATGAAGTTCACGTTCTTTTGAACTGTTTTGTATAAGATTCATTAATAATTTAAATGAGTTATTAAACGAAAACGTTGATTTATTTGAATTTTTAATGCAATATTTCCGCAGCATGTGTATTTTATTACATCTAATTTTCAACAAATAATCTGAAGTATCAGTAAAAGTATATTTTTTTAAGTTTATTGCAAAATCATATTGCTGTATTTTGGTATTTGATAGAATTTGAAATGGAATCTCTCAACTTAAATATTCGACCATTGAGAGAAATATAATCCGCCAAAGTGTAACTTATGAGGCTATTAAAACTTAAATAAATATGTTATATGCGAATGTGAACAATGATTAAAATACGATGGATTTTCTGCTAATTATAATGATGTTTATTAAAAAAACGTTCCTTTTCTACAGAAACAACTAATACTTTTTACACAGCAACCTTTTTTAAATGTCACTAAAATCATTTTCTATCAATATTGATTCAACATTTCCCGAAAGGTTCACAGCCTTAAAAATATGATATATTTACTAAATAAGTGAAAATAAACCAAAAACAACATTCTCTGTAACATGTCGCAATGAGGCGTTAGGTTTGACATTTAAACTTAATTTTTTTAAATGAGAGATGTGCTTCAAATACGAAGCGTCACGCAAAACCATCTCCCCAAAATTACGTTTGCCGGCCTTGTGATTGCAAATGAGCGCAATGAAGGGTAAAATATTTATAAAGCGAATCCCAAATGAGCAATTAACTATGAAGGCGAAAGTCTGCAGGGAGAGCGGCCGAAAACAAAACGCTTCCAAATGATCCCCAGCCCCAAGGCCTCCAAGAAAACAAATTACGACGCTGCCTGCCTACGCCGCCAACCGAGCGATGCCGAGTGCTGCCGAAGTCTCCCGAACGGCAGGGCGCAGGTGCGCACGCTCATTGCACCTTCAGCCCACCGCTGCCCACGACAAACAAAACCCTACTTACACTCCGATTTAATTACAGACTTTTGGCATTCGATTAGCTGGACACTGTTATCCAATCGAGAGCTTCGTTACCACTTAATTTTTGAACCAGACGATCCCAATTGGATAACCGCGTCTAGCTGATCGGACATCGTAAGTCACTATCTATCTAGCTAATAAATTGGAAGCTAGGTACTTGGTGCAGAATTCGCCACCCAATTTGTCGCCGCCTCCTTGACGCCCAGATTCGGCACGCGTTGCGAAGCATCAAAATGTCAAGTTAAAAATGTTCAGGGAAAAAGTTTTTTAGTATAAATTGCATTGGAAAATACGCGTGGGCCCAGTTCAAGGATATTTTTATTTTATTTATTTATTTTAGATCGCTGACCAACTGCCGGGATCATGATCATAGTGATAAAAATCTCTTTTACAATTTTATATTGTTTTGAAATTCAAGTATTTTATTACATTTAATATGACGATCTTTTAACAAAAACATTCAATAATAAATTTATTTGATATTATAAACATTGAAAAAAATATTTTTTACAAGAAAGGAAATACTATATATATTTCTAATTTTGTTACACATAGAAATTTAATAATCTTGATAATCTGCGACGTAGAATTGAATAAAAAAGTAAATGAATATCAGTAGAATTGAACATCACTATCAAATTTTATGTTTTTCCTAAGATCGCTTGTGAAAGGACATTCAACTAATAAATGGGATGTAGAAATAACCAACACAATTTGAGCACTGATCTGGATTTGTCATTTTAAATAAATAACTGTGACTCAAATTAAAATGTCCAATTCGGAGTCTTGATAAAATAACTTGATGGTTTCTTTTGAAGTTGAGGCAGAGAAGAGGATCTAGTATTGAATTTGTAACATACGTAATTTTGAATATTTTGATTTCCATTTCAAGAGTATTTGGTGTTAATTGGCTCAGCCGAAGGCTGGGTACTCGCCGTGTCTAGAAATGTCAGTGACTCTCTTAAATTTCACTCTAAGGACGCTTTTCTGCTCGCACTGATGCGGTGCGGTGGTGACTCATTAGTCATGTTCTAGCGGATGTGAGCTCATTCTTCCTCGTTCTTTACGAAAAGGGCTAAAAGCCGATTTTTGTTCTTTAGCCTTCATCTGAGAAAGTTTAAAATGTAATGCAACGTACGTTTCTGGCACCTGCATAAAAGTGTATTGGTTAGGTACGTTTGTTTTTGACATAAATAATCAAGTATCTAAATGAAACATCATTGTCTCTGTTAATCCTTGTTCCTGTCCCTGAAGTCCTTGTCTCTGTTAACATTTCAATGCGAAAAGGAATTCAATAAAATCAGTGTAAATTCTAATGGAATTAGCTAACAAATTAGCATGTCTGTCGGATGCGATTTCTCTTAGTAGACGTTATACTCTTTCAACACCAGGGTTCCAAAGACGTTTTATCCTGAAAGCTTGGGCTCTTACCTCATTTCTTAGCGGTCAAGAGAGCAAATGAACACAAGCAGATTTGCAGATTTCCAGATTTAAATTTCACCAAACCACTTCTTTACGTTTTCAATCCTTGGTCTGAAACATAAACAATGTGGACCATTGTGTTTCCTGCCATTATTTCGTGCAATCACCTTACATATATTTCCCACATCTTCCCATTTCATACCATCAGATCCCTCCATGAAAACAGCTCTCCTTTTCCATTAAAATCATACTTCTGCTTCAGTTTATCATATTCCATCTCCATCAACTTTGCCAATCAGAGCTGACATCATCTCGGGTATTTGCCAACTGCAGATTTCATCATAAGTCCTCCCCATCCCTCTTTTTCTTTGTTCCCCTTCAGAATCCATCCAAACTCTATTTCTACCACATCATATCTCCCCACCGCATCCACCCCTCTTTGTCCCTCTCACCTTCACCAACACCTTCGCCAAGCCCTACCGTATATGTAGTTCCTACAACGTTCCATTTCCATTTCCACACCTCTCGCTATCTGCATGCAACCTCCCTCCCGCCTTCTTCGAGCCGGAGCTCTCCGCCGGCCCTAATCGGACCCCCGAGACTCACTGCCCCTTTTCAGCGCACGTGTAAACACGGGACGTCGCCACGACCATTGTGCCGCAAGAAAGAGAACACCGCACAACGGGCACGCCGCCCCCGCCTAGCGCCATTCCTTCGCACACGCCTTGCCACAACCCGTCCATCCTAGAGTCCCTGAATATAGAGAGTAGCGCAATCGCCGCCATTTAATATCCTCCCACCTCATATCCCCACCAGGCATCATTCAAAATCTGAACGAAAATTATAACAATTGGTGACATTATGGAGACGTTTAAGATTATTAATATTGATTTGGGATAGATTCATGGTTCGCAACACCAAGAATACCTCACAGTTACAATTCTCCTGACAACTGGATATACAATGGCGGGATCGGTGGAACAATGGAATGCGCTACTCTCTGTATCTAGGGGCTCTAGTCCTTCCCCCAGCGCCCCGCCCTCGTGCCCGTCTCCGCGCACGTCCCCGTACCTGTTCCGCATCTGTCTCCGCGGCCGACCCTGCCCTCGCCCCGGCGAACAGTGGGCTAAATGGCGATTCTAGACGGAACTAGCCTTAAATCTTTTGTTTTAAGTGATTCTAGGGAATGTAAACAGATGTTAAGGTTGTGAAATTAATAAACATTAAATATACTTCAGTTTTACTCATTAATGATTATAATTACTAATGAATACAAATTATTATTATTAATGAATTGTGTTCGAAAAAGTTTTTAAAATATTATGACTTCTCAGAACGCAAATATATTTTATTCTCAATAACTAAATCAAAACATAAATTAATTTTATATTGCACAATTTCTAAAAGATTTATTTAACTTTTCACAAATGATAATGTTATGGTGGTGCGCGGCGAGTTGAATCACGCGCCGCACCGCCAGCACTCGGCGTGAGCACAGCGAGCAACGGACCGTGGCGAGACCGGGAGAAAGAGGAAGAGGCGGCCAGCTAGCGAAGCCCCGGAGTGGTGGCGAGGCTATACCGCCGGCGGGAATAAAAGTGGGCCCCGCCGCCGAGCGGGCAGACAGTGTTATAGCAGAGTTCCGAGTGTAAAGTGACGTAGTGCGGCCAAAGTGATATATTATTAGACCAGGCAATTGTATTATTGGACGTTCTTCTTGGCAACTGGTGAAACTGCATTGTACTTTGGACATCTATTGGTAAAACGGTAACCCGGCTTTGTTATTTGGTATTATTCTTTGGTTACCGGTTTGTTATAATTGATTTGCTGCATTTGTGGAATAAAAACGTTGTTTACGAAACTTCTGTGTTTTCCTGGATATAACAGATAAGAAATGTTTTTCTACTTCTTCTCCTTCTTCTTCAATTTATGACTTATGTTTCACATAAAAGACACCAATCATAAAGTTTTATTGCAGATTAACCCTTTTCTAACCCACTGTTTGTCTACACTTGCATTTTACACACTACCCATGTTGACCCCTTAAACAATTTCATTGCTACTTAAATTTAATGTTCTTATATCTTTCATTGCTTTAGTTGATTCACACCATTTCCACTGACAATTTGACATTACAACATTACAATTGGCCAAGAATCCAACAATTGATCAGAGTCAGTCCTCTGATAATGCGACCAGTTGTAGTCATCTCCTGGATCATGTTGGCCGCATCTCTTTTGTCCGATGTATGCAGTGATTGCCTCGCTGCGAACACAATTTCTTCCTTCGAGTGCGACGAAAGTAATGTTTCCATGCGGTTTCTTTACCCTCCCCAGTACACTCATTAAAACTTTACCTCGGCCGGCTTGCACCTGAACTAGTAGATTGCGTTGCTTCAATCATTTTAGGTGTTATTGCCCTGTATACCACTTCCGAAAACTGAATTACAGCATCTAGCCACCCAGAATACATTTTAATGAAATGATGCTCGTCGTGGTCGCATTTTCTCCACCTACTTAAAAAATGTTATAAAATACTCTTACAGCATCTTTAAGGCATTTCTCCATTGTTTTTTCGCACTCTTGAAAACCTAATCTATTCTTTACAAAAAAAAAAAGCTCTGCTTTCATGTCCCCTCTCTCGCGCGAAACGGGAAACAGATCACGGTAAGTGACTACTGGATGCGCGCCATCGTATGAAATAAAACATAATATCCTCATCTGGACGTATCTGGACGTGAAACTTAGTGCATCATAAAGTAAAGACACGAAGCTATTTAGTGACATATGTTTTACTGTAATGCAAGTTAATTTACATTGTTGAAAATCTACTTGAAAGTCGGGAAAATGAAAAATTTAGGTCTCGCGCAACGCCTACTTTACAGCTTATTTTACGAAGAGAGAAGCAAAGAATTGAAATTATATAACCACAGTTGAAAAGTACATACTTCACTGAACATATTCCATATAGCAGAGTTTCGCATTCGCCTTTCATTGAGATCTGAGCGCGTTTGATTCTTCGAGTGGCTGCAGAGCGACTGCCTCACGCAGCGCTTCCTTCAAGATATGACAAGTAATCCACTTCCCCAGCGTAGGAAACCTGAGCCGAAAAAATAAACCAACTCTCAAATATCATTCTACTAACATCGATGATCAAATTCATTAACACAAAAAGTCGATATTAAAATGTTAGGGAGGGGGGTCTAGTTCCGCCTAGATTGGCCATTTAGCCCTCTGTGCGGCGCCCGCACTCGTCCCCGCGCCCAACCCCATCCCTGTACCTGTTGCCACACCCGTCCCCACGCCTGTTTCGCACCCGTACCAGCGTTCGTCACCACGCCTGTTCCGCATCTTCGCGTCCGCCACAGCTCCCACACGAGCGTCCATCCCTTCGCTTTTTCCCGGGCACCACCTACTCTCTTCCTTGACCAACTCACACGCAACTCACGCTCACCCTTGTGGAACCACGCCGCCACATCTGACACCACTGCTACCACATCAGGCCCCCGCCCCCTCTCACACCCAATCGCGGCAGCATCGGTGGACTTCCGTATCCTGCCGGTGCAAGTCTTCGTCATCGTCGTCTCCGTCGTCATCGTCTCCGTCGTCATCGTCGTCTCCGTCGTCATCGTCGTCTCCGTCGTCTCCGTCGTCATCGTCGTCTCCGTCGTCATCGTCGTCTCCGTCGTCATCGTCGTCTCCGTCGTCATCGTCGTCTCCGTCGTCATCGTCGTCTCCGTCGTCATCGTCGTCTCCGTCGTCATCGTCGTCTCCGTCGTCATCGTCGTCTCCGTCGTCATCGTCGTCTCCGTCGTCATCGTCGTCTCCGTCGTCATCGTCGTCTCCGTCGTCATCGTCGTCTCCGTCGTCATCGTCGTCTCCGTCGTCATCGTCGTCTCCGTCGTCATCGTCGTCTCCGTCGTCATCGTCGTCTCCGTCGTCATCGTCGTCTCCGTCGTCATCGTCGTCTCCGTCGTCATCGTCGTCTCCGTCGTCATCGTCGTCTCCGTCGTCATCGTCGTCTCCGTCGTCATCGTCGTCTCCGTCGTCATCGTCGTCTCCGTCGTCATCGTCGTCTCCGTCGTCTCCGTCGTCATCGTCGTCTCCGTCGTCATCGTCGTCTCCGTCGTCATCGTCGTCTCCGTCGTCATCGTCGTCTCCGTCGTAGCCGTCTCCGTCGTAGCCGTCGCCGCCGCGCCCATTCATACGTTCTACTTCCATGCTCGCTGTGGCCTCCGCGCCTGATCACGTCACGCTTCCGTTTCGACCCGCGAACCAACACTAGCTCTTGCTTTCGATCCCGCGCCCATTTCGTCCTCTGTCCTCGACCCTGTCCCCATCCCCTTCCCCATCCCCATCACGGGCCCGCATCCGGCACCCCCTCGCCGATAAACACCATCATGTGCGCCCCTGTGAACACGTCCCGATTCAGAAATCGACCGATCGCTCGAATAAGTCATTTCCGCGCGCGCTGTATAGGATTCTGTGACTGTCGCCGTTCAGTTCTCATAGATTTTTCATTGTTGCTGCTTCACAATGTTATCGTTTGGAGGCTCTTTGGGATGGTATCCATTTGCGTCATTCAGTGCAGTGTGTGGACTGCTCTTTACTGCGTATTGGTTTGCATTTCCACATGATTACGTTACATTCAACTTTGGCAGTATTTCTTCCCGATTCTCTTTCTTGTCTGGTTGTTGTTCATCATCCACGTCTCTTGACTCACGGAGAGTGATCACTGTTTTATGACTTTTTGCATTGATCACTTTGTCCTACGACGCTCCGGATGTGTATGTATATTTGAGGAATATGTTAACACAATCGTAAACGGAATAAATATTAGGTGGCAATATATTCATTATACTAAATTCATGAAACACTTGCATTTCCACATGATCGTGTGATAGTTGCTGTAAAAAATATAAATTCGAGATATCAGAAGCAAGTACAAATTATTTCGACCAACGATATTATCGAACTATTATATTTCAGAATATTTATTGCTGAATATTAAGTTTTGAAGTATCTTAAAAAACTTAAAGTGGTTTAAAAGGATTTTGAAATGATATAAAAAATTGCTCAGAAAATATTATTTGCATTGATTTCATGAATAGATAATTATTTTATTTCTAAAACAATACGTTAAAATGTATGTTCGTACTAAAAATAACGTTGCACCTTTTGCAGTCTCATCTTCATATCTACGAATGTTTGGTGATGGAATTTTTTTCTCTAATTTATTAGAGATGGAGGAGCAATAAATATCTAACTCATACATATACACTGATACATACATACACACCAACATCTGGACCTGCCACAGCTACTGAGTCCGTCCAATTGGTTGATTGATAGTGACTCCGGGCGCATCTACTGCTAAATTCTTTACTCCCGTAAGAGTATGGCATGTTTTGTTTCCTCGGGAAGTTGTGGTGGACTTCCACCGCTGGATGACGAGATCTGGGTCCGGCTATCAGCTAGAGGGGTTTTCCTCAATCAGGAATCCCCAACCAGCGGGATACCGCCCCAGCAGGGGCAAGCTGTAGGCTCCCGACCGGTCTACTTGCATGTGTGGTAGTGAAGTGTATATTAATGAAAGTGTGTGTAAGCAAGGGTGATATAATTTTTTCTCCAGTTTATGAGAGATGGAGGATAGCATTTATTAGAGATGGAGGATAGGAATTAAGGATAGCATAAGGAATAGGAAGAAAATATTGCACGAGGTCCATGGCCCGTTCATTAGGTTACTCCTCCAACATTCGTCTGATGTTGTTCGCAGAAACCACAAAAAACTACCGATTACAGCAGCCAGACGCTAGAATTCTCCTGTACTCAGCGACGTAGCTGACAAGCTAGTGTCGAAAACTCCGCCACTGGCTGGATTCGAACCTAGGACCATCCCTGTCGCAGGCACTGCAGAGACATCAGGCGATGCCCTGAGCCACCTCTCCCGGTCCGAGTCCGTCCCATCCCGCCCCCATCGCCACCGCATAGCGTCGGTCGCATCCCACCCTCAGCACCTCCCCCGTCTCATCCCGTCCTCCCCTCGCAGGCGGGTGGCCCGACGCGCTTCGGCCAATTAGCCTCGGGACAAAGCGCGCGCGCGGGCGGGCGGACACAAAGCGCGCGAAAACGGCGCCGCCTGACAAAAGCCGAGCGCTCCGCTCAGGAGGGCGTCCTACGCCGATCGCCACCACCGCCACCGCCGCCGCCGCCGCCGCCGCCGCCGCCGCCGCCGCCGCCGCCGCCGCCGCCGCCGCCGCCGCCGCCGCATAAGGTTTTAATTGCCGCGCGGACAATGGCTGACGCTCCGGCCTCGACATCAACCCCCATTCCGCCGACGGCGACAGGGCGATCCACAGACGCCCACAATCTGGACAGGTGCTCACGACGTGATAGGAGACGCACGTCGCCATTTCCGGCTGCTTTATGGAACTTATCTTCTAGAATAATGAAGCGATCTTGTGACAGATCTGATGTTTCACTTGTTCGAATTCGAACAGTGAGATCGATGGATAACGAATAAAAGGGTTCTTAGTCATTTGAAAATGTGCCAGGTAGACATCAGAAACCCAACGAGAAACTATGATTCAGCCAGAATGGTTTAGTTATTTTTCTCGTGTAGAATTGATCAGATGAAAACTCTCACGAAATAAAATTGAAGAGAACTGATTGGATTCATCTTCAATAATTGCAAATGAATTAGTCACTAAAACAGAACTGTCGATTAAACAATGTAGTGCACATGTTCTTAATTAACAGACGACAGTAAACTATTCCATAACTTTCTATACGATTTTGTCATCAACACATTCAACGTCCTAGGCTCAGCGTCCAGGTTTCCTGTTTGCTCCACGAAACGAAAGTGACTACACAGCGTCTGCGTCATATCGTCGCTGTCACAAAGGAGAAGCGATGTATGCAAAATTGGCGTTAAATTCTTCCATGGTTTTCCTCTGCTCTAAAAACTAGGATACAATACCACATATGTTTACAAATAATCATGTTGTCATCACACTTCAAATTTCATTACCTGCTACTTAGAAACATGCAATAAATCGACACTCTAGAAGAGTTGCGCATGCTATTTTTTTATAACAGGATTTATAAAAGAAATAAAGTTAACTTTGGAGACGACTTCAATAGCGGTGATGCAATACAGTTGGTGTTATGACGTCAAACAGACAGAACGGCCAAGGAAGACAATAGGGAAGGTTGGCAGTGATTATCAAACTGCACGTACTGACAGGATTCTCAAACATAATCCGTCACTGCTGTCATGCGTCAGCAAGGCTCCAAAAATGAGTTCGCCCGTGTTACATATTTGCTATTTACTAGTTGCCTAACGGAACAGCAACTTTTGTGATATTCCATTAGGCAAAGAATAGTTGTTTGTGGATTCTTATGTTCTATAACATGTTTTTTCAGCTTTTGGGAAATTGTTTTTGTTAAAATATTTAATTTATTTCAGTGTTATATGGAGTGTTACATGCAAGTATTTATTTGTTGACCTTGAGCCATGTGCTTGCTACGTTATGGAAAACCATTTTGTGTGGTTTTGTTTAGCAGCATTTTTGCTGACGCAGACTCCTAGTGTTTCCTTACGAGAATACCTAAATATAATGAACATTACATTTACATGACGCATAGGAGTTTCTGTTTTACCTATAAAATTATCATTGATCATTATTGTAATAATGAAATATGATTTAATCTTGGATAATAATACAATTTTTTGTTCCAAACCGCCATGATAAAATGTTACCGTCAATGTAAACATAAAAGTTACAAAACACCTACATCGAATAATGGTATAATCTATTTTATAGTTTGTGTCGCAGGCATTTGATGCAAGATGTTGGTCATCTGCAATGACTTACAATATTCCAGACTGCATGTAACGTATCCCATGAGCATCTATTTAATTAACTGCTTCCATTCCCTCACTTTATGAAGGCTGTTATGTGCCATATCTGCAGGACAATCATGGGCAGTTTTGAACACTCAGTAATTAGAACCGCCATTTTTATTGTAACTTATAAGCTTGTACTTCATGAGATGTTATGACCCACAACAAAAAATATATATATCGCCTCGTTTATTTCTCGTAAATTCTGAACAAAATGTACTTCATACTTTTCCATTTATATAATGTTTTTTACTTACATTAAAGTTACGTTATTGTATGTGCTATTTTGTTACCTTGCACGGTGTTCGTAAAGAATACTGAAAAATTCGTTGCTTCTCGTATACTAATGTGCGCCAATTTATTCCATGTCACTTTACCACATTGTCTATTATGTTTCTTTTAAAACTAATTGTTTACGTTTAGAAAGATATTTTTAGCTCTATACTCAACCAAATTAAGTGGTTTTCAACTTAAATGGAAGATAGTGGGTCCTGAATGTGTTATTACTAACTATTATTAACATAATTTATGACATAAAAACTAACTTTTAATAATATCTTAAAATTAATAGAATGAATGCTAATCTGTCGACATTTGTCATTACATCAAATTCAAGACCAACTACATGGTGTAGTTGAACATGGCCGTTTGTTTGTGCGAGTCAGCCCATGATAGCTGTCCTTGGGTCCTGTTATACGAAAAAAGAAGCTGAGAAAATCAGTTATCTCAGCCTCCATAATGAGTGGCAAAAGCAGACGGAAAAATCGGAAGAGCAAATAAATCTCGGACAGGTAAATTGCTTACTAGAAAACCTATTTTGGCAAATTCACATTGGTGGATGTGCTGCAATATCTATTTACAATGATATACTGCAATGATTCCAATCAAAAACTCATCTCAAAATAGCTTGGTATATCGCAAATGCTGCCCTCCAACGTTCTGCACACAACATTATGCGCAGAACAAACATCTACAATAGAAGAAGAAATTACAAAATTTAGTAACAACTTTCTACAATCAAAGGATTAACACTCACTACAACCGGTTATCAGTCAACTTAGTTAACAACAGTGAAGAAATCTATAGGCTTTAGCAATGTCGCATATTATATTTAACATTCTGCTTGAACAAGTAAACGATAATACAGTAATTATGTCTTCAAAATTGTGCCCAAAATCCTATGAGACTATTATTCCTTAAGAATAAATTATTGAATATACGAAGCAAATCCATAAAAAGAGCAAGAGAACTTCGCTCATCTTCCCCAGTTGCTCCCAAACGGCATCTTTTAAAAATCTTACATACTTTACAAAAATATTTTTTTAAAATAAATGTCACATTTAAAAGAGAGACATAAATTGTAAGTATCAGCGTGAAATAATTTCCGATGCTTACTTCCAGTCAAGTAGTAAACACGCTCAGGAACGTCCAGGAAGCCGACACGGAACTAAAAAAAGAGCCGAAAGACGTGGAAAAGAGCTTACTCAACTGGCCATCACGCCTTAAGTGTGCCGCGGATTCCCGCATAGATAGCAACGCGGATTTTTCAACAAAATTCCGCGGGCAGGGTCTGTTTTCTGTTTCCGGTTCCGAGGACGTCCGGATCCAGGAATAAGTGGGCTGCGGCGGCGGCGGCAACGATGATGGAGGCGGCCAGATCCCCGCTGTCAAACGGAATCGATCGTCGGCCATCCCCACCCCTACCCTCCCCAACCCAACTTCTGCTCTCTCGCTCCCGTCCCACTGCCCATATCCTCCCCCGCCCCCGGCCCCACGCCCTGGAAAGAGGAGCTGTGCCGATAATGAGGGCTGCCTCACACCACGCTTCTCGACGCCGCCGCTGCGGCCGCCGCCGCCGCCACCGCCACCACCGCAAAAGCTCGCGAACAAACGGATTCGAGCGCCAAGCCGCTGCATGCAAGAGCTATTACTGCGCCACCAGAATTATCAGATTTTCCGAACGCCTTCTAAAAAAAAGAACGTACGTTCAGATTCATCAACAACGTTTGGAAATAATTTGATATGTGGGATTTTACTAAACACGTGAGGGAAAGTAATGCATGTTTTTCGTGTATTTGGGGTTGCAGCTATGAATTTCAGTTGATTTTAGTATCTCGAGTTTCCTTGCCAATGTTCTGGCGTATTAATTATCTCTGCAAATCCTAACATTTCACAGTCTCGTGAATCACATTCAGATGATTCCGAATGTGAAGCATGTTGCTGTCGAACGCGTTTCCAGTCAGCTGCTCAATGAGAAGCATGTCTGTTGGAACTAGGTCAATTAAGAATAAGCATGATTGAATGTGATTTATAGGTTAATTAGTTATGTGAGGCGTATCTTCAATCTTCCCTCATGATTAAATATACACTGATTGCAGTTCCAGAGAACGAACGTTGCAATGGACCATGTCAAATTACATTTTCCACTGAAATATATTTTAAGCCATTCCTTAAAATGACCATTTCTAAACACAGGTGACAGATTTCTGTAATTTATTCAGTTTCTTATTTTTACTTCGCTTTCAAAGACTTTTAATAAAGTAAATAATAAACTAGTTTGCTGCAACCACATACATTTTATAAGATTATTGGCAAAATTCCACAGGTTGGAAAAAAGTCGAACCTGCACCATCTTTGTAAGTAATCTTTGCTCTATTTGCAAAAACTTTTTAAAAAATTGAAGATATTTACGGCAAAATCTTTTTTACACATTCCTTTATTGCGAAAATGTCATTCAAAATTACGCAAAAGCTACTCATATTTTGATAAAGTTGGCATGACATTATTTGTAACTCAGTATTGAATAATAGATTACCTTTAAAAACAATCATTAGCTCCAATACTGAAGGTGGGGTACAATGTAGAACTTTTCAAACGGTGGGGGTTTACTGAAAATCAGATTTGAGCCATTTTTATTAATTTACTTTTTCATTCTAACAACATAGTAAAAAAAATTCTTGTCCATTTTTGAGAATATTTTGAAATATCAATATTAACATAAGAAGATTTCCGGAAATTAGTGTTCGGAAAGTCTTCCATCATGACACACCTAACCCCTCAGGACCTTACTCTCTATGGAATTTTCAGAAGAACTAATAATAACAAAAATATAATAATACAATAATAACAATATAATAATTAATTTTTAATAACAAAGATATACAAGATCTATATAACAAACCAGAAGTTTCAAGTGAAACATTCATTGAAATGACCGGTTTTCGTACGATTGAGTACTTTGTATTGTTTTCAGGCGCGTCAACGACTGTGATCATTTTTCCATTACATGTAGCCGGCCATGCGTGGTTTAGCTGAGAGATGTGCATTTTATCCCTGTTGAAACGTGATATCCGGTGCCGAACTATAGGTACGATTTCCTCACTTTAAGTATTTCCCGTAGTGATTCTATCCGGGACAAGTTCTACGCTTCCGTCTAGTCTCCCGCCATGTGTGATAGTGCATGTAATGTGTGTAAGAAGGGAGGAGAGATAAGAACGAGGAAGGAAAAATTTCTCGCAGCTTGTGGCCCGTTTATTAGGGAATATTTCGACTTTCATCAGATATTGATCGGAGAAACCATGGAAAGCTACCGATCAAAGCAGCCAACCGTTTAAATTCTTCTCCAAACAGTTGTTAAATTTGACCTAGTTGTATAGCTATGTAGGTCTCCAAGAATTTAATTTCACCGAAGCTCTTGTGAAGAACAGGATTGCCACTTTGTACGCGCGAATAAGGCACTCGCTTTAAGTATCGAGGGCTCAAAAAGGCTAATGTTTCATTGTAGATATTCTATATGTGCGAAATTGAAAACCAAATTAACAACTAATTTAAATTATATTTGACTGCTTGAATAACGTAAATTTTAAAGACAGTATTTTTAATGTCATGAAAAGCCATGACAAAATGTCATAACAGAATTGACATTGATTGTAAAAGTCTGAAAAAACACTTTCGGCTGATCAGCGTACTTATACACTTCAGTGTTCACATTTATTCACATGTTTTGGTTAGGCCAAAGCGCTTTTTTTTCATTTATTTATAGCCCCTTCGACAAATGGTATCATTAGCGACTCAATAATTGTACATTCAGTTAACAATAATTAGTACCTTGTTAATCCTGATAGACAGTACAGACCTGGATATAATACTTGGACAGATTTTACACATTTTTTGGCCTGAATATTGTCCAACATTACATTTAGATTACTTTGGCCAGTTTTAGTAAATAGTGTAAGTATTTATAGTTGAGTTGAGTATATTTTTAAAGAAGCTTTAAACGTTATTTAATGCAGATATTATTCAAAGTAGATAAATTGAAAAACTTTTTCTTTTGTAATGTATTCTTATCTCGGTATAATGTATTGTCTTTGGAAATACAGTATTCTCAAATAAAATTGATAGAATCAACACAAATGTAAATACTAATTGAAAACGTGGAAACTGAACGCTACAAATTTCTGATACTGAGATTAGAAAACGCAAAGAAATCTATTCAGCTTGGACATCTCGTGCACACTAATCAATAATGAGGGTGTTTGGGGCGCTTATTTGCAACACCAGACGGGCGAAACGGTGACCACGTTGTGCGTTTTCCCACAGAATACAAGACAACGGCCTCATGACACGTCTTTTTGCACCCCGCAGGGGGGGATCGTGAGAAGCTAGGTGAGCACGATCTCTGGTGGAGGATCGTAGACGACCATCCGTACCTCGAGTCTCGCGGCCCAAATCAGATCGTTAGCCTAATGTGTAGGCAGTGAGTAGGAAAGCCACGCTCCTGCCTGTCGGTTCAATCCGGCCACCCACTAGTTGGGCCCCTGGCGCGTTGACCTTAGAATCCGTCCGACCTCAGGGCAGGATTGGGTGAAGGAGACCCTTCGGGATGCTCTGGATTCCACAAATAGAAGTCCGGCGGTTATATGAGCATCCGCCAGATTGCCCTGGTCACGACCACACCCGGGTCGATAGCTTTAGGCAGCGGGTAGACTGGATGGGGGCCCCGAGCCGCCCGAACCTTAGTTCGGGAGGCCCCCAGTTGGGCTCTTGGCTTCGTCGTGGCAGTGGCCCAATACTCTAGGCAAAGAGGAGGGACACGGCGTCCCGACGCACGTGAGTGGCGAGTTACCATACAGGTGATATTGAGTCCGGCACTAGCCTGGAAAGCTAGTACCTCTGAGCTGGCAGAGCGGCCACACCCAGGCTTTGAGAGGGGAGGTTGCCGTGAGGGCAAACTGGGTACCGACCGCAACCGGTTACCGGTGCGTCGGCGTACTTGTGCGCTGGCGGGGGTGAGGATAAAGGCCAAAGCCTAGGAGCCCACCCTGGGGATTCGTCTCCCCTTGTAGAACAAGAAAAGTAGTGGGGTGTTATAGACCACGCTGGGTCTTTGCAAGGTTGTTTCTCAGTGCGAATGTCACAGAGAGCGAAGTTATTTTTTCTGCTTCGAATCAATCTGCAAAACGAGCTTTTGTAAGAATAATTCAGGATCATTCAACGATTTGAAAGACATAGATTTGCTGAGCGCACAAAATATTTCGCTTTTAACACCAAACCCAAAACCACAATTCCAAAAGAATTGTAGTTGCCTCACATCAAAATGTGAACTTCGTGTGACAATTCGTCCTCGATAATATGTTTGTTTACTTTTAGAGTTAAAAAGGTTTTTCGGCCGTTGAAAATTGACGGACGACAGAACATGGAAGGAAATGCTTAGCTCTAGTTCGTAAATTAATTTCAATTTTTACTATTGAAAATTGTATTGGGTAGAAAAAATATGGTTCCTAACTGGAATTAAATACTTGGACGCACTAGATAAAACCTGTCTAGCAGATTTTTTCGTAAGATAACACGGATCGTTTTCTAAAACTTTCACATGTTTTGTGCTCCTTTTGTTAGAATTAAATAATTTTAATATTATTTTCTATTGATTTATATACGGTATATTTATATCGTATTTCAGTTAAAATACATCTATCCCACCCTTTGACATCCTCAGTGCTTCAGAAATAACGAAAATTTAACCTCTGATTTCATTGAACAAGTTTATATTGTAGGAAAAGTTCTTAACTGACAGAAGCAAGGACTGAATAAAGCAGTTTTACTGTCGCGCAGTACCAATCATTCCGCCCGCAGAGATGTCGGCGATGGTGACAGCGAGTTGCTGATTACAGAGACCTAAGCGCGAGAGAGAACGCAGCGCCGGTCAAGGCCACATCAACCGTTGCCTGTGACCTTGGCCCCGGCGGTCGTTTGAAATACAACAGCCGCGGCACGCGAGATGGCAAATAAACGGCTGCCGAGCGAAAGTCTGCTTCAATTCTCGCAGAGAATTACGTGGAAAATTAAGTGACCAGGAGCCCACTGGTCAACACGCTAACTCTCCATAGACCTGGAGCAAATAAATCAATTTTTGAATGCAGCGCCTCTAGCGTCGAAAGTGAAAGTCTTGGGGGTAGAAGGAATAGCGCTAACACCTAAGCGAGCGGGTAACCTGGTAAGATGTTGTCGTTTACGAAGTGAAGATCTGCTTTATGTCACTTACTGACTTTAGTTAAATGAAAATTGTGGATACTCTTATTCATGAGATTATTCTAGTGGGTTCCCGGAAAATTACCTGGAATTTGTAATATTTTAGGAGTACAACTTTGTTTAAAAGAAAATAGCTTAATAAAAGTCACCACGTATTTGGAGTTCAAAATAACTACTCAATAAAATGTCAACAATCAAACTTTTACTACAATTTGCCACAATAAAAATTGATTTCACACCAACATTAGAAAGATTTTTACTTTCAACATTTCAAATCTTTGCTTTATGGATTACATTTTCACAATAGCAAGAATTTTTTAAATATTCTATACTATTTTGTTACTGTCTAAATTCATGCCTTTAAGTGTGTAATTAGAGGACTTCAATTTGATAATACTCAAATATGTCAAATTGTCAATCATCAATATGTACAAATTTGGCCGCGTGAGGAAACCAATGATTTACTCCATAATATTACTACATCACCAGGATATATAAAATCAAACAAGCCAGAATTATCCGTAATATACGGACTCGTAACTATCAGTTTCTCTTTCTTCATAGAAATCCTATAGAAAAGTAAGATAATCAGATAGTGTAAGTGCCACCAGAAATTTCGTAGTAAACGTATTTCTGTAGTATGAAAACAATAGAATTCTTTGTAGGAGAGTCATTGATGTAATGTAACTGTAAGTTGATATTACTCAACATCATCTTTAAAGAAAATTAAGATATCCGGATGGTGTAAACGCCACAAAAATGTTGACAGAAAATGTAATTTTGTAGTGTAAAACCATATGGATTATTTGTTGGAATGTTATTGTTAGAATGTCTTGGTGCAAGCAACTGCAATTTTTTTGGTGCAACAACTGTTCGAACAAGCAAGCTATTTATCATTTATTTCTATATGCCCATCGTATATGATTAAGCGACTTGTACAACCATTTTATTATGTATTTTATTTAATTATAAAATACGTTCGCCATATCGACTCGCGATTCCGAGAAAAGGCTCATCCGCCTGGTACCACCGCCTGATAGCCTTTCCGGGAATCGCCCACGACAATGCTGGGCGTTGGACATACAATTCAGCTATCCTAATAATTCAGCTATATAAAACACATTGTAATTTTTAGCATTTAAAACTCTACATGTTCATATGATTTGCTTAACAAACAAATCAAAGACATCTTGCCATTCATTTCATAATCTTAATAATACGGCTTTCTATTAGCTGGCGACAGTTTATCGTCCAAGTTCAGTTACACCATCTGTATACTCATTCAATTTCATATTTTATGCCTTCACAAGGCATCGCAATTTTGTCAATCTAATTTACTTTGTAATGTTTATTTAATTTAATTATATGTATTAACTTAACACTTTCCCTAATTTATTTCGGAGTTATGACCTAAGAGATCAATTTCAGAAACGCAAGACTGGTGACTTGCAACTAATAAATTATTAATCTATCACCAGTGGTCCTCCAAGGTAAGTTGAGTAATCAGAGGATGGTGGAGTGATGTGTATTGGCTCACACATTAAATTAATCACAATTCACTTATCACAAACACACGCTCTGCTGCACCAACAACGTTAACAACTTTCATAAAGTATCTTAAAAAAGTAAGCGTAGAATTTCTGAATTTGCTCTGTTGAGGCCAAAAAATCTCATTTTTATTGTTGCGGATATGTTGTAGAACAAACTTACATCTAGGCAAAACTCTGAATTTGTGGCATAAAAAAATAACGTCTGTAGCTGTCAACACAAATCATGTTTAACTTAATTTCATTAATTAAAAATTAACACGATTTATTTGGAGATAGAAATGTGTAAAAATTCATGAAAATCCACGGAGTTCGTCTAGTAATTTCCGAACCTGTAGTCGACACTATCAGGTTGGTGTACCATTAACGAAGTAACGAATATTAATTTACTCTGGATATATTGAAAGGACAGTTTAATGAAGACGAGGCGGCGAGGAAAATAATGACTAGGTAGAAAAGAAAAGTGAAACAAAGCAACACACAAGAATGGAGAGTAATTCCAGATCCATCTTCTTTCCGATGTACTGTCGTGGATGTACAGGCAGAAGCTGTTCCATTTCCATGCGATCAGGAAAAACGAAATGCTACAGTTTTGTAGTTAAATGTAAGAAGAAAATTAACAAGTACCGCTTACCGTGATGGGAATCAAATCTCTGTCAATCAATGTGGATTTTATTATGATTAATATGAGCTTTCTCGAAATTCTTCCATTTCTCTTGCCCCTCAAGCTGGCAATGTACCATCATCATCCCAATCTCGTCATCATCATTAGTAGAAGCAGCAGTATCACCCTTCCATCAAAACTATCTCAGTCGAAAAGGTTGGGTACTGAGAATCGTATTAATGAAATATGTTGCTATCAGATTTAGATCCTGGCAATTTCTATGAAACCTATGACGGTGAAATAAGTATACTATACAATGTGAAACTACAGCAACTGCCGAAAGGAGAAGGAGAGTGCACTTCAGTCCAAGGTTGATTAATTGATTGATGCTTCCGGGCCTCTCAGCTGTTATGGCCCTTATTCCCATTAGTGTAGTGAATGTGTTTGTGTCGGGGATGACGGCGATTCCTTCCCCGCTTGGTGAGATCCTTCGCCGACTTACATGCCGGCTTTCAATGATTCATCCTCGAGGCATCTTCCCCAACTGAGCGCTGCTCCAACGGGAACAAGTTCAACTTTCGATTAGCCTCCCCACATGTGTGATGGGAAAGTGTAGTGCTTTAAGTGTGTTTTCTTAGTGCGAGTCAAGTGAGAGGGAGAGACGTTAGGACAATCAAGAGGAAGGAAAGCTCGCGCGCAGTCCGTGGGCCGTTCGTGAGAGTAGTGCTCCGGTATTTGCTTGTTATTGATCCGGAAAGCCATGGCTCTCAAACAAAACCGACGGCAGCTACCATTCTCCTTCAGACAGCGGCTAAATTCGACCTGTCTAGATTGCGTCAAAAATATACCAACGTCGGAACTCAAACTGGAGGACCTACCGGTCAGGGTCACTGGAAAGACATGAGTGAGCTACTACGCATCGGATCCGAGTTTAGCCAATGTGCTCCTGTCACCTGTTCGCGTCACAATTTCGCGGGAATTTTCTAAGCAGATCGATACCAAAACATCACCTTTTACATGCCATTGAAAGAGAGACATGAAGCATTTCTTTCAAATGTTGCATCTTCTACACCTTCATCGTGTTATTTTTGGTTGGTCACCGATGAAAATTCTCACTTAACGACATTTTCAAAATTTTTCTCAACACTATTTGCCCTCTACACGACATGGCGGCCAGCGTCTAATCTAACTTTTCAAACGAGGTGCCTGTGCTGTGATCACGTGGTTCGTGTGACGCAAACTGGTGCTTCGTAGAACGAGCAAAAATTGGTGCGCGGGAGTAGCCCACCATATCTTTCCATCAAGCTGCAGAGTGAGCAGCGATGCGGCTCTCAACTTGACTCAGCCGGTATGAGTCCAAGGATAATGGGACATTCTCACTAGTATTGCAATATGGGTATTTTGAGGGCGGAGGTTTACGCACGGTCGGGAGTGGTTGCAACGTAAATTGAAAGACTGAATTGGCTGTGGGGTCTTACTGCTTTACGACGATACAGAATATTGGATTCATAACCTTTTAAATTGCTGTGTCACCGAAACACGGAGAGGAAAATAGATGAGAGTGGGGAACTATTACTTCAGGCATTGAAACGTGACGCTTGCCCAGGGCGTACAAAGAGATAATAGATCTCTCTTCATGAAATAAGTAGGAACATTTTTAGCAAAGTTTCGGACTGTTAGGGAAACGGTAATTAGGAACTAGGAAAATAGCATTTGTTAGTAGTAGGAGCGGAGCATATACTGATGAGGAAATAAATAGACAATAAATAAGAATATTGTTACTGAAAAAATACTGCTTGTTATTATACGGAGCTCGATACACCCTACTTAGCTTACCTGGTGCAAGAGGATCATGGTTATAAGAAAACTATGAAAGTTCAAAGATGTTCCATATTCTCTTACGAAGAGACTATCAGAGAGAATTTTGGGAGGGAAAAATGAAAAGACAAACATAGTGAAGTTAATATGTAGTTAATAATAAATAAGCAAAATTAAATAATTAAAATTCGACAAAAAATAAAATTTGGATGAATCACCAGCGTTAACAGTTTATAACGATCTCAGATGACAAAAAGCCCTCGGATCTTAGTAGATTATTAGGACCTTTACGGTGCATAAATAACTATTATCGGCAATAACCTATCACAAATAATAGTTATAACCTATCTAATAGACTTTTTTTTAAGGTTTTAAAGTTTTTAATTTATAATTAAATTTAATATTTATTATAATTTTATATATTATTTGATAATTAATATAATGTGATATACCAGAACGGGACATGGTTTATTCATAATATTAGTTGTATACGGGGCGACTAAATGGACTTGTAAAATGGCGATATCCGGCCCTAGTAACGCCAGCGCAGAGGGTTGCTATGGTGCAGGGCAGGTAAATAAACTAGCTGCAAGCCTCGTAGGTGCCGGAACGCTGGCTAGATCGATATAATAAAGAATATGTGATTGGTCGAAAAACGTATGACGGACGAAGGCGCGGCTACATGGGGTTGTAAGAAATGAGCGGGTTGGCAAGGGGCAATTAGACTTTCTGGTGTTTACCGCCGTGTTTTGGAAAAATAGAACGTGGGACGCTACCGACCCATCAAGGGTTGCAAAATACAGAGAAACATTCATTCGGACTTGGAGCTTCGTTGAGTGCAGATCGTTACAGTCTGACTCAGAGTGGTGGAGTGTAGGTCGTGAACTCGGCTCTTGAGTTTCGGGGAGTGCAAATAGTGTGCGGACCTTGTAGTTGAAAGTGAGACTTATACATTTTCGTGCGAAAAGTAACAGTCGTCATCGGACTTAGAAATTATTTGCCGGAGTACATCCGCGGACTTGGGCAGTTTTGGGTGTTCACCGGACGATAGTTCGAACATTAGTATTTTATTAAACTCGTGTGAAAGATTATAAACCTAAAGCGTCGGAAAGAACTTAGCTAGATTTTATGCAGTGTGGACTGGATACTTCAGCAACCGCGCAAGATCAGAAGACAGAAGAGCGACTCGGATTCATCGGCCAAGTGAGAAGCGTCTTCGGAACGAGCGGGTCGGCAAGACGGTAACATATACTGCAGTATATTAAAATAATATCTTTTAAAAGGGGTCATGGCCATTAAGTAATCTGTTAAAATTAACATTGAATAAATTGTTAAATTTTGTTCTTTGGAAAAAGAAAAGAGTCTGTTCATTTGTCAATCATAAGCTTCTAATTAGTTGGAAGCAGAGAATTTCCATATTTCAGATTCCACGCCAGGCTGTACAGTCGGCAGATCAGGTAATCGGCTATCTTAGCGATAGCGAATACATGTAATCCGAATCCATCGGCCCAAGCTAGCTGGATGCCCATATAATTTTGACAGAATTAAATAGGGAAAAGTTAGTATTAGTTTATGTCACCTGTTCCTGGCACCCACATCTTTCTATAAATTCGGAACAGGTCAAACTCACGACAACGTATTACGAAGTGAAGGATGAAGGTATATTTCAATAATTAGGTTTATAATTATATAATTTTATATAATTTATTATAATATAATTAAATTTAATTTATAATTTTTTAATTCTAATTATTATTATAACCTATCTCAACTACTAGACCTTTCACCCTTCAAACAGGCCAAAAACCCCACCTTCCAAACAAGAATAAAAAACAAATTTCCATACCACATATTACTAAAGAAATTTCCAGATTTAAATCTCGACTGACGACCCGCAACAGGAATTCCTCCCCCTGTGTATTAGCGTGCAAGTTTACATTTAAGTACAGTAAGCCTAAAAACATATGTATAGTTTTATTTACTGAGCTATGCACTTCCTGCAAGAAAACTAATTAAAAAAAGACGCTCGCTCTCACTGGGAGTTCACATTCATTCGGAGCTCCCCCTCACTCCATTTCTCCATCTTATCCTATCTCACATTTTACAACATACCACCCCCACAATTCACAGTGCGGAGATTTTCTTCAATGAATCTCAAATCACGTCAAGTAAATTTCCTTTCTAAATAGTTATCTAACGAGTATCCCCTGATTTCAACCCTAGGACACTCGTAATTGCTTGGCTTATTCACTGCTCACGTTAATTTTCAGCTATTACATCTTCTGTCTCTCTCATCTTAATGCGTTGCACGTGTTTCTGATAACTACTCTTGAGAAGCAACATTTAGAAGATCTTCTACAGATTTTCTGAAAAATTGTGATGCAATCTTCGTAATATATTTGACAGTTACAGTAATTCAGAAAAAATAGTGTATTTGTAATAATGAATTATTTATACTATATTTTCAAGTATATTTGATAAACATTCAATGTTTAGAATATCATCTTAATCTGTGTGCGTTTCAATTGAATTTGATATGTTTTGTTAGGATGGGCGACTGAGTACGGACACTTGACAAGTAGACACTTATAACACGAAACAATCTAATATTGTAAATCTCAAACTAAAACTACAGTATATGTCGTTACAAATCCTGGGCCGCTCCTTCCGCATAGCTTCTCGCATGCGCTGTGCATCACCGCCTAAGTGCATCACCGCCTAACAAACGAGTCACGTACCGCATGCGATCTTTCCTTCCCATTCCTTGTCCTATTCTACCCCTTAATTGTACACACTTATACTAACGTGTATTACACTACTACACCTGCCGGGAGACCGCTCGGGACTTTCGAGCTTGTCCCGGCTGGGGCCATCCCCACTGGTTGGGTAAAATCTCGCTAAACGACGGTAGGTCAGCACCGGATCTTACCATTCAGCGGGGGAAGATCATCACCGATCTCCCGAAGAAATATGAATTACACTTACGGGAACAATGGCCTTAGTTGACGCGCCCAGAATCACTAATCAATCAATAAAAAAACTGTTGGCGATGTGGGGGCGGATGCCCTGTCATTCGTGCCGCCTCCTCGAGACGTTGTAATGTTTCGTACATTCCTAATGTTTATTTACATTTTAAATTGTTATTTCGTAAATAAGGAACATGTGATATACCTCGCTTGTTACGGGAATTAGGTTAGCAACCGATATATATATATATATATATATATATATATATATATATATATATATATATATATATTGATGAATATAGAGAGATAGAATTGAACGTAAGCTTGTTCCTCTAAAGGATTTGTAAATTTAATATTATAGAAAGTGCGAAAATATATGTTAAGATACGAGAAGTTCGTATTGAAGTACATTGTAAAAGAGAATTAAATAAAATCTAAAAAAATGAGAATTTATTTATTTATTTATTTTATTTATTTATTTGTCAAAAAAACAGTAAAAACTGTATATGACGTGTGGGGATAGAAATTTATCTGCGCACATTTTCTTGAGGACCAGAATTTTATTAAAAAAACAAACGAAAAAATGAATTTAGAAAATAATTTTAGAAAAATAAAGATATTTGAAAAATGTTTTTTTCCCGAGTTATAGAAAATCAATTTCAACTATAAATGAACTACAAGCAAAAGGAGTGCTAAACAAAACGTGCGCACAGTGAAGCTACATTTACGTCCAGAAGCAAAACAAGGGGCCATCTCAGCATTTGCTCAATGGATCAGGGAAACCGGACAAAAACCTGATCGAGATGGGGGTCAAGGAAGCTGAAGTACATTACTTGTTACAGGCGTATTAAATATTTTTTTAAATGTATACAATGCAAACATAAACTAATTCATTATATATCTTTGTTTTGTTACATTCAACATTATTTTTCTTTTTCACGATCAGTATAGTCTCTAATTGTATAGAAACAGTTTTGCAGCAGAAAAGACTTTACTTTAAACTTAAATTTGTGTACCGACTTTAATTGTTTTATGTCATCTGGTAATGCGTTGTAAAGTAACGTACATGTATTGTATGTTGATTTCTTGTACTGAGCTGTTGATACTGACACTTGATGCACGTGATTTCTACGGCGTGTGTTGTAATTATAAATATCAATATTGCATGAAAATATGTTCCCTCCGTTAAGTAGGTCATTTTTGACAAATATTACAGATTCGTAAATAAATAGACAAGGCAATGGTAGGATTCCCAGCTCAATGAAAAGAGGCTTGCAGGAATCACGTGGAAGGCATTTTTGCATTATTCGAATAATTTTCTTTTGCAATCTGAAGGTGTGAATACTACAGGATGAGCTTCCCCAGAATATTATGCCATATCTCAGGCGGGAATGCACATTTGCAAAACAAACGCAACGAGCTGCATGAAGGCTGACAGAATTTGAAAGAATTCTGAATGCATAGCATAATGAACTTAATTTAGTGTTTAATTCCGTTATATGTACATTCCATTTAAGGTTTGATTGAATTGAAAGACCTAAAAATTTTGTTGCCTCAACATCAGCTAATTGCATATTGTTCATTTTCAATGGAACATGCGATTTCCGATTTGAGATGCAAAAATGCATTGAAACAGTTTTTCTTTCGTTAACAATTAATTTGTTATTATTAAACCAATTTGAAACTTCTGAAATTGTACTATTTACTGCTTCTTTTTTGCAAAGAACATTCGTGTCATCAGCAAACAGAACCGTTCTTACATTTTGAATAGACGAGGGCATATCGTTTACATATAACAGAAAGAGAAAAGGACCTAAGATCGAACCTTGCGGGAACCCATGCACAATTGGCAAAAATTGGAAATATAAGTATGTAATGTCCTTTCCTGCCAGTATGGTATTTCTACTCTTTGAGTCCGATATTTAAGGTAAGATATTATCCAATCTAGGGCAATACCACGAATTCCATACGAAGGTAATTTTGAGAGCAAGATCTTATGGTCAATAACGTCAAAAGCTTTCGAGAGATCTAAGAATATTCCAATGGGTACTTCATTTTGGTCTATTGATGAAGCAACATCTTTGAGAAAAGAAAAAATGGCAGTTTCCGTAGATTTTGATTTTCTAAAACCGTGTTGTGAGTCTGAAAACGCTGTTTTTCCTGAGAAATGGTTCCATTCGTAAGTAGAAAAGTCTTTCTAATATTTTTGAGAAAACTGACAAAAGAGAAATTGGCCGGTAATTTTGAATATCATTTTTGTTCCCTTTTCTAAAAAGTGGCTTAATTTTTGCTGTTTTGAAAATATCTGGAAATATTCCTGTATATAAAGAAGCATTGAAAATGTGAGTTAACGGATGTATAAAGGCAGGTGCACAAGTTTTTAATAAACAATCTTGAAATTCATCTAAACCAGATGAATATGAATTGAAGTGTTACTACTTAAAAAAAGTAGCAGCAATAGATGTAACAGTAGATGTAGCAAGAGAAAATTGTTGGCAGAGTGCAACGTTACAGAAATTGGTGGCAGCGTGGAACATTACAGAAAGGAAGTTTACAGAAATTGGTGGCAGCGTAGAACGTTACACCGTCCGCTGTGCCAGCTCCCGATTCGCTCTTCCCTTGTCGTGATCTCCAAGCTCTGGCGGCTCCGTGTGCTGCCTGCACGGTTCACGGCCCGTGATTGAGCCTTCCTGGCGCGAGCCGCTAGCTCACTGCTGCCAATGGAGCCGTCACTCACCTGAGTCCCATGCTCGCATAACACGGTTTGATTACATTTCCCCTCCACCCGTCACTCTGCCGATATCTGTTTATTTTTCTATTTAAACATAGCTGCACTTCATGGTCATGAGCTGGACGGAGATGGGAACACTGTCATCCAACACGACGTTAAAGTTTTGATAATGGGGCTTCCGATTGGATAACAATGTCCCCCTCTCCTTAGCAAAAATTAGCTAATTCTTACCAAATAGCTAATTTTAAATTACATTAAATAAAATAATAAGTCAAGTAAAGACCTAAAATGAAAGATTTTGTTTCCATTTGGGCACCAAATGTTTGGGAAAATACGTACTGTAGACAGTATTGGAATACAGTTGATATAAGGTACACGAAACCCCTTGTACGTAATGCAGGGAGTGTATGAGCATTACAGAGCAGAATTAGCATAGCCAAATACAGAATTTCCATTTATTCATGTACTACAAAGCTTACAAGATGAACTGATGTAACAACTAGTGGGGTCTTGCGAATTAATCGCGGTTTCTTGTTTACTCCAACGCGACCACTCTTGCTTGAGCCAACAAACGAACTTTCAGCGCCAGCAAACGACTCAGGGCGTCAATTGATGTCGCTGCAGTGCCTTTGACTGGGAGGTCCTAGAGTTTGAGCCCCGACCGTGGCAAGTCTTTTGGTACTACCTAGATAGCTAGGGCGTATTCAGTCGCTCCCTGGAGGAGAATTCTCGCGTCCAGCTGCTCTAATCCGTTGTTTCTCAAGATTTCTCCGATCACTACAAGGGGAAAGCCGGAGCAGTATCCTTACAAACGGACCAAGGACTGTGCGCGATATTTCCTTCCTCTTTCATGTCCTATCCTCATTACTTACAGTCACACTTACATGCACTACACTACCACAAATGTCGGAAGACGAATCGGGAGGTAAGTGTTTGTTTTGGCGGAGGCGGTGCTTTGCTGATGGGGGAGATACCTGGTTGGGAAAACCTCGCCAGCCGACCTGCGGGTCGGCGCCTGATTTCGCCATGCAGCGGGAGAACAATATCGCTTCCTCCCGTGATAATGCATGCACTGCACTTACGGGAATAATGACCAAAGCCGTTGACGTGCCCGGAAACATGAAAAAATGAAACAATAAACGATCTGCGGGATATGTCTTTGTGAACGCCATGCGTGAAGCTACCTACTTTTATTGAGTCACGTGTGCAATGAAAATGGCGCCTTCTTCCACGTGATATGCGAGATCGAGTGACGGCTTCTTTCCTCTACAAAATTATATTACATTGGCTGTGCAAGTATTACGCTTGCAAAGATACAAAAGATATTCGTCTTACATATCACTGCATTGCGATTTGGGCCAGCGACCTCTTATTGATCGAAATGAAAGACGTTTCACGTCAAAACGCTTTACAGATTACAAATGCATTTTAGGGAGATATTTGAGTCTACTTTAGTTCTATGCGTACAGAAAGATATTACGATAGATTTTAAAAGGTTATATTGGTTACTACTTCTGAAACTCTGTAGTCACATCTTCCATGGATTACATGTAATGAAGATGAATTGCACCTTGCGGTATTTTCTGGGAATTCCCGCCTCGCCTCGTGCATATGAGACTTTCATGATCATCAGATTCTTTACCGATCTTACAAACCTGTATATTTATCCTCTCCACTCCCTTCTGCTCTTTTTTCTCGCATTGTTTCTCCTTTCGTATCTGCAGATTTTCCTTCTCTTTGGCTTTCTCCCCCTCCTCCTCCTTCTCCTATGAAGGTCACTGTCGGAGCTGAAGACAACTCAGTAAGAGTCTGAGAGCATTCACTACCACACTGCTTCCGACAAGTACCGCAGTAACAGGTAAGCAGAAGTTTATTGGTACTTTGTGGGTTGCAATTTAATAATGGTCTCTTGTCATTTTACATTTAATCGGCATCAGTGACGTAACCAAAATTGTCTAGACCCACCCGCACCACATTCTTGTAAGACAATCTTAAAAGTAGTCGAAATTTACTACCACCTTTTCAACTACAGAACTACCTGGGAACGTTATTAACTTATTAATAATCTAAAGTAATTTTTGATAATCTCTCTTTCACCTCTGATTCCTATACTAACGTTTTTGATCGGTATTTTAAAGATGAAAGATTATATATGAAAGATAATTTACGAAGGACATTGAAGTGTTTCACATTATAGCACCTAAGTCGATGACCACAGGTAACATGACATGATGTACTGATTTTGACTCGAAGAAAACTACAATAATATTTTCATTCTCCTGATTGCAGACGACGAATCAGGTACAAATAATTACAAGGAACTTGATATTTTTATTCAATTTTAAATAATAATAATAATAATAATAATAATAATAATAATAATAATAATAATGATGATAATAATAATAATGTAGTCTTACAGAAAAGTATACTTACACTATCTCTGATATTAGAATTATATAATTATTTTCGACCTTTATCTCTAACCCACATTCATTATAGTATATTAAGCAACTAGTTTAAAATGTTAAGATTTATTGCACGAGTACAAGTTTTGAAACCGAGTTATGTTAGGAGCGATAAAATATTTATACGTTTATTAGCAAAGCAAAGTTAATGTTTGGAAACAACTTAATTGTGGCGTCACGGGTATTTGACATTTGTGCTACAAAAACTGTTGTCGGCTGTTCGGTTTCGGCTAGCTCCCGAAGAATCTTTCGCTGCGTCTGGTTGAATATGTGATGACTCAATTAATCGGGCCATTAACGACAAACATGTAATCTACGTCGTAAGGTGCCACTATATGAAATATTTCTTGTAACAAAGAAGATTATTTATAAAGCAGGAATACAAAACAAATACAAGAATCCGCAGAATTTTGAGCACAGTTCTGTGGCATACTTCAATTTCTGCTGCTAACTCACGCGCAATCAACATCCTACAATGAAGCAAGGAGTTGAAATGTACTGTTCTTCACATGTGGTCGTCCTGTACAGGTCATACTTAATAAAATCCCTGCCTAATCTAAACGCTTTAACCCTTCGTGCAATTGTTGAGTATGTCAACGCTGCATCACGCATGCTTCACGAAGTCCCTGACATTCTTACCTCGTACCACTTCAATTTTGAGTCACGAATCTTTCTCTCCCTTTGTAAATATGACGTTAAGGTGCTTGCACTATTGCTATAAATTTAAACAATTTAAACACTGCAGTAGACTGACTTAGTAATACTGTTCGCGTTTGCTGCACACACTCGTCTAAGAGTCATTCCTTTTATCACAATGGATGTGAGCACGCCGACTCGCCGACTTTAAGTTACAGCAATATGCTCATGACTTTTCATCCAACCTATGTACTGATTTGTCCACTCTCCCTTTTATTCCAGGTTCTTAATCTTATTCAAACGCTTCGTATTGAAGACAATGGATCACAGGACGCAAGTGAAGCTGTTCTTCTGGTATTTTCTGCCGCACTGTCTCTGAAAATCATCATCTGCACGGAGGAATTTCCGCAGGCACCTTCGTCAACATCTACAACGGCGGCGGTCGCTCGAAGAGGTTACGCTCGTTTCGAGGCTAACGACTCCTACGCGGGGCAGCCAGTGCCTTGCACTCACGACGAGAAGGTCTGCTTCAGCCACAACCTCGTCTTCCACCCCAAGAGCGACCGGTGCCAACCGCTCGGGGAAGGGGGCCACGGCTGCTACTTGCGAGCGAGCCGCCAGGAGTTCGAACAGGGGTAGGCACATTTTTAAACAAGTAGCAAATGTTGAAAATTGGAAGGAGTTACATTCGCTGCTCATTGGTGCGTGAGATTATGAAAGAAAAACACTAGAGCACATTCTATTGAAATAAAAATAGTCTTATTCGTTATTTTTTCCTTACAATGAAGAACAAATATAAATGTGGATACCAATTATTTGGGCAACCTATTAATTATATGAGAATTATTAACTATGGCATTGAAGTCGTAAGCGATCTTTAAATAGTCAGAAACAAGCACAAGTATCATTGATAATATGATTCTTCTTCTTATTTATAACACGTTTGATGTAACAATACTGTGATATTTTCTATTATTTTTTATCAATTTCGACAATATTACATGTTTTATAAACATATTAAATGATAGTAATTAAGACACGGAAATCGTAAAATAGCCTGATTACCAAATCGTCCCGCCAGGTCATAAATCAAATCCTAGATATTTGCCGGTTGGAGCACTCAAAAGCATATGAAATTTTCTACATGTCATAAGTAGCACTATCTGAAACTCTTTCTGGATGTTTATGAATTAGTTGAATTTTTATCAAAAAAGATAAATTTTCGGTTAACATTTTTATAGATGAAATATTTGAATCAATTTATTACTTTATTTATGAAAGTCAATTTTTAACCAATTTTTATGGCAAAGTTCATATCAGCAGCAAAGAAATAAAATAAATGCCATAAATTGATAATTTTCTTAATTTAAACACGAAAAAACTTTTTTTCACTGTAAGTACTTACCATGTGGATATTTTAGCCTCATATTTTGAAAATAATAATATTTTCTACATCCAAACATCTGGCAAACATGTGAAGCGAATTGCAAACTAAGGCCTTTAAATGAATGTTTATTAAACTTGTATTCTGTTTTTTAATTCTAAACTTAGGGATAACAGATTGCAGTATGCAATCATTTACCGGTGTTGAATTCATATAACTTTTCAGGGGTTGCGTACAAATAAATCAGCACTATAATCTTCAGTTCCATACTTTTTAACATTACTTTTTAGATCCGGCCACATCGCGGGTGTGTGTCAAAAGTACGACGACCCCTGCAGCTACGGTCCTCGCAGTCGCATGGCCTACGACGGCCGTTGCTACGATCAGCAAGTGGTATTCAAAGACCTATGCGGCAGCGACTCAACTCTCACTTTTCACTTCCTGGGAGGCGTGGAATGCCGAAACAACACATCGCCTCCCGTCCACGCGGAGCAACCGGAAGAAGAGGGCCGGTGCCTCATCTCCGACTTCCGGGAGCGCCATCCGCTTGCACCTACCTACTTCGACCATCCGCTCACTACCGTGGAACGACCGGTGATCACCCTCAACTGCAGCACCGCGGAGCAGCGGGGCTGCTTCCAGCAGGAGAAGGTGTGGGTGGAGGGGGCCAGCGGGTGCCACGCGCTGCTCAAGCAAGGCCCGTGCCCGCCTGACCACGTGGTGGTGATCGACGGGCGCGCGGAGGCCACGTGCATCCACGTGCGAGGCGGTTGCCCCGAAGGTCACAAGCGCATGGGGTTTGACGGTGAGTGCCACGTGGATAGGGACATCGCCATTTCAGCGCCAGGATTAGTGCAAATGAACGCCTTCGGCGTACACGAAGTACTCAACTACGCGGTGTCTGTACTGTACACACCGAAAACGAGTGGGGACAAGTGTGAAATTGAGTTTCTCCGTTTTTGGCCGCCCGTAGGAGAGAGGGAGACGCTAGAACCTCCGCCCTGTGGGCCGGAGGACATGTCACAATGCGCTCTGCTAGAAGTTCTCTCCGAATTCCTCCCAACGTAAAGCGACGAACATTGACCCTTTGTCCTACAACTCGGTTGAGCAGTTTCTACGACCGAACACCACACCCTTTTTCGTTGATTATCTTTCTTATTCTGGAGCATTCAAACAACAAACATTTTAACAGTTTTTTTTCACAATATTGAGATCAGATAGAAATAAAGCCTACATTGTTGCATTTCAGGACTTTTGTAAAATTTTCAATTTTAGAAGCACTTTTCAACCATGTCCAGAACTTTCCCTCCTTACCATTTAATACTCGTTTGAGTACAATAGTTTTCACCCATTGAATACAACTAATTAAGTGATTGACAAAGAAATAAAATTTCATTTATTAATATGTGATCTTGCAATGGATCTAGGGTTTTCAATTAATAATAAATGGTCACGAGTGAACAACAAACTTTCACAAAGAATACTGTTTTTAGAATATAATATACAATTTAATCAGAATCTTAATAACATATAAGTAGAATAATTGTAAAATTTATTATGTCCGAAATTTGTAGAACAAACAATTGCAGTTAGACATTTATAAATAATTCTGCAGCACGTATATATTTTGTGCATATGGTCAGGATCAAAGTCTCTATAAATATGATAAAGAAAACTGTAAGGAAAGACTTGCATGACTTCAATTTCTGCAGCTTTATGACTATACAAACCGATGAACAACAAGACATTTCTTCAAATCACTCAAAAAATAAAAATAAAAAAAATCTTTCACTTATTATAAAATAAAGGTTTTACACTATTTTTTTAATAATTCAAAGCAGACTTTGACTTCTTTCGTAAAATATCTTTCTTAAATTATATTCTGTCAAGCAACGTATGGAGGATAATGAATATATTTAAATTACTTTACAGCGTGAGTCACGTAACTTTTGAACGGTTGAAGTTATTGCAGTGCAGTTTTATTAGTTTCTATTTTATCACCTTATTTGTTGAAATATTTGAGGTAACTTTGTTTGGATTAATCTTTTTACGCTCGACATGTTAGACCAAAAATATGTGTTGTTCTATTTGAAAAAACAAAGTTACCTCAAATATTTAATAAAATACAGATGACAAAATAGAAACAAATAAAACTGCACTGCAATAACTTCAACCGTTCAAAAGTTACTGGAGGTGCTAAAGTTACGTTGCTCAGCCTTATATCGGATGTTTAGGCACGTAGAGAAGTACGGTGTTTGCTGAAATCTTTCGTTACACTAATAGTAGTAAAACTATGTATCAACATTTTTGTATAAAAGAAATTATGGAAAAAATAAAATGCGACAAATTCGCAAAAATATGACATTGTTGCGTTTACCTTACAAGAATAGATCAGATTCTGATGTATTCTTCCACGTCAATATGCAAACGAATTGTGAAATTATATTCATCAATAAATTGATCAAAATAGGTGTAAGAGTTGTCATACAAAGTTTTCTCTTCCAATCATCACGAAATTCCCAACTGACCGATAATTTGACATTAATGCAACGAGGAAAAGTAACAACAACAAAGTTGTTTATCTTGATGAGTCTGCACAAATACGGGCTCAGGCCAAATATCACGAGAGTGAGTTGCAATTTCTGAGATTTTTCGGAAGCTTTATTTGCTTCGTCGTTACCGACGTTCCCTACTTCAGCCAGTTCACATTTTCCGTCTTCCATCTCCAATTTGTCTCCGCGTTGCATAAAATGGAATATAATGGAATGACATCAATGTTATTTGTAATTAAATGGTCGGGACAACGTAGTGGTAATCTTCATTTCAGTAAGCGAGAAAAAACATTTCTTAGTGTCTGCATACACTTCCTAATGCTTTCTACACGAGAACACGTTTTTGAACCACATTTGGTTTATGATGTTTATGCATGGACGTTAATTATAAGATTCTTATATCATAAATTAAATTTATTAACTCTCGTGGATACGTAATTTCCAAAGCATTTTATGACTAAAAGCAGGTCGTTTTTGCGTGACCTTAACAATAAATATAAACGTGGTCAAGTTACATCTATTTATTTATATACTGCGACCGCAACCACGACACCACATTGCAATGAAAACAATTATTGAGCTCGAGGAGGTGGAATAGTATCACAGAGGACTCAGCTGCGGTTTGCATTTATTCGAAACTGCGCGGCCAACCGAAACTCCGATTCTGCATGCGCAACAGGTGGTCACATACATAGGTCGCAGAGGGGGTCAGAGGAGTGCACTGTCCCGCTGACTGTAAGAATGTGTATTACAGACACTATGATGAAACTAAAAGCATAAAATACATAACTATCCAAATATATAACTATCCCTTTTCCCCCTTCTTCTTAAGAATATTTTAGGACTGCGTCTTGTCATTTGGCAGAGATTTCCCTTGTATAATACCAGGATGTCCTAATCTTCCAATATGCTGCTTATTGCTTCTTGTTTTTTTCACTACACATATTTAATTCAATTTAGAAATAAACATTCCTTCCACAAACATTGGTTTACTAGAATACGAATGTATTTATCTACTACTTTTCAGTATATTCTTCCATTTAATTATTGAAATAAAAAATATAATTATTAAAAACTGAATTGGAAATAATATCAGAATTATATCTTCAGAGCGTATCACTTTTCAGAAAATCTGATCCCAATCTGTTGACAGTTCTCTTATATATTATGTATCGATAAATTAAAAAAATGTTCAAATGCAACCAACGTTATGGATAAAAGCACAAATTTTATGTATCATATTATCTACTAAGACGATACTTACTATGTACAGAAAGTCTATCTTTACACGCGCTTGAAAATCACGGAGGATGAGACGAAGTGTTTGAATTTTTACCTGCAACAAAAGAAACATGCATTTAAAACTTTTACATTAAAAATATGACACGCACACATTTTGATAATTATTTTCTTCAAGTAACTAAGAGTGCATTTTCATCCTATGATGACGGTATAAAAACGAAGGCTCCAATGATAAGGTGGTATATTTGGTCTTAGGCCAATTTGAAATATGTATTCTATCCACACAATTAGAGTTTTTAAAGAAAAAAATATGTCCAAAATCGTGTACGCAGTACATTGGACATTTGGTGTGTTGAGACAAACCGTAGTCTACTTATTTTCCTGCCACTGAAAAAAGTTGCCTCGCCTAAAGTCGTTACCTAAGACATGTGAGGGTTCCATGGTTAGCGTAGCCTGCACAGCTTCTCCATTATCATCCCAATTGCATCAGTACCAGAGAGTGCGACAGCGCAGACCTTGAGCCTTCGTGGGTTTGGAAGTAACCTCGGCATCCACGAAAGCGTCGGTACCATCAAGCCAGTGGAGGTAGCACGCCCAACGGGCTAATATTGTCTGTTGAATACAGGGACTCATGGTTCATGAGCGTCAGCAGGTTTTGTGTTAAATGGCTGTAAGTCTTCTTAGACAGAGGTGGCAATAAATGTTAACTTTATATTATGTGGCAAATAAATATTCTTTGTACAACTTATAAGATGTCATCATCCCAAAATCAAGTTAATGTGCTAATGATAGATGATATATAAACCCCCGAAGGTTATATATATATATATATATATATATATATATATATATATATATATATATATACATATACATATACATATTTAAAAAAGAATTATTATTAAAGTATAATTTGGCAGCATAACAATGGTTCAGCACTAAACGTAAACACATGCTATTAGAGAGCTTCAACGATTGTTCGCGCACGGACATTGGACGAGTACTATGGGACAAAATTACAAAATTACATTGCATGCCAGAGGTATTGTTGAACGCTAATGGTGAAATAGTAATTTTATATACACCTTTGCACTATTTTTATTATTACACTATAGAATAATTAAGTGTCTACGTGGTTCGGAAATTAATCTGAAATTTCCAATGCCCGTGTGGTATTTCCTTTCATAAATTTCATTTATAATAACAGTAATAATAATAATTATTATTATTGTTATTATTATAAAAACAGAATATCTCTTTCCAATGAAGTAATTAATGCAAGACCGATTAAGTGAAAGACCAATTAGGAATTAACATTACATATACTGTCTCATGAAATGTAGTAAGGTGCTCTTCTGCCCAGTGCTCTCAATTACCATTACACCTTGTACAGTTATTTCAGATATATGTTAACACGCCTTCGTCCGCAATATAATGAAAACTACAGTAGCGAGTATTACCCCTTCGTCTGCGTCGCCAGCGCCTGCTCCTCCTTATGACTCTCCTTTCCAAGACAACAGCCCAGACCAGGGCCCGTTAACTCCCATATAACCTGGTGGAGACCATTATAATGGCGCGCTCACCTGTAGCACCGTCTTACAGGAACTAAAATACCAACTGCTGCCAACGTAACTTCAACGTGTGTAGCTGCTACGAAGGTTCGCATTACGCTCAAGCAGGCGCGTCATGCTACAAAAGATAGCGTTGATGTTCGCGCTTTCTTCAGCGGTTTCTTATATGTATATATTATGAATAATTAAACATTTAGAAGACACTTTTCGCATATCTCACAATTAAGCCAATTTTTAGGTGCGGATATTGGCAAGCCTGTACCCGGTGACACTAGCGCCTCCTATAGCAGCACCTTCGAGCTTTGTCCCCTGTTTGATGGAGAGTTGCAGGGCCCTAGCGCAGACTGCGGGGCGCGTCGGTGGGCGAGACGCGCGACCGCACGCGCCACAAAAGCGCGCTCTGGGGAGTGGCGTTGCGTGGCGCGGCGCGGCGGCGCTCCGCAGAAGCAGGGGCCCGGGGTCACAGGTCGCGCAACAATCACCGCGCGGAAGCCCTGCCTCGCCCATAAATATCCGCTCCCGGCGCTCCGGGCTACCCGAGACGGCGCGCCGGCGCCGTCGCACTGTGGGCCGAAGCCTTGACGCAAGGACAAGGACAAGGCGCGGTCAGCGTATCGGGTTGTTGTACACAAGACTGCGGGTTCAAACCCGATTGAAGCCGTGGATTTTTAAGGGCGAAAAAATCCTTCGTACGCCTTCCTTCGGAGGGGAAGTAAAGCCGGCTGTCCCATGTTAGTAGATTTACTTGCATGTGAAAGATCCTCAGGCCTAAATGAAGCCTCTGAGCTAAATCCAAATCGCCTATTTCGTCGACCGAGATAATATTATCTTTCTCCGCTAGATTGTGAAAGGAGCGTAGAGAAATTTGGGTGGTCAGACGGAAGAGCGGGCCTAATGGCCCGAGTCTCGCTACGTAAAATAAGCCATAAACTTAACTTAACTAACTTAACTGACAAGGCACCGGATTCGATAGCTCATAGGGAACGCGTTGCATCCGCTGCATCGTTGGCCAAGAGGGCCCAGTATACGAGCCCTGTTGGTGGCGGAATTTCGATCAGCTGGAACAGTGTTGTCAAGGTTGATGCTACGAGCGGGAGTCCGTGACACGAGTGCCACGACGAAATTGCCTCTCCACGCAGTTCATAACCCCGCCGCAAGAGAAAACGCCATCACTATTGTAAAACGGCGGGGTTACTAATAGTTTCCTCTCCCGACGCTAGTGGCGCAGAGAAGCTCGAGGCGTGCCACCGCCATCAGTAAGAGACCTTGACACCACTGAACTAGAATGTTCGAATTCGGCCACTGCAATGTCTAGAGGAGAACTTTAGCGGCCGGCTCCTAAACAGACTTGCGGGTACTACACTATCACACTTGTCAGGTGTCACACAGTCACAAGCTAACAGCTGGTCCAGGCTGGGGCGGTGCCTCATTGGGGCAGATATCTTGAAAGAGGACACCCCGCAAGACCTCGTGTCCGTCGGATTTCTTGTCGCAGCGTGAAAGGAACACCGCCACATCTCTGGATACAACATAAAATTACGCACCCATTTTCCTGTGGACACGTGGACTGGTCTGTCGATCAGTCATGTAGTTACTGACTACGGTCGCGGAAGCCTACGCTCTTAATATGTGAAAACCGGAAGAGGTGGCTCAGAGCATCAACTGAGTCACAGCAGGGCCTCTGAACGGGAAGTTGAGTCCTGAAGAATACCCAGCCAATCTTCTTAAACCAAAATCTAATTGGTTTTCAACACTCAGTGAACCAAATCGACCAGCTGGAAATCTCCTCTCTTCTGATAGCTAATTTTTTATATAAATGACTAGAATTTTCAAAATAATATTGATTTTGGCTAATTAAACCACATAATATCAGTGTGCTTTTTTACTGTGACAAAAATGAGCTTGCTTTCTAACGTGCCAGAAACAAAACGAATTACAAATCAACATATTTTAACATGACATGTGTACGATAGTCTCTTTTTAATTACCAAGCTATTGAAGCGATTCACACCAGCATACAATTTTTAATACAGTAATTGAATGCTAACAGCACCTTATTAAAAATAATTTTATTTAATGCATTGGTTTCCAACAAGATCCGACTGTGGCAGGTTATCGACAATAGCTGGATAGCTAGATGTGGTTCTGTTACTGTTTGGAGGAGAATTCTAACGACCGGCTGCTCTGGTCGGTAGTTTTCCGTGGTTTCTCCGGTCAATAACAGGCGAATACCGGAGCAGTAGCCTATCAAACGGGCTACGGACTACACGCAATCTACCTTCCCCATTTCTTGTCCTATCCTACCCCTACTTACACACTTACACTTACACATACTACACTACCACACCCCAAGCTGGGAGACCGGTTGGGAGCTTAGAGATTGTCCCGTTTGGGACGGTGCTCCGCTGGTGGGAAATATCTGGTTTGGGTCGACGCTGGATCTCACCACCGGTAGGTCGGCGACAATAGATCGGCGCCGGATCTCACCATCCAGCGGGGCATGATCACCGCGTGCCCGCGATAAAATATGCACTACACTTACGACAATAAGGGCATCAATAGTTCACGCACACGGAATCACTAATCAGCCAACGAACCAAATCAATAGGTACAACCTGGAGTCAAGCCCTCATTTGACGCGCCCGGAATCAAAAGTCACACACTCACGTTCATATTTTACAAGCCTGTTTTGCGGCCCACTGTGGGTCCCGCTGCCGCGTCGCTTCGGTTACTTAGGTAATGAAAATGGGAGGGCGAGCGGGATCGCGGGCGGCTGCGGGCGAGCAAGGCGAGGGCAAAGGCCGGGCGAGACGCCCCGCGAGCCAAGGCAGGCCGGCCGGCGGGCGGCCCACGAGAGCCCGGCGGACGGAGCAACGACCCCTCGCCGGGCGCAGAGCTTTGCACCGGACGGAGGGGTCGCATTTCACCCAAAGACTTAATTTATTTATTTACGTCAAAAACAGTTAAAAACTGCGTGTGACGAACTATGGGGAGAAGTGAATTTTGTGCACGTTTTCATAATTCTGTGGTCTCTATCCTAAACCATATTCTAGTCGAATTTTGAATACAGAAAAGAGAGGTTTTTTTCGAGTTTTGTTGACAAAATATTCGCTCCTATATAATAAAATATATTTTCAAAGGTAAATTAGCTATAAATTCCTGCCCTGAACCCTCATGTTCTTCATGAAAGAATAATACTTTTTGCCGCGATAATATGAAAAACGATAATTTGAATAACTATATTTCCCACTGAAATTCAGAAGACGTGCATAAATAATGAAGTTACATTTATGTCCAGAAGCAAAACAAGGGACCATCTCAGCATTTGCTCAAGGATCAGGGAAACTGGACGAAAAACCTGATCGAGATGGGAGCCATCAACCCAGAAACTGTGGTACAATACTTGACTACCAAGGTGTTTTGTGCCCTTTGACTACCAAGTACGGTCACAAAATTACAGTACATATTGATTAATTCGTGATTTCGGACGCGTCAACTGCTATGGTCATTAGTCCCGTAAGTACATATTTTGTCTTGGGGTTGGCGGTGTTCTTCAACAGCGCAATGTCGAAATCCGATGCCGACATTCATCTTTGGAGTGTCAACTCGTTGTAAGGGGAAGAAAAATACTTTGCAGGATACCTTGCTTGCCTCTCGATTCAAAATATGTTGGTTGTCTTTCTATTATTCATCTGCAGATCTCATAGATATTTTGTTTCTTCTTTTTGTAATTTGACCAACATTGCAATGACTTCTTGAAAATTTATATTTTAATCCCACAAACTCTCAGATACTAAATAACTCCGTTCCCAAAATTCACTCACATGCGTCTGTTATCACTATAAATAACATTAAGTGACGACCTAAATGTGGAAAAGTCAATTTTACTAGATAAATGTTAAATAATGTGAATATTTTCTGTTATATAATGTTATATAATGTCAATAATTTCTATAATTACACCGTTAAATGCAAAGAAATGGGTAATTTCTGCCAAAAAAGTTAATTAAATATTGATTCTGTAGCGTTTACAAAGCTATTTCAAAGGATTATGTTTTTGATTAAACAGTGAAAAACTACCATTCAATTTGTAGTAGCTTTATTAAAACTCGATTATCGAATTTCCTACAACTTCATTGGCCACATATTCAATTCTGTTGCGTTATATAAACAACGAATGGAAACCAATAAACAGATTTATACCAAAATTTGAAAACGTACTTCACAGAAACATTTCTCGCTGTGACTCTGCAAAATAAAACCTATGATTGAAATTCAGAATTCATTATCAGCTGAAATTCATCATCAGAAATTCATTATCACCTGAGAAATTTAGTTTGAAAACGCAAAATTAATTTTTTGTAATTGTTCAAACAAAACATTACTGCACCTTTATTAATTTCCTCTTTCCAATAAATTTAATTTACCTCTCACTTAGTATAGCTAGTATAATATTTCTCTCTGTGATTCCAAAACGATTTCAAATTCTGCAGAAATATATTATTCATCATGAATAATAGAAATCGTACATGACGGGTTGATTATAAATCATTCTTTACATCAACACAACGTACATTTATAATAAAACGTACCCGTGCGAGAAATCTCGCATGTTAAACCTCACTCTCTTCCTTATCCTTCCATTTCCTTAATAAGATGAAAAATTGTTGTTTATTTGTATAATTAATATATAAAGGTAACTTCCCATGTATTTAAAGAATATCAAATAAAAATAAAAAACGATATAATTGATGTTTGAAACAAATTTTCAATTAAGATTTGTTCAGTATTACTGAGAGATGTTCTTCGAACGGTTCACAATGCGTCCTTAAAAACATTTGAAAATTGTAACTAAACAATTACATTAGATTTTCACTTTCCTTGTTAGTCACAAAAATACTAGAAAAACAATTTACTCTTGAGAAAGCTACATAAAACTCTCCATGTGAAGTTACAGTATCGGGCAAGTTCAATCTTACTCTTTGCAAAATGGTTTATCTTAATTACCGAACAGAGAGGTACACAACTGCAATTCAATTGCATATAATATCAAGAAATTCGTTTAATTTCCCAGGCTAATTCTTCACGCTCTGAACAGTGGAGTAGTTCCATACAGTAGCGCAGCTCAGCCTGTTTTTGGCTAGCTCTCTACTTACCAAGAAATGAAATTAACAGAAATGTTTTACTTTTTATTTGAAATAATACCTTAGACATGTTGCAAACACCATTTCAATAAACATTTACTACAAAATTATTGTAATACAATTTTTGACATATGGTCTTTGGTAGTAACTACTGGTAATCTAGGTATTCTCACTTCTTATGATACTCTGTAAAGTAATTTTTGGTTTTGTTCACACCGACCAATTCTGCAAATTTGACATGACCACTTCGTACGATGGGGATGTTTGGTAGTGCTGCAATGCTCCACCTTCGGAAAGTTTCTTAAACACATTAGCATGTAGGCAGCATGAGCCATCCTTTTTTCTCGTGGAAAATACGACTTAAATTAATTCTGCTTGAGAGTGAGTTCTCTTCTTGATGGTGTGAGGCACCCACAAGTCCTACTAAAATAGCGAGTCGAAACTATTTCAAATTCATTGTTTGTTCAGATTTATTTTCTATGAAAATGAAGCTCAAATGCATCTACAGGTAAATATATTTCATCAGCTATGTTAGGTCGAACATCACTGGAAAATTCTGCTACGCTCTTCTGTATTCAATCACGCAACCATATAATGTTTCCTTGCTTTCATTGTCAAGCACATCTGTGGCATCAGTTGCAGCTTCCTATGGAGTAGATTCTAACAAATTAACTTCGTACGCGAAATCAACACTATATTTGTTTTCAAAATTTTTCACTTCATTTTCACTGTCGTTTTTAGATAGAAAAGATTCAACATCACTTGGTATTTCATCTGATAGACTTCAAAATTTCACAATTCAGGTCACGTATTCAAAATTTTCTGGATTTCATATTTGTGTGAGTGAAGTAAAGTTCAGGCGTTTATTTACCACCGGTTACTATCTGAAACCACATACAGTTTCGTTATTTCATAAACAAAATATGATTTCTAAAGATTTATCGTTATGTTTTAACAATTATGAACCTTACGGCAACATTTACTCGCAAAACAACAATTCATCCGTTATAATGTGCCCACAAATACCGATCACGTAATGAAGAATACGTATTCACTACAACCACAATTAAACACAGAAGTGTAGTTAACTTGACTCGCCTGGTTATGTTCCGCAATCCACTTCCTGCATCAAGCATTGTCCAGTTGGCGCCACTACACAATCTGAGGTCATCGTACCTGGACCATTGCGCAATACGTGAGCTACCTTCGCAAGCCTTCTCTTCTCTGCGTCAGCTTAGAAGATTGAGTGCCTGCTGCAGTCAGATTATTCTATGGCAGAAGACTCATTGCAGGGACTCTTTCAATTAAGGACAATGAAACTGGGCAATAATAGCTTGCGAACGTTGCCTCAAAACCTCTTCACACATGTCCCTGCTTTGTTTCTTGTCCTTTCTGCTAACCATCTACAAGTGGCACCAACAGGCATCTTCACACAACTTCGGTCACTCTTATATTCCGATGCCTCCAGGTGAGTTTTAGGACTACTATCAAACGTGTAGTTAGGGATGTCAGATTATTTTTTACTTTTTCGCACTTACTTCGTGGTGCTACAAAATGGCACAGACTTTCCCGTATTAGATTTATATTTCCTTCGGTCTCTATTCGGTCTCTTCGGTCTCTATTCCTTCGGTCTCCCTATCTTCGGCTAGCTATTCGGAATTGCCACATACCCTTGCCAGCTGCCATCTATCACCGCACAAACTACATTTCCTTCATATTTTCTTAATTTTTCGGTTTCCTAAAGGTAAAACGGAAATTTTCAATTTAGAATATTAAAGAACACAAAACCCACGTCCTATACGGCAATTTTCTAAATTAATTTTCTAAATTTCTCCCTGCATCACATTTTCTCTTTAATTATTCAACTAATCACCCTAATTCACTAATCACCCTAATCGTCCTAATTACCCTAACGCACCAGGTCCTTCTGTACTTGCGCCAGCATCCTCAAGCTTTCTGAAATTCCAGGATAGCGTTGCACGCTGTCATCCTCTTGCACCATCCTACCCAAAACCACCTTGTCTCTCTCCTCTCCCTCTCCCTGAGCTCCACTCTGCCGCCCCCAGGGCCGCCATCGCCACGAGCGCCGCAGCCGCCGCCGCCGATAAGCCGCGATTTCGGCGGGGCGCCCAGCGCTATCTCCCGTCCCAGCCACCGCCACCAAAACATCCCAGAGGTCACGGGTCACCCACCCCCGCTGCGATGGCCAGGCGGTAGATTGTTCGTGCCTCGGCGGACGCAAGAGCACGAAGTTCTTTTAGCGGAGCTTATGCGGCGACGCGACCACGAAAAAGTGGATAAAGAAGAAAATATATTTTTTTAATGTTGAGGTATCTTGATAATAGGATAATTAGACATGGACTTCCACTATTCCTAGTGCAAGTTGCATTAATTATAATATTTTTACGAGTATTTTACACGATATGACGTGTACCACTTTCAATCTGTTGAAATGTTGCGAACCATCCTTGTTTGTAATTTTATTCATAATTCAAGTAAACATAATAAAAGAGTTTGGTAATAATTCTGAACACTACGAAAAATTGTGCAGATTACTCTTCTATTCCATATGTCACATACTTTTTAACAATAAATTTCCTTGTAGTAGTACGGAACTTTTTCTATTTTTATCGCAGATTCAAATTTTGTGGGACAGAATACCCTAAACTTTTCTCCCAAACATTTTATTTAATTGGCATTTATGGCCCTGACATTATTTGAATAACAATACACAGCAAAAACTCATTAAACTTGAGTGCAAAAAGAGTTTCAGTGGGATGGCGATATACTTTATGTACTTAAAGAAAACAAACAATTAAGCATAAAAATGTCATAATCACACATTAATTAATATTAATTATTGGTCTTGAATATTATACTTTTAACTCGGTTCATGTTGGATTGTGTTTAGAAAGAACCGTTGCTTGTGATGACTAATCAGCGTTTTGCGATTCATAACGCCACACACACTACCATACACAATTTAACAATACCACTGACAAATCATACGAAACTGCGTATACCATCCAAAAATATTAATCTTACCTACAACAATTTACTTTCAGGGGATCAAAGAATAAAGGAGTATGAGATTCACTGGAAAGAAGGAGAATAAAGTCGCGTCACTATGCTATATAGGAAGTATACACAGGCTTTCCATCGTGGAATGAAATTGAAAGTCAATTAGGTAAACCTACATATTTCGACAGAGCGGAACACATGCACAAAATTCACACAAGAATTCAGAAAACGGACGTTGGGAAATATCCATTCGCGAATCGAACTATTAGAGAGTGGAATGGTTTGCCTGTGACAATCTTTGATCTCTTTCCTCAATGCCTGAGCGAATTTAAAAATAAATAATTTATTTTTAAATTAGCTCAGGTTTTGAGGAAGGAAAACTAATTATTAGTTTCCAAAATGTTGATCTGTGTATTACAAAGACGTTTAATATTATTAAACATCTAGTATGTTATGTAAAAATGTTGTATTATTATCACTATTATTATTATTATTATTATTATTATTAATTATGTGCAGTGGCGTGCAGTGCAGTGGCGTGCAGTGTAGTGGCGTTTTGAAGTTGAAGAAAAAGTGTAAGAAATACATTACAGCTCAGTGATCAACACAGTGCGATGAAGTGAAGTGTGGAGAAGTGGAATGCTATAAAAGCTCGCACGGTGAAATGTTCATATTCATTTATAAAGTTTGTAAATTTTGTACAGTTTTTAAGTTATGTAAAGTTAAATTAGTGTATTCTTCCACCAAGTATTCAAATATAATTGTAGAATTAGTAATAAATCTAAATCTAAATTTAATTGGGTTCATATTATTGGTTCATTGCATCAATATTCATATTCTTTGTAAGCACAAAGTACTGAGCTCTCAAGTTTCTTACTAAGCAAGACATTCATTTTGAATTTTGTTAAGTTAGCCTTACAGGTCTGCGCTATGAAGTGAAACCCAATATCATACCTTACGCGTAAGGTACGTTGGTGCAATTCTAACATTAGTCATGTGACTCATAGTGAGAACGTTTAAGACGTCACAAATGAGATAAAATCGTCTGAGACCTCAGGACAACGATTGCTGCCACTGCACTGCCTATGACGTGAGTTCCTAGGGTTCAAGTTCTGACGGTTGCGGAATTTTGACACTCATTGCACATCTAGATCTAATTCGGCCACTTTCTGAAGGAGAATTCTAGTGGCCGGCTGCTCTAAAAGAAAATTTTCCATTCTTTCCCTTGCCCATGCCAGGCGAAAACCGGAGCAGTACCTGAACAAACGGGTTCAGGACAGCTCGCGATTTTTACTTCCCATTCCCCTTCCCCACAAACCTTCAAGCATTAGTACCACAGAGCCTGAGAGACCAATCAGGAGCTAGTATAATATTTCTCTCTATGATTCCAATGAACGATTTCAATCGGGAGCTCGTCCCATCAGGGAAGATGCCTTTACTGGCGGAGAGACCTGAAGTGGGAACTCCGTTACCTGACATGTTGGCCGACGAGTATCTCGCTTTCCAGCGTAAGAGGAACCCCACCACCTCGCGGACGTAGCATGCACTATGCTTAAGGATCTATTCACCATAACAGCTGAAACGCTCTTTTTTATTCAATGGGAAACACAAAATAATCCTTTTTTTTCTTCTTGGGACTTTTCCAGCTTCAGGGGATGTCGACTTTGACTATCCACACCGGGTACTCACTATGTCCCTCATGGGAACACATTAACATTTACACTAGGCACTTTTTGCGGGTTCCTCGATCTTTGGACAGCAGACCGACAAGACCTTCCGCGACAACACACATACATGAAAAACTAAAGACAACCATGCCTGCGACGAGACCCTCGAACCGCGACCGGCTAACCCCGATGCGCAGGGTTGACACACAGTCTAACCACCTTGGCGTTCCAGGTCGGCCCAAAATAATCAGTTGCTGAAACAAACAAATCTGCTCATAAAAGTTCCAAAAGATCCAAAAAGATTTCGGACAGTCAAATATATTACATTAAAAACTTTATTTGTGGCTCATGTTGTTATATCGTATCTATTGTTATATCGTATATAAGGCCACTTTTTTGGAACCGGTGGTAAATTCTCTAGAAATTCTTTTATAAGGCTGTCACATAGATTGATATAAACGTTCAAAAAGATCCAAAAAGATTTCGGACAGTCACATATTACATTAAAAACTTTCATTTGTGGCTTAATACAAATACAAGTTTTTAATGTAATATATTTGACTGTCCGAAATCTTTTTGACCTTTTATATCAATCTATGTGACAGCCTTATAAAAGAATTTCAAAATCTGCTCATACTATGTAATTTCTTTTCCCCAAATCGCATGACGCACTTGGCTCGCGGCCGAGGACTCACTGCGGAGGACGGAGCGCGTATCGAAGCGGAGGGCAAGGGTCTCGCGCGAATCTCAAGGCGCCGCGCCGCGCCGCGCCGCGCTTCGCCTCGCCTCTGGGAGCAGTCGCGCAGTGGCCGCAGCTGCAGGCGGGCGCCGCCGGAGAGCCAAGATGCACCCGCTAGTGGCGGCGCTGTTGGTCCTAGCAGGTTTTGCATTTGCCTCAAATGCAAACTCCACGGGAATTTATCATGGGAATGACAACAGCAGGTGAGCGAATCCGACCTAAACGTCGAAGCCGTTAAGTCACAGAGTATGTCTTTAATGAGTGTTTTACACAAAAATTATTATTATTATTATTATTATTATTATTATTATTATTATTATTATTATTATTTCCGATTTTTCACACTTTCTCTGCTTTAGCAGAGAAAACTTTCACCTGTCCAATTGATGTTATAGGACTAGGATCGGGCTGCGCAGGAAGGAAATTCATTCTGACCTACATGAATGTTACTCATTTAGAAATTTTCTAAAAATATGACATGTTTGAAGGAGGGTGGCTTTCTGGGCTTCGTCAAAGATATTTTTGATATCTAATTTTTCCAGATTTCTTTTAAAGTTCCTCGTGACAACTCCTTCAGCTGATATAACTATGGGGAAATGGGGGACCTCGTGCAACTTCCAAATGTTTTTTAATTCAATTGCCAAGTTCTCATATTTTCTTAATTTTTCCGCTTCGGACTTCCGCAAGTTGCGAGTCAAAGGGATTGCGACATCGATTATAGAAGCTGTTTTCTTTTCTTTGTCTATTATGAGGATATCAGGGCCGTTATGATAAACTTTTTTTATCCGTAATAATAGGCCGATCCCAATATAAGTCTTTGTCTCGAGCACAGCATCAGGTTCATACTTGTAATATGCTGGAGCATTATTCTCAAACATTCCAAGTTTCATTCCTACTTCTCGGTGAATGCGTTTTGCCACTTGATTATGTTTGCCTAAATAGGCACTTTCTGGCAAAGTACTGCACCCAGCCATTATGTGTTCAATAGACTCTCCATTGTTATCACATCTTCTACATTTATCGATATCATTTGTTGTTATTAATATTAATATTATTATTATTATTATTGTTATGGTTAGAGTTGCATGGTTGGGGTGAAACTGACCTTCTAGGACCAGTCGAGTGACTTCAGAAACGAATTGAATTTATTTATTCATTAGCTCCACGTTTCGTGAATGACAGTATGCACCGTATCAAGAGCACTTGTTTTCATTTGGTGGAAGAACCCCATTTTCTTGAACGTTTGCACGATGTTTATAGTCCGCAATGATGTTTGTTGTTGGATGGAAGGTATTCCTGTTGATCCTGTTAAATATTGAACGAGATTTAACAGAATCAGCAGGAATACCTTCCAACGAATACCTTACAACCACAACGAATGTTATTATTTTCGTTTATTTTTCAAAGCTTCCTGGTACAAGTTGTAGGAGTCATACAGATATTTCTATCAAAGCATGACTTCCGTAGTACAATAATTTTAATCAAACTAATCAGGGAGTGAACAATTCTACAAATATAAATTTTGACACTTAAATTAATTTACAAATTAAAAGTAAATAGTTCTTTAACACAAATTGTTTAGAAACTCATAAATCTTCTGACTAAAGAACACGTGCTCAGAATCACAGCTTTCTGTAGATTGATGGTAATGTTCGTCTCAATCCTCAGTTTATTCAGAGAGTGCTTCAGGACGGTAGGTATTATTATTATTATTATTATTATTATTATATTATTATTATATTATTATTATTATTTTCCCGCATCTTGGACCACGCGTGCATGCATCCTGCACTTACGGAGGCTCAGTAACATTACGTCAGGGACAAATGAATGCGAGTTATCAAGGGATCAGCATTTAGCTGGATCCGATTTGTATGAAAGATGAAATGACGTTGATAATGAGGGGTGAAAGCACGACACACACATTCATACACAAACACACCCATGCCCGAGGTGGTACTCAAACCCCCAATCCTTCCGTCCGGGTTCGACACGGCACTATTGTCTTAGCGATCTCGGCTATCGGGACCAACATTATCATTATTATTATTATTATTATTATTATTATTATTATTATTATTATTATTATTATTATTATTATTATAATTCACGACTAGAGATGTTATGAGTCGGTTGATTATAAAGGCTACTCCGGGCTGCAACCAGCTTCCTAAGGAGTTGACCTAGGGACTATCGGTGCCTCTACAATACTTTTGGACTGAATTCCTGTAGAAGACAAGGTTGTTAAGCCTTGAATTATGAATTATGAGGTGATACGATGATGATGAGAGGTGATCGTGAACCATTCCAACATTCGCCTGTATGACCAAGAAAAAATACGAAAACCCCGGTCAAGATCCCTGACCCAGGGGCCCAGGACCTCGGACCCAGGGGCCCGGGGATCGAATCCGGGCCTCCCGACTGCAAAGCCGGTGCGCTATTCCCTGAGCCACTTTGCTCATTATTATTATTATTATTATTATTACAAATAATAATAATATCGTTACTATCACGATTGTTATTGATTTTAATGGAAGTTTGATAGACACAGTTTGACAGACAGGCATTTGTTTCTTTGTATATTTTTGTGTAAAGTTTTCTAGCTCGATGATATTTTTTATTACTCTACAAATATTTAGTCAGTAAAATATTACGTGTTTATACCCCTAAAAAGTTCTGAAATATTAATTATCGCCCTGCAAAAAGGAAATGAAAATTCAAAATTCGAGAGGGATTAGCATTAACAAATTTCATTGCATTTGTATCTAAAAGAGATCGAATATTGTACTTAAAACAGTATAGTACGAGAAGAAAAATTGATTTTGAAACAACATATAATTTTACAGTAGAATAGCCGAATTGTGGAATAAGAATTTATGAGCCGAAATAAGTCAAAAATAATTCTCGTAATTTTCCTTAATTTTAATAATTGGCACACGAACACGTATGTTTTACATTACACGTAAACAGCCGCCCCTACCTTACTCTCCCGGAAAGAGCATCTGGACCAGTAAGCTATCAATGTCGGAAGTCGAGGTTATCGATTTGCCCTCTGAGACGCGAGTGTTATGGTTGCATCACGAATCTGACCCCAGCTCTCATCCAACGTCCGCCACTTGATGTTGTTGTTTTTTTATTCTAAGAAATGAGAGCATTTAGTTTGCAAAAGGGCAGTAGCAGTTTTTAAGATGAAACATTTCAATCTAACCGCAATGTACTTATAAATGAAATTAAAAGTAATAATAGTATTTAATGCAAACTTGTGTGACGGTTCACATGGACATTAAAAAAACAATCATATTCATGAATATTTTCCGTAAGCAAAAATAATGGCATTTTCATAGTGACAAACGACGGCGCAGGGGCGTAGGAACTTTTTTATATTACGCAAACATTGTAAAATTTCGTGAAATCCCAGCAAGCAACAAGTAAATAGACATTTTAAGTTGTGATATGCCAAAAAGCAATAAATGCAAGGATAAAGCAAATTTTTCAAAATTTTAATAACATTTAATAACGTCAGTAGGCAAGTGAATGGTTTATACATCATGTAATTAAGAGGGCAAGTCACGGTAGCATAATTAAATATAGACAGTTTTGTAGCTTTTAAGGAGGCGGGTCATGCAGATAAATTTCACCGATAATTTATTTAAGATCCGTACATAAATATTTAACAGAATAAGAGAGAAAACGTGAGATTGCAGTATTCGTGAAGACTATTTTTTAAACAAATTCATTTACTGCACAGATTTATAATTTTTTATTTGTGGTTGTTAAGTAGTGCGAGTTCTACTTTTTGGAAAACCATTTTGTATAGTTTTGTTCAGCGCCATTTTCGGTGCTGCAGTCCACTATATTTTTTATTATCGTCACGATTTCGATGATTTAAATCAAAGATGTAATTTATTGTAAATTTTACAAAGAAATGATAGAAACATTTAAGATGATAAAGAAAGAATTACAAATTATAACATTTATATTATTTATTTGTTAATAAACAATGAACTGTAATAGCTTCCATGAATTATTTGTTTATGAAGGAACACTAATTTTGCAGCTTTTGTGTTCCAAGACGGTTTCTAATTTTTGTTCAGACAAGTCCAAAAGTAAAAAAAAAGATGTTGGTGAAACAAGAACAATTGTTGTACCCCCCCAAATTAATAAGATATTAATATTTTGTTCTCTTTATTTGTAGAAAGGTAATGTATTATGTGTAAAAAAGTATTACAGAAAGATTTTACTGATCGACAGTTTCTGAGTTTATTTATAAATTAGTAAAACTTCCAAGATGCCAAAACTAGTTCAATGAGAGATAGCCATTTGCTCTACTGAGCCCTTCAATTTCTGGTCTCATTTCTCAAATATCTACAATTTTTTCCTAATTTGAATATTTAAATTTAGTTCTGATTTAAATAAAAAATACACGATTTAAATAAAACATCCGACTTTTTTAAAATCATGATTTTTAGTAACCCTGCTTATCAACAGGGGCGATGTGGCAAACGTTCCCGACGACGCCGGGCCTTCAGCGTGCACGTGCAACGCAGAGACGCTGGACTGCGGCATGGCGGGGCTGCGTCGCCTCAACCTGAGCACACACGCGTGCCCGTGGCCCGTGCGGCACATGGTGCTGCGCCAGAACTCGCTGAGTGAGCTGCCGCAACTGCCGGACTCAGTGGAGGAGGTGGACCTGTCGTGGAACGAATTCGCGCAGCTGCCGCGCGCCGCGCAACTCAGCGCCAACACCAGAACTCTCAACGTGGCGTGGAACGGAGCGTCCAGCGCCGGGGACGAACTGCACGCGCTGCATTCGCTCGAGGTAATTGACGCACGGCACGCACACACACGCTCAGTGTGTGCCAAGAATTGTTTCCTTAATCTCGTATTGTTATATCGACATAACGCAACCAAACAAGACGAAAAGCCACTCCGGCGCATGCCTGGCCAGCGTCCGTTAAGAATTTAACTGTCCTCTGCCCTGAAAATAAATGAGTTGTAGGGAAGTATGGAAATGGCTACATTTTTGTCAAGAATATTTATGATACGGGTGGTTTTGTTTTAAGAGTACGAAGGGTTGGGACACAAAGATAAGCCGAGTGGTGCAATTCAAAGAGCAAAAATTAATCACTTTTACCACATGCGTCATACACTATTTTATTAAGGAAATAGACTTACTGACATTTATTTTATTTTAATTAAAGTTCAAAAATCATTTAATTGTATACTTTGTTATTTGAAAGTCAATAGAAGCTAATGCGGTCAAATGAATGTATTTTTTTTTCTTTGTGGCAATCATACTGTTTCATCTGTATATTTGAGCATCGTCTCCCTTTTAGCACTTAGCTAAAATGTTTAATTTTAGCACGCTTGGTAAGCCATTAAAGTAACCACTTTTACCAGTGTATGTCTAAAAATGATATTTTTTGTATAGGTTTTGGGTGAAAGAAGTTGGTGTTAGAAAAAGTACAGAACGATACGCAGTAGATGAAACAAAACGCTGGTTTCATTCTCCTATTTATCGGTTAATGTAGGTAATATTTATAATGTACAATACACTATTGTTAAGTGGAGTCGTAACACAGACTCATAAGACACGCAAGACCCCCGATGTCCAAGAAAGCATGGCTGCTTAAATATTAGGATTAAATATCTAAGTGGATAACGTGTATGTGCCGTGGAACACCTCTCAGTCCTTAGGCGCCTTGTTGCTCGGCGTCAACACGAAAGGGTTAACACTTTAAAATTCAGGTGTAATATCCCAAGAGGCATATCCTGCTTCATATTCGCATTCACAAAACGTGGAATAGGCATTAAGACGAAAACAATTAGATTGAGATTCATTGAGAACATGCGTATCAATCACATCAATTTTTAAACAGACACTTCTCCTCCTCACAGTCCCCTCCTCCTCACAGTCCTCTTCCTCCTCACAGTCCTCTTCCTCCTCACAGTCCTCTTCCTCCTCACAGTCCTCTTCCTCCTCATAGTCCTCTTCCTCCTCACAGTCCTCTTCCTCCTCATAGTCCTCTTCCTAACAGTCCTCTTCCTAACAGTCCTCCTCCTAACAGTCCTGCTCCTCACAGTCCTCCTCCTCACAGACCTCCACCTCACAGACCTCCTCCGGACAGACCTCCTCCGGACAGGCCTCCTCCGGACACACATCCTCCAGATAGTCTTCCTCCGGACAGTCTTCCTCCGGACAGTCCTCCTCCGGGCAATCCTCCTCCGGGCAGTCCTCCGGAAAGTCATCCTCGGTATGGCCCTCCTCCGGATAGTCCTCCTCCGAAGTCTTCCTCCGGATAGTCTCTCTTCGGATAGTCCTCTACCGGAGAGTCCTCCACCAGATAGGCTTTTATTTGATTTTCGTACCCGGTTCCTCCACGTGCGCAGGAGCTGCGTGTGGAGGGCAACCGCCTGGCGACGCTGCGCTTCCTTCCGTCGCCGTGCGCGCTGCGCGTGCTGCGCGCGGGCGACAACGCGCTGTGGCAGCTGGAGGACGCGCTGGGGCGGTGCGAGCGGCTGCGCGAGCTCGACCTCTCGGGCAACATGCTGGGCGTGGCGTCGGCCAGCGTGCTGGCGCGCCTGCGCCTGCTGGAGGAGCTGCGCTTCGCGCGCTGCAAGCTGGCGCTGCTGCCGCCGGGCGCTTTCCAGGGGCTGCGCAAACTGCGCACGCTCGATCTGTCCGACAACGAGCTGCAGGTGCGTCCTTTCCAGAATTAATACGTTGTTATTGATTGTCTGTTCTTCATTGCATCAAGAAAGGTTCCATTAATTATAGACAATCAGATCATGTGAGAATAAAATATATTTAATACAAAGTTGAAGAAAAACGAAGTTGGAGTTTTACAGGTTGGAGTTTCACAACGTTTCGGAGATATTTTGTCTCCATCATCAGGTACATTTTGCCTATTCTTTCCAGGATTGATTCGTTGTTTACACAGGCACACGATTTTTTTAAAAACGTTATCAGACCCAAAGATATGACGTAAGTTTCTCTATGTATGTCGACGCGCCGAATCCGAATTTTAAGCCACAAAAATCCAATATTCCGAGATTTGAAAAAAAAAACAACTGGGAAACGGTGTCGCAATTCTGGCTTCCGATTTAGGGCATCGACATTCATACGGAAACACACGTCAAGTCTTTGAGACTGACTGATTGATTGATGATTTGTGTTTCCGGGCGCGTCAACTACCATGGTCATTAATCCCGTCAGTGTAGTGCGTGTTTTTGTCGGAAGGTAGCGATGAAATTTTCCCCGCTGGATGGCGAGATCTGGCGTCGACCTACCGTCGACTAGCGGGGTTTTCCCCTCAACCAGGTATCTCCCACCAGCGAGGGACCGCCCCAGCCGGGACAAGCTGTAAGCTCCCGACCGGTCTCCCAGCATGTGTGATAGTGTAGTACATGTTAGTGTAAGTGTGTGTGTAAGAGAATAGGACAAGGAAGAGGAAGGAAAGATCGCAGGCGGTCCGTGGCCCGCTTGTTAGGGTACTGCTCCGGCGTTCGCCTGGTGTTGATCGGAGAAACTACGGAAAACTACCGATCAAAGCAGCCGGCCGCTAAACTTCTCCTCCAGACAGCGACTGAATTCGACCTAGCTGACAATCTAATGTCGAAAATCTTGAGACTGACAACAACCTCCGAAAAGAGAAAATAAAATTTCACGGCTTGCAATTTTAAAAAAACTGGAGGGTAGTACCGCAATTCTGGCTTCAGATTCGGATTTAGCGCGTCGACATACAGAGAAAAACATGTGTTAAGCTTTTGGGTCTGACACCTTTTTTCATTTTGTGTCCCTGTGTTATTTCGTGTCTGCGAGGACGTCAACTGCGACGGTCACTAGTCCCGTGAGTGTAGTGCACGTGGAGTATGGAATCTTTTTCCCCCACTCAATAGCTAGATCTGGCGCCGAAGTACTAGTTGCTCTAAGGTTTTCCCGATCCAGGTATATTTAAGCAGCAAAGCACCTCCCCAGACAGCATAAGCTATAAGCTGACTGGTCTCTCAAAGTGTGTGGTAGTGTAGTGCATATTAGTGTAAGAGTGCTTAAGTAAGGGGCGAGAATAAGTCAAGGAAGAGAAAGCATAGATCTTGCGCGGTTCATGGCCGGTTTGTAAGGTATTCGCGTAGTACTAAAGAGAGAAACCACGAAAAATTACAGACCGTATCAGCCGGAAGCTAAAATTATCCTTCAGACAGCGGCTGAATTACACCTAGGTGTCTAGTTAATATCAGTGAAATCCTGTCTCCGTGGAGACTCGAACCAAAAAACCTTCCGGTCAAAGGCATTGCTGGGACAGTAGTTAACGCCCTCAGCCGGTAAGCGTTCGTTCTATTCGTACGTTTACAGATGTGAGTAGTCAATGTTTTCCAGCCATTCATTGCAAGTGGATTTACCTCGCTTGTTCGTTCTTTAGTAAATGCATTCGTTCGTTTATTCGTGCATACATTAGCTCAGACGTTTTTTAGTTATTTTGTATGTTGGCTTCTTCCATCTTAGATTACTTGGCACGTATGTCAGGTTCGTACGTTACTTCGCATTCCTCCGTACCTTTTTAAACAGTTTCTTGTACAGATTCCATTACACGTACGTCGTTTCTCATGCATCTTCACGTGTCCTTTGCAAGTTCTTCTTTACGTTTCCACATACTTTTCATTACACCTTATTTAGCCTGTTGTTTATGCTCTCACAAACTTCCCATCGTACGTTTATTTAAATGTTTATTTCAAATGTGAGTAATAAAATACCAATACGTCCTATTTTACACTCAATTTTATATAATTCTTTAGAAGTTGCAAGAATGCAGGTAAGTGTTCGCCGGTTGCATATGTTTTGACAGGAATCTCTTTGAAATAATATAGTATAAAATTTGAAGTCACATACATGCGAGAATTTGAAATAACATTTCACGACAACTCAGTCAATTTCTTGAAGCAATCACATTTAATTAGTGCGGATTGATCCACAGATCCTACCTCTGGATGCCATTCAGCACCTCGACAAGCTGCGGAGCCTCTACTTCCGTGGCAATCGACTTCGAGTATTGCCACCGGAAGCGTCCTTCTCCAGATTTCCGCTGCTGGTGGACCTTCATCTTTCCAACAACGCAATCAGCGTCCTCTCAGAGAACACTTTTGCCAACTTGACATTCCTAGAAACTCTGGAGCTAGATTCCAACCGCCTGCACTCTCTCCCGTCAGGCATCTTTTCCGGCCTCATCAACCTGCAGCGCCTCGTCCTATCCGGCAACCCGCTTCCTGCAGCAAGCCTTGTCGAGTTGGCGCCACTGCGGAATTTGAGGTCCTTGTACCTGGACCACTGCGCAATCCGTGAGCTCCCTTCACAAGCCTTCGCCGCTCAGCGACGGCTGACCACACTGAGCGCCTGCTGCAATCAGATGCGTTCGGTGTCAGAAGACGCGTTGCGGGACCTCTTCGCACTACGTAGTCTCAAGCTCAATAATAATAGTTTGGATGCGCTGCCTGATAACCTCTTCAGAAGTGTCCCTGGTTTGAAGGTTCTTGACATCTCCGGCAACCGTCTACATGTACTGCCAACGGTCATCTTTACACACCTTCGATTTCTTTCAATTCTCGACGCTTCAAGGTGAGTAAAACTTCATTTGTTCAAAGAACAAATATAAGATGAAGTCAGGGTCTTAAAATAGTGGAAATGTTTATTTTTGTAATGTTTGTAAGCCTGTTGAAAAATATTTTGTAGATCCAGGTACTTTACAGTATGGGTACTTTTAGCTGAGAAGGCGCTTCCCATTACCTTTGCTGTAATTTCTCATTTAATGCTATTAATAATATTGTAATCAGACAGTTAAACTTTGCGTCAACATTTTTCATTGTGGGAAAACAATAACGTCTCAAATTATTTTGGTTTTACAACACGTCCTTTGCAATTGTTTAAATTATGCATTCTGGTAAATTAAACTTCCATTTTGAATACAAAAAAATCACTAAGGATAAGGGACTTGCTTTATAAAATCGTAATTACTGTATATGAAGTGTTATTTATGAATGCGTTCCGTCTCAGAACTGTCAAACAATGTTTTGTGCTTTCATCCTTGAAAAGATTGTTCACATTTAGGAAGAGAACAAAATCATCTTCAGTGCGCAACTCAATCTCTTTCTTCACAAACAAAATGAATTGAAATGAATTATCTCTACCATCATTTCTATTTATAAGCCCGGTACGTGAAGATGCTACTCTAAGTATAAAATAAATATAACGAATACCCTATACAATTCTATTTTCAAAAGCTATAATATATTTTTTTCATGAAATTCAGTTAAAAGGATTGTAATTTATCTATGATCACAGCAAACATATCTGAATTTTTTTGCAAAGTTTTTTTACAAAAAGTCTCAAATGTCAACTACAATAAGACCACATCTAGAACTGAATTCTCACAAAACGGTGGCAACGTTAATCAGAAAGTACACATGATGGGATGAACAGAATGGCCCCCGGGCCACCAATTACTCTGACACGGTTATTCCTCCAATTTACAGTCCTAGCAAAAGGATTGGATATCGACGGACCCCAGAATGCAGGAATTGTTTAGAATCAATGTGCCATTCCCCCAAAACGGCAAATATTGAAACCCAAACTTGCGGAAAATTTGTGTAATGTAGTGTTTAATACATGAAGCATTATTCCTAAATATACGCAATTGACTTCAATTGCATTGCAATTTATTGTGGAGTGCAACGTTCATCCCTTCTCCCCATTAGTGTTCCCCGGGTACCAGAATGGCTCAGCAAGCACCTCATATCCCGGTCATGAGCAGGGTTTGGATTCCCATGACAAGATAGCGGATCTTTAGGTTTTAAAACATTATTTTTAGGTGCCTAAAATATGTTCTTTCAGCCTCTAAGTTAGGGTTTTTAAATGATGGAATAGACACAAAAAAACAAGAAACTTACAAAACACATGTTTTTACAATTTATTATATATACTTGTATTTATCAAAGATAAAAACATAAATCAATATTATGTAAAATCAGTATTGTACATTTTGTGATAATACTATTTAAGAACAAGTTTAATTGTTTGTTCACTCGTTAGAATTATTCGTATAGTATTTTTCCTCACATTAAATTATTAATGCTTTCTCCAAGTTTTCAAGAGAAAATGAATGTCTCTTATAGGTCAACATCACATTTCTTTCGCGGAAATTCAATCGATTTATCTTAGAAGCGGAGGTAGGCTTTTCCAGGAGGTCAGGAAGTAGTGGTGTGGAGCCTATTATCGCAAGATCCTTGTCCGGTATATCCATTTTTCGCTATCTTAAATATTAACGAAACTTAAAATTAATATCATTCTTGTCTGTTGTGCCGAGAAGAAAAAAGATAAAATAAGCTACAGACAAAAGAAATTAGACAAATTAGTCTCATTTTAGGCTTTTGAAAGTAAAATAGACACTCATAGGCATTAATGTGGAAATAGGCTCTTTTAGGCGCTACAAAATTGGTGGATTTTAGTTCAAATAATACTAAAATATATACATAAAAATTTATTGAGTACAAGGTACCCAGGAAAAAATTGGTTTCAATCTAAATATCCGCAGTGTACTCATGGCATACCATCTTTTCATTGGTGCATTCTAGACGTAGTATGCTTGAAAATTAATCTTTATTACTTAACGTAGGTGATAGAAATTTGTAGTTATTGGGTATTTTTTTGTTTGCCATATTTTCAAGTTTTAGCTCATTTTTGTACCTTTGGGCCATTTTTGTGATTTTTGCGCGTTGTGTTTCCTTTCTGAGTTCTTTGTTAGTGAATGTTTCATGAATTTACAATGACATACTAGTACGAAGTTTTTATTGTATCATCTGTTCATGACGAAATTCAGTTCGGCAGTGGACTGTTTTTCGAACTCTCAAAAATACACGGATCTTCGATAACATCCTCGAGGTTTCAAAACTGACGGTTGGGAGATCAGAGCTAAGGATTACACTTCCATCTAAAATAAAGACTTTATATAAAATATAATTTTATATCAATAAATTTTATTTTAAATTGTGAAATTTATTGAAATATAAACAGTTTCAAATAAATTTATTTGGTACTTTTTAAAAATTAGGTAATTTTCCTTTTATTTTTAAGTAATTTTGTATGATATTTTCCTCATTCTTAAGTCATTTTACAGGTCATTTCAAAGATATTTTAGGTCAGCAGAATCCGAACCCTGGTTTTGATTGATTGGTAGTGATTCCAGACACGTCAAGTGCTAAAATAATTAGTTTCGTAAGTCTAGTGCATGTTTTCCCTCGGGACGTGACAGTAGTATTCTTCCGCTGGATTCGCGAGATCCGGCGCCGACCTTCCGTCGGCTAGCGGGGTTTGCCCCGACCAGGTATCTCCCACCAGCGTGGCACCGCCTTAGCCGGGCCAAGCTCTAAGCTCCCGACCGGTCCCGCGGCATGCATGAATGCAACCGAGCCCTGGTCATGAGTGTGTTTGTGCGCAGCAACCGCCTGCGCGCGCTGCCTGCTCTGGACGAGTGCTGCCCGCCGCCGCGCTCTGTCATGTTCCAAGACAACGAGCTGCGCACGCCGGACGCCGCTGCGCTCTACTCATGGCTGCGCATGGGCGAGGAGTCCACGCTGGTGGATCTGCGCGCGCCCAACGCGCGGTTCGATGCCCTCCAGCTGGCCGTGGCTCTCGAAACGCTGCGCGCCTCCGAAGACATACGGGTACGAACTTGCAGGACACGGTTTTTTTTTAAATTTTATTTTATTACTTGAATGAATAATGCATGGTTCAGTAATATTACTTTTTCACATGTAATTCTTCTGGCTTACATTTAACCTAACCTAAAAACTATTTCAAATCGAACTACAAAATTGGCTATGGATACTCATTGAGCGCCTACGCTTTGCTTACATCAGAGAATATATTGAGGAAGGTGTGTAGAGGATGTCTATTGCGGATTCGGGTCGGAAATTTGTTGAGTGTGGCTAGGTTGTAGTGAGCTATTTGATTTATTGAGGATATGTTTGAGTAGAAATTGTTGGGGAGATGAGCGATGTGATGATTGATGGTTGGTAAATGTAATTCTGTGTGTAGTTGATCATTTGAAATGAACCATGGGGCGTGAGTGGTTAATCGTAAGAATTTGTTTTGCATTATTTGGATTTCATTGATGTTTGTGAAGCGTTCGTCCAGATGGGGCAAGCCTACAGCATTAGACGTCTGATTATTGTCTTATACAGAGCGATGGCATTGTTTAAGGAAAGACTGCTTTTGTGATTTAGTAGTAATTTTAGTTGAATTAATTTGATTTAGGTTTGTTGAATAGCAGGACACGGGTCTCCAACTTGCAAGGTCTCAAAGCCCACAACTAATACCTTTAATATGGTCGCGAGCCATATTTTTGTTACTCAAATGATCTACATCTGATTGCCCACTAATGTTGATCTCTGCCCTTTGCCCGACTGCTTTAAAACGAGGTGGGTGGAATGGGGTCATGCGGGATATCAGGCCTTATCACGCATAACGCAGTGAAACACATTGAGATGATTTTAAATTATTTAATTCAATAAAAACCTTAATTTAACCTTAAACCAAATGTTTACATCAAAAATATATTGATCTCAGCAATACACACCCAATGTTCTCAGCATCGGACATTGATGCAAAAACTTTCCAGTTTTGACAACCTTTCGCGGACCACAAAAAGTGGCACCATACAGCCGCAATGCGGCCCGCGGGCTGCCAGTTGGATAACCCTGTTATAAGATGTCTGCGGGTCTTTAACTTATTTATTTAACGTAAAAACAGTAAAAACCAACTGACGTACTATGGGGAAGAAGTGCAATATATGTATGGTTTCTTGAGCTCTGAAATGTGTAGCGTCGTGGTGCGCTCAAACGGTGGCTACCTGTGCAGAGCAGGATGTTGAACAAAAGGCGCGGAGGATGACGCATTGGGAATTTCTGCCTTGCGCGGATACGGCGCAGAGGCAATGGGGGGGGGCGAAAGGTCTATATAACGGGAGAGATCAAAGCCTCTATCTTCTTGTTTCTCAGCAGCGTCGACGTGCGGTTGTGCGTAAGTTTGTGCGAGTGGCGCAGGTGGGCAAGGGGCCGGCAATTCATTGTCGTGACGAGCGAGACATGCATTAGGTCTCAGATGTAGAGCGGTGAGGTAGCCGTTCGATTAAAATCTCTCCTAGTAGTGGGATCTATTTAGTTAGTTAATTGCAAGCTGTGAAATTTGTTATTTGTGACTACGGTCTAGTTTATGAATAAACTCACTGTTATTACAACCCACTCTCGTCTGTGTTTTGATTACACCCGTATGACGCCACAAATGTCAGTTCTCACTCGCATACATATGAAGTTGAATTATGAAGCAACGTTTTTGCCAAGTACGGATATGAAAATATTAGGTACAGTATAACAAAAACTCTTGCCAAAGCAAGTCCTTAGTGATGTAAGTGAAGGAATCGACTTAGTGCCGCGATAAAATGGAAAGCGATTATTCTAATATCTATATTACCGAAAGAGATGAAGAAAAAATACACATAATAAATCTACAGTTCATAAAGCCAAAGCAGAAGTAAAACAAGCATCTATATCAGCAATTACTCATGTAACAGGGAAATTTGACGATAAATCGGATCAAAATCTTTTCTAGTACATGGTTAGACATTAGCTATTGATGAAATAATTGATGTCATTTTTGTCAACTTAGATTCATTCAGATCCACGCACTGTCGTCCGAATTTCGCCTCATGTAGCGAGACAGATGATGAGATTATTTCATTATATTAAACAATTACACATTTACTTTCCAGACATTTTTTCTTCCCGAGGCTTTATCCAACTTGAGGGAATGTCCATTTATACGATCAGCACCGGGTACTCACTACGTACCTCATGCAGGCACATATTAGGCTTTAGACACACTTGCGGACTCGTTGTTCAGTGGTCAATAAACTCACGAAGCTTTACGCGACAACACGCGTACAGAAAAGACAAGGGACAAACAACAGGGTCTGTGGTGGGACTCGAACCCGCGACCCTTCCGACCGAGACGCTGAGCACATGCTATTGCCACCTAGGCCATCCAGGACAGCATTTACTATCCAAACACAAAAGTATCAAATATGACTAGATGTAAAAACGCTAATAAATTAATTAATAACAGCGAAGGAAGGACTCGCAAAGTAAGATAGTTAATCGCAACAATTCACAGGTGGTGGTGGACCCCGCGGACTGCCGGTGCGGGAGTATGAGCCTTGCCCGCGGGAACGTCTTGGTGCGGTTCTGCGTGGACACGTCCTGCGCCCCCGACCTGCCCGGCGTCCCCACCGACTGGACCGTCGTCGTCCTCCGAAACGCTGCCTACGCGCGCGTCGCGTCCAACATCTCCGTGGTCGAAGCGTCCGGAGACGCCACCGCAACCTCCGTACCGCACCAATATCAAACATCATTAACTGCCAATGGTTCAACCAATGCCTAGGCATGCCGTCCGCGTCGTCATGGACGCCGTCGTTATCATTGGCGCCGTCATCGACGTCACAACGGGCGTCGTTGACGTCATCGCCACCGCCGTCATCGTCACGGCAGCCATTGTCGCTATGGCCACGGGCTCCGCCATCATCGGCACGGCTGACGTCACTATTATCCCAGTCGCCATGGTCAGGGGCGGCGGGGTCGTCAGCACAATCAGCGAGAACAACGTCCCAACCGCCACTGTCATCGTCCCATTCGCCGTGGACATCGTCTCGTCCGCCACGGACACCTCCCGGTCACCGTGGACAACGACCCGCCCGCCATTGACATTGACTCTTTCACCGTGGACATCGAGTCTGTCACCGTGGACAACGACACGTCCACCGTGGAAATCGATACGTCCGCCCAGGACATCGACACAAAAGCCGTGGACATCAACCCGACTACCGTGGACATCGACCGGACCGCCACGTTCATGGACACAGCCACCGTGTATTACAGCCCGTCCGCCGTGGAGAACGACCCGGTCACCATGGACAACGACCCGTCCGCAGTGGACGACCCGTCCGCCGTGGACATCCACACGTCCGCCGTGGACAACGACAACTCCGACGTGGATATCCACCCGGCCACCCTGGACTACGACCCGGCGACCGTGGACTTCGACCGGTGCGCCGTGGACACCGACCCGCTCAACTTCGACAACGACCCGTCCGCAGTGGACAAAGCCCCTTCCGCCGTGGACATCCACACGTCCGCCGTGGACAACGACAACTCCGACGTGGATATCCACCCGGCCACCCTGGACTACGACCCGGCGACCGTGGACTTCGACCGGTGCGCCGTGGACACCGACCCGCTCAACTTCGACAACGACCCGTCCGCAGTGGACAAAGCCCCTTCCGCCGTGGACATCCACACGTCCGCCGTGGACAACGACAACTCCGACGTGGATATCCACCCGGCCACCCTGGACTACGACCCGGCGACCGTGGACCTCGACCGGTGCGCCGTGGACATCGACCCGGTCAACGTGGACAACGCCCCTTCCGCCGTGGACATCCACACGTCCGCCGTGGACAACGACAACTCCGACGTGGATATCCACCCGGCCACCCTGGTCAACGACCCGGCGACCGTGGACCTCGACCGGTGCGCCGTGGACATCGACCCGCTCAACGTGGACAACGACCCGTCCGCAGTGGACAACGCCCCTTCCGCCGTGGACATCCACACGTCCGCCGTGGACAACGACAACTCCGACGTGGATATCCACCCGGCCACCCTGGACTACGACCCGGCGACCGTGGACCTCGACCGGTGCGCCGTGGACATCGACCCGGTCAACGTGGACAACGCCCCTTCCGCCGTGGACATCCACACGTCCGCCGTGGACAGCGACAACTCCGACGTGGATATCCACCCGGCCACCCTTGACAACGACCCGGCGACCGTGGACCTCGACCGGTGCGTCGTGGACATCGACCCGGTCAACGTGGACAACGACTCGGCCACCATGGACTACGAACTGGCCATCGTGGACTACAACACGTCCGCCGCGGACATCGTCCCGTTTGCCGTGGGCATCGCTCCAGCCGCACCAGCCGTAATCGTTATCGTCTCAATCGCCATCGACATCGCCCTGGCCACCGTGGACATCGTCTTGGCCGCCATCAAGATCGCCCCGTCTGCCAAGGACATCGCCTCTGCCTCCTTGGACATCGCCCCGGCGGACCTAGACCTCGTCCTATCCGTCCTGGGCGCCCTATCGCCCCTATCGCCATTGACATTGCACCGGCCGTAATCGACATCGTCTCGGCCGCCATGACACTGCCCCGGCCGCTGTGGACATCGCCCCGTCCACCATGGACATCGCACCGGCCGCCTTGGACGTCGCACCGGCCGCCGTGAACATCGTCTCGGCCGTTGTCTACATCGTCACGACCATTGTTATCATCGTTATATCTGCTGTCATCGTGGAGGTCGTCGTTATGTTGGACATCGTTATCATTATCGGCACCGTCGACTTCTCATTCGTCTTTGTAAAAGCCATCACCAACACTCTCACTTTCGTCATATCTATCTGTATATTACGTGTTCGCTCTAGCAGAGATTTTTCGTTCTCACTGGTATTATAATCTACCTCCAATATTTTTGTTACGTAGTCTACAGACTATTCTGAAATCGGGCACATTGATTCATTTATTATCCATCCGCATCCGAAGAACATTTTAATTCACCCTTTACAGCCGAGTTTCGGGAATATATATCGTAATATATGAAATAATCGTCAATTGTGATTTGTAGCCTTCCATATCTTCTAGAAGTACTACTCATATATGAATATATGCATATTTGAAAGATCCATGGACAATCTAATAAAATGAGTTGTTATTACTTTTTTAATTTTCTAGGTGCATCTTAAATTTTGAATGCTTGGTATCCCATGTTAGAATCTAATAACATGCAAGGAAGTCCTATGATATTTTTATCATATTTCTTGGCAGTATAATTGATCCTTTTTTCAGTGGGGTCCATTAAATAACAGTTTTCGTTTGCACTGAATATTTTTCATAGTACGTAAATCGGACCCCTGGTAATGCTATTATGTAGAAATTTGCGTACATAATGTTACGAAAATGTAACAATTTGTGCGTTCATGTTCACTATTCTAAAAAATATAAGCTAAGTTCCAGTAATCAAATATGGAGCAATGTCGGGAATAATTGAAAATGTACACTTGATAATTTGTACACTATGTAACGATAAATGTACACTTGATACATTGATAATTGAAAATGTACAATTTGATTAGCAGATATGTTATCATACAAATTGCCAAAGCACTCATCATCCTTATTTACTGTAAATGAAAATAAAATGTAAAAATCGTTAATTTTCAATTAATTTTTTTCCGTGTACCAATGATTTTTTTTATCAGTAAGCATCGTATTTTATGTTAATAAAATATCTTCTACCCGGTTAAATAAAAAAAATAAATTGGTTAAATGGTTGGTTAAATAAAAAAAGTATAGTTTTTTTAATTTTTGCTCTTGATTCTAACTTTTAATACGTATTTTTCAAACCTCTTCGAGGCTGATTTCGCTTACTAAAAGATTGTTTCGAATTTTTTGAGGTTTAAAGAAAACAATTTTGGAATATGATTGTTATGACTTATGAATGTATCACCCAACTCTTTTTTTTATTTAACTTGATCCCGATTGTAAAATAATTTACCTAAATGCCAGAATAAACCTATTCAATTTTAAATTATTGTTGAAATTCTGAAAGTAAATTGCTACATTTAACTTCCTACACCCAAATATATACTTAATGAGTACTCCATTATGTCAGGTGCCATTCATTATTCTATAACTGACAACATTTCTACAGAAAGACCTCACTGACGCTGAGTGCGAGATTCTAGGATTGGAGCTTGGATGATGACGGATTTTCATCAGTAGCTAAGAAGCTGTATCAAATTCAACCCCTCTAAGGAGATGTATTCTAACGGACGTCTGCTCCAATCAATAATTTTCCGTGGCTTCTCCCAACAATTGAAGTGAATTCTAGAGCTCTATCCTCTGAATCGGGCAACTGACCGCACGCGGTCTTTTCTTTATCATCCGTCTCCCTTCCTCTCCCCTGGCACAACACAGTTGTGCAGTGCATTACCCTGTAACACACGTCGAAAGTCCAATTCAAAGCCTAGAGCTTGTTAAGGCTAAGACGTCGTCATATAGGTGAAGACATCTAGATATGGATAACCCCCTAACCAGATGTGTAAGCCAGAGCCTGATCTTGCGTTTCAGCGGTTCAGGAACCACCCGTGATAGAATATATTCTACTCTTCCTCCCGTGACACCCTCCATTCTACCTCTCATCATAGAATATGTTCTACTCTTCCTCCCGTGACACCCTCCATTCTACCTCTCATCTTAGAATATGTTCTACACTTCCTCCCGTGACACCCTCCATTCTACCTCCCGTGATAGAATATGTTCTACTCTTCCTCCCGTGACACCCTCCATTCTACCTCTCATCATAGAATATGTTCTACACTTCCTCCCGTGACACCCTCTATTCTACCTCCCGTGATAGAATATGTTCTACTCTTCCTCCCGTGACACCCTCCATTCTACCTCTCATCATAGAATATGTTCTACACTTCCTCCCGTGACACCCTCTATTCTACTACCCCGTAATATAGAATATGTTCTACACTTACAAGAGATGTCGCGCCGGGAAACACAAAATACTTGCCCAATACAATGTGGCGAGCCGCCATTACAACATCGCACCATGCTCTGACGACTCCCAAGCTGAACAGCGTGCAACGTTGCAAACATTCCGGCAGCAACCTCTAAAAAGCGCTGCCGAATGCAAGCATGTCCCCGATACATGCGGGCCTGGCAGAGCTCGGCAGGAGCAGATGATAAGTGAGGCAGGCGAGGCAAGTCGAGTAATCATCTGAACAGGAAGAATCACCGAATGAAGATGACACACTCCCAGGGCTCCGCCGTCGCCCCTGGAGCAGCGCCTGGATCAAGGAGTGATGGGGTAAGAAGCCGCCGACTCTGAAGCTCCACTACTATCTAGCTTCCCACCATCTGATATCTCATCTTATTTTCTCTCTGTCCTCCCTCTCTTAACTAAGGAATAATAAAAGGATGTATTTTAAATTGAACATGATATTTCTTTAAGATCTTTTAAGCCCTCCGTCGCTTCAAACTTATAACATGCTAGCGGAACCCGGCTGTCATTATTCTGCCCTTCATCTCCGTTTCTGCTTGCCTCTCCCTTTAGGTCTCAACATTTTAGCTTTTCATGCCCTGGAACGCTTCGTTTAGGAGTCATTTTACAAAAAAATAGATTCAAAAATGCTGTCGAGGGTTAAGGATTTTATTTGAGATGCATATTTAAGTTTGAAGTCGTAGGCTTCCGCGGCCAGACTCATGTGAATGATCTTGGCTCCCCGGGTGACACCGCGTCAAAGGCTGTGTTGCCGACGTTCCGACCATCTTATCGTGGTATTCCTTAGGACAGACCACGATAGACAGACCAACCCTGAATAAGACCACGATAAAATAGTCGAAACGTCGGCAACACAGTCTTCGACGCGGCATCACCTGCACAGCCAAGATCATTCATATTCAGTTTTGTTGTACAGTGTCATCAAGTGAAGTTTCAACTAAATAAACCTTCTGGGTGGAAAAAAACACGTAGATGTGCCAACTTTCATTTAGATCGGTCACACGGCATCGGAGACAATCGCTCTTATATATACTGTGATAAGACAGGAAACTCCACGAAATTTTGTATAGGAGAATTTGCATCAATTGTGCAGCTACGAGGGACGTTGATAATCCCACAGAATAGACGATGTTAGGGCAACGAATCAATAAATATAAAGATTCCATGCTTAATTTCAAAGTGCTATGCTGTTATGAGTGATCACGGCCCAGTATTCTTTAAGTGCTATAAATCTGAAGTAGGCTTTGAAATCGTAGTCATGCGGCAAGTTAATAATACTCTCCCACGAAAGCGGCCAAGCTGGAAATATCTAATTAATTGGTATGTTTTAATGATAGTTTTCAGCATAATCTGGGGTTATTGGTAAAGGAAAGGCGAATATTTTATTGTTGATTTTTATAGATCGGCATGATGTAGAGCCAAAGTTCGGAAGTGTTTTTAGTGTAATTTTTATGTGTGTTTCTTGTGTTAAAGTAATTTTCTAGATCTAAATTAGACAGACTTCGTATTTTCCGAAGAGTTTATGTCAGGGTAACTTTGTAGATGGAGAGAAAAATATTAATAACTTAATTGAAAATTGATAGTTGCGTGTAGAGGTTTCATCCAAATCCTAGCGAGGGTCAGTCGCGTCGCGATATAATTTAGAAAAGCCATTAAATTACGTTCAGTATCAGAGAGTCAAAGACACTCCGGGAATATTTCGGAATTTGTTCGGACGATAAGTAAAAACAATAATAGGGTGCCAAAGACATCACATGGACAGCGCCGAACTTAGACGCCCAACTGACAAGCCATCCGAGAAGTTAACGGTAACCTTACGAACATTATTTAAAAAAACGTACGGTGCATTCATATAATTCAGACAAAAGGTTAATTAATTATTCCACGAACTCTCGAAAATCGTATATCGCAATAAATGTTAAATTTAATTTTTTTAAGAGAAAAGGCTGATAATTCGTTGTAGTTGCCATCAATTCAATAGTAAGTTTTTCATCCACAGAACTTACAATAATCGTGATTTTGTATAGAATTACATGTACATATGCAGCAGGTAAGACGACTAATGTATGCCAAACTCATTATTCAATTTGATAGTGAAATTAGCAGTATAATACGATAACATCGAGAGAATAAAGAGAATAGCACGGCCACGATAGAAATAATTGTATTGCTATTATCAGTAGAAAGTAGGAAGTTGTAAATATCCGCCCATCTTAATGAAATTTAATAAATGAATTTGTCAGATAATTTAATATAAGAGGAAGTAGTGAGATTCCTCCACTACCACTAATGTGCCACCGGAGCTGACGAACTTCAGCGTATTCCATGCTAGGAATACGCTGAAGTTCGTAAGCTCCGAAGGTGACCCATCACAACAAGACACACTTGTTATGAACCCTCCCAAGCTGCGGCAACGGATGGCCGTCTTCGCATTGGCTAACGCGCCGCCGACCACGCCCTCCGCCGCGGCAACAAAGGCCCAGGGCCGTCGGCGCCCCGTGGGGTCTTTGGGCCGCATCGCGGCTTTTAATCTACGCGCGCCCTGCTTGCGAGTAATGGCCTGCGATGCACGGATAGCGCAGGCACGCGGCCTCCCGCTGACGGGCTGCTTCCTCGAGTCACGCGCACGGGAGGATTAGTTTTCATTGGTGGAGTTCGGTGATGGTGCAGCTTTCTGCCCGTCGAACGGAAAGGCAAGATTCGAATTGAAGCTTGAACAATTGGCAGATCCCAGCCACGATTTTCCGACGCCAGATGTAAAATTTCACACAATTTTTCTACGATACGCAGAAAATCTACTTAACAGCAAAGGTATATTTATATAGAAGAAATAAAAGTAAAATTTGAAAGAAAATATACCGTATTAGAGTTTATAAATAGTATTGCCAAAGATAAATGTTATTGGAAAGAAAATATTTCAAGGACTAACAAATGTAGAAAGAGATGACGAAACTAATAAAAAGAGAAAGAGTAAGCAATGAGCCTATGAGTGACAATGGTGTAATATGAACACAGTATGAGAAGAATATTACGGACAGAAGAATGAAGTTCAACACCACAAGGACGTGAAATTGTAAACAGGTAATGGAGGATAAGTCAACATTTGAGCCCCCAGCTTCAGGGATGAGGATACGAACGGGATGAGATACTGAGCGGAAAACATGCAAATAAACGAGTTATCAAGTGAACTGAGGGAGGCTAGCAGAGAAACGAAGAGTAAATAAGAGAACGAACAGAGGAGAGGATCAGCCAATAAAAGGGTTAGGGGACAAGAAGGACCGAGAGAGGGAAGTTTAGAGGGAGAGATAAGGCGAGAGAGAGGTAAAACGACAGATGATAGGGAAAATGAGAGGGAGAGGTAAGGCGAGAGAGAGGGAGAGAGGAAATACGAGAGGGTAAGGTAAGGCGAGAGAGGGAGTCAGGTTGGCTAGAGGGAGCGGGGAAATATGAGAGGGAAAGGTAATGCGAGAGGGAAGACAAGGAGAGAGGGAAAACGAGAGGGAGAAGTAAGGCGAGAGAGAGATAACGACAGGGAGACGGAGGAATAGAAGGAAGAGACTGGGATGCCGAGAGGGAGACAAGACGAGAGGAAGAGAGAGAAATCGCAAGCCATCCGAGAGGGACGGCTGGGCGAGGAGAGACGTGCCGCCCGCGCGCGGGAGAAGAACGCGAGCCAAGGTCGAGAGAGCTGCACGGAGAACGCACGCGGAGTCGCGCGATCGGTCAGACGCTCCGCAGCGGAGGAGGGTGTGGATAATGGGCCAGGGGCGGCGTGGACCGGAGGGCCCGGCTTGCGGCCGCACGCGCCGCGTCGCGGGCTGATGGAACGCCGTCCATTACGCGCGGAGCGGCCGGCGCGTCGGCGGCGGCGGTGGCCCGGCGCTCGCGCTTCATCGCGCATTCCATCACGGCCACGCCCCCCTCCCCCCGCCCCGCTTCGACCCACTACCTCCGGCCTCGACCCGCTCCGCCCCTCCACGCCTCTTGGACGAGGTCCTACTGCCCTATGTCAGGCCCCGCAACATTGGCTTCATCCCACTACTCCTAGCCCCGTCCTACTCTGCCCACGATGCTCAGCCTAGCCACGTCCTGCTCACCCCTCCCCGTGCCACTCCTCCCTAGTCCTCTCCTCCTCCCCTGCCACCAGTCCATCCTGGAGCCACGCAGCCAAGCCCCACTCCGCTTCCCTCCCCTTGCTTCAAGCCGCCCCACTGGCTTCGTCACACTACCTCCGGCCTCGGCTCGCTCCACCCCTCCACGTCCAGCCTTGCCACGCCTCTTGGACGAGGTCCTACTGTCCCAGCCCCGATTCCACGTCCCACACTGTTGGCTTCATTCCACTACTCCTAGCCCCGCCCTACTCTGCCCACGATGCTCAACCTAGCCACGTCCTGCTCACCCCTCCCCGTGCCACTCCTTCCTACTCCTCTCCTCGTCCCCTGCCACCAATCTATCCTGGAGCCACGCAGCCAAGCCCTACTCCGCTTCCCACCCTTTGCTTCATGCCGCCCCACTGGCTTCGTCTCACTACCTCCGGCCTCGACCCGCTCCGCCCCTCCACGTTCAGCCTCGCCACGCCTCTTGGACGAGGTCCTACTGCCCCAGCCCCAATGTCACGCCCCGCACTATTGGCTCCATCCCACTACCCCTAGCCCCGCCCTGCTCTGCCCACGATGCTCAACCTAGCCCCGTCCTGCTCTCTCCTCCTCGTGCTACTCCTCCCTACTCCTCTCCTCCTCCCCTGCCACCAGTCCATCCTGGAGCCACGCAGCCAAACCCCACTCCGCTTCCCTCCCGTTGCCACATGCTGCCCCGCTGGCTAGTAGGAGACGTGAATGATCCGCTCCCACGCTAAAGGCTAAAACAGCAACGGCTGCAGCTAGTAAAGTAACTTTCTCCTCTTTGATGCTCTTATCGTGATTTTTATGATAGTGATGTTGATGATGGTCCCATGGGTAGCTCAACGGTCAGCGTTCTCTCTTCTTATGTCACGACCCCGGGTTCGATTCCCAGTCGGGGCAGATTGTAGTGTGCGCTTTCCTTGCAATACCACAGAATCTGTTGATGTGTGACGATCGGAAAGTTCACTTCTCAGGTTGAGAAGACAAGAAAACGGCGTGGGGATATCTATGTGCCCAACGACCACAAGGCCGGGACGCCGCTGATAGGCCTTCGTCCCGTCTAGAGCTGTTGCGCAAATACAGACGGACGATGAGTGCTATTCGCAATATTGGGCATGAACCCTGGAGGAAGCTTGCCCCTTAATGACTTCCGTTTTTCGGGTTGAAGATTTCAGTAGTGGTTTGGCATGCCATTCACAAAATTCATGATGTCGGGTGATCGTCAGGGGCAAATGATTGAAGGATTATTATATAAGTGGGTCCAAAAGAGATAGCGAGAGGAAGAGTGATAAAAAGGAAATGAAACGGTGAACAATCCATACGGCACAGCTCCGTTGAGGCATAGCTCTATAGAGTGATAGCAGAAGCCAATCATGCCACAATCATTTCGTGAAAACGCCAACAAGTTTCGGGTCTGCGTACTTGGTCGATGGCTTCAGTCCTTGCGCGCTGAGATAATCTAGCAATCCAGCAAGCAGCGTTGCTGCAATCTGTATGACTAATTTCAATTGTATGTAGAAATTGAAAGAAAATTATGCAGCGTCTGGTCTTACGAAAAGTGTCCTTGGTCATTTAGACACCTAGGAATTCGAAAAAAAATCTGACTGACAAATGGAAATATACTACGTTATATACCATGTATGATGTTATACACTTATGTACTCTGGTATACAATAATTAAATGTAATTACTATACTAAGTTGTTGCAGTATTCGTGAAGACAGTTTTCGTTAAAATATTTAATGCAGTGTAGTTATACAAGTGTATTTTATTGTTCTTCTTGATCAGTGTGAAGATTATTATTTGGAAAACCATTTGGTGTGGTTTTTTCAGCAGAATTTTTGCTGCTGAACAAAAAGTAAGAGGCATAATTCAAAAAGAGGAGGAGAAGGCTCAAATAATCGTGTCTTGCTTTGTTTGGCACACTGTAAAATAATATGTAGTTTCGAAAGTCAAACAATGATCAGTAAGGTGAATGAAATCAACTCCCTGTTGATCAGGAGCCTTCCGAGATGACATGAGCCAAAGACGAGAGTTACCCTCTGAATTGGAGATTGACACAAAATCTCATTGACAGCTCCAGAACGTTACTCTGCCAAACAGCAGAACACGACATTTTTTCTATCAATGAGTTGCAAAAGTCACATGAATAACTTCGTTAATTGGATGAGATTTTCTACCGCATGGTCATTGGAAAATATTAATCCTATTGGCTCCTTCATCATGCGTCAATTAATTCACTGTGAACGAGCCTATTTATGTTTTAAATAGAGCGAGCCAAGAAAGTCTCTCTGCATTGCTGGTGAGAGTATTTGCAATTGTATATTGTGCAACACCTCCTAAAAATACTTGCTTTAACACGTAATGTTTCTTGGTTCCTTTCTTCTACCAGCTCATAGTTCATTAATCACATTACACAATATTCGTACTTTCTACAACACAATCTCAATTTTTTATCGTTGTGGTTTGCATACTAACTGCATCAAAAATACGATTTTTATCGTGAAGTGCAAATGACGTTATAATGCACAGCATGGGTCGGTCGCATTTAAAATATTCTTGTGCGCGGGAAGTTGACTCAATTACAGTTTTTCGTGCGCAGTAACAAAATTTCTCCAAATTATCTTTGAAAATGATCAAATTAGTGCACATAATGATACTGCACTATATCACGTGAATTGTTCATTACATCGTGTTTACAGAAGTAATATTTCTAAATATAATTTCATTGTGACGTAACCAAGTACTTATCTACATTAGTAGAGATTGTTTGCAAGTTGTTGCAAATCTTTGCAATTACTTTTCCTACAATAAGATATTTTTATTAGTAGTACAGTAATAAAAATACACTGAAAAACAAATGTAGTATATTGAGCTCTTCGTTTATTCAATGGAACTACTGCTACTGTTATTTTGTGAATATCACCCAGTGAAACCCGTTTAGAAGGACAATTTTCGAAACATATAACTTTTCCTAACTTTTCCGCTAATTCATTCCTGGACATTATAAACATTAAACTTTGTCACACACACACACACACACACACACAACCTGATAGCCCAAGTTCTATTCCCCCCTTCCTCATTTCTCACAGTAAAATCAAGGCTGTTGATGCCTAGCACTGACCCTTTTTAACTGAAATGCCATCGTTGAACTTCTCTTTATTTCCGTCGCATTTCCGAAGTCCATGAAAAGTTTAACCTTTCTTTCTAGTAATGAAGTGAGATCTACAGTTGAATTCCGTTACTTTACTCATTTCATTATTTAATTTCTTTATATACTCTTCCATTCCTCCTACAACTGTTAGCATTCTTTGAACTCGTTTCTTCTAGTCAGTAAAGATCATCACATCACCATTTACATTCAAATGACAATCAACACGCGGTTCCTCTGGCAGTCAACCGAACACGACGTGCCGGGTCGCGCGGGGTCGTCCGCTCCACTGCGCACCCCGGGCATTCCGCCTGCGCTCGTTGGCGCCGCGCCGGTCGATGGGCGCTAGAGCGGCTGGTTGACTGTGTGATCTGGCTCCGTCGCGTGCCGGCTGGCTCTCTGGAGAGCGGTTCTTCAGGAAACGGCATTCGCGCACGCCACGTTGAAATGGGGCCGACGGATTTGTTCGCATGCGTAATGCTTCCTCGAACCGCGACTCGATGCTTCGACGCCCTACTTGGCTGGAATTTTAAGGGACAAGCGGGCTGAGATAGAAAAGGGGAGGTAGAGAGGGGTTAAAAGTTGTATTTAAATGAGAGAGATAGTGAGAAAGAGGACGGTAAGGAAGTAATAGTGTAATGGAGAATGCAATAACGAGAGTGATTGATAGGGAGGGAGGGAGAGAGAGAGAGAGAGAGAGAGAGAGAGAGAGAGAAAGAGAGACTTAAAAAGATTGGTAAAGATAGAAAAAGATGTTGGTAAAGATAGAGAAAGATATTGGTAAAGATTTAGAAATATATTGGTAAAGATAGAGCAAAAATTTAGAAATGGGAGAGGAAGTGATTCGTACAGGTAGAAAAATATTGATAACAGAGGAAGAGATTGACAAAGATTAATGAAGAGAGATCAAGAGAGAATGAAATTTATTGAGAATGCGATTTATTAGAAGAGAGTGAGATTTATTAAGAGAGGGAGAATTTACTAAGAGACTGACAGTGAGACTTGCAAAAAACTGTCCGACTACATGTTGCATAAAAGAAAAACTAGTTTTGTTGTTGGAATTACATTTGATTTTGATTTAAAAAAATTATATTTCATGTCTTAAAGAGATTTCCAACTAGGTTTCACTTGTTATAGCACGTAAGGTGCTAGATAATTTTTTTACATATCTGTTTTCTTTTTAAACTTATCACATTCCTATGGTCTTGCTTCTAAATTGTGAGAAAGTGAAGGTGATTCGTGAGAAAGTGAAGAAAAAACCACTGAAATGTGCAAATACCTTAGGAAGCGGCAATCAAATTTACTTCAGTGTTTTATAAACAAAGTTTTGTTAAAAAAAAACATTTCCTTAAAGAAAAAAATCCGAAATTTTTATGAACATTTCTTCCAAGAGGAGATGTTCAGGCAACTCAATAGATTTCTGATTCGTATCCGACTTTTATTGTGAATATCTTCCATTATAAAGTATTTGAAAGGTAATATACCTCTTCTACTACTACTCTTATTCCTAATGCCTCATTTTATAGACAATTCATTAAACAGTAGAGAGGATTCAGCTCTGATTTTTGTCATACACTAGATATCTTGAGGATCACGTTTAAGTAAACTGAGTCCTACAATATTTACATTTTCAATTTTAATCTATAATATAAACACTGCCCAGAAATATGTCGCATTTTCATTTATCTGTGGGAGTAATCCTTTAATGAAAGTAAAATGTTACACAAAGTGAGAAAGGAAATGCACAGAAAGGGGTAGAAAAGGGGGGAAATACTTATGAAAATTATACTCGAAATGAAGAAAAACTACCTGACCGTTTAATAAGAGAAAGGAGAAAATTAACAAAACACAACCGGAAGAGAAGTAGAAGAAATAGTGAAAAGTAGAAGGAAGTTGTTGGTAAAGGAGGCTGAAATTGGATAAAATGAAACTTCTAAATTACCAAAGGACAAAAAATGGTCTGCGAAGATTTCCCGCAAGGATATGGAGAGAACGGTGAGACATCCCTTCCAGTAGATGACGATGAAAATCATTATGATGATGATTGTGAAGAGCAACCGGCCTTTGCGTTATACGGGCTTGTCCAAGCACGTGGAACTAAAACTTGCAGGTTCATAAAGCATAGCTGACGTCAGCTTTGTTAAGGCATGGTTTGCTCCACCACCCGACTATGTTCCTAATCTGAACCGTTATTTCCATTCAAGAACCATAATTTTACATTACATTGTGAACGAAAAGTGCACATTATCACATTAAACGCCAAGCTCCAATGTGACCAACTGCTCTTGAAAGGAGAGGGCACACGGGCAAAAGCCCCCTCCATCCCATTCGCTCGGAAATGATTAACGATTCTCACGTTTACAAACAAACTCATTCACTTTAAGGAGTTAGGTAAAAAGTTACCTAATATTGACAACTACAAACATTGCTGTAGCCCAAATGAGTTAACCTCAAATGTAAAATTGTCCAATAACTGATGATACCACGTAATTAAGAAACCATTACGTGCAAAACCCTAGGACTAACCAGAAAAGAAAAAAGAAAAAAATGAAGTGTATGAATTTGTTATAGGAATTTGAATTATTGTACGACAAGGAAATTTCAATCACTGTAAAATTGACCAATCAAGCTCTTGAAACAATAAATTAAACTTCCAGCCCTAATTTACGAACCCAACAGGATAATTAGATTACACACAACTCTAAAAGGTAAAATTATTTATGAATAAGGTTGCCAGTAGCAGTAAACACAACTTTAATTAATACGAAAATCTCTTTTGATGTTGACTTTTTTTCCAGCCATAATTCACATTTAAAGCTCACAGTTCATTTTTAATTTCTGTTGGCCAAATTTACAATTTTTTTATTGTTATCCCTCCCAAACGTTTTGGAAACATTGAAACCAATCACATTTTTAATTTACGTTCTCTTAACCACTGATCTACAAAATGGTTCCCCTTTATAACCAACAGTATCATGAATATGAGAAACTTACATTTTAAGAAGTAAAGTTGGAGTTCCGTGTTTTCCACAAAACCTCTTCCTCAATTCACAAGAGACAGAAATGTGGCAATAATATTTTTGCACGTGATTTACGAAACGAATTTTCAATTCTTTCTCAATTCCCAATTCTTTCTCAATTTGAATTTTCAATTGCTTCCTTCTCAAAGAGTATTTTATGAGAATATTCGTTTTACCTGGCAATGAAAACGGTGTTGAAAGTACAGACGTTTCAATTTTACAAAGCAGCACCCAAGCTACCAGTCACGAAAAATCAACACAAAGATTGGACTAGATTGGATTCTGTAGGAGCGACTGTTCCTATGTCGTCGTCCAGTATTTTGCATTGTCTGGTGCGCTTCTATCACGCTGCCTGACACCCTGAGCAAAGGCAGATCTCATGTTTCGCGCACGAGCACCGACAACGTGGTTCCCCAGCCGCCTTTGATGTGGCAGCATACGCCCGCACGTGCGCTGCGCACAAAGGAACTCATTCATTCCGAGCATCAGGCAAGAATCGTCGCCCCCGCCTAGGATTCCCCTCGCAATCTGCATTCTCTTTCCCTTCCTGCAGGTTGGGCTCCAAGGACTCGCAGAGGAATGCGTGTTCATTATGCTCTCTGCGGGAATTGAGAATCAACTGATCCCGTGCTCTCATACACTCCACTTTTAAATGTAGTTTCCATCACGGTCACGAGCTAGAAGGAGTTAACTATCAATTAAACAGGGGATTTGTTACGACTTACGTTTTGGGACTGAAGCTCCCTATTGCTCCCATGCGGGAATTGAGAATAAGCTGATTTCATGCTCTCTTATTCTCCGATTTTAAATGTAAGGTCACGAACTGGAAGGAGAGGGGAGGTACTGTCAACTAATCGGAGTCTTCGTTACGACTTAACCTTTTTATACTACTAAAGATAACGATTTTCTGATAATGTCTTCTCTCCTTCCAGCTCGTGACCTTCGAAGATATTACAATTAAATAAAACTATAGATCCTCAATTTATGGTCCGTTGAATGTATGAGTAGCTGCTTTTAAAAATATTGTTTCTTCAACGTTTGTGGTACATAATCCCTGAGATTTTTATGGGGTAATTTGTTGCTCCTAAATGGTAACAGACACCCTATCGACAGATGTCTGACAAGAAAATCAAAAGTTAAACAATAGAAGTCCTAGTGATGAATAGGGCCCGGATTCATATGTAATACGTTTTATATGTTTCTACAGTTCTCAAAATTGTGATCTTGGCAAATCATGCCAATTCTAACAATATCAATTTTTTTGTCAGTTGTTTTTACAAGTTTTGTAATTTATTGTATAATTTACTTATATATAATATATTTTAAAAAACTTTTTATTGTTTACCAATTTCCTTGAAATTTATTTTTTTAAATACTTAATACAGTTTCAAACTCCGTTTTTATTTAAAATATTCGCATATTTTCCCTTAAATTCAGAATTGCATGCTGGCGACCCGAGGACTCTCACATTTGGTCAGATACACGGGATATGTTTGGCTTAACCTACAACTGCTGCGTACATATAGCGACATGTGTATTTGAGGACTGAAAATATTATCTTAGGTGTGGAAAGTATCAGTGACGTCTTTTATGATCATTAATCCAAATTTCTGGGAAATATTGGTTGTCGGACACTTATAGCATTTTGAAGACAATGGTACAAGTGATTGTTTGTCGGTCATCGTTTTCAAACGTTTGTACCTAAAAAAATGAATCTAGAAGCTAGGTCAAGAAATATTTATTTTTTAAAATGATTTATTAAATATTTTGTTAACATAATTTGAATCTGCGTACATTTACGTGTTTTTTGTTTGTTCTTAAATGTTCTTTAAGAGTGTATTTTTCATTCACGTACTTGTTTCATACACGTACATATTTTTATCGTCTTCGTTACATATTTATGCAAACAATATTGCCGTCTCGAAGTATACTTTTTCCCTACACTAGTGGTGACAACAATGTTCCTCTTCACAAAAACTTTAAAACTTATATAAGCCTTATTTTTACTGGCAAAAATCTCTACTAGTTTTTCATTTAGATTGTGTTCAAGGATAGAAAACTCAACTAGTGGTACTACAGAATGGCACAGACTTTCCCGTATTAGTTTTTATTTCCTTGGTCTGGGCTAGCTATTCGGACTTGCCGCATACTCTTGCCGATTCGGTTTCCTAATCGCAGAACGGAAATATTATTTTAAGAATATTAAAGAACAATAAAATCGCGTCTTAATGGCAATGCCAAAATGGAAAATTTGGAGCCGTTTTTTTAAAGAAATGGCTTTTAAGTGCTACTGTGAATTCCAAAATCTGAAGCTCTTTTTCAGAGAAAATGTTTGAGTTTTCCAAAAACTTAATTTGAAGTCATTTTAAGCACTTACATTCACAAATACAATAGTGTTTACAAATTGTTGGAAATGTGCATATTAACGGCGTGAGAGATCTTTAAAAAATTACATTTTTGTAATTTTTGAAAAAACATAAGAATAGAGGAATATGGTCATAATGGAATGATAATGTCATCTCATAGAGTACATTTAACACTATTCCTACTAAAAGTTTAAAGAAAGAAAATTGAAGCTGTTTTTTGAGAAAATCTTGTTTTTGTAATTTTTTTAAATTGCACGTATTGCACGCAATATTGCGCGAAAATTACTAAAATTTTCAAAAACATGTACATCGCCTGAATAAAAGAACAAACAAATTTCATTTCAAAGAAAAATCTCACTCTTTACTATTTTAATTGTAGAAAGCTTTCGAAACACACTCAGACTTTTGCAATTTTCGAAAATTCGGAATTAACTATAAAAATCGGATGTTTGCCATCACAATGTATTTTACTCTATTCTTACGATAAATTAAAGAAACAATTTGGGGCTAGTTTTGAGAAAATTTTGAGAATATCCGGGAGGCTGTATGTAGAGTACCTTCAAATTTTAAAGAATATTTTTCAAACTCTCAAAGCTTCGACTGGAGTCAGATGGACAGGGGTGTTTCCATTTGGAAAAAATCCTACGAAGGTTTTAGTCGCTAGTGGTGTTTACAGAAGGACAGACAATTGGACGGACAGACTGGAAGACAGACGGACGTCTTGAAAAGAAACAGTTTTTTGGTATCAGTGGATCCCAGAACGTATATTTCCGTTGAAATCCCGTAATCGATTTTCCGCAGCATTACATAACTTTCCCTATGCTTCGTATATTACTCCGTATATAGGTGAGTATACGGGAAAGTAAAATTATTAATGAAATAACTACATACAAACAATTAATGAAGTAAAACAATATTTTTATTTCAAATCATCTGAAATAAAATGTTTAATATTATTTTCTGTAAAAATATACTACTCAAATAAAAAAAGTAAAAAATACGTTTATCTCTTTTATTTAGAGAAGTGGTAATGAAAAATACAATTTTTGTCAAATTTAATAATACATTTATATTTATTTGCTCGAATGAATCAGGCAGGATACTTCGTAATTTTATAACTAGTTTTTCAAATTGAATTTCTAACATAACGAAAACTACTCCTTCTACATCTTCACTTTAAGAAAAGCGAAAGGGAATGTTGAAGAGAGCGACGTCTCTAGAAAGTCCCCTTGGCGAACCGTACGCGCGACGTTCTAGAGACAGTTCGAAGGGAACGAAAAGCAGCTAATTGGAGACGCGGAGGCAATTAGAAGAAAATAAATATAACATCAGGGCCTCCGAGGCGCGGTCCAACAAGCGGCTAATGACAGACGCGGATCGAAGTCGCTTCTTCAGCCCCGCTGCTTCTCCGCCAGCGTCTCGGGGCCAAAGGAGCGTAAGGCGTTGCGAGAGGAGGCCGGAGATAAGAAACAAACAAATTATTCGCGAAGAATCGTGTGGATGTATTATTCACAACCTCTCAACGGAGAGAAATGTTTACAAACCCTGCCCGGACATGGGAGGAAACGCAAAACCAACAGGCGGAGCTTCCTGAGAGCGCCTCTGAAAAAGGGTTTGCTCTGGGGCGGCCGGTCGGGTGGGAGAGATTGTGCCGACCGCGAAAGAGCTCTCTGCGGTCGGGCAGCGGGTAAGGGGAACACGGAAACGATATGCTCGAAAAGTGAATTGGGAAGGGAAATAAATGTTTGTGTGGTGAGTGGGCCTCAAGAACGTCGGTGTTGGGAGGGTGGAATGCGAAGGAAAGAATGGGAAGTGTCGAATGGAAAACGTTTTGTGGAAGACGGACTGGGGAGAGCGGATTGAGAAGGAACGATTGGGAAGGACGGAAAGGGAAGGGTTGTCTGGGGGCGAGTGTACTAGGGAGGACGGGTTGAGGATGGGAAAATGGAAAGGATGGATTTTGAAGTTACGGAACGGGAAGAACTTATTGTGGAGGGTCGAATGGGGAAAACGGATTGGAGAGAAAGGATTCGGGACGACGGATAGGGGAAAACCGGTAGAGAAGGACGGATTAGAAGAATGGATTGAGGGGGAAGAATTGGGAGGACAGTTTTCAGAGTCCTGAATGTTACTGATGTTTTTAGGGTTTTTAATAAATTTATATAACTAATAACAATATTTCATATGACCATTTATTTAATCAACAACATTATTCAATTTGAAGCTCTACAAATGAAAAAACTACTTGTGATTAATGATAAAATTGATTACATTTTTTGTCAAAAAAACTGTATCCTTGTAACCTAGTAGTGTGTTAAACCTATATTATAACCAGAATTGAAATACCACCAATCTTTTAAAGTTTAGCCTGAATGTCAATTGTTTGAGTGAATAGTCCTGAATGTTTTATCCACACCCAAAAATCATGTAATAACTTAAATTATAACAAACACTTTTGATAAATCGCATCATATTTTTTAGACAATATAGGCTTCTCCCCGTAGTTTACATATCGTTTTTAACTGTTTTTGACATCAAATACATAAATAACATTAAATTTAAAATAACATATAATACAAATCATTAACATCTTCCGAAAAAAATTGGAACTTATAGAAAACAAAGAACAACCGGTAGTTCTTTGAGCCGCACGTCTTTGGTAATGCTAGTTATAACAGAATCATGTCTCGTAAAATCAATATGGATCCGTGGAACAATTACATTAAAGAGCTGCAGCGTACCTTACTATCTCCTCTCTCAGCCCTGCTATTTCTGTATCGTTTGTACAAGAGGATTAAGGAAACGTTTGCAAAAGGCAAAGATGAATCTGCAAAGGTTAGCAAATGAGTACGGAACTACACAGGACGGGAACCGCAAGCCGATCTGAGCAATCGGGAGAACGCAAAGGCAAGCAAAGCTGGTGAGACGCGAAGTTAATGTGGATGCGCGGAATGGAACAATCGCCTTTGTGCGGCAGCGCTAACATACACCGGAGAGCTCGCGAATTTGTATGTAGTCGTCACTACAGTTATTAACGTTATTGGACAGATAAAAAAATAGAGACGCTGATGGTTGAACTTTGTAAACGGCTCTGTTTGAACTTTGTAATCGCCTCCAGACGATAGCCGATTTACTCAAATTTATAAGATGATTGCGAAATAAATCCACAAATACTACTCGTATATTGCGACCAAACGTACCTATTTTTGGATTTGATTCGTGTTCGACACATATTAAATCTCACTTTTGAGGAGATCAATAATATTATGAAGGGACAAGGGATCATTGTAGGGGATGTCACATTGATAAAGCACAGTCTGTGTTTACATTAAATATAATAATCAATATTGTACAAATACACATTAATGCTCGATTTTTCATACCCTTTTAGAATGAATCAGTGCTCAGCAACAAGAAAAATAACACATTTTAACCGTACACAGAAACATTTGAACTTCCACTAAATAATGCATACAGACGAATATGATTGTGTTCAAAACCTGACCTCCCATCACCTCCATTTTATTCCGGACCTTGTTTCTTTGTTTTATTCATTATTATCCTGATCATCCCCTTGTTAACTGTCACTATTCGTGGATTTCTCTATGATCACTGACTAATGAACCTTTATTTCCTTACAACACCGTCCCCCGTCGTAATTCGGGTCGCGTCGACTCCAGTCGGCATCGCTGCTCCGCTGCGTTCGGCAAAGCGCCGTTGCGCGGCCTTCAGCCCCTCGCCACGATGAATAACGCAAGCCACTGCACGCACCACAATGACTTTGGCTTTCATGACCACTCCCTCAACCGTCTTCATTTACGTCCAACACCTGGGCTCTTCATAGGTGTTTCTGTGAGGATTCCGGCACCACACGGCAAACCTCGACCACGTGCGATCTAACGTGCATCGTCCTCTTGTGCCATCACATTTGCATTTTCACTGTTCATCCACTGAGTTTAACAATAATACCGTGTTACATTGCTCTCCACCACTCACTCTAAAGTTTTGTAGCACGCACGATGAATATTACTGTTGTATACATGCTGATTGCGTCGAATTTCAACACGCTCTATCTACATGCCTCTTTCTCCTTCGCTCACTCCAGCTGTCGGTCTTCTCCCGCCAAAGACCGTCCTTCCTGCTCCCGCCGCTCGTTCCGGACCCGTTCGCCCCGCGCGATCGCTCAATTCACCGCGGTACAACAGATTGTCAGATAGCATTTAACAATTAAAATCAATACACAAGTAGAAGTGTCAAGTGAAATCTTTATTCCGCATAACTGTTTCTGTTGAATTAAAGACTGCACTGACCATCAAAAAGTAAAATATTTATTTTAGCAATGATATTTAATGTATTTGTTAACACTCGTACTGTACAATTTTAAATAGACTACATATGCCTGTAGCAAGTAATAAACTACAGCTTCTAAGTCCTTGACTTCCCTCTCGAACATTTTTTTCGTCCAGTTTCCCCGATCCATTGAGCAAATGCTGAGATGGCCCCTTTTTCTGCTTCTGGAAATAAATGTAGCTTCACTACCCGCGCGTTTTGTTGACCTCTCATTTTGCTCGTTGTGATGGAAATAAAGCTGAGGGTGTGGGTTTTCATTTTGTTAGCAATACTTTAAAATCAATGTGTAGGTCACTTACAGACGCAAATATGTTTTCTGTAATTCGGGAACGAAAATGTTTCGTTTTCAAATGTTGATAACATCGCTTTGTTGGTACTTTTATTGCCATTGAACTATATGCAGTAAAAGGAATAGGAAGATATTGTGGAACTGAAGTAAAAGTGAGTAGGTTATATTTCTCTCTGAAAGTCACGTTTTGTATTCTTTGACGAAAAATAAACCTAATCAAATAAATCAAATGAGATTAGGACTCAACGAAACAATGCATTTGAACAATAATACTTATATTAAACTTAAAATTAAAAATTTTTTACTTTCCCATGTACTATATTTGTCTTTGCAGAGCATTTAAATCAATTAGAGCTATTGTGATGATGATTCTATAAGCTGTTTTATTGCATATGTGCTTTGATGGGTTCGTATTAACAATCGTTTTTATTTGTACAACATAACGCAACAATTCCAACAATGCAAAAATGCAGTTGTTTTTTTTAAGAAATGCGCAGAAAATATTACATAATTAACAATGTTGCCCATTGTATTGATTTTTAAGTAAAAAAAGTACATCCTTCAAAACACACTGGAAATGAAATGTATTAATCTATTATAAAATAATTCAAAAGTTATGAAGGCAAGAAAAACTCAAACCACCCGCGAAAAGCGAAACCCTCGTTCCTTCGCGGAGCCGATGAAAAAATACAGCAAAGACTTATTGAAAAGTAGTTATGTTCAATTACTATGTTCCTGAAACAATTGAGTACATCTCTACTATTATCAGCACCTTATTGCTGAAACGTTTTCCGGCGGAAATAATATATACTGATAAAATACAAGCAACTTTTCATTCGCAAAGAAACTCGTTAGAGAGAGAGGTTAATAGAGAGGTTTTGCAAGACAGGAAATCCAGTGTCGTAGATCGTAATCATTCTCGTTGTCAGAAAATAACGTATCTGCAGAAAAGTGAACTTTTGCAAGTTGTACAATTGAAAACATATGTTTTATTGAACCTAGGAAATAGAACTAATGCAACTAGTTAGAATGAAAACCTCCAATAGTACATAAATGCATTTACTGAAAATCGTTAATATCGTTTGATTCTATTTTTAATTTTATAAGAATTACAAGATAATATTACGTATAGTACATGAAATCTGATTGTATAAAACAAGTATGTAATATAAATCTCTTCACATCCAAAGAAAAGAATGGCTAGCTAGTCAGAATGAAACCTTGCAATTCTACCACAACATATTAATATTTTTACTTTCCCGTATACTATACGTACGTACAATATAGGGAAAGTTATGTAATGCTGGGCGAAAAACGACGGATTTTCGGCAGAAAAACTATTATTACAGGGCCCTGGTCACGAAAAAGTGTATAAATTCAGTTGCTATATTAAGAAAAAAACATTTCCTAACACGTTGCGCAGCCAGAATCCCTGTTTTGTGGCTTCTTGATACCTAAAAACCAATTGAAATCAAAACGTCTGTCTATCCGCTTGTCCGTCTGTCTGTGAACGTTAGCAACTAAATCGCTCAGCCGATTATCTCTCACATTGTTACTCCCCGATCGATCTGGCTGATCTCGTGGCCTCTTGAATTTGGAATTGATATTTTAATTCTGGAGGGTACTTTACATGAAGCCCCCCGGACATTCTCAACAAAAAAAAAACGACTCCAATTTTTCTTTAAATTTCTTGTAAGAATAGAGTAAAATACACTTATTAAGGTCGCATACGTCCAATCTTAACTCTGAATTTTCGTAAATTGCGAAAGTCTTAATTTTATTCGGTGTCTTCCTCCAACTACAAAATTGCAGATAGAGATATTTCCTTCGTATGAAATTAGTTCATAGTAAGTTCTTTCTTTAAGGTCATGTGCATTTTTTTGAAAATTTTAGTAGTTTTTGCGCAATATTGCATTTAATATGTGCAATTTAAAAAAATACAAAACAAGATTTTCTCAAAATTGGCTCGAAATTTTTTCTTTAAACTTTTGGTTGGGATAGTGCTAAATGTATTCTATTAGTTGACATAAATGCCATATTTCTCTAATCTTTTGCTTTTAAAAATTGCAAAAATGTAGTTAAAGTTTTTCGAAAAATTATTGCAAAAATGCAAATTGCAAAAAAGGAAATAAAGTTTTTCGAAAACTTAAAACTTTTTTGTGAAAAAGAGCTTCAATTTTCGCATTTTAGTAGCGCTAAAACGCCATTTTTGTTAAAAACGGCTACAAATTTTTAAAAGAAAAATGCCATTTAGAACGAGGTTTTAGTGTTCTTTAATATTCTAACATTAATCATTCCGTTCTACCGTGAGGAAACCAAAAATTAAGAAAATGTCAAAAAAATGTACTTTGTGCGGCGATAGATAGCAGCTGGTTTTCTCAATGAAATATATTTATCAAAAATACATCTTCAAATAAGGTCATACTCAATTTTTCTGAAAATACGAGTAGTTTTTCTATAAATTTGTGACAAACATAATAGCCCGCTGCAAATTTACTGCGCTTCAGACAGTCGGATGCAACGTAAATTAGAATTTGCAATTTTGCATATTATTTCTTTGTTTGTTTCTTACATTCGACTTTTTGTTAAACATTTACACATTTTTCTTTTAGAAATGATTTATTTTGAAATATTTGAAATAAAAATTGCTAGCTCTTTAAATGAGTATCGATAATGCAGGGAATGCGAAAATGGAATTCCGTTTCGCTGTCACGAATTTCTATGAATTACGTGTCATTGTTGTGACTTGACAGAGCTGTATGGTATCAAACTTAATTTTCTTATACAAGTTTAGAAAACTTTTGTATTATATTTTTATACAGTTGTAGAATTCACATAGTTTAGACAACACTGCTATGGAAACAGTGAGTTGTTCGCTCCTTGGTTGAATTGTACGTTTTCAAATAATAGCTAAGATGTTAGTAGCGCAGAAAGTGCAATATTTCAATCCTACGTAGCTGTTTCCAATAACACTGGAAAGTATTTGCAGTTGTAGCCCCACTAGGTTTTCATTACTTCCATGTCGAATTCGTGTTTAGTGGTGGCGGCGAAAAAAATACGTTTTTACAAACACATTTGTCGTAGACGACAAAACAGGAAAAATGACGGGACGCGTCAATCGAATCCCGTCATTGAATGCCGGCGCATGCGCAGTAGAATTCTGTCCAGAATTGTCGTGTTACGACTTTCAAATTCACGACTTGCAAAAACTCTCTAATGATTTGTCTAATAAGTTCAATTTATCGCATCCTCCAGAATGCAAGCCACGTAGCGAATCGCGTCGCCCACCACCACTAGAGGGCGTGCCTCCGCCGGCGCCCGCTGGAGTGCGTGGCGCTGACAAAGCCACGACGCGACCGCGGGCGCCGGCGCAACCTTGTTAGCATCCCCTTTAAAAACGCCCTCTGGCTGGAGAGGCGCCGCGGAGAGCGCGACGTAGGGAGGAGGAGGGAGGGGTGGGGAAGGGGGATGGAAGGGGAGGGCGCCAAGCGTCACTAACGTCGCACACGCCCCACCCACCGCCGGCGACCGGCAGCCGCCCGGCCGCCCGCTTGCTTCATTGCCAGTGGCGCGCCGGCGACGAGGACAGAGGCGGCGATGGTGGAGGAGGTGGATGAGCGAAAGCATGAGAAGGAATGTGGATGGCAAATAGGCGTGGAAGAAATGTGGTTGATTATGTTAAATATTAGCACACGTGTCATTGGGTCATGGAAAAACATGCACCAGGGTGTCTACAATTTTGTTGAAATTAAGCTAACCAACTCCAACGGAGTAAAACTGTTTTTTTATCAGTTTTTTCAGCATTTCTTTACCTCTGAGGGTTTTCAGATATGTGATATTGCCATGTTCCGTGAAACATAACAACGATATGGGTGATCAATGTTGTGTTATGTACGACCGGTAATTGATGAGTACAGAGGAAGCTGAAGAGGGGATAGAACATACCCGGTACAACCAGAGAGGTAAGGTATAGGAGTCAAGAAAGAAGTACCAAGACGACAGGGGGACGACACACGGACGACAAGGAACCGAGAGGTCGGGTAATAGAACAAGCTACACACACGCCGCAAAGGGTGATTGAGGCGTGTGGGATCTTCTTCGTCATGAAAAGTCAAGGGATGACATTGTAGGAGGTACCAAGGTGCGACAGGGAGCAGCAGAAGGTGTTAACGAACGAAGTAATGAGGATACGTCGGCAAGAAAAAAATAAGATAGTGAGGCGGTGCATGTAGCCGAAAGCAACCTGTATCACAAAAATAGGTGATAGAGGAGACTACGACAAGAGGCGTGAGGAGCTGCAGGTGACCTAAATAGTGGAGATGACGGGGTGGCAGGAGATGGCGAAGGGAACGAGACGGTGGTGGTGGCATAGCACGAGTGAAGAAGTATGGAGGTGGATGATTTGGTGGTGGAAGAGGAGTCGATTGAGGAGAGGGTGACGGAAAAGCAGTGAAAGGAAGTGGTAGGGAAAGCCGTAAGTGGAAGTGAGGAGGAAGCGTTGAGAGGAAGAGGCAGTGGCAGTGGTTAAAGGAAACGAAGAAGGGGGCGGTGGGGAAAGACACAGGGGAGGAAGCGATGGGTAGAAGTGACGGTGGAAGCGGTGGGTGGTTTCGGCGAGAATAAGCGGCGGGGAGAAGCGGTGGGGGGAAGCGGCGGGGCGAAGCTGTAGGGTAAGCGGCGTGGGGAAGCGGTGGGGAAAGTGGCGGGGGGAAGCGGTGGAAGATATCGGCGAGAATAAGGGGCGGGGAGAAGCGGTGGGGGGAAGCGGCGTGGGGAAGCGGGGGGGGAGAGCGGAGGGGGAAGCGGCGGCGGAAGCGGCATAGGGAATCAGCGGGAGGAGGTGTTGGGGGAAGCGGTGAGAGAAAGGGGTGGGGACTAACGCAGCTGGCTAAAGCGGAAGGAAGCTGTGGGACGGCTGGTACAGCGTGCAGAAACGACGAAGAAACTGGAGCTGCGCGGTCGCCTGAGACGCAGCTGGTGGGAGCGCCAGGGGTGGCGTGGGTAACGGAATAGCGGCGGCGCTGAAGAACAAGCGTTGATGATAACGAAGCCGGGGAGATGGCAGATATCCAGTGCACTGCGTGGCATCGGGCTGGGTGGCAGACACGGTGGGCATCGTGTGGCGGGGGAAGCAACTCGATCTCGCAGAGCTTTGTTGTTGCGCAGAAGGCAAATTTCACGCTTGGCGCTACGCAGTGCCTCCTATCGTAACATCTTCGCTTGCGGTTGACCCTCGGAGCTTCGGGTGTCTACTCAAACAAATAAATGACTCTCCTACCACCCCTCCTCTCCCCCGGCGTATGGCCTTCAATTATATGCTTGTTCAAAATTTTATTCATATTTCGTCAATGGATGTCAATAAACACATGCAATAAAACTCAGATTTCAAATATTTTTGTGTTTCCAGGAAACATCAAATGTCTCTTTTATTATTCCTGAATATTTTTATTGCCCTTTTAGGTCAGGTAAACTTGAAGAAATAAAGATTTTTTCTTGACTATAAAATCATACGAATTTCCGAATTTTCTCTCTGTGTTGCTATCTTTTGAAACAAGTAAGACAGTACTAATTACTTATTCTGCAATCAAACAATCAAATTTCTTGACAATAATTAGATAATTCATTACAAATTTAATTCCTTTTACGTTGCAGTATTTATTTAACCGTTAAACAAGACACATTTAATATGTCTATTATTGAATCTGTTGTGTGAATAGAGATGTTTTAAATACATTAATATACAGCAATAATTTTAAGCAAGATGACAAATTCAGGGTCAAATTTTATATTTATCATATACCTCTGTAAAGGTTCTCTTTCTCAAATACTGCACCAGGCTTTCTTGCATCGTATTCCTTACTCACCTGAAACAAAAGAGAAGACACATTAAGTATTCATTTTCTCTGTTAATCAATATTCACATCATTTAACTAATATTTAAATTCATTGTAACTTATCTAAGTATTAAGTAATTGCAAAGAAGGAAAATAAAACTGGCCAAATTATTTTGTTAACTCATTTTAAGGAAAGAAAAGTTCGCTGACATACAGTAAACTGCTAGCAAATATACCTTAAGGGAAAATACAAGAAAAACGAACCAAACGAAAATAATAATAATAGAAGGGGAATATAACAATATGAAATATAATTTGACGGTCTTTAATGCAATATCTTCAAAAAAAGAAAACAGAATGAAAGAAAAACAAAGAAGGGAAATGTGTTGATGCAATGACGAGACTCGTATTTATTTTCTTATTTTCAAAACGAAGTGGTATTATGGGGGAAACAAACCACATTACATTAAATTAACAATTCGCTACAAACCGGTGAATACACATTTGGGAGGAAAATACTTTTATCGGATGTGCCCCAGGGCGAACAGCGCGAATCGAGGCATTAGGAACACATCGATCTCGTTCATTATTGATTTACGTCATATTACGGCCGCTGTACATGAAAGTATTCTGACAACTGGACATTTTACGTCGTGATATTACCCACATTGCCAACAAATCCAGATGGCACGAGGTGAGATTATGAAATACGACCGTGCATTACTGCCTGTCAGGTAACATAATGGAACCTCAATTTAGTCACATACAGTATGCAAATAGGAATCAGGATGGAATAAGAAGAAACATCCATTTGGGATCGTATGTCCTACTGAGTTTACTCATGTTCTGAAATAGAATTTAAAGATTCAAGAAGGTGGCTGTCACATTCAAATCTCATATAAGGGCCAGACACCAAATTCAAGTACTGTTCTTTTCAAACATTGCAAGTACACAGGTACTAAGAATATGATATTGAACGGAATAAAAATTCCAAGGTGGGCTGGTGTATGAACAATTTCTTTCATTACCGCTTCGATTGCAGAGTTGTGAAACAATTATTGAAGTACTACCGAGGTTAGAAGAAGTGATTTTTGCCATATTACAATTTTAGAATATTCAGTATTCAAAAATTCAGAGTTGCCAAGACATTGCATATAATGGATAAAATTGTTAATAACTGATACACTATTTAAAGAAAGGTATCATGTGTGGATAGAGAACCAAATATTTTCTTCCGGCTGAGAGAAGTGCCACAACATTCAGATATGTGGAAGACCAGGAGAGAAAAGGAGACAAAAGTGGAAGGAGCGAAAAGCTATGGCAGGATATGCAGCCCGAAGAACGTCTCGACGGGTGAAGAAATATTCCCGATATTTTATGCATACCGTCCACAGGACACGGATGGAATCCTGCAATATTTCTAAAATATACCTTTGGACAAGAGGGAGGAACGTTTCTTGAGATACGTCTCCACACAAAAATAGAATCATGAGAGCACGTTCTCTACAGACTGCAAATATTCTCAGATAAGAGTGCCAGAAACCAGGTCAAGCAATATAAAACAATATTGACTGCCGGAGTAGCGATAAGTATACTGCTGGTTTATATTATTCAAAGTTTATCAAGCGTTATTCCCTGACCTATATAAGAGCAAATTCTGAGCAAGCAGAATACCTCTCGTAGCCACGCAAAAGCTCTCAACTTCAGAGAAGAGTACAAATTGACTGCAGAAACTTACTTTCCGCTCTACTACGCAGCAAGAGGCGGAGTTAAGCCTGAAGAGTGGAGAAGAATCAAGTAACACGGCACGCTTCAATTATCAACGAATAAAATTAGTGCCGCTTCCTTTGTGGTTCATGTTTCAACAACTTTACGGCTCAACTGGAGGCTTACAATTACTTCGCCAGGCAGCCGGTCTGGGCCCAGGACGGACAGACGAACGCACAAACGAACGGAAGGAAAGGGAGGGAGACGGAAGATCGGACGGGCGCGCGAGCGGGCGGGCGGATAGACTGACGGACGCACGCACGGACGGACGCACGCACACCAGTCGCACGCACGGACAGTGGAGGGGCAGAGGGACGGGGCAGAGGGACGGGGCAGAGGGACGGGGCAGAGGGACGGGGCAGAGGGACGGGGCAGAGGGACGGGGCAGAGGGACGGGGCAGAGGGACGGGGCAGAGGGACGGGGCAGAGGGACGGGGCAGAGGGACGGGGCAGAGGGACGGGGCAGAGGGACGGGGCAGAGGGACGGGGCAGAAGGGACGGGGCAGAGGGACGGGATAGAGGGACGGGACAGAGGGACGGGATAGAGTAAGGCCGTCTAGAATAGAAGGCCTGCTCCTGCGCCGAATGACGTCACGAAGGGTGGCTGGTAGGAAATGCAAGCTGTCCACGTTTTAAACAGAGATTTAGTTCTTAAAATTGTACGGAAGCCCATACTTGTTTAAAATAACACGAGGAAACATTAACCCTTTTTGACCCTCTAGGAATTTATTTTAGAGAGTTATTTGTATTAAGGCATTCCGATACACGTAAATTAACATATTGAGAAAGCTTAAACTTTTGTACATACTACCTTATTTAAAATATAAAATTTTTGTAGGATTCATAAAACAATTTTGCTGCCATAATTGATGTTCATAAGAAATTAAGTACCTTCATGATAATTCTATTTATATTTTTCCTGCTCTATTTCTTTTAAGTTGTCTACTTTAATTTAATATGGAAGTTAGTAGCACAGCTAGTAGAATGCATTATCGGATATTTCTCTGATGGCCGTATCAGTAATTATTAATAATATTTGTTAATATTGCAAGGAACAATAAAATATTCATAGGTAGATTAATAAAATTCAAGCTGCTCAAGGGAAGAAGGAGGGGAAGAGGAAGGATGAAAAGCAATATTTTATTCAGAAGATACTCCAGCAGATTATGTAAGACTTTATGAGATGATTTAAAAGACACAAATCACTTCGGAAATACATTAAAATTTTTGGACGCTTTAAATTGACTTTAATGTCTTTTTATTTTGCATTCACTTTTGTGATCATGCATCTTAAATTCTTGAAACCATTGTATTTATCACTGAACATTCCTAATCTACAGTGTAATTTACAGTGGAATCTACAGTGTTTATTTAATAAAATGTTTGACATACACAAAGCACTATGTTTTATTAATGTGAGCAGAATTTGTCCACAACCCAAAACTGTGTTTTCCATTAATCGGATCTCTCTCTCATACAAAGCCCTTCAATAAAGTTATTTGATTTTCATGCTTCAGGAACTAAATTTCAAAATTTTCAGATATCTATATGTGAAACACTTCGTGTATTCGTCAAGTAGTGAGGCTGTTCACTGAGAGAGAAGGGTATGCATCTTTCACTTTGGTCGTATACGTTCCTATAGTAAATACTTCGACACCATCTCTTCTTACTGCCTTGTTCTTGTAGAGAATAAATTTTGAGTCTAAGTGTTTTACACACACACAAGTTCTTTGAATCTTTCCTATTTGTTTTCATCCACTTCTGTCACAGAGCACGATTGTTAGGAAATTTCAAAGTTGAAATGCGTTCCGTTGATCCATCATAATTCGATCAACAGCATGGCACATTTCACTTGCTTGACATTTTGTCATGTATCTCACCTGCCTAATTTTCAAAATGCCTTCCTTTAAGGATAGTTTGCAAGGATTCACTGAGAAAATACAGGGTATAATAGTATAACCAAACATTCAGGTGCAAGCAACAAAACATATTACATGTATTACATAAAATAATTGATAATTGCATTACATACTTGTATCGCTCAATACTGGAAGTAGACATACCTTGCTTACTTGAAGATAATGGACGAAGGAATTCTTTTTATGCAGAAAACCGAACACGCAATTAATACTGAATTATTGAAACATCCGTTCGCATCTAAACTTATCCTACAAGGGCTAATTAGCTAAAATATTCTATCTCGTTGACAAGGGCGTATGCGAAAACGAAAAATGTTCAGCCACCGATTATGATGTCAGATCACGTGACATTCACATTGGCTCAGGCCTTCTAATATGCTCTTCTAGACGGCCTTGGATAGAGGGACGGGGTAGAGGGACGGGGTAGACGGGTGGAAAGAGGGATGCCAGAAGAACAGACGCACAATCAGTAAAACAACGGAGAAAACGTAGCCTGGTAATCACGGAATTAGGAAAACAATGAAACGGAAGATCCGAAATCCTTTCGTGTCAGGGAGCGATAGAATCGGAGACGAAGATCATAGTCGGGTTGGCGGAGGAGAAGTTGGGCAGAACGGTGGGATCAGAATCGGACGGCTTGAAACAGCTCCAGTATAATTTAATCGTTTAGTAATCAGATCACAATTTATGACATCAATGTAGTGCAAGGTGTACCTCTTGGCACACCCCAGAAACCAGCTTTTACTTTATATTATGGATAAAAACGCCAAATTTTATTTTTACGTAGGCGAATACATTCAATTCATTAATATAAAGAAAAGATCTTTTGTGATGTATTTCAATTAAGAATTTATTTTGAAATCACTCTCAGGAAAACATTAGAATTGCTATAAAGCTGATAGCCCTTATAAGAATTTGAACTATTAGAGGGAATAAATATTCACTAGAAAATTATTGTATCTATCTCAACACGAGATTTCGGAGTTTGGGATTTATAGTCTGTCTCGTGCAATTTCAATACAAGTTATATCATTACTAAGATAAGCATGTTACGTAAACAAACTGAAATATCATCTACTGCTGCGCTTGTATGGCAGTATAATAAATATAACTTTTGTCAGTAATTTCTGCAGGGCCACATATTTTTAGCATAGACCTTGCATGTTTAAATATTAAATTAATGGGATGATTTTTCCCAACCTATTATTTGAGGCCATATATATTATACTCGTCTGATGTTTTATATGTCGGCCTCGTTGTAGCAGGGGATTTCTAGAAGCATATTTCTAATACATGGAGTCAAAGATTGCAAGATCGATATCCGGGTGGGTGTTTTTATCAAGATATTGGTAGGCTTTCCCATTCCACTGTGTATCTTACCTGAACACCAACCTATAAATAATATATCACCATCATCCTCATTCCATGAATATCCTACCATATTTTAAACAGTAGAAGGCAAATGCAAGCCATCATGCTGATGGAGTAATTAGTAAGACAGTATTTTGGCTCCATTTTAACTAGCAAAACACAAGTATTTTCGACTAATACAATTAAAACTATTGCAATGTTGGCTGCACTGATCGACTAATCAACTTGAACGCAATACTTATACGATGTTGGTGTGTTTGTCTTGAATGTGACAATGTTCAAACATGCTTGCGTCTCCATCTCGTGAACTTACAAGAATGTTACCACTACCATCACTAAAGATCGATTTACACGGTACAGTTTTCGTGCAGATTATACTTACAGAAAACGTGCAGTCCAGATTGCACGATTTCTGCATGAAAATTTTTGAGCATGTTTGTAATTTTTCATGCAGGAAGCTTACAGTTTGACTCATGCGCCTTTGGTGGCAGAATTGTTCAGTAACGGATTTCTTTACCCAACGCGACAGAAATTGGCCATTTCGATTTTGAGATAGGTGTGTCAAAATGCGACTGTGTCAAGTGATACTATGACAACCACCTCTTTTTCTATTCCCGCCTTCCTATATTTTTATTTATTCTCCACATGGTTAGTTAACTCTTAATGCAGATCACACAGCCAGAAAGTACTAAAAAAATACCGCCAATCAAAGTGCTTGGACGGCGCAATTCATTTATTACTCGGTAGAATCCCCTAGCAGCGCCTTGTGGCGATTCTTACAAAATTCATAGCCAAAACGTACAGACCGTGTAAGCGCGTCTTTTGGTTTTTATTCTTCTTTTATTTGGGATCTTGAAGTTTCTGTCCAGAATGATTTCTTTTGGGATCTTGAAGTTTCTGTCCAGATGAGAATCTGAACAAAAACTCTTCCGTTTATACTTCGTTTTTTATAACATGGATGACGTAGGGAAATTATTAGACCCCCTGCTTTATAAAATGAATATTTTTAATTGATTCGCGAACGTCCTTCTCAAGGGGGCTAGTGGCCTCAGAAATATGCTTACCACTGTTAAAAATATTCGTTTATTAGGCAGGAGGTCTAATAATGTCCTAATGCCATCGGCCACGTAAGAAAAAACGAAGTATAATAAGATGTTTCAAGCCGACTAGTTTTCCTGACATTTTGGAGTAGATCTTCCGTACGTATCTCTTTCATTAAGTCGCCCCCATGGGTTGGCGACCTAGTTTTCCTGACATTTCGGAGTAGATCTTCCGTACGTATCTCCTTCATTAAGTCGCCCCCATGGGTTGGCGACCTAGTTTTCCTGACATTTCGGAGTAGATATTCCGTACGTATCTCCTTCATTAAGTTGCCCCCCATGGGTTGGCGACCTAGTTTTCCTGACATTTCGGAGTAGATCTTCCGTACGTATCTCCTTCATTAAGTCGCCCCCCATGGGTTGGCGACCTAGTTTTCCTGACATTTCGGAGTAGATCTTCCGTACGTAACTCTTCCACTAAGTAGCCCCCATGGGTTGGCGACCTAGTTTTCCTGACATTTCGGAGTAGATCTTCCATACGTATCTCTTTCATTAAGTCGCCCCCCATGGGTTGGCGACCTAGTTTTCCTGACATTTCGGAGTAGATCTTCCGTATGTATCTCTTTCATTAAGTCGCCCCCCATGGGTTGGCGACCTAGTTTTCCTGACATTTCGGAGTAGATCTTCCATACGTATCTCTTTCATTAAGTCGCCCCCCATGGGTTGGCGACCTAGTTTTCCTGACATTTCGGAGTAGATCTTCCGTATGTATCTCTTTCATTAAGTCGCCCCCATGGGTTGGCGACCTAGTTTTCCTGACATTTCGGAGTAGATATTCCGTACGTATCTCCTTCATTAAGTTGCCCCCCATGGGTTGGCGACCTAGTTTTCCTGACATTTCGGAGTAGATCTTCCGTACGTATCTCCTTCATTAAGTCGCCCCCCATGGGTTGGCGACCTAGTTTTCCTGACATTTCGGAGTAGATCTTCCGTACGTAACTCTTCCACTAAGTAGCCCCCATGGGTTGGCGACCTAGTTTTCCTGACATTTCGGAGTAGATCTTCCATACGTATCTCTTTCATTAAGTCGCCCCCCATGGGTTGGCGACCTAGTTTTCCTGACATTTCGGAGTAGATCTTCCGTATGTATCTCTTTCATTAAGTCGCCCCCCATGGGTTGGCGACCTAGTTTTCCTGACATTTCGGAGTAAATCTTCCGTACGTATCTCTTCCACTAAGTAGCCCCCATGGGTTGGCGACCTAGTTTTCCTGACATTTCGGAGTAGATCTTCCATACGTATCTCTTTCATTAAGTTGCCCCCCATGGGTTGGCGACCTGGGCCGGAGAGCGAGTCGTCCGCCGCACCAGCGGCGTCACAACACGTCGCGCGTGCGATAAAGGCGAAGCGCACCGCTCCCAACTGCGCCGGGTCCGCGCCGCGCACAAGCGGCGCAATAAAGGCGCGCCAAGACGCCGGGAAATAAAAGCAAGGAAGGCGGCGGCGGCGGTGCGGTTTCACGGCTGCAACGGGGCGCCAAATGAGGCAGATGGGGACTTCGCGGGAGACGGCGGTGACGTAGGCGTTCGCGGCGATGGACAAGCGACCAGCGAGAGAACGTTGCGGTGAATCCTGTTGCGGCGGCGATGGTGTAACGGTTAGCGTAACGGACTACGGGTTCAAACCCGATCGAAGCCGTGGATTTTTAGAGGCGAAAAAATCCTCCTTACGCCTTCCTTCGGGGGGGAAGTAAAGCTGGCAGTCCCATGTTAGAAGATTTACTTGCATGTAAAAGATCTTTAAGCCTAAATGAGCCTCTGAGCAAAATTCAAAATCGCATGTTTTGTCGCCCATGGAATTCCTTCTTTCTCTGCTAGTTGGTGAAAGGAGCGGAGCGAAATTTGCGTGGTCGGACGGAACAGCAGGCCTCATGGCCTGAGTCTCACCACGTAAAATAAGGCAATTCAATTCAATCCTAATCCATGTCAAGACGCTGATGTTCCAGAGGCCTTGTTTGTGATGTTCGGACAACCGTACCGGCGTAGGTTGCATCAATTGACGTTGTTGCAGTGCCTCTGAGGGGAGGTCCAAGGCTTCGAGTTCCTACCGTGGCAGGATTTCCGACACTAGCTATATAAATGGATCGAATTATACCGCTGTTTGCAGGAGAATTAACAGCACCCAGCTGCTCTGAACGATGTTTTTCCGTGGTTTCTCCGATCAACACCAAGAGAATGCAGGAGCAATACCCTAACAAGTGAGCCAAAGACAGCGCGCGAGCTTTCCCTCCCCTGTCTTGTATTCTCACCCCTTGATTAATTACACTACAAGTTGTAAATTCCACAGACGTTACCGGCGATTGGCAAGCTACCAGAGAGAACGCTTACTGTGAATGAAACACGAGAATCCGAAATCATAGCCGTGCGCGACCTAAAACAAGATGTGACACCAACTACAGTCCATTTCAGGGCTCTTTTTTTCATTAAATATTTTTCTTTACATATGACACAGTTTTCTAGGAACAATAAATAACACAAGGGGAATGACATCCTAAAAACGATACAATTAACAAAAACAATTGTTTTAAAGTTGCACCATTTACAGGTTGCCGCATGGGTTTCAGAGCTTCTTTTCCTAACGTCGAGTATCATTTTCCGAAAGCGTTAACTTAAAAAGGGTACAATGAAGAATTTATAATATTGAAGGAAATAAAATGTTTAGTTTCGGTGTCCCTTTCGAAACTTTTAGAGAGCCACATCCCCTGACCCGCATTGTGCGGAAGGTAACGTCCAAAACCAAGTGAAGTCGCGAATGTTACAGAGACCTTGTTAGCGAAACCCCCAAAGATAGTATACGTCAGTGGTGTCTATTGCAGGGTGGTTCAAGGAAAACTGCTCTCCCAAATAATACACATCCTTCTTTCCTTTTCTATAGTGTTTGATGTCAAAGTACGTTGTTCGCCACGTTATTTACCGATTTCAGAATTCCAGAAGCCCGGCATTTCATGTTCCTGTATCCATTCATCCTGCGCTGTATCCATTCATCGCCTGCACTCTGTGTTGATGAAATCTACAGGATCATTATTAATTATTTACTTTTTTAGCTTTCAAGATCCATAAACGACACAGATAGCTAACGTTAAATTATAAAGTACCAAAAACATTCTAAATATACATTTGTTCCTATTTTAGATCTCTTGAATTTATTTAAAACTTCAAAGAATAATTCACGCTAGCGTTGGCTTGCGGCAAACCGACAGCATTTTAGTATTGATTTGTAAAAGAAAAAAAAATTCCTTTCAAACTACATTAGTACGCGAACGGCATTTCGAAAAGAAAATCACATTATGAAATTGTATCCATTATAGTGAACAAATTCATAGGGAGGGGATGGCCGAACAGAATGCCCCCCTCCTTTGAAATACATTCTGTATCTTCCCTGAATATCAAATGTATGATATTCTTCCACATCCACGCCCTTTTTTCCAAAGACGCGAAGATTCCCTTGCTTCCCTGTTGCTTGCCTTGCATGCACCTCTCCCACACGTCGTCCGACACGGCATCTCAACCGCGACTGCGACCGCGACCGCCAACGACACGGCGCAACCCACCTCCGCCATCTCAACCCTCTCCTCCGCCTGCGCCGGCGCCTTCGTTCCCCTCGGGGCTTATTTTCAATTCCTGTCGCGCTAAGCCCCTCGCCGCGCCGCCTCCCGTAAGTCTCGCTTTTCACCGCGCGCAGCGACACGACGCGTTCCGCGGCGACGCCGTGAAGCGCCGCTTTTCACTGCGGCCGCCCCCGCCGCCCCCGCCGCCCCCGCCGCCCCCGCCGCCCCCGCCGCCCCCGCCGCCCCCGCCGCCCCCGCCGCCCCCGCCGCCCCCGCCGCCCCCGCCGCCCCCGCCGCCCCGCCGCCCCCGCCGCCCCCGCCGCCCCGCCGCCGCTCACGTCGCCGCGGGCGCGCGGCGAAATTACGCGTTTTTTATTGCGACGACGACGGCGGCGGCGGCGCGGGAAAGGTGGGCGGGGTCGGCCGGTGGGCAGAGAAGATGGAGGTGAACACGGCGACGGTGGGGAGGAACGTCGGGGGCGACGAGAGAAGAGAGGGCGGCGAGGGTGGTAGGGACGGCGGGAATGGTAAGGATACCGGGGTGGCGAGGGGGGGGGGGCAAGTCGGCGACAGTCGCTATGTCTAGGGAGTTGGGATATAAGGGGGCGAGGGGGGCGAAGTGGGTAAGGGTGCCAGGGGTTGAGGGGGTGGAATCGAAGGGTATAGCGTGGGATAGCGAGGGGGACAGGGTGGCGAAGGGGGGTGAGGGAGCGATGGGGACCACGGCGGCGTGCGGGGAGAGAGAGCTAGTGGGTAGTTCACGAGGGGGCGAGGGCTCAAGAGGTGCTACGAAGGGGGCAAGGGGGCGAGGGAGGCAAGGGGCGGCAAGGGGCGGCGAGGGTTGACGAGGGCAGCAGGCACGGCGTGGACTGTGGCGATGCCGAAGGCGATGCGGGCGGCAAAAGACGGCAAGGGTTGCAAAAACCGGGGCGGTGGCTAAGGTGTTAACGGTTACAGGGGACAAAGAATCGTAGACCTTTGAGGGAGAAGTTAGGCATCGGGATAGAGCAGTGCGGTCAGAAACAGGATGGGTCGAGAAAACTAGCGATGGAATTCGTCATCTGTGTAACAACGTAGAGGTGTGGGAAAATTGGACACAGATGGAGTCATCCAACCAAGGCGGGGACGATAAGCAGGGGAGGAAAAATTTGAGGGAAAAGGCGTACAGGGACCGTGAGAAGGTCGAATGACGAGGAAACATCGGGCAGACGGCTGACTATGAGGCGGAGGACGAGGAAACGAACGAAGCGATACGCGACACAGCGAAAGGAAGATGAATGCATATATCGCCCCTTCACGAAGATTTTGAAAACTAAATCACAAAGACCCTCATAAACCCTCACTTCACCCCCCTCGCCCCCTTATACTCCAACTTCCTAGATCTAGTCACTGTCGCCGACTTCACCCTTCGCCTTGAAACTGTCAGAGAACGTTCTCCTGCGAAAAATTAATCTGGTGAGAACAGGGAGAGTCTACAATTTGTCAGTGAAAGAAACAGTACTAACTGCTGAACATTTTATTGTAAACGAATATATAATGTAAATAACGAAATTATAATGTAACTTCACCTTAGTTTATAAATAAAGTAAGTCATAACCAGAAACGCTATTGTATGGTTTATTACATATGCAGATTTTAATTTGAACTCACTCCAGTCTCATGTTTAAACTTCCTCTATCTGTTTGAAAACATATACTGATTATTTCAGAATTTTTATAAATGAATTGATATAAATGGTTCGTCTGGGTTCAAGTGGTAACACGTTTGCCTGCCACTTGCAGTGACTGTGTTTACGAAAAAGTGACTCATTCTTTCAAGTTGGAACATGCAGCTCTGATTCAAACCAAACCTGGAAAATACCCCTAATGCCTTCTTGATCACAAAATAAATTCAATTTTTTATGTCAGTGGTGTCAGAGACCTTCTATTGTGAAGTTATTTTAAATTGATAATTGACAACACAATAAAATATGTTAGCAATAATAATAATAATCATGAAACACTACACACTCACCAACAAAACACACTAAATTAATAATTTGTTTATATTAAGACTTATCATTTGAAATGAAATACATTTTAAATCAGTAAAATCCAGCGTAAGTAATTATTGTTCATTTTAAGTAAAGAGTACCACTTGAACCTATAATGATCCCAAATTTTTACTTACATGGTCAGTTCAAAACCATATAAGAATTGTTTTAGATTTTTCAACATTTTTGAAGATGAGCTTTTTGAAAAATCTCAAATTCAAAATCTTAAATTCAAATTCGAAAAACTTTGAAAACCTCACCCCTGTTAAGTTGTAAATCATATAAAAGGCCAGAAAGCTGCAAAAGACATCTTTTCAAAACAAAATTTTCAAAGACAAAATTTTCGAGAACCCAATTTTGTAAAATTTTACATGTCTCTATTTCACAAACGGGTGGAAATATTTTACTCAAAATTTCTAGTCTTTATTCTTCATTCATAATACTTATGTATCAAATTTCATCTGAATCTGAGATGGTGATGTAAAATGGCTGTGTTGATTTAATGTGGAATGACCCTGTAGGAAGTTGAAAAAAACATTCCAGAATGAAGTGGTGGTGTTTCGCTGATACAGAGAACAGTATATTTTCATTACAATGTAGGTGAATTTATCTACGAAAGTGTCTATCTCACGAATTATACTAAATCCAGAATGGAAATATAGGGCGCTCGTACATACTGCCTACAGCCTTACTTGCTAAAAGCTGAGGTTCCAAACACAAAGTTGAAAGATTAAAGGCACACGTTGAAAGCAAAGAAGTCGAACAAGATTTCAAATCTGCTATTGTCATTAACTCCCTTTCATCAAACTTTTTAAAAAGTACTAAATTTACTTTCTGACGGGTGGGAAGAAAGAACGAAAATGAAAAAAAAGTCCGAACTGGATCTCCTTTTTCAAGTGCTGCTCTCGGCAACAAACCGGTGCCTTCAAGGGTGAAAATAAAAATCTCCACGACTTATCGCAAGAATACAGCGAGATTTTCATTAAACCCGAGTATACAGTGACAGAGCCTTTCTTTTATTTAGAATAAAAAGGGAAGGTTTCTTTTCATCGATGAAAATGGGAATCTTCGGACAGTTAGACTGAGGCAAGGCGATAAAATATTATGAGATATTTTTAGAAAAAAAGGAGAAATCAACGGGTGATTGCTCACTTTTAATCCTCATGAATGAAATTATCGAAAAAAGTTAAGATATCATAGTCACTTTAATTGTTGAATTTTGAAACTCGTCAGATGGTACCATGTGATTTTGATTTCGTTAGCTCTCACATTAAATTTGAGGGAATGGGGCAGGTTGAAGAAAATTGGAAAGGGAAAATTCATTTTATAACAGCAAGGGTCAAAGGTATCATAAGATGTTTTAAAGTATATTATGTTGCATCGATGAAATATTTACATTAAAACAATTATTTTATCTTTTTGAAGAGGTAGCAAATTAAAGGTTTTAATTAAACTATAATCTTCCTAATTCAAGTTACTTCATCATTTTTTAACTCAGTTCACACTTCTCTCTTACGGTAGTTGGTAAATGTATGACTAATATTTTTCAAACTCACATATTTTTTACAATTGCATAATAACATATTTTCTGCAATTAAAATTAAAAATTATTTCCAAAACAAGTGTTTAAATTAATAATATTTTCCATTTATATCCTATTCAATTTAAAAGAAATGTGTTTCGAGCTAAAAGTGGATACAGGTTTCTCCTAAATTCCTCGATTTGAATCTACTTACCTCGGATACCCATAACTGTTCAATGTCATCTTCATCCGGTTCTAGGCCTCTCAAAGAGGACATTTTTGTATAAGGTCAGACCATCGCGACGAAAGCTAAAGGCTTTTTTAACATCTTTAAGTTAGTTATATTAAATTTCACGCCGCTTATTCAATAGGAATTATTGCTCTCTTTCGATACTTCTGCATGACCCAGAATTTGGAAACAATTGTTTTAAGACGTTCTGTACATCTCATCTCTTTCCATTCATCTACTTCTGCTATTTATCGTCCTACTCCCTGTATCAATTTCCGTTATCTCTCGCTGTTTCCCACACCTATTCTGTTTTCTATTCCTGTTTCCCATATCTACTTTTGTTCTCTCTCTGTTTCTTTTATCTACTTCTGTTCTCTCTCCCTGTTTCCCCATCTATTTTTGCTATATTTCTTTCTCTTTTTCCCATCATGTACTCTGGTATCTCTTCTTTTCCCTCAGCTAATTCTGCCCTCTCTCTCTGTCCTCTCATCTATTCCTGCTCTCTCTTTCTTGCCCGTCATCGATGTCTCCCCTCTATCCCCTCATCTATTTCTGCCCTCTCTCTCCCTATTTCGCCTCATCTCCATGTGATCTCTCCTTGTCTTATCTACATCTACTCTCTCTCTCGTCTTTATGTGCCTCCGCTGCTCTTCCGCCGACGTCCCTGTCGCGTGTCCCCGCCCGGGGCTCCCGGCGGCGCTGTCCGCGCGCGGGCGCCCGCGCTTGTCCCAGCAGCCAGCTTCCGGCGCATTTGCCTTGGAAATCAGGGGGCGGCGACGGGGTCACGCCCTCGCTGACAGGCAGCGGCCGCGTATTAGCGGAGGCGAGTGTACAAGACACCGCCGCGTTAAAGGGATAGGAGATTGTTAAATATTTTTCGTAATACTGTATCCATTAAAAATGTTAGTCCCCCGTCCGTTGAGAGCAATCGAAACAAGTGTGACGTAGATAAAGATGGCTGATAATTATTCCTACTCAAAACAAAAGTATTTGCATGCATATATTGAAATATTGATTATATATTTATATTATATATTATATAATATATATTATGTTATATATTATATATTATATAATATATATTATGTTATATATTATATATTATGTTATATATTATATATTATGTTATATATTATATTATATATTTATATATTGAGAGCGATCAAAACAAGTGTGACGTAGATAAAGATGCCTGATGATTATTCCTACTTAAAACAAAAGTATTTGCCTTTATATTATTTTTGTTCAGAAAGTGATATTGCAAACAATGTATGAGAGACGGCTTATACCAGAAATAATGAACTTAGTTGATCATTTGTCTTATTTCTACTTGGACATAAGTTATTTGGACATAATGCAGCCAACTAAAGGAACGAAAATCTCTCAACGGTAGTCCGATAGGATTAATCGAAACTAATAAATTGTAGCAAAAGGTGGGTGAGCACTTTTATTCCAAGAAATGGTATTTCTGACGCGGACAAGGAATGTGTCGTAACATGGTTTGTCAAGCTCGATGCAATATGTTGGTGCCCGTGGATAGATAAAGAGAAAGAAGTGAATAAGGAGCAAATAGTGCAATGATGATGGTTTGTAACTTATGATGGTAAAGGTAGACATTATGTGAATTTTACTGAATTTGGTTATCAAAAGTGAAATTTTACAAAACTGAGATGACGGGTCCGCTGTGTGCCGCGCTGCGCCGCGCTTTCGGCGTTTCCATAATTCATCGATACAGGCCGACGCATACGGCGCAGGTATGAGTAAATATGTTCCAATGCGCGCCTATATCGATTTTTTCTAGTTCTAGGAGAAGGAAAGTAAACTCCAGGCTACGGAGTGGTCACAGTTAACTCTATCACTAACACTTGTCAAAAATGCCAAAAGACCGGCCAGAGTCTTCGGAGTTTAAAAGCGCAATTGGCTGAGTTTTCCAAGTCAATGCGAGAGGTAATTTTGAAAAATAAAATATCCGGAGCAGAAATACGTCTGCTGGGAAGGTCAAATAACGGAACAGCAAGTGCACATTAACGCGAGCCTAACAAAACCTAGAAATATGACACGAAATCCAAGGAATTTTATCAATTGTATCGTATGGAATTTAAATTGTGGACCTGTACAAAATTTGACTGGTAATACATTGAAATCTAACTGTTTGCCACAACTCGAGAATCTGGCTTGTGTCGAGCTACATCTGAAATAAAAGGAGGCGTGGAAACTAGGCCATACATATCATCATCCTGTCATGTTTGCATCAACGTGGACAACCGAATGATTACAAAATTGACGTGGCAAACCGAATGATTACAAAGAAGTATGTGTTGTACGCCCGACGCAGTGGCAGCAACCAAGACGATGACGATAATGACGACGACGCCAGAAGTGGCGGACACGACGGCGACGTGAGATAGAACGATGAACACCTTACATATTCTCCACATGCAAAATGGAAAATAGCCATCAGCGAATGGAGAGTACAACAATTAGTCAACATAATCGTTTGGAAAGAGGACGTAGCGCGGGTAAAGCACACTCATGCGGTAGAACGCGCTCCTAGATGATTCCTAATTTCCTATTCCAATTTCGTATTTTGTAACGTTATAGAGAGCATAAGAAACCACCAAGCTCTGATACTTGATTTAGAAAGAAATATTTGAAAGGAAAGTACTAGCATTTTGAAGATTTTAGGAAGGTAAGTTTAGAAGGAATTTATGAAGGGCATTCTTATAGAACGCAATTATTAAGAGCTACTCGAGAGAACAGAAAGATTAATTTATGATAATGACAGGAACAAGAAAGGCGTTACGAAATTCCAAGTACATTCTAGTCAATCCGATGTAAATGTTTTTTTATGCTAATACGTAAAAAATAATAACCCAGAGAATGTAATCCGACGATTTGAAATATGAAGAGAAAACGAAAAAAATATTTAAAATAATCACTGTAGTAAGGTTCATTTGAATATTTTTTGCGTGAAAGTCTGATAGTACCGTTGTTCAGGACGTAGCAGATGAGATTCATGTGTTTGGGAGGGTTAACGGTGGTATGATTCCAAGGTGTTTTGTGTTGTTCGCACAATAAACTTTTTCATTCATACCTCAAAGGATTAATATTTACTTGAAAAGCCAATGTTACTGAGAAGATCTAAACTACTTTCCACATACGGGAATCAGTGATATTGCAGAGTGGAATAAATTCAAGTCTGACTATGTTATTTTGTGTCAGTCGGATAAAAAGATATTACAGTTATTAACATATTACAGTTACAACAGGTGCGAAATAAATTACTCCAAAAACATCACACTAAAACTACCTTAATGACTTTCATATATTACAGCCATCACAATAAAATAAACCAGGGGAAATTTGTTTGTAATCTTGAAGAAATACCAACAATTGGATGTATCTCTCCTCACAAACAAATCCCTATAATGGTTGTAATTGAGCAATGTATTTTCATCGAGCGGCACGCAATTAGACGAACGCGTCGTGCGGGAGCTGTATCAATAGCTAAATAACCAATTTCCGCCTTGAGAAACGCACTTATGCGGAAGCTAATGGCGACCGCAGGCCGGCACGGCGCCCCCCCCCATGCATTCGCAGCGCCTGTAATTCAGTTGTCCGTGACGCAGGACGCTCCCCCGTCTGCCTATGGGGCAGCCCGCGCCCCCCGCCCCGTCACGGCCCCCCTTCCCCCGCCCGCACTCCGAACCGTGGCCGAGGCCCACCCCAGAGGCCTCCCTCGTGGGCTCGCCTCGAGCCCTCCGGCGCGCGGCGGCCGCGCACCGCAAGACCCGGGGCGGGCACCCGCCGCGCGCTCCCACGGCCCCGCCCGCACGTCCGACCGACCCCGCCCACACGCCCCGCTCTGACTCAAACGCTCCGTTCAAACAGCACATGGCTCACCACCACTCTCTGCTCCTACCCCTCAGTTCTGTAAGGCTAAAATCTCTAACTGCTTCTCCGCTCTCTAACCGCTTCTAGGCTCTCTAACCGCTTCTAGGCACTTTAACCGCTTCTAAGCATTCTAACCGCTTCTAGGCACTCTAACCGCTTCTAGACGCTCTAATCACTTCACAGCTCTTTATCCGCTCCTCGGCCCTTTAACCGTTTCTCAGCTCTTAACTCGCTTCTCGTTCAATAGAGAAAGATTAATATTGCTCTTGTTGCTCCTCATTCTTTGACCATTGCTTTACAATCCTTGATTGTTGGTTCTGCTCCTCTCAAGCTCTTAACTTCCGTAACCGTACTCTGTCTTTATGACACCAACTACTACTTCGGTTTCTACAATTCTGAAAATTACACATTATTTAACGGTTCTCATTAACACATTACGGTCGATTTGCATCCTTTGGTGAACTGTTTCATCATTGTATTTTATTGTAGCCTCGCATCCGCTTTTTAAATAGAATTACTACACTGAGGGATAAATTAATTAAACAAAAATATTTTTATCATCTCGTACCATTGGTATTTCTAATTTACATGATCACTCACTCAATAACATTCCCCTCATTCCTTCCTCTGCATTTTCTTCTCTTCCCCACGCTCTCTTTCCTTTCTCCCAAACTTTTCAGCGAATACCCTTAATCATTATTTTCACCGGCTCGATCTTACTCCCGCCGCACTGCAGCATGCGCGCCTCCGCTCGGCCTTTCCCAGCGCCACGCCACGCCACGCCACGCGCCGCGTCGTCGGCGCCAACACTGGCCAACTCCTCCGCGCCGGAGATTCACTATGGCGCAATCAATGGGCCCCACGCACATAAATCTCCGGCGCAGACTTGCTTACGCCAACTCGGGGCGCGTGGGTGGCGCTACCTGCCCGATAAACCACCCGCGCCGCGACCCCGCCTCTTCATCCCCGACGCCGGCGCCGCCGCCGAACGCCGAAGTTCGCCACCATCGAACTTCCGCTCGAGGAAACCTCTTGGGCGCGCCCCTCGCCCTGCTCCCCGCCGCTCGCGCACTCCGCCGTCGCACACTGGGCCCAAGGCACCGGCAGGAGAAGTACGCTGCCGATTCTTTTTCTATTTTTTTAAAAAATATTAATTTGATAAATGTTTCTATGTGATAGTATTGAAACGTTTTGTACTGTTATTTAGGTACTTGTCTGATTTTTGTGATATTTATGTTGTAATTATGTTCTGATAATTTTAGTAAACGTTGAAGTTCCATTTATTTACGTAGTTACATCACTAGTGTCGTGATATTTCGTTTTTTAATCAGATTTGATTATAGATTTACGTTAGACAGAAATACCTTGTTTCGGCTGGTTTTGGATTCTAAACTTTTCGACTACAAAACTACGAAACTTATTTATTATCAATTGATTATTTTACTTTTATAAGTACTTATTCCTTAAAGAAGGAAACAAACATATGCGTATAATACGTTACCTATATGGTGTGATAAAAATTAATTTTGATATTTGGTGTGATGAAACTTAATTTTATTTATACTTTATTCTAGACGGTATATTCATAACATATGCCGTAGAATTTGTTTACGAAAGTGTAAAGATAGAGACTGGAAAACCAAATCCGTTTGAACAATGATGCATCTAATTAGAGTCAGTCGTGAGAGTTGAACCGCTCCATCGCAAATGCCGAAGATACATTTTCAAAAAGAATAGTTTTACTTAATTTTCTTCAAAAGTTATTAGCATCCTAATTTAATGTGTTATAAATAACTAAAAAACAAAGAATAATAATACATTTTTGATTGAGTATTTATGAAAAATAATTCAAAACAGCAAGCCTGACGATTGTTCGTCTTCAAAAAAATACCTTCCAAGCCTTCCCCATAAAAAAGTATTCTTTGAGCCATTGCTTTTAAAATGTGAAGTTACTGATTAAATACCAAATAAAATAATATTATAACAATAAATAAAATAATTATAAGACCATTACATATTCCAGTGGCATGCTACAGAAACATTTAAACACCTCTCTCCATGAAAATAAATGAAGAAAAATAAATATTTAAAGTAGGACAAGAAAATGGTTGTGAAAAACGTTTTGTTGGTCACCGTACTTGGAAATCATAGACAATTTATAGTCCGCTCTTTTCTAGCCATTTAGCATTGCGCGACTCTCCTTTGTGCCTAAGCATTGTGTCACATCCGCTTGTAATCGACTATATCTCGACGATACGACTACGACATCGACCGTAGGGAATTTATGCTCTGGAAGCGCGGAGCTGCAAAAAGCGAATGCAAATTGCCCAGATATAAAAGTTCCTTTTAACAAGGGTGCACTACCTTTTTACGACGGGCAGTTAAGATGAAATTGAGAAAATGTAATGATTGGATAAGGGATCCGTACCGACGAATGGCTCCCTGAAGGCGAACAGTTAACGCTAAGTGCGCCTCTTGAGGGATGAAGCTACGAGGAGGGAACCGCTGTGCTCTGATTGCGCGAATCCTCCCCGGTGAGCCCGGGTGATTTACCGGCGAGAAGCGAAATGGTACACAAGGCGGATATACCAGCCCAGGCGGAAAAGCAGTTTAGCTCGTCAAAGACGACTGAATCCCTTTATACATTTTTTATTACCGTTGGGAATTAAATCCTCTGCTTGGAACTTCATCCGTTTGGAGCGAGTGGGCTACGATGGCTTTCAAGATTGATATTGAATCTGGCGAAAGTCGCTGGTTGGTATCAGCAAGATCGGTCGGCAGCAAGAATTGTGAACTTAAATTGAGATTCAAGCTCTGGCATGAAGGAGACGCAGTTTAAACTAGTGGGAATGAGAGGAATATCGAAAATTATACTCTCCTTTGTAACGCATCAACTACTTATACTTTGTAAAAAAGTACATGACATAACTTAAAGATCTAAAATTCAAGAATCAATTGTATTAAAACGATATCTCTGGATTTTCATTTCAAGGTGGAGGATAGGTTCCAAAATAAATTTGAACTTTTGCAATTTTCAAAATGTAAGAGGCATTAATGAAAATTAGAACTACATCGTATTTATAAATGCACGTTCTTCTTTTCAATAAAATAATTTAAAGAAAAAAATTTCAGATATTTCCAAAAAAATCGAAATGTTACAAGGATTTCATGTAAAGTCGACCTGCTTGTCCGAGGTGGCTAGAGCGTGTGCCGACCCAAGAAGGGTTCTGAAGGGTTCGAGATCCACCTTGGGCTTGGTTGTTTGTCCTTTGTTTGTCATATACGTGTGTTGTCGCGGAAGGCCTTGTGAGACTGCTGGCCACATACCGAGAAGCCAGTAAGCTGTCATTGTCTAGTGTGAAGGTTAATATGTCACCATGAAAGACATAGTGATACCCGGCGCGATTAGTCGAAATCGGTATCACCTAAAGCTGAAAAAAAGCCCCAGGAAGAAAAACAACAGTGGTTTCGTGTAAAGTACTCCCCAAAAATGAAATATCTTAATGGTATTCAGAACAGCACAACTTTATCTTACTCCTGACTGATTCACCAAGTTTCAGCTCAAAGACTGTAATATGACGGAACTATCCGTCACACATTAATCTGCCCAATCATCCAATCAACCATCTATATTGACATCCCGATTTTCGAGTACAAAAGTGCATGTGTATCGTGTGTATCACCAATCTTAACAACTTTTGGAACAGCATTAACTGATCTTAATTCTGATGTGTATGCGAAATTATAGCACAAAAGACAAACAGCCGCAATCCAAGGGGGGGGGACGATGGTTTCTAGAGTAATTTTCTTCCTCTCTCATTGTTTAGGTAAGAAGTTACTGTTTCATCGTTTAAGAATTTTATAAGTTGAACATTTCATAATCTTCAATGATAACTTCGTCTCCCAACGTTTGTCGAATGTTTACAAAAAATTGAAAACCATCGCCAAGCGTTATTGTTTTGTGGGAATACCAGCGTTTTCTTTCAACCAGGCCTACCCATAATCACGTTCAATTCTTATTTGAATTGTTTCATTATATTATAAATCGGATATTCTTCATAGTTTATGCATCATTCTGCATTTGATGTAACTAACATCACATTTTCCTCACTTTCAAATAATGGTGCAAACGGTTGCGGTGAGACAACTCTGCAGAAAGGTTATGATTTGTGAATTCTAATCCTATTAATGCGACACCAGTACGTGGCCCATATGACCAATTGTCATTTAGAATTGAAATTCTTTAATACTGAATCGCTATCAGTCAGTTAGGGATACAGTAATTACACGACGTTATTTCTGTGCTCCGCAATTAAAAATTTACAAGCCCATAATTTTCATTCTACATCTCACATAAATGTGAAACGGAAACGTTACTTAGTGAACATCATGCAAGCAATGAACTCGTTTGTGAGATCCGTACGAAATTGAAACATTCTAGACAAGCAATTTCCGTCACTGCGGTAATCATAATAACTAAAACATCCATTCTTACATTAAAATCGCAATGCGTAAAACTGGAATCATGTGAACTGAGAACGCTGGTCGAAATGTGTCAGGACGATAGATCTACCCAATTATATAGGTGGCAGTAGTAATACCTCTGGTTTCGACGGACGCAGTGTCTACTGTGTTCATTCTGGTGGTTGTGGTCAATGAATAAGTAGTGCCAATTGTAGTGATTCTGGAAGTTGTATTAGTGGTGAAGGGGGTGCCTAAAGCACCGTGAGCAGTACAGAGCAGTGTGAGGAAGTCATTGGGTCGATAGGGAGCGCGGCTTGGGCGTGGTGCGTAATTAATTATATGCTTTTGTGGGCACGTCAACCGCGGTGGGCTCACTCTGTTATTTCATAAATGAAGGAGGTCACTGTCCTTAATCTCCCACCCTCGGTTCAGCTTCATAAGCCACAAATCGCCTGCTTTCTGCTTTTCTACAGCAAGCAAGAACTAAGTTCTAACAAAATTGCTTGGAACGTTTGACTTAGACATCACTCTCAACAAATATACGAAAACAAACTTAACTTTTCCCTCCTTCCAATTTAAATAATGTATTATGGTAAAGGCAATTAGTGATGCTACAACAGCACATATTTTCTCACATTATTTCTAACTTTTGCAATTTTCGAAAATTAAGAGAGCTCAATGAAAACGAGACCTACATTATTTCAGTTTTTTCAAAAAATTGTTCATGGATTTATTTAAGGACCTTATTTTTGAAGAGATTTTTTGTAGAAAAATGTATTATCAATACTGTACTTTTGCAATGTTAATTTCTTTGAAATTTCCATAAACACAGAGTTCGCCGAAACTGGGACTGGCACCAATTTCTTTACCGTCGTTTGTTACACACCAGGAAATAATTTTCTTAAAAATTGAAACTGTTTCTGAGAAAATGTCTTTAAAAATTGCATATATTTCCCATCAATTTTTGCAAACATTACTCACATTTTCGAAAAATTGACCTTTCCTTATTTCAAGATCTGTCATTAAATTAACAGATTTCATTCAAGAAAAATATTTTTTTTAAGCTGTAGTTTTAAGAAGGCCCCGAAAATTTTTGATCTTTTGCAATTTTTGAAAATTCAAAGATTTAAACGAAGTGATACCTGTATCACTTTATGCGTTTTCTACGGTGTCCAAAACCAAAATTTATTAAAAAATTGGATCCATTTTTGAGACAACTTTGAAAATGTTGTTCAAAGTACACCCAATATCGAAAAATCTTTTTTTTAACTCGCAGGGTCTCGGATTCGTTTAGATATTTCGGGGAATATTAATTTCGGAGAAAATAGTCTGAAAAGTTTAGGCGCTGGCGTTGACGACAGACGGACGCACGGACTGAAGGACGGGCAGACAGACGTTTTGCCACCCACAAAATGATTAGACTGCACAACGTGTTAGTGACAGTCATTTACTACATAGAGGATTATGATTAATCCACTTTTTCGTTACCAGAGGGTGACAATAGAATTTTTGTAAAGAAATCGCCGATTTCCAACGCACGATTACATTTTCTCTTCACTACGTACGTAGTAAGTTTGTTAATGAATTAAAGTTGTATGTTTTAATCAAGAAGGATATCTTTGATTCGTATTTAAAGTAAAATTCAAATTGAATGTTTAATTGAAGATTTAGAATATTAATTACATGACAGTAATTCATGGTACTAAAATAAGAGTTTTATAAATAAATTTAAAATAAGAGACTACCTCTACAAGTTTCAGACAGTCCCAAACTCTCAGTAAATTAACAATAGTAAATTCTTCGTTGGCAGAAAATCCTAGAATTAATCATAGAATGGCGACAGTCACGACGACGAAAACGACAACTGCTACGGTGACGGAATGAAAAGGCTCTACTAAAAGTAACGGTAACAGTTACTGGGAGTATCTGCTGACGGTAGCGGCGATGTTAATGGTGCCAGTGACGATTACGCTAAAGGCAACTGTAGTACCTAACGACGATGGTGAAGGTAATACCAGCGATGAAAGTAACCAACGATAACGTTGATGACGGTGATGTCATTGTTAGTGTCGGTGATGATAACAGCAATGGTGGGACGGTAACCCTGATGTTAGCGGTAACTGTGTTAGAAACTAACGGCGTCATTTACGGTCATGGTGACGGCGACGAACGGTGGCGGCAACGGTAACGTTGAGGTGACGGTAAAGGTGATGGCAACGGTGACGGCAGCGTTGATGGTAACTATGATGGCAGCGTAACTGCGATGGGGACGGTGATGGTAAAGGGGACGGGGAACGGAAACAGGAACGGGAACGCTGATAGAACAGGTGACGGTAAGGTTGATAGTACAGGTGACGGTAACTGCGCCTCAAACAGGACCGTAACGATAAATACTATCGTAACAAGGCACCAGGGCTGTCGGCGTGAGCCCTTAAAGCCCAGGGGCCGAAGGACGCTCCGGCGGGCGCCCCGAGCTGCGAGTGGCAGCGCGGGCGGAATGGCCGGCGCGACGGGAACGCGCCGGGCGCCGCTACTACACAGACTGCGCCTCGTAAATCTGAGTTTACTGTCGCCTGCTGGAATCCCGCCTGCCACGCCCGCCGCCGGCACTGCATTGTCCGGGATAGAAGAAAAGCGACACGATGATACGAATGCAAATAATGCACTCTTTTTTTCTGTGAATGAATGTTATAGAATGCTCTACTGAAAGGAAGCTCCAACGTTCGTGTTTGTCTTTATTATCACGAATAAAACGAAATTGATATTTGTGGAATGTTTTCATAGATATTGTTTCCTGAGGAATGTATTTGTTGTTTGTTAAAAAAGTTATTAGGCACGTTGTGATTAAGCTCAAGCTCCTTTTTCTCTTCTAATCAAATATACAGTTTCTGTGGGTACTTCTATTACGTCGCTTGGAATATAGTGTTCATCCTGAAAGCAAACACCGCCATTTCATCACGACAGCGCACCGAAGTGTGAAACAGGCAACGAAATGCAGATAAAAGACTCGCATAAAAAGACCATTTCATAAATAATGCAATTCTAGGCCGCGTTAAAAGAACTGCTTTCTGTCGCAGGGCAGGACTGTGTTCACGCGCCTTGACAAAATGAAGCCCGCCGGCCCCAAGGCGGCGACGGTAACACATTGTGTGTGGCGGTGGCAACGACAATTTCGGGCGCATGGCGATGGAGTGGGAGTAAAGATGGCGAGGACGCCATGAGGCCGTGAGACTGGCGAGCGTAGCAGGGACGGCGGGGATATGGACAGCGCGATGGCGTGGGTGGTGGGGGCGAGGAGGATGACGAGGGCGGCGAGGGCGGCGAGGGCGGCGAGGGCGGCGAGGGCGGCGAGGGCGGCGAGGGCGGCGAGGGCGGCGAGGGCGGCGAGGGCGGCGAGGGCGGCGAGGGCGGCGAGGGCGGCGAGGGCGGCGAGGGCGGCGAGGGCGGCGAGGGCGGCGAGGGCGGCGAGGGCGGCGAGGGCGGCGAGGGCGGCGAGGGCGGCGAGGGCGGCGAGGGCGGCGAGGGCGGCGAGGGCGGCGAGGGCGGCGAGGGCGGTGAGCGCGGTGGGAAAGGGGGTGTCGGAACGGCGGGGACGGTAGCAGCAATGCTTGCTGCAAATGTAGTGATGGCGGTGAGATGTTAACGCAGGCCGCTTGCCAAAAACAAGAACGTTTCAACCGCAGCACCAAAGCGTCGTTCTGGCTTTGACTCGCAATCTTTCCGCCCTAGTGCCGCCACAATACGCCCACGTGGGAGTTTTGTGAACGAGGTAGAGGTCGTCAGCGCAACAATTTTCTGGTCTCTAGCCGTGAACTGCAACTTTTTTCCGTGATGATGAGAGGAGAGCCAGCTTTGTAGAAACAGTGAGAGAGACGTTTTGAATGGTGTGTATGAATGGAATCCAACTCTAATTTGCCTGAAAAAGTGCAATATTGCTCTAAGTAATCCGGTGCCAGTGAGTTTTTGTACTTACTAAATGTATTTCTATAAATTCATAAAATATAATGTTGGAGTTCACATTTCATTTTGGCTAATTAACCGTGCATTTTGATGAAATATTTTTAGGGAAAAAAATACCAAAAGTATATATCCTAAAGTATGTTCCAGCATTCTGAAGAAACGTTGCAGCAGGAATGCTTCTTACAAGATTAGCGTTCTAAGTGGTAACTTTAAGTAAGTAGGTATTGATTAATTTCCATGTGTTTCTCAGTAAAGGGTTCAATATGCCCATCAAAATATGTCTCATCACTCAAAATAGATAACAAAATGTATTTAATATTGACTAATAACGCGTTGCTGTATTATAATATATTCACTATTTTCCTTCCAAGTATTTCCTCAAGAGAGATGGTATTTGGTAATCAAACGTTTAAGAATCAGCTTAATAGGACTCTCACTTCACTCTCAAGCAATTTTATCGCGTTGGTAAAGCCACAATTTTTGTAAGATGAAATGAAGCATGGACATGCTAAAGGAGTTAAGTGCCACTTTTGTCAAAAATTACTTTTCTACCAAACGAATGTATGTCCCAGTGCCCATGCATTGCACAGATAGCTCTGTGTCAAAATCGCTTTCTGGTGGTTATTTTTGTCATCAACATATTGCGTTGGTGGTCTGTCCCCTGTACCGCGGCGCAAAAGGAGCTATGTGCTATTGCTATAAGGAGCATATGCTATTGCTGAAAGCAGCTACGAGTATGTGCTATTGCAACCTGCCGTTATTGTTGTGAAAATTGCATCGACGTTCCTATATGGATTTCCCATCACAGAACCACTTCCCAAGGCCAAATGGGGTGATCTGAAGAAAATGTTATATCATATTTCCGAAGGAAATAAAGAATTTCTCGAAGAATTAATTTCTGATTAGCATTTTCATATGTTGTAATAATTTTGTGAATCATTTGTAATAAAATATGTTATGTAACATAGATTTCAATTGGACATAGCTCCCTTTTATGTTCCCTTCACATGTCACAGAGCTCTGTCTGAAAATGTCCAATTATAGAAATTGTTTGTGGCTTTATGCAACTAAGGTACAGATTCGCAGTGTATATGTGTCAAATAAAAAAACACAGACTGAAGGTAGGTTGTGTTTCTTAACTTGCTAGGAGCAATGATTTCAATGATAGACAGTTTTCTTTGAATCCTGGAAAAAAGTGATTTGGCACATTTAGCATTTCCATGCTTCAAATTTTACAGATCGGCATACGAAGCTGTTTCTCGTAACATCACTCTAGTTTAATACTGCAATTGCGTTGTAACTGAAGTAAATAAAAAATGTGTTGCAAAGTGTAATTTTGATTGTCATGTACATAAGCAGTAAGGATCACTTGCTGATCAAAATGTCTAAAATAATTCAATGACCTTTATTGAAAGTGTGCACCGAGCTGTTACTAAAAATACATTATCAAGGATCGACTAGCATTAGTCGGCGACTCTTTTAATCCTCAATACTTCCCTACGGGAATAGCCTTTGTGAAGAATCTTTGTAAAGAAGCTTAATGGTTTTCTTTTCTTGTGTCCCAGTATTGCAAAATTTCAAAATCATGTGTTTTGAGTTCGGGAATATTTCTATTCGCTCCGCTTTCAAACTATTGTTCAATGAACCAGCAAATCATTAATGTTACGACACGACGCTTTGGCCAAATGGTCGCATTTATTATCTACATTAACATCTACATTGTCTGAACTATTCCGAGAGAAAACATTCACAAAATAATCCTTTCATTTCACTAGTTTTCTTATTCTCAACTGTTCTTCCATATACTTTATGAACTTTTCAACATTTATTACATCCCATAACCCTGTACAAGTGTACAATTTTCGCCTTTTCCGTGTTCGTTTCCCCATCCAACATTGTCGTGTCGATTTTGTGTTCTCCGGCTTGAGTCCCAGCAAAGCTTTTCCAACAAACCAATGAGCCCCGCGCCCGAAGCCAACGGCTGCAAAGCTAAGTCAGGAATTTTCTACGCGCAGCGGCTCAAGACAAAGCGGGATCTCTGAATGCGGATCCCCTTGTTAATTTGAATTCAAATCGGCGCCCGGAGAGAGCGGCGCCGTGCTTCCCTGAAAAGATGAACGCCAGGGCGTCTCTCTACGCCGGAGATGAAACGGCAAACCCGACGCGCGAATGAAATGCGGCTGAAATCCGGTTCGCAGCCGCGACAAGCGGCGATGCACCAATACGGCGAGCCGCGTTCCTTCGTGCACCCACTCCCTGGCGTCGATGCTTCTCGTCGGCTACGACAGCTCTGCTGCACACTTCACATGGTCTCTGCAGCATTGCTGACTAGAAGCTCCTAAGGTTCCCGAAGAGATCCCAAGTTTCCGGCTGACTGGAAGATCCCAAGGCTGACTGGAGAATCCGATGAGATTTTCAGAACAAGCTACATAGCTAGGTTGAATAACTACTGAAGCAGATCTCTGGCGGCTGGCTGCCCTGCTTGAGAGTTTTCTGCGGTTTATCCGATCAATACCAGACAAATGCGGAGCAGAACCATAACAACAAGACATTCCTTCTTTCTTCATCTTCTTCTTAGTCCTATACTCTCCTACACGCATACACTTGCAAGCGCTGCACTACCACATATGTCGGGAGACGAGTCGGGAGCTTAGAGCTTGAACTGATGGGATGATGCCTCCCTGCCAGAGTTACGTGAAGGTAGAAACCTTCAAAGCCAACCGGTGAATTGGCGTTGCATCTCTTATTTTAGAGGGTGTGACGCTCCACCACCTCCCGTGCTGTAACACACTATACCAACAGAACTAATGACCTTAGTAGTTGGTGTGCCCGGAAACACAATCAATCGACGCATATCCACCGTTCATCGTATATGCGTTTCGTCACTTTCCCAATTCTCGATCCCCGTGTGAGAGTCCTTGGCCTCAGATCCCTTGTTCTTCCATCGTCATTCACAGACTAATCCTTCCAGTGACGCTCTTGCACAGCATGACGCACACACACAGGGCCCCATCATTCTAATTGCGTTGCCCCCATCCCCTCATGCTCGCTCTTCGAGCATCTCGCATCTGCTTTCCCAGCAGCGCCTCGTTTTCAGGCGTCTCCATTGCCACTGCAACCACGCCACTTCCTTCTCGAGTTGCTAATCCCTGCCTCTTGTTTGTAATTCAGAGGGATAGATGTTCTGAGTGATAGAATTCGTGCAGCCGGATTGAGGTGAATGTAATATTGCTACACCTACAATACAGTGATATGCTGCGATTTTCAGTAATCATCCATTGTTTTAAAAATGTGGCGCTTTTAAATACTTATTATATTTTACATAATACACGACACAATGTCCATATTGAGATTTAATTTTTACCTTCAATTGATTTCATCCTACATTTGCATGTTCGCATCAAAGCTAGATGAAATGAGGAGGGTAAAATCAGTTTAATACGTTCTCAGATACAGTGCAAGAGCAAACGGACATAAATACAATACTCATTTTTATGTTAACTGCTATAGTATTTAAAACTATTGTATTATTATTATTATAAATATATTATTTCAATGATTTAAATATTTTAATATTTTCTTGTTATCAATTTTCTTTGACCATTATACTATTATTCTGAGCAGGAACAACTAAAACGACGTATGATCTCTCCCCAGGCAGCAACGTGTGTGTCCATGCGACAAATACATGGCACGGAGAGCGGTTACTGTGTCCCGGAGTAAACAAGAACTCTGTTATGACGGAGGCTTTGCGGCCGGCCGGTAGGCTGGCTGTGGTCGTGTCCCAACATGAGAGCGTTTTGCACAACTTTTGTGTTTTGCCACCCCTCGCGCCGTTAAACAATTTCGCGTGCGCTCAGAAGCCTCCTAGCAGAAGTTACGTCATCACCCCAGGTGCGCTCGGGCGGCGTGTTTTTGTTTTCGTTTAATTATTATCACACAACACACCCGCGCGCTCTTCTTGCTTGTACGAAGGGATGTGACAACAGCCTAGAATATTGATATCCATATACTACAGGGTCGTTCTACGAATACAATAATTACAAGCTTTGAACCTTGCAAAGCAAAACTGGTAGACTTGATTTTCGAAGACTTACTCTTAAAATCACCGTAAATTATCACACATCACAACATCGATATAGGTATATAACATAAGTGGCGCTGCAGTTCCAGAACGGAAACTTTATTTAGATTATTTCTTGAGGTAAGAGATGTTTCCTTTGTACTTTGTATTTCAATGTTAAAATATTTTTTTACATATTATCAATATACAACGTGAAAAAATTCTATATTAGCAACTGTGGGAAAAATTCATTAACTTTATACTAAACAAAACCTGTTCTGGATGTTCATAATCATCCACATCAACGCGTGAATATTGAATGCATTTTAAAGCTTTTAACAAGTAATTTGAAACGCTTTGTTTGCTAAACACGAACACAGACACTAAACACAATTATCTGTGACGAAGTCATACATGTTAAGCTACAAAGCTAAATTCTAATCCCACATTCTCAAAAACCTAAAAACGAAATGTATTCAGTTTTGAAAATAATATAAGAATAATGTTACTGCTCTGAATATATATTGATTCCTACGAGGAGGGAACGCAAAGATTATTGTGGAAAGTAATAAGCAGCAACAAAAAATAATTACTTTTTCATCTTTTTTCGAGTGGAACATGAAATATGTGTATTTACAGGCTACTTCATTTAGTCGTTTATAGAAAAAATAATTAGAAGGTGCCCTTTGTTGCAAAGAATTTTCTTTATCATGAGATGCGATGGTAATATAGAAATGACACCTTTTAATATTTAGTTAATGTTTCAGGCAACATTGTTCATAATCAAAATTATCAAAATTTTGTACTATTATTTTTACTGTTGTGACAATTGCATAGCGGTAACAAATATAAGGTAATAATTTAAATTAAAGCTTGAAAATACAATTCAAATACACTACAAGAAAAATGTGCTGAATATTAATTAAATGATGTTTAATCTGTTCAAAGAATAGGTTGCACCGGTTGGGAATATTTCGGAACAAACGATGCATATTGTCAACATTCACTTAAACAATTTCCTGTGTATTTGTGTGAATATTAAAAATCAATGTAGCAGATTGTAATTTTCAATATCAAACCCAGCATCCTACATTTGTTATTTCTTTTCTACATAATATCTTAATGCGATTGTGCTAAATTAATTAATCTCGAAATGGACACTACATGCTTTCCTTCTTTTCATACCAGGTTAACGGAATACCCATCGTTGGACAGATTTGCTCGCTCGTTGGGCTCAAAACCTCATGCACTTGGCAGGAATTTACGCGGAAAGAATCAGGGTGACGCGTGAGGACCCATTTACACGCAAATGGGGCTCAGCCGCTTGGACGGCATCCACGGAAGGGGAGGGGGAGGGGGGAGGGGGCCGACGGGTGTCCTCGGTCGTCGCTTCCAGCTCAGCGGAGAGATATTAGAAGGAAAACGGGAGGCATCCGGGACGGGGTGGCGAAAGAAAAAACTAGCGGTGCTCAAGCAGCACGTTCTTTCTCGCCCGTACTGTCATCCAAAAATTATTCAAGTTTTCGAAAAATTGTACATGACCTTATTTCAAAATCGGTCTTTAAGGAACATATTTTATTAAGGGAAAAATCTTTAATTCATTAGTTGTAGGAAGACTCCGAAAAGATTTTGAACTTTTGCAATTTTCGAAAAATTAGAGTTTTCAACTAAAATGAGACCTGCAACATTCTCTTAATTGTCCTTCACATTATTCAACAACAAAATTTAAACAAAAACGATAGAGCCATTTTTTGAAACTTTGGAAATGTCCCAGGGGATTCAAGTAAAGTACCCTCCAAAATAAAAATATCGGTTTCAAATTCAAAAAGGCGCAACATCAGATTGAATGCGGAGTATCAATTTTGGAGAAAATCGGCTGAACGATTTAGCCGCATGCGTTGTTCACAGACGAATGGACAGACGAACAGACGGACGGACACGGGGACTGACAGATAGACGTTTTGCCGTCATTCAATTATTCGATATCATGGGCATACAAAATATTGATTCTGGTGGATACATCACTTGTTAGAGATTTTTGTTTTAAATTGAACAACTGGATTTATCTACTTTTTTGTTTCCAGGGCCCTGTAATAAGAGTTTTTCTGCCGAAAATGCGGTTTTCAGCATTACATGACATTACGTAGCATTAAATGGCTCCTTAGCGAGAAAGCAAAAATAGTGGGGAAAATGTGGTGAGTGAAAGACCGAAAAGTGATATTAGTACAGGAGAAAAAATATTCGAATAGAAGAATAAATTAGCTATGTGTATTGATAGAGTTAGATGAAACAGAGATGTAAGAATAGATTCTACCAACCACAAAACTTTAATGTATCGACGGCTGAGAAGGAAGTTGTTTTAATTCCATTGTACTATTTTTTTAGGAGAAAAGAAAATTTACAAATTTTCTCAGGAGGTGCTATTTGAAATTTTTGAATGTAGTCGTTACATATAGTTAGAATGGAATGGAATTGATGTAAGCTTAAATAGTGTGATATTTTCAATTGTGTTTGATATACAAGCGTAGACAGGAACATAGAAAACAAAGAAACAGAAATCTCATTGTGTTAAAACTTTTACTTACAACAGTCTGGTTACCAACCATTGATATATTACCCCTACCAATCATAAAATTGCAATACTTTATTGGTATTATGATCTTCAGTCTCTTCTCGACCCTTATTATTTGAGCCTTTGAACTAAAAAGTAAAATCCATTATCCTAAAACAGTTATTTCTTCATCAAATCATTCATTTCAGACTCCAATTAAAAGGAGAAATAGAGATGGAAAACGAGAGAGATCCTGGAAAATTAGAGATAGGAAAAGAAGATGAGACAAAACGAATAATAGGTTTCTAATTATTGAGACAGACTATCATACCAACTATCATACCAAAGGGTATGCAAACTACAGATGTAAAGTGATACTAAAGAGTTTTCCCAGTGCATACAGGAAATACATGAGAGAGAGAGAGAGAGAGAGAGAGAGGTACTTTACATCACTTTTGTGCTCTGGTGAACAAAGAAAAGTAGTAAATATAAGATGAACACGAATAATACCAGCATACCCGTGCGAGAACTCGCGCATGTTAAACTCCATCCTTTCCCTATCCCTTTGTCTATGCTGTCTAGTAAGAAGGACCGTTATTTGTCTAAAAATGTATAAATGTAACGTTTAACGAACTGATAGAATATGAAACAAAAATAATAATACAATTTATGCTGGAAACAAATTTTCAATAAAGGTTTATTCAGCATTATAGAGAGATGTTCTTGGAAAAATTCACACAAAACCCCACGCTCATCCTTTCTGTTTCCATTCTCAGAGAGACATTTGTTAACGAAACGTGTTTAATTGTTTAAAAACGTATAAAGGTAACTTGCAATGTACTAATAGAATTTCAAATAAAAATAAAAACAAATGCAATTGACGTTTAAAAAAATTTTTCAACTATGATTTATTCAGTATTATGGAGAGTTTTCTTGAAGCATTTCACAACACTTCCTTAAAGACAACATTTGAAGTAATTATTCAATATTTTTTACAGTTGACTTTTAGTTTTTCGTGATAGTCACAAAAATATTAGTTTTTGACTTTGAGAAAGCTACGTATCTGAACCCGCTGACTTGTAAATTCCAATGAATTACTGCTGATAACGAAAATACTGGTAAAGGTAAAACACAAACACAGTCTTCACACTTCAACCACATCCCTCCACAATTGGGTACACGGCACTCATAGACCACGGCAAAATATTAATTGAATGGTTTTCACTACATGCATAAAACACATCTTTATAGGTATGGAGCAATTTTAATAATAAATACTTCTAGTTGTTGCTGGAGAGCAAATCTTGAATTAATGATGATGCAAATAAACCTTGTCAGACTGCACAAAGCACGGTGTATACAAAAAGCGTAAATATAAGATTGATGAATCTAAGCCTTCTATGCATGTCGTCACAAAAATGGGTACCAGCAACAAGAGCTGAAATATTGAGGTGGCCTGGATAGTAGTGAAGTGCGGAACCGAAAATTTAATTGAATGTCCAGGAATGTCTTATCTTGTAGAATACGGCCTTGAGACCTTTGGCCTCAAAATTTTAGTTTTTAAGGCCCTAGAATACTTTGTTTAGGAGTTATTTGACGAAAACCTTGGGAAGTGTTGCATTTGACTTGTATATTTAGCTGCGTGTTTTTAAACAAATCCTCCATATTTTTAAAGTCAAAGTGCAATTTGTCAAGTCTCCGTTAAATTCTCGTTCTTTAGAGACCTCATTTACAAAGATTGGTTGCGTGTGAGAGCCGTAACGGAATGGTATACTACTGAAATAATAAAGGAGACGATAAAGGATTAAGAAATACATGCAATGGAAACGAAAAGAAAAATAATAATACACAACACTCGAGAGCACATTCTCTCATAAAAAAATAGAACGAAAGATCGAAAGTAACGATGGGGACCGAAATGGGGCAAAATGCATTGAGATGGGCCACGGGCAAACCACTTCCTTCCCAGAGTTCGGGAGTCTCTCTCCTCAATAGATTTCGGAGACTGCGTGGAGAAATTCACGAAGAGCAGTGCAGAACAAAGAATGGGCGCGATTTACGAGAATCCGGGGTAATTCGAACTGCACTGTGCAGGCTGTGCACGCTTCACTGCACCCCTTACGGCAAAAGTTCGCTAGTTTTGGATTTCAAATTGGTTCATTCAGGAGCTGGTTGAGGGAGATATCGCGCGAACTCACGTGGACCAAAAGCAAACGGCTTACCGGAATGAACTGCTTTTCGTCTCCACAAAATGAAGTGCCCGCAGTGGAAAATGGGACATCCTCCTTCTTCAAAAAGACGACATAACTTATTAAAAAAGGCGAGAGTATTTCTGAGAAAGTCAAACACGATTCTTTAAAATAAAACATTTTAGCTTGCGCAACCGGAAAATGAATACATGAAATTCAACAAATGTTTTGCACAACAATAACAACATTAACAACTAATAACATTAACAGATTATAATTATTGATAATATTTAGAAGAAATTCCACCTGAAACACGTTAAGCTGGACGATATGAAGTTAATTGTTTCTGGTAAGTGCTTTTAAAATTTAGGAGTTTTAAAATTAATAATTAATTTTAAATTGTGGATAATTTCAATTGAAGGAAGAATATTTTGATTTTATAAAGTATTTTATAATAATAATAATATTTATTTCCTGATAATGAGCTTTCGCTCGGTAGAAGTGTTAACACAGAACTTATAAAAACTACAAGGCAAGTTAAGAATACATATTATAGGGAATATAAAACTATTAATTATTACAACACACATAAATTGTGGCATCACACGCAATTCCCTAGACGATTCTAGAGACAACGCACACTAGATGGAAAAGTCGCTAGTACCGTATCAGGTAGATTGCTCCAGTCAGTTATTTTCCGGTTGATAAAAGAGCATTTAGATACGTCGGTTTTTTGATTACTATATTTAATTTTGTATGGATGATCCCCCTCTTCCGAATTATTGAAAGTGCCCTATCCTAGTTCGAATGTCGTTTAACGCTTTACATCCAGTGTATGCTTTGTAGATTTACTAGCCTACCTATCTTTCGACGTTTGCTAAGAGTTTTGGTTTGATGTGAAAGTTAACTATTTGCCAGAGTCTGTGATGATTTTTCTGTTAATGGGAATTTCTGGGAATGGGAATAATAATAATGAAAACGTTTATTGTGGGAAAAGGGAATCTGAAAGATACCATACGCTCAGATGTTTGAATCAGATGCAGGATCATCTGGGCATTTTCCCATCATATGATCGCGCGCAGTGATATGAAACCGCACGGAACGGAATATGCGCTGTGTGGACACATATCATTTTCATGAAACATACATTGGGTATCTCATTTCAATTTACCATTCCGCGCTTCCATTCCTATATGGACACATTAAAAGAGATGCTATATGAAGCACGCAAATGAAGTATCATAAAACTAGCAAAAAGTTTTCTCACTGGCAAGAAAAAATACGAAATATGCTTCGTGCATTTTATCGACGTGATGAAATACTTGCACTAAAGGGGAAATTGTATACGAGGAAAAAATATTAAAGAAGGAGATTAAAGTGTCCAAGAATCGAGAATGGCCTTTTTATTAAAAATAAAAATAACGAATATGATTAAGGATCGAAAAAGTATCAACCACGGAATACATTAGAATACAATTTAAAACTATGAATTAGGAGCCTACCCGTGTTTCGGTGGTTGCAAGTACTATCCATTAAACACGTGGGACTAAAGTATGCACCATCGTGTTTCTTGTTCATTGTACTGTGTCAGTCAGACACTGCATACTGCACAAGATACAAGATGACGCTTAGTTTTAATCCATAATACGTGGAGTCACTGAAAATAGTATTATTCCCGAAATACGTGTATGGTTGTTAATTTTAAATATTAAATTACATTGTAATATACTTTGAGCTTGTTACCTCCTCGATCCTTAATCATTACAGATAACCACAATATCTCTTCTGTCACCTCGGAATTTAACTATTCAACATGTTAGTCATTTGCCAAGAAAATAATGATTGCAGATTCACATTGCTTGGCACTTCGGACACTCAAAGTTCAGCTCTCGCGACTAAATAACATGAACGAGCAATATTATTCTCTGCCAATTCTGGCTGGTTACTGTTATCGATCATTTCCATCATTTTCTTTGATATCCTTTAGGTGGATACTGAAGAAAATCATGGCAACCATTCTTTATCTCTCTCTTTAACCCTGCACACTAGGACAGCCCTGCACAGCATTTTTTTCTTTCACTGAACCGTGCAACCAGGAGTGAGATAAGTCTACTGCAAAATCAGGCAGGAAGAAAGGTTGTGGATGAGACTTGTTCTAGGGTAAACGTCCTCAATGATAATGCACTACTCCTAACTTGGTCCCAAAATTGAAAATAAGAAAAATACATTAATAGAGTAAATCTTTGAATAAACGCTGCAATATTTTATGGCAAGTGGTTGGGAACAAAAATGATTTGCCAGTGTGGTGAAAAATGCCTTGTAATAATCTAAGATATTTTGTGAATAGTTGAAGATAAAATTTTTGTTTCGATTATAGTATTATTTTTCCATGAAATACTTATTATAGAATAATAAAATTTTATAAGAAATAAAAAATAATTTTCTAAGAAAAATCTTCAATATTATTACGGTGAGCTCTGATTTATAAGATAGTACACTAAATAGTTCTAATAAAACCAAAATAATATTAATTTTTAATCATTTACGATAACTTGTACAAAATGTAAGAATAATTTATTTTATGTTAGTCTTGATATGACAGATGCAAGACTTTTATTCTGCCACAAAGATATTCTTTTCGTAAGCCATCGATATTAATTGTAAAATTTTTAGAACAGAGTAGAGTCGGTTAGATTCCCAATAATTAAAAATAAAAAGAGGACTCTGACATCTCATAATATAACTATACATTTGCAAGAGATTCAGAACTAAAACTGTATGTGGTGCGTATCTTTCAGAAGCCATCAATATTTGTACAATTTTTCAAAAAAGGTGGGTACTAATGATGATTTAAGAAAAAAAGCATCGTACTGACCAATTCTTCAACAAATCAATCCGCCCATACATCTTCTTCCCGCAAGTCGACTCCTTTTTTCCGCCCAGTTAGTGGTATTCCGCTCAATATGGCATCCCCGCTCTCACCTGGTATGTGACAGGGAGATCATCGACACCGCTGCAACCGCTCTCCAGTTCCCAGAAGCCCGGAAGTATACTAACTGTCCAGCGCGGGTAGTGAAAAAACACATGACGCCGTAGTTCGAACCGATTGAGTGTTCACCATCCCGGCCAAACTCGCATATATAAAATATACGAATCAGCTGCAAGGGCCCGTGAGACGTGAGACGGCAAGAGAAGCTAAGTGCAAAATTAATCAGAATTGATTACTATAGCTCGACAACTAACAAAAAAACATCATGGCGTCGCCTACCTCAGGAGGCCATCCCCCTGAGCCATCCCTCTCTACTCCCGAGGGGGAGCTTCGTTGAACTCAAGGGCCGCCTGCAACGATAACTGATTTGCTTTTGCAACTACGTCCTCACACTCAAACATAGATACGAACCTTCAGCACTCTTTCTTTCCCCACACGTCATATACAGTTTTTACTGTTTTTTGACAAATAAATAAATAAATAAATAGGGTTCGAGACTGTCAGGGCCAGGCTATCTTGCCCCTGCCCGCCAGGGCCGGGGCGGCGGCGGCTCCTCAGGCGGGGAATTTGGGCAGCGAAGAGAAGGACCCCACCCCCTCCCCTCCGCCACTTTTCGCGCATGCGCAGTCCAGGTCTATTTTTTCAGTCGTCGAGCTGTAGTTTAATTTTGGGCTTCCCCGCCGATCGGACGCTTTCTCCGAGCTTCACCGCCAGCCAGGATATTTCGGTGCCCTCGGGTGTATAATGCGGACCTGCGGTCTATCATGCACGGCTCAACCGCGACGGCTAACGCGCGGCCATTCGCCGTAAAATTGACTTCGTACCCAATATTTCGCCAGTTCTTTACGACAAGGTACCGAGAGAGGTGGCTCAGAGCATTAACTGATGTCACCGGGAGGTGCTAAGTTCAAGTCCCGATGGTGGCAGGATTTTGGACATTAGATAGATAGCTAGGCCTCCTCGCTGTCTGGAGGAGATTTCTAGCGGACGTCTGCTGCGATCGGTAATTTCCCGTGGTTTCTCCAATCAATACCAGTTGAATGACGGATCAGTACCTTACCAAACGGGCCAGGGACCGCGCGCGATCCTTTCTTCATATTCCTTGTCATATCCTCACCCGTTACACACTTATACACTTACGTGCACTACATTACCACATATGCCGGGAGACCGGTTGGGAGTTTAGAGCTTGACCTGACTGGGGCATTGCTCCTCTAGTAGCAGGTATCTGGTTTGGGAAAACCCTGCTAGCCGACGGTAGATCGGCGCCGGATCCCGCCATTCAGCGGGGCAAGATCACAACCACCTCTCGAACAGAAATTCGCATTACACTTATGAGATTAATGAACTTAGCAGTTGATACGCCCGGAATCACTAATCAATTATTCAATCAATCCCACCAGGTTTAGGCGGATGCTACATTATACCACAAAAAGGTACGAGAGAGCAAGGGCTGCTTCACGGAAAAGCGTGAGTTGTCGCGACCGTAAACAATCTGGATTTCGTTCGCCGACGAATGCATTTCCGGGTGCACCTTGAGTGAACTCCGCAAAAATGCGACCAAAAACAAATCTACGAAAATCGCAGCTGTCTGAACGAAAGGCCCTATATGCAGCGGCCACCTCGCGCCCCCCACCGAGTGGGGCCGCTCGAAGGCCTCGGGGTGGGAATTGCATCGCCTCTACATGCCGCCAGACCGCAGCACCAAGCTTCCAAGAGTCTGCAACTTCGGAGGGCCTTCACCTGGTCTTTTGAGTGCCACCGAGAAGTATAAATTTTACTGTAAGACAGATTAGGTCAGAGATGCGTGTCAGCATTGCAACAGCGGGCACTAAAATGAGAACACCATGTCAAAAACATTCAAAGAACATTAAATTTTGACAAAAAATCTCTTCCTTCAATATTGTCTCTACATTATAGTATAGGGAGGGCAAGTAAAAATATAGGGAATCATCATATTCTTACAATACTTTCTGTTGAGATAGCGTTCCTCTTCTTCACTACCGGCTAAGACTGAAAGAGAGAGGAAGAAAGAAGCCGTCTTACTTCAAATCAGCTTCACTTAAAAATATAGTCATTTTTAAATGTACTATTAAGCAGTTGTTCACTATCTGCTGCAAAGAACCTGACGGACGGAAAGCATGTAAATATTGAATAAAACATGAGGAAAATAATAATAGAAAGGAGAAGGAGGAGAAGAATAAAAAGGGAAAGGAGAACGCAGTCGGTAATGAGAATTACAATGAGGAAATAAACCTAGAAGAAACATATAGTGAGACTCCCGAGAAATTTAATCATAGTGCGACGTGATGATCATTCGAACAAGTTAACCTTATTCGTCCATTTTTCATCGGAGCGCGAGGAGGAAATTCGCGCAGAAGCACGCGAGCGCAGGGAGGTGCGCGGGTGCCGGGGTGGGGCGCCCTCATTCAAATGCATGGAGCTCCAGACGGACGGGTCACGAACGGACCGGCAGGTGTCTCCGCGCAGATGTCTCCGCCAGCCGGCGAACGCGCCTGCCACGCCCCCTCCCGTCTGCTTGGAGAGATTGCTCTGCCGCCGCCGCCGCCGCCGCGGCGCGACGTCGAGGCTTCCCGCCGCGCAGCGCCGTTCCGTGTCCTGAGGATAGGAACGACTATGAGGTAGCTGCATGAATGTCGTCTCGCTTTTAAAAAGGTCTGCAGTTATATGATTCTAATAGTGACTGTTGTGAAATGATCATTATTTTTTTTGAATTAGAATGGTAGTTTCAAAATGATAATGATCGACTTCTTCGATAAATATGAGGAGAATGCTTAAACTGTGCCCGAACAAAGGGTACAAGGACCGCACGCGATCATTTATTCCTCATTATTGTTCTATCCTCACATCGTACATCCACATAAGCACTATACCACTTCTCACAAGGAGACCACTCGGCTGTTTGGAGCTCTTCTCGGCCACGTCCGGGCGGAGTTATATGGAACGGTGAATCCGCCGACGTGTTGGTCGGAGCCGGATGTTACGTTTTATTGGGACTTGTGAGCATTTCTGTTGATGCGCCACGAAACAAAATAACAAATCGAAGTGTCAAATATTGACAGACATTGAAAATACGTTATACTGAGCTATATTCACTGCAATCTATTTTTGCTATATTTCACAGCTCTGTAACTATAATCCGAATTATTGGATTTCATAATAACCACAAAGTACGTGATAGTAGTCAGAATGCTCGAAGATGTACATCAAAGGAAATCTATCAATGACTTATCTCAATACATGAGTATTTTCGGTAAATTAAATCCTTCCAAAATAACGTACGGTGGTCAGAGAATTCATTTCAAAGAAAAGTTCTAAGTTAATTGTATTGCATGCTAGGAAGCTAGTACACTAGTAGTCTACATCGACATCTTCCACAGGGTCGCGGCCCAAACGTTATACTTTGCATTTCCGCAAGATAAGCAAGACGGGCATATCGATATCTCTCGTCTGATTAGTTTATTCAAGGACGGGCTCTTCCTTTTCGCGGTGGGTAAAGCGCTGTACATGACTTTCCATTTAAAATCATTCCATCTCTAAATTTCTCCCAAAATGTGAAATTTAGCTTTGTTGGAGGAATTTATATTCATATCCTGACAATTGTATTGACAATTGCTCATTCAAAACTATCGCCGTTCCCTGCATGATATTTTTGCCCGTCCTCTAACGACAGAAAAATCGGCATTGACTGCAACCATCGCGGGAATCTTCAGTATGTTCAAACCCTTACTTTGTCTCTATGTTTGGCCAATGGATGATCAACTGCATGTTGATTAGAGAACTCTCACACAAGTATTTTTTACCGCTGGGTTCGACGCGCGGCAGTGGTGCAACTGATTATCAGACAGAGAACCTGTAAGTCCTAAAATGTAGGTAATTGTATCATCTTTCATTTCATTTAAGGTCAATATTTACAACAAATGCGTAGATTTTTTATCTACATTGAGATAAAATGGGATGAATTCCGTTTTTACAATTTTCTTTATAAAAACACCAAAATTCACGTTTCTTCAGCGACTAACAGGCAGGTTGGGGAAAAAATCTCTTAAGACATAAAATGTAGACAATTTTATCTTCTTAAATTCCATGTATTACCATTATTTATTAAAAATGGATTGTTTTCCAGTTATTTAAAAAAAACAAAAATGTCGGACTTTTACACATTTTTTGAAAAAAAGAAGTGTTTCCGGGCAAATGTGTTGTTGGAAAATCTGATATTCGTATTCATGTATACGAAACATATAACACCCAAATTTCAAAACTACACCAAAACTTTCCCCTATTTGCAATTTTGGAGCACCTTTTGACTGGACTACATCCAGAATTGTTTAGATAATTTCAGGTATTTACATTATTGTTTTTGAATCAAAATCACCGATTTACAATAAAAAGTTATTCCATTAAAGATATGTAATCACATACTAAAATTTAATTTAAATTTGCACTGAAATTGCTATGGGAATTCGCTGTCGTTATAATATACTATATTTTATTAAAATATCATCTCAATACGTCATCTGAGTACCTCAATATCTTGTTGTATTTATTGTTCATCAGATCACGTGTAATTCACAAAAGTGAATAAAAATCATTCCGAGGATGTTTTGAAGAAATTTCTACTGGAATGTACTGTGAAATAGACACGCGTGTCCCGATAAATTTTTGCTCGTTTAAAAACTTTCGTACAAATTCAGTTAATATTTTGAATAATTAATTGGCAATTATTAATAATTAGATTCTTCTTCAAATATGAATTTAAGTTCCATCATTTAAGCAATTAATACCAGTTTTTTTACTCGCATTGTATAATTCTGTTATTTGATGGCTGCAACCCCTTGCATAATGACATTCATTACGATACATTTTCATTATGATACAGGTTCTTGACCAATCACAGAGAAGCTTATAAACGAAGTATTGACACTTCATTAATCATTGAGAATCATTGTAGTAAATGTTTCGTTAGATTGTGAACATTAATATTGTATTTAATAATATATTATGCTTCTCTGTTTTAATTACTTTTATTATTATTAATTTTTAACCTGAAATATTATTTAAAATAAAATGAATCGTAATTTCACTTTCATCCTATTTGACTAGCGCAGTGGTAGTTATTCGAGAGAATATTTGACTAAGGTTAAGATCTGAACAACAGTCATTTTGGGTTATATGTTGCTGCCGTGTGGCTTTCTTTAAAAAAGGTCAAGTTTAAAATGTCTAGTAAATCAAGGGTGGATTTGACATCTCGAGAAATATGAGAAAAAGCAAAAATAGTGACGTTGGAATTATTGTAGCAACATCTGTACTCCCTCGCAGGCGGTCTGGTAAACCAAAGCCACCTGCGGTGGTTAGGGAGTTGTCCGCTAGGTGGTCTTGACTAAATCCTACACGGCAATTGCCTCAAAACGATTCAATGTAAGATTTTAACTTATAAAAGTTACCAAAAGTCGTAGAAAATGTACCGTATGTAACACGATTTAAGGGGTATTAATACACGAGTATTATACTACGATACGAGCAAGGAACGAGCAAATATCGTAAACTTCACAGGAGTGTCATCATGACATAATCGTTTCATAATGTACTATTATGTAACATCCTTGAAATCTACAATTCTCTGGCTCGTCAACAATAAGTATCTGTATTGATTGCACATTTTTATTATGTTGTCTATCTCCATGGCTATGTTTTCACGGTTGTTATTTTTATTTTGGAGACTTTTATGACTAGGTACCTTCAGAAATGATTATTATTTCCGAGATCTTACCTCGTATTGATTGTCAATTCTCTGCAACATCTAACTATAACCATAATACACATAAGAATTATAATATTTTGATTAATTATGCTCTAATTTATTCTGTTTCGTCTCAGTATTGACATCTACATTTATTCTAGTTTGTTATTCATATTTTACAACAATGTTCAAGAGTTGTGAAACGTCCACTGCATTGACCATTTGGGATATATGCAGTATGAAGTATGTCCAGAAAATGTGCTTTACAAATAAATAATTACTTCTAATAATCGTCGATTAAAATGAACAGTTTTTTCTAAAATCCATCTTCAATTCTGAATCACTAATTCGAATATATTTTATTTAATTTTAATATATTTTAAACTCAGAATAAATTGAAATCAAAATCTCAACCCTCAAAAATAGAAACAAAATCAGAGATGAGATTTTTCGTAGGGAGAGATGTTTTTCGCTCCGCAAAATTATATACTTCTAAGAAAACTCATTAGTTTTTAATAATTGAAAAGACTAGGTTCTTATGAATAAAGCTCCGCAAACTGAAGTTTCCTGGATGAGCGTCGTCTAGGACGAGTAACTCACCTTTAAATAAATGCATTCACATTTCTCAACCAGTCAAGAAGACATCCAGCCTTGCACTGACATCGCCTTCTCCTTCATTCCCCTTGCGTACCCCAATCGCGTTACCTTGGTCCATTAACCCGCTCTCTTGCATCCCTGCCCGTCAACCCCCTCCGACATCTTGCCCCGCCTCGGGCATCAGACATCCGCTCACGCGCGTCGCTCGTCGACTGAAACACGACGACGACGACGACGAATGCCTGAGCGCAGGCGACGCATGCCTGAGTAAGAGCGCGCGGGAAAGAAGACGCACCTCGAGGTTTAATCAGCCCCAGGTGTTTTGTTCCCGTCTTTTGAGCGGTCCACGCGGCGCGCATACCAACCGGGAGGAAAACGGTCGTGGAACTAATTAAAGAGATTTTTTTTGTCTTGCGGAAACAAAAGAGCTCGACGATTCTCGTAAAATCAAGATTTAAACTCATGAATTAGTGAAAGGCTGGTTTCGTGAGGCTGAAAAAAAGGGAGCGGCTGAAAAGATCAGCAGTCTCGGTGTCAGGGACGTGACTGGGGGGCGAAACGGCGCTTGTTGGTGAAATCGAAAGCCTTGCTGGTAGGCAACCCTCACAGCACCCATGAGATGCGGGTTAGTCTATAGCTTTTTCGACTTTACAACGATGACTATTTCACTCATGTCTGTCCGTGTCGTAAGTAACCACTGCTAAGCAAGGATATATTCAAAATAAACCAATCCCAGATGTATATTTCCACTTATGATATTCACTTTGTTTACCTTTGCACTCCGCTGTAATCACTTTGTTTACCTTTTTAAGATAACGATAGCAATTGTTTTAGGTCCATAATAGCTTGTAAGCATTAATATATTATTAAAATGTGTCCTTTTGGTAATGTTTAAAACTCTGAAATACAATATATTATTAAAGATTAATTGCCGAAAAACAGAGAAAGAGTGTGGAAGCAATTTCAAGAATTTTGTGAAGAAAGAAAATACAAATAGCACAAACTACAAATTAAGAAATTACACATATTTTAGGCAATTAATATGCAAAGATGGCAAAAAGTACAAAGAATATGCTATCAAAACTATGTAGAACGTTACCACCAAAATTATTTAGAAAAATACTTTAATGAGTACACACATGTATCCAATTCATTCAAAATCGACGAATTCGCTGCTAATTCAGATTTTACATATTCCATTTTCATTACCTACAAGGAAGACCAAGATTTAGAAAACTCAACTTCCCACAACTTTAATAACTGTGTTTGTAATAAATGTTCTTTTAAGTACCTTTGTTATATTTTTTTTGAAAGTTTTATTACCTAAAATCGAAACATATTGGAAATCATTACCTGCATTAAACTGTTATCCAAATGTTACTTCATTATAAGTTATTCCAGGAGGCAATGACAACTCGAAGCTGAATGAAAGTTTCACGTGTTTAGATAGCAATTTTGAGTAATATTTTTTTTTCGTAATTCCTTGATTTTAATTCTCTGTTCGTTCCATAGAATGTCTTTATTCGTAAAACAGTCACACTAAATATCACTCGAAGTGTTGTGATATTACTAATGATAAATAAAAATAATTGTGTCGAAATTATTACATTAAATTTTTCAATAATGAAGCACAATGAGCCTATAGATACGTCTAGTTATGTCGTGTATCGGTGGGTTTCATTCGGGGTGAACAAATGCAATTTAGACACGAATATAGTAGCAAACAAATACATCAACTCTCAGAAAAAATGACAATCGTTTTTGTCGTGTTAAAGTGAAATTAAAGAAAACCTCTTAGACTGTTTTCTAAACGTATCCATAGTAGAGTTCGTAAACGTTTTCGGCTGATGGAGTGAGTGTAGTGGCATAAGGGTTTATAAATTCTCAACAAATATACAAATTACATAATTGTTCACGCTTTATAAACCGGATATAGTGAGCTTAAGTTACAGCTAGTGTGGGTCTTACAGAGTAATATTCAGTATATTACTAATCTATCCATATTAATAATTCGATGATGGTGGTACATTGAGTACGCCACCAATTTCGTTTTAGAGAAAAGTAGCCTCACAGTACAGTACGGTATTTCGGAGAAATTTCATTTTCATGGCTGATCTAGCAACCGCCTTCGTTCTATTCACAACGATATCAAAGAAAGGTTGTCAGTTGTACGATTGCAAGGGTGTAAGCGATGCTAGTCATACACACAAGTGTATGTTAAATGCTCTTATACGTGATTCTTGATTCAAGTAAACAAAGAGCGTTTTCTTGTCAAATACGACTGAGTATTGACACCCCTCTATCTTGATTACGTGTGTTCTTTTACAGCATTTACAAACACTAAGCGCGGAATCCGCCCGTACCAGAGCCGAACCATCATTGCATTACTAACAACTAACGAACTATCATTACTTACAATTATATTACTTTCTCATACCTTTCCATATAACTCCTGAAAGAGCGTCTCCTTCATTTTCATTTAATATATCTACAATGGCAGATGGAGTTGTTTCAAACGAGATCACTCCCGCTTCGCACGGCAAACGTTCTTCAGAGCTACGCCTCTGTAATCGCCGCGCGCGATATTAAATGTAACTCCAATTGCTTAATGCGTGAAAGTCCGATGGCACCATATACCCACGTGACACCTGTAAAACGCTTCTTTCACCAACGTTTTAAAAATCAGACGCGCTGATAACATTATTGGAAATGTATAAGCGGTAATAATAATATTATAAAATATAATTATATTATAAAACGTTTTCGTTAAATGCTATATGTACCAAACAAAAGTTCTTTCAGGACTGATTTTAAAAGTGTTTCACTTCAAAGTGAAGGACACTTCATAAATGAAATTGAAATTTAAAACAGAAATATTCAAATAAAGTGGATGATAATATATTGCTTCCAAACGCGTCTCGAAATTACAAGTTGAGTTCAAAGTTAATGAACGTTTTTACCTGATGAGTTGACAGTGTACCCTGTACTAATTTATATCAAACTAATATTAGTAATTTAAAATTAATTTAAAAAGCGGCGAATGTGCCAATTAAAGCAGACCCAAACGCAAACAATAAGAGATGTTAAATTGATACAGGTGTTATCTACTAATGAAAACTGTAGAAAATGTTACGGAATTAAAAAATTATGTCTTTGCTTTTCGACATCTTGCGAAAAGATTGTTTCTTTTATTATTCACATCTATTATCCCAAGTGACATTATTTGAGACTGTAAATGAACGGCTGAAGATACGATGTAGCGAACGGCGAATAGAGGAGGTACGCTTTAACAATTCACAGAATTGTCAATAAACCACGAGGAAGTCCGCAGTGTTCACCACTTTCTGATCAAGTAGCTTGAATTTGATTTGAATCCAGACTTTTAAAAGTGATATTTTTGCCCACTGACCAACAGTCACAAGTTGCCTTCTAACCGGAGTTTGGGGGGAAAGAAAGAAAGAAAGAAAGAAAGAAAGAAAAAGAAAGAAAGAAAGCGAACGCCCTTCTACTGTTAGATGTCGATTCCGCCATTTCTCAAGAATCCACCCATATCTTTCACACCAACACAGACTACGCATCTACAGCCATCGCACATGACCAACACCATCATAGTCACCGCAGCTGCCACCACCTCCGAAGAGCAGTCGCTGCCGCCGCAGATAACACAACTGCTACCATTTCCGCCGACTCCGACAATTGCCACCGGCGTTGCCTTCATCATCTCTGCCAACACCACCACTTCCACCACCACCGTCTCTGTCACCATCACCTTCGCAGTTGGAGCAGTCACCACCATTCCCGCCCACACAAGCACCAGCATCACCGCCACCAGCGGCGCTGGAGATGCCACCGCCATCTCTATACCATCACCACCGTCTTCACCGTAGCCGTCACTGTGACCGGCAGAACCGGCACCGCCACCACCATCACCAACCTCACCCCCACAACGCCATCCCAGCCGCCGACGCTGCCAATGCCATCGCCACCCCCTCACTCCTACTTCCACCCCCACCCCTACCACCACAATCCCCGCCGTCTCCGCACTGCCACTGCCGCAGGCGCGGCCACGCGCACTCGATAAATCAATTCGCCATTTATCTACAGCCCGTAAAACGTGTGCCACCTAAATTCCACCAGATAGCGCCTGAGGCGGCGGAACTCGCGCCGGCAGCGCACGGAGGTCGTGGGTGCGACGTGCAGCAGTTGTTTTGGGAAGAGAATGAATGGGAGAAATACAAAGAGAGAATGAATGAATACGGAGAGAATTCGATGTACAAAAGGAAATGATGGACATGGGGAGACCGACAGGGGTTGGAGCTCATACAATCGGACAACGAAGGTATAGCCCAGACGTCCCCAACCTTTTTTGCACTTAAGGGCACATAGGTGGGGCCGGTGAGGCAGCGGGTACCAATACGTTTCGCAAGGTATAATTGTAGTTGGACATTGGAAATAATACACAAAATGTGCAAAAACAATATTTAATAAAAAAATACAATTTAAACATGAAAGTTGTTGCTTATATTTTTATGTAAAATAAATTAGCAGTGTTTACTAACACTGGTGACGCAACGATCGTTAGTGAATATCTTACTTCACACGTGTTCACATGAAGGCACATGGGTCTTTGCTGCCAAAATAAATGTTTAACCCGGGTGTGCCCGCAGTAGGTAGACTCGCGGCAGTGACCGCAATGTATCTGCCAGATAGCTGCAACTTTTTGTGAATGCGAATGTTCTTAACTCTCTTCACAGGAAAACGTATTTTATTCAGTTTTTACATGTCCCCCAATGCAATTGTTTCTGAATTATACTCTGCAGAAACCTTCTCTCAACACTTATAGAGAGAAAGGTAAAAAGTGACAAAGTACATGGAGAAATCATTAAACATTTTAGTATCTTATTAAATAATATTAAATACAATTTCCATAAATGATTTTGGCATATTATAAACAAATATATATTTTACAATTTTCACAAAAAGTCTTGGAAAGTCTTTGTCTTTTTTCCATTTTGCAAGGTTCGCATTATTTTTCATACAGACTTCTTCTGCACATCATCTTTTTCTTTGGAAAGAAATTGTGACACTCGATCCTAGATAATACAAATGATTACATTTAATGAATAGGCACTTTTTATAGACACGGCTGTAAATGCCATGACATGTACCACTTATGCCAGGAACTCACAATGCACTGGTAACGTATACGACAGATCGCGCAGCGCAGCGATCAAGTGTCAACATGCTCACGGGAAATGATTTATCGAAAGGATGCAAATAGAAAGCCAGGCGTTTTTAGAATAGTACAATAAAGGAATACATGAAATATCACACGACTAACGCATAGCAATAATTCAGGAACATATAATTGCCGTGGCTTGGATCTCAACAGATCTACTGCGAGCACTATCGGGTTAGTAAGAAGTAGTCCATATTTCCAAATAACTCTTTAATTGAGTTTGCATGTCCTTTGAAATGCCATGTATTCTTCTGATGATGGTATTATGTGACAACTGTAAGTCTTATATTGCTGACAAAATCTCATGTTGGTTGAATAATCCATCAAATAAACAATTGGCACCCGTCAAAAATGCTTCTTTTAACAATTCACCATCGTGGAAAAGTTCTTTTCTTCTTTGCGAGTACAAGACAAAATTTCAAAGAAACAACAGTGGCATTTTTAGATTTTACAGCAGTTCTAGTAACAACAGTTTATTAGGAAGATAGATTAGATTTCAGTTGAGCTATTTTCTTCTTTCTTAATTCAGATTCCTGTAGATAATTGGTATTAAAAGTGACATGGTTTGTCTTGAAGTGTTCAGCATTGTGTTTTTGCCACTGCAACACCACAACTGCACAACAAACAAACATATTTATCATTAACATGACAAAACAATACGATTCCTCCCAATCAGTGTTAAAATTAAAGGTTCGGTTTCTTTTACTTGAACTACTCATTTTAGGGTTAAAATAACAAAGTATTTAAAAACAACGAAGTAGAAGACACCAAATATGTGCATGTAACTAGGAATAAATGATAAACTAGGTAGATGCACGTTTAACTTACACAACACAAACTGGCATCCACTACTCACACCACCACTCTTACTACTCGTATCGAGGCCGGAACGTAAAAGTCGTACAAATGCACAGCGCAGAGGTGGCTTTTATGAGCAGTGGGCACGTCTAAAACTGTTTGCGTGCTCCGTGGTGCCCGTGGGCATGGTGCCCGTGCTCCGTGGTGCAGGGGACCCCTGGCATAGACGTTGGAGATCAAGTGAGTCACTTGTACAGTAGGTGTAGTGTGTTACGAGAAAGGTGTTGCCAGTAATATAGATTGGCGGAAATTAAGAAAATTGGGTATCAAATGCTGCGCACAACGAGCGCTTGTGTGTGTGTTGTTAGCACATTTTGGTCGGCGCGGACAAGTTCCTGCGACTTCCGCCCACCTGGGCACTCTTGGTGGTACTCCCGCTAAATTATGGGAGTTCCATGCTACATCAGTGTGTTATGGGGGCGCCAACTCCAAAGTTCGCGCGTCCCACTTAAAAAAAATCAACAATCAATCAATCAATTAATTAATTGAATCATTGTTTCCCCGCGCCTCAATGCATGTAGCGGTTCTTCCGCCGCCCGGCCAGGTTGCAACCAGCTACCCTCGGCGCCGACACCGATGACGTCACGTCGACATCACCACCGTCACCGCCGCTACCACCACCACCATCACGCCGTCGCCGCCCGTATCTCCCCCCGCCTACGTCCGCCCCTCCGCCGGCTAGCCGGCTGCCCGCCCCCTGCGCACTGCCCGGGGTCTGAACCCGGGGCGGGGCCAGTGCCCGGTGGACAGCGGGAGAGATCGCTGGTGGAGTGTGGGCCAAGCGGAAGGGGCTACGGTGGACCTTGAGCGTGAAGCATCCACGGTGGTGAAAGGCATTTTCTTGCTATCTGCATTTGAGACCCTCTACTAGACAGCTGTGTAATTTAGAGGAGCTGTGGTGCTGTGAGAGTGGTCTGGGTTGGAAAATCCAGCCATGTGTGCCTCGTAACCTTTCAATACATTCTGCAATGTTACATTAATTTGGTTTTTCTTGCTGTGTTAGTCAGGTAGCATCGCTTGGTCAGTGTGTGCCTTTAATTTTGTGTTTTCGCAACATTGCAAGAGTTTTGTGAAATTGTTAAAGTTTTTTTTGTATTCTTTGACAGTGTGTGTGTGTGTGTGTGTCTGTTTATGATGTAAAAATTGAATACATGTAGTGACATATTAATGTGCAATAATCAGAGAGACATATTAATGTGCGATAATCAGAGGGAAAACGAGCTAGTTTACGATCGCATCAGATAAGTTAATGGTTCATTTCATGAACGTAGTTAAAGGAATCGTGAAAATCGATAGTAGCATTGACTGTATAAAGGTGGAAGGCCATCGAAAGGGGAAACTGAGAAGGGGTTTGAGAAAAGGAAGAACGATGGACTTGATAGTTCATGGGGCAACGTACGATGTGGACGGCAATGCAGACAGACGAGTGGGTGCGCAAAGCCCTAAGAATAAATAACAGATGAGAGTATTTGTTTGCTACTTATGAGTACATATGAGTATTTTCGGTAGTAGCGTTTTCCAAATACAAATACAGTAAAACTTGCGAAGGCGAAACGTGTATAATAAGGAAATCTGTCTAAAGTGATCTTAAATTGCGGTCCTACCTATCACAAATTCTACAATATTACAATGCATAAAGCAGAATCTTCTCTAATTCGGAAAAAAATTCTGGTCCCTTGAGGTTAGGCTTTGAGCAAGTTTTATTGTATTAAAAATTACAAAAAAATAATATTTTAATAAGTACATATCTCCGCAATACAATTTTGCAGAATTAATGTTCTAACCATATTTTGCTAACGCTCACACACTAATATACAATAATAATAATAATAATAATAATAATAATAATAATAATAATAATAACAAGATATTAGGATGAGCTTCGGTGTGGATAAATGCGCCACCATAAGCATACGGAAAGGTAAAGCAGAAAAGTTGTGTAAAAATGTCCAAGGCATAGAAGAACTGCAACCTGATGATGCTTACAAATACCTCGGAATACAACAAAATATAAAACTTGACCGCAGTGAAATTAAACACGAGTTTATCGAGAAGTACAAGAAGATAGTAACCAAAATACTAAATACGAAGCTAGCTGGGAAAAACATAATTACGGCCATCAACAGCTGGGCTGTACCTATGCTGTACCTATATAGCTTTGGTATAGTAAAATGGTCTGATGTGGATCTAAATTCATTGGATAGACTTACTAGAGGTCTTCTTACAAAATTCAGATGTCTGCATCCTAAACCTTCCGTTATCCGTTTGTATTTACCTAGAAGAGAAGGTGGTCGAGGGCTACTCAATATTTTTAAACTCTGCAGAACCCAAGAACAAAAAATGAGGGACGCTATACTTAGGTCTCAGGATTCTCTCATGCAGAAGGTGGTGAGTGCTGACAATGGATACACACCACTTAATTTAAGCACCCAAGACACGAATACTACAGTACCAACTTTAAAGGAGGAAATAAAAAATTGGCAACAAAGGATACTTCATGGTAAATTTCCGAACTCTCTGTTGGACCGTATGATTGACAAATATGCGTCCTTGAATTGGTTGAGCAACGGTCTCTTGTACCCGGAAACTGAAGGTTTTGTAGCAGCAATTCAGGACAGAGTAATAAGAACTAAAACCTATGAAAAACATATCTTAAAAACAAATGTTATCCATAAATGTAGAAGATGTAGTAACAATGGAGAGTCTATTGAACACGTAATGGCTGGCTGCCATTATGTGTCACTTTGTCAGAGAGTGCCTATTTAGGCAGGCATAATCAAATAGCAAAACCCATTCACCGAGAAGTAGGAATGAAACTTGGAATGTTGGGGAATAATGCTCCAGCATATTACAAGTATGAACCAGATGCTGTGCTCGAGACGAAGACGCAGGTCTTGTACTGGGATCGGCCTATTATGACGCATAAAACAGTTAATCATAACCGCCCTGATATCCTCATAATAGACAAAGAAAAGAAAACAGCTTCTATAATCGATGTCGCAATCCCTTTGACGCGCAACTTGTGGAAGTCCGAAGCGGAAAAATTAAGAAAATATGAGAACTTGGCAATTGAATTAAAAAACATTTGGAAGTTGCACGAGGTCTCCCATTTCCCCATGGTTATATCAGCTGAAGGAGTTGTCACTAGGAACTTTAAAAGAAATCTGGAGAAATTAGATATCAAAAATATCTTTGACGAAGCCCAGAAAGCCACCCTCCTTCAAATAGGTCATATTGTCAGAAAATTTTTAAATGAGAGACATATAGGTCCGGATGAATTTCCTTCCTGCGCAGTCAGAGCCTAGTCCTATAACATCAGTTGGACAGGTGAAATTTTTCCCTGCTAAAGCAGAGAAAGTGTGAAAAATAGGAAATAATAATAATAATAACAACAACAACAACATAATGCAATAGTTGGAATGAGAAAGTATGTAGTCAGTCAACAAGATGACACTCTAATGAGACAGGTCATGAAATCTGACCGAAGAATGGGAAACAGAGACATTGTTAGTGTAGCAAAAAGCATTGCGAAGAAAACTATGCAAGACACGTCAAATAACACAGACACTGAACTTCTGGTATTACTAAACATGAAATGTGAGACACAAAAAATGTTTAAGAAGTCGTGGAGGGACAAAACCCTCCATGGAAAATATCTAAAAAGAATGGGCAAGGTGCAGATCAATAAAGATCAATCATTTATGTGGCTTAAAAGGGGAAGAATGAAGCCAGAATCGGAAGCAGTTCTAGTAGCTGCCCAAGATCAGGCGTTGAGAACAGCACATTATGATAAAGCGGTCCTCAAAATTTCCCAAGATGATAAATGCTGAATTTGCCAGGAGCAAGTAGAAACCATTGATCATATTGTCACAGCTTGTCCAATTCTAGCAAAGACCGAATACTTAAAAAGACACGACAGGGTGTGTAGTTACTTCCACTGGCAGATCTGTACCGCCCTCGAAGTTCCAAACACGTGCCCCAAGTGGTACGAACACTCACTAAAACCGGTGACATCGGTTGGATTGTGTACAATATTGTACGACCAACAAATTCAAACGGATCGCACGATAACAGCAAACAAACCGGATATTGTTATCCGGGATTTTGAGAAAAATCGTGTCTACTTGTGGATGTTGCTGTGTCTTGCGATCAGAATGTCGTTACCAAGGAGGCAGAGAAACGTCTTAAATACAAGATTTTGGAAATTGAGGTCAGCCGAATGTGGGGCGTAAAAGCACAGGTCGTCCCGATAGTTATCGGAGCTCTGGGATTTGTTCCGCAAAATTTGTGTAAGAACTTGGCTAAACTTCCAGGTCATTCAAAGGACTGGGAAGTGCAAGAAATTGCTTTATTTGGCACAGCTCACATTTTGCGCGAAGTATTATAGAGGCACCGACAGTCCCTAGATCTGCTCCTTAGGTAGCTGGTTTCAACCTGGAGTAGGTTTTATACTCAGCCGACTCATAACATCTGTAGTCGTGATATGGAGCAATAATAATAATAATAATAATAATAATAATAATAATAATAATAATAAATCCTCAATACTTGCGCAATAGTCAGAAAGTTCCTCAACAATAGTATTACTCATGCCTAATACATGTAATCCTGCTTCGACATCGAAAAGGGCCGTTACTTGGCAAGAGCCCGTACGGTTACCTCAATCCTGAGATTTTATCCAGAGACAGAACTGTAATAATAATAATAATAATAATAATAATAATAATAATAATAATAATAATAGTGACTTGATGTATGTGGCAAGACTCGGGCCATCAAGTAGAGAGTGAGAGAGAGAGAGGAATTGATTGGTAGATATGTAGAGAAAGAGTGAGAGTGAGGAGAAGATCGGATATGGCGGCAGGCGTGGAGGCGGGCCGCGCGCGTGCGACGGGGGCGGCCGGGCGACCGAGGGGAGCGACTGACGCGAGTTGCGACGCGCCGCTCGGAGGCCTCGTAAAGCGCGTGGCTTTGTGCGGCGGCGCGGGCGGGCAGTGCGGGTGGTCGTTGCCATCCATCGCGAGGCTGTCGCGCGGCGGCTCCGACGCCTCTCCCTCCCCTTCCTCCCTCCCCTCCCCTCCCCACCCCTCTCCGTGCTCGGCGGCGGCGGCGGGCGCGCGTACGTTCGCGCAAACTTACGGCGGCCTACGGCCTCGCGCCTCCGCCCGCGGATTTGCGCCCCTGTGACCCGCGCGCCCACCCGTCGCGTCGCCCGCGTGATGCACGCCCCGCGCGGGAACTCCCTATAAAACGTCACGCACGCTCAATGGCGGCGCTTTACGGCGCCTGCGACCTTGCTGGGCGGCGCTGGTGCTACTTGGCTTCGTGTCGCTCCAATCGCTTTAGAAAGCTACAGAAAAACTTATGTTTACCAATGAAAGAAAGCACGTCATCTTAAAAACTTTTTATTTATTCCTTCAATCATTTTATTTACACTAAACAATAAAGTATTCAGGAGTCACTCTCTTCAGGCTGGCATTAACGTCCAAGCCCGGATCTCCCTGGTGCGTCACTTGGCACTGCTCCTGTTCCACACGCCTGACTGTGCGACTCCACCGCGTGCAACGTCCGGCACGCAATCTCGCCGTGCGTCACTTAGCACGGCGCCACAGTTTGGCAGTCGCGACGTATTCCGCACGACTACTAGTGCGGCCTCTCTGCGTGCGTCCCTTGACACGCTATCCTGCCGTGCTTCCAGCACGGCCCCTAGGCTGCCCGTCGCGACTCACTCTCTCACTGACTGCAGGCTCTCTCTCGGCGACCCACTCACTCCCTGCTGTGCTGACTCTCGGCGACTCACTGCTGTGACTGCCGTCGCCGTCACCTGCTCCCGCTTATGTAGGGGCGGCGCGGCCCGGGGTAGCCTCGTCTCGAGGCTTTCCCGCTCGCTGGCCAGCGTTCCGCGCCAGCGGGTTCCGTTGCGCGCGGCGTATAGCTGCGCGCGGGCCAGCTTGAAAATGCTGAACACAGCAAAAACTAATATAAAATTTGGTTGCGAGCGTCCGGAAAAAATGAGAAGGTTTTGACTCCACAAAATTGTTCTTCAAAACAAACTAATGAATGTGATAAATGGGAAATTTAAGGGATACATCAAATTATTTACTAAGCCTTTATGGTATAGAAAATTAAAGACGTCCACCAAAAAACTTCATGACTGTGTTCATAAAGGAAATTATAACAGCTAAGAATGCTACTTGGGAAAACAAATGTGACTATGTTGACTAATACAATGGCAATACCGAAGCAAAAGGTTCTTGAGTGGAAAACAATGTGGAAATTACGAAGGTACATCTGTCCCCTGTGATACTGGCAGGATATACGGAAAGATATTGAAATTTTGTCTTGAAAGAGTTTAGAGGTGAAAACAGAAAACATTTAAGCTCGAATCTCGTACACTGAAAATATGTTTAGCATCAATAAAGTTTCAAACAAACACCTTGCATGTAACTTAGAATCTGATCTGGCATGACAGAAATGGAAACTGGGTTACGTGAGAAGTCTAATGACATAAAATTCTCGCAGTACCACTACTACAACTTTTTGACATTCATGAAACGAGTTTGATACTCAAATCGATTTTTATATTAGAGTAAAAACAATAGCCAGCAAAGATTCTCCTGTGCATTTCAAACAACAGATGCAGACAATGACATTGGATGATCACTACACGAATGCCTTTTGATTGTATTAGTACTACGAGGAACGATGGCAAACGTTGCCGTTGCGGGAAATAGCTGTGAGCTTCCGAGGTAGAACTGGGAAGCACGAAGTCACCGCGACAACGGCGACGACGGGGACTCGACGATTGTGCCCCGGGAGTGTCTGAGAGGCAATTTCCAGGCGCTCGCCGGAAGGGTCAGCCGTGGCGAGCGGCCGCACACAGGGCGGCGCCCAGTGCAGCTCCGAGAGAGAGAGGGAGGGAGGGAGAGAGATGCAGAGGGTGACAGGAAGGGAGAGAGGGAGAGACAGGGAGAGACAGGGAGAGAGGGGGAGAGACAGGGAGAGAGAAGGAGAGAGGGGGAGAGAGAGGAGAGAGAAGGAAAGGGAGATGGAGAGAGAAAGGGAGGAGAGAGAAAAAGAAGATAAAAGGAGAGGGAGATGGAAGGAGAGAGAGCAAGACGGTAAGAAAGAAACCCCTGGAAGGCGATATCTGATATGATGGCAGCTTTGGATATAGTAGCGACTACTGATAAAATTGATTGGTTGATTGATTATTTTGTTCCGAGTGTAACTGCTATGGCCATAATTACTAATAAAATGTTGATTTTCCCTTTAAAGCAATAGCATACTCATGCTCAGGTATCCCGAAAAGGAGAGACCTTTGTTTACTTTATATTATAAAAAATTATAAATACTAAGAATGATTAATATTAATTGTTTTAATAATAATAATAATAATACTTTTAATTGATTAATTAATATTTTCCGTTCATTTCCATACTCATTTTCAGAATAAATGTTAAATATTTCCGTTGTAGTAGAGAATGTGAGAGTTTTCTCAGGCTTGTGTCAGCTTAAGATATTTCTTCGATTCCTGCTTGGAAACTGTATTTAACACACGATTCATCTCATTGCCTCAATCTCCTCAAATATAAAACATAATAAAATTGAATTTGTAGGTACAGCTCCGTTTGCTTTCTGATTTCATTACTGCGTGTCACTTCGTAATATTACGAATTCATACACCATCTGAAGCTCAAAAGTATTCAATTTAAAAAGTAATTTAAAAACATTAAAGAGAAAATTTTACTGGGACGTCATAAAAAATTTAATCAGACCTTTGTCACATTAATTAGACTGACACTTTTGCATACACAAAAGTGTACGAAAAGAGCATCTTTTGTTTCAAATATATGAAAAACACTTCTATTAATTTACTTGAAACAGCATCGTTTACGTCCTTATAGATATTTGGCTTGGATTAAGCCCATAAATATTTTTTCCTCTGAAATTCCTTTTGAACTTCGCCCTCCGTCAAGTGGAATCAACGAGCGGTCGCGTTCGTGGAACGCGGGCGCTGCCAATCTTCTAGCCAGAATTCTCTTTGGAAGGGATCTGGAGTGAACATTCAAAATTAAATTGACAATCTCACGAAGCTTTCATGAAATTGACCATACTTTTTACTCTCAGAAACATGAAACACTTAATGTAGTTTGTCTTCATATTCATTTAAGAAAAAGTTTGTTCATTAAACTATGGGAACTATATGGTTCTGGTATTTTTGATTAATTCCCAGGTTCTGAACGCGCGTTAAACGCTCTCTCAGATAGCAGCTGCAACAGCTCTGATGCGACATCGTGGCCTCTGTAGCATCGCTTACTGGAGGTCCTACGGGTCGAGTCCCGACAGTGGCAGATTGTCTTCATTAACTAGATTAGCTGGGTTGAGTTGAAACTCAGCCCGGAGAAGAATTCTAGGGTGATTCTAACCTTGAAGTTTCTTGTATTGAAAAAACTAATTAAAAAATTTAGAATCATTTTTGAGGAAATAATAAAAATGTCAAATGGGGCTTCCTGTAAGGACCACACGAAAAACTCTTGCATCGAGTATAAACTCGATAAAGAGGCAACGCAATGTTCTGTCACACTGTAACCTTTGCTTATAATATTGGTGTAAACTTACTTTTAATGTAAGCTATCATTCGGAGTTTGTATTCCCACATAGCAGCAAGCGGAAAATGTTGTAATAGATTTTTCGCTCTTCGCAGAACTCAGCAATACGAGTACGCTCGCACGATGCACATTTAACCTTACCTCTGGCTACAAAGCTTAGAAGCTTGGTGACAGGCGAAAATGCATACAAATTCATCGAGTTTCTCGAAATAAATACCGCCCTCCAGACTTTTCTAGACTGAGAAAACATCCCATTGGCAATACACTCTGTGGATGTTGCCTTTACTGCTCTCCCTCCACGGCCCGTTTCCTTCTTTGGGTCAGCAAGATTTGAACATTATCGTCTCTTTCGTATTTGAAGGACACTTCGTGAGCCTAAAAATTACGAATCATACGAATGCACGGTTGGTAATAATTCTTGTACTTTGGAAAAAAGGGTTGGTGTTTTTTCTAGTCGAGCAAATATTCTACCAAATAACATTAACAATTGATTCTTAATAATCACAGCGGCGAAAAAATTGCACTTCAACAGCACTGCAACTGTTGTTTTTATTAACTGATATTATTTATATATTCGTTTTAAATGTAATATAACTCTCTTCATATTATAAAAATTGAATGTTTCTCTTCAGATGATGGCCATCATTATTTTAATGTCCATACACTCTTAAAGGTACACTTCAATTCCACATTCTTGTACATGTAAATTAAATGTCTTTAAATTTTCTTAAATTTAAAACACTTTCCTTTCGGTGAAACCAGCTTTCCTGGTGCCGCCTCGAAACTCTATCCCAGGCGTCCTTACGGCTGTGATCAAATTCCAAATTCCATTTTCGGCGTCCACACTTACAGTTCCATGACTTCCATCGTCTGAATGCTATTTGTGGCTACCTGGATTATTTTTACTTCACTAGATTCATTTTTCCACAATTAAATTAATCGAAATATTCACTCAAATAATTGTCATTATTTTACATCTACTCCGTCGCGATTTGTACTGTTGTACTTTCCCGAAATTAAAAGTGAACTTAATAAAAAATTCCTTCTCTGGGCATTACATCGGCCTCCTACCGAGACACAATACGTTCTGATATTTTCCAACAAAAGTACATCATACTTGCAGCTTCACATCCGCCTTCTACCGAGACATTACGTTCTGTCAAACTTTAGTTGAAGTTCATCTTCTTCTTGCGCTCTTCTGTGTCTTCTTTACATTGTTTTGATGGCATGCTCGATGCTATTCTGTCCTTCTCTACTACAACGTGTATGTTATTTTGTCTTCCCAATAACATCCTATTATGAAAATATTTCTTTATTCTATTTACTCGTAAAATATTTTAAGTAATAATGGAAATCATCCTTTTTAATACTTTACCACGTATACTCTATAATACTTTACGAACCCAACGTAACGCGTATTCTTCTATTTACCCTCAATTATTAGATCTACTTGGCGAAATTCGTCATCATATTTTAATTAACCTGTCATTAAGTATCTTTTAGATATTTAGTTTCATTGCAATGCACAATTAAATACCACATACTGTTTTCTTGAATAGTACAAATCCCATCAATATATTTGTTAAGGAGTAATATCATTCGACACCTCTTCCTGAAAAGAAAAATATCAAATCTGTCCCTTCCGTAAAGAAAACTCAGCATTGTATTAGGAAGGAGTATCGTAAGGGCTCACATATGAAAACCGCGCCAAGGCCTCAGCAAGAATTAATCCGGCCCTGACTACACTACTACACAAGTTGGAATTGCATTACTGGCTACACTACCATACAAGCATTGAGAAGCGCCTTTCTTCCGGCTGGGATGCATCGACTCTGATGGAGATTGTAAAGGCAGCAAAACAGAACTTGGAATGATGTAAATGAGAGAGCTGGTAACTGCGAATGTGATACAGAAATTCAGGTTCTAATTTTCTCACTGCATCTGTAAAAAACACAATGGATCCCTCTTGTCAGAAGATTTATGTGAAAGAATCAGTGATCATTGAATAAATAGTTGAGCTTTACCTGTATTGGGCGCGGGAAGAAGCAGGCATTAATTTCGGCAGGAAAATTAGTCGTTAATACTTCATCACCATTTTTAAACGGGAGAATGTTGTGTACTCTTTAAATGGCCGACTGTCGGCACTAGTTTCCAACTGTCTCGAGTTTAAATACAATTGGCGCGGCACGCTAACACACACACACACACACACACACACACACACACTCATGCTTGCTTTCATATGCGAGAACACGACTGCTATGAAATCACTGTTGTGGAGTTTTGGATTTTGCAACAATGCTAGGGCGCGTCTAAATGGAAACCTCCAAGCCTTTTTAAGAAGTTCTAATAGTAATAGGACGGTTTTCCAGGTGACCAGTAAGTACTGCAGCCTGGCGGACTTGTTTGAATGCATGAGCAAACGGCTGAAGATCTGTCGCCAAAGAACTAGTCTCCCAAAGCACCTCGTGAAAGAAGTAATTCTGCTCCTTTCTTCAGAATTAGCGCGCGTAATTTTGGAAAAATGTTGTCCATCTCTAAGGCGCGACGTTCAAAATGTATGTTCTCAGCTAGTGATTAATGTTAAAGGATTGTTATAATATTTTATTTACTTGGACGGCGCCAAATTTGAATCATTTTCGACTGCATATGCCAACAGAGACAAATGGAGAGAGAAAATACTCCAAACCGAAGTGTGAGTCGACGTCGGATCTCACGTTCCAGCGGGGACGAAACCGTCCTCTCTCGAGATATAAAATGCATTTCATTTGTGGAAATAATAACCTCTGTAGTTAACGCGTCTGGAATCAACACTCAGAGCTTCTCCCCTGATACAAGCTGTATTGTTTGGCCTTTTCAAAGTTTACGCCATGCACATGAACGTCTACCACTACAAACGAATGATTTACATGATCGTCGTCAGGGGCTGACACTACATCAACGGCCTCAGTCATACTTATCCCTTACCTTATTCTCTTTGTAAACGATTATGGGATATGCGAAGGATGGGAAATTAAGTATCCAATTTTCACGGGCATATCCGTAGTTATATTTTGCGGCGGACGTAACGTAACACAATAAGGCTTCCCCATTCTTCAAATATCCATGATATTGCGCAAGATTTCAATTCCCGAACCCTTACTCACAAGACGTGATACAATTGGAATTATCAAACGATATAATAATAAATGGTCACCAAATAGGGGACAATTTTTTTATTAGGTGGGGGAGAGCTTTTAGCCCTCTAAGGATCGGTTTTACCAAATTAATTTTTTGTTAGTAGTGGTTAGATACCATTAACGTTAAATTCTCAATGTAATCGTTTTTACATGTGGGTCTGTTTGGCTAAGGATAAAGTCGATTACGTTAACAGCGTTTACTCATTAATATTGAAAGGTACTTGTCATGGTGCATTCTGAGGCGATGACTATTGCACAGTCTTTGCAACTACAGCACTACGCGCGATCTTATACAAGGGGTTGCAATCGATATTTTATAACTTCGTTTCTTCTCTCAGCTATTGATTTGAAATAATATACTGCAATATAGTCAGCAAATGAACGATTGTTTTATGTGATTTCTAAAATTTAAAAAAATAGGCAAAACTATAGCATCTACAAATCTAAAATGCATTTACATATTTTAATATAAGCATTTAAAACAAAAATAACACTTTCACATTTTTATTTTTAACAAATGGAACAATGTTTCTCATAAACAGCACGTTTGTGATATAAACGGAGACCACGCTTGTGGAAAAGACGAGAGAGAGCAGATAACCACGGTATTCTTAATCGGCGTTTAACCGAGAACTTCCAGTAATCACGTTTAAAGTACGCGATAAAACTCGCGCGCAACTTAAACGCGATTAATTCGAAGATAAACAACGTTAAAACATTATCGTGGGTGTTGAAAGTGGCCTTTAGTCTCGCCCAAACTACGTGCCTAGCAGCTGTTTTCCCTCGCGCCGCCGCCGCCCGACTGGCCTGAGCCGGGTCGGCAGCTGCGGCGATCTCCCTTAGGAACGGTCCCAGACGCGGGCGTGGGCGAACGCGGTCCGTTGGAAGCGAGCGGCCTCGCCCACGGGCGGGCGACGCGCCATCGCCCGGGAGACGGCCGCTTTGACACGGAGACCGCCCGCGCCGGTCGCGTTGCTCGCGTCGACGGCAAAGGACTTCGCAAGCAAAAGCGGGTTCCCCGAGGAGTCAAATCTGTGGTCGTCCAAACACGTTCCATACCATAATCAACATCTTCTTCCGGGCTAGGGGGCCGTGGTCTGTAGGAAGTTATACTTCCAAACGTTTCGTCCGTAACTGCGATGGGCATCCTCAGTGGCGATGTCGTGGACGAAGAATCCACTTCGATGGTTACGGACGAAACGTTTAGAAGTATAATTTCCTATAGATCACGGCCCCCTAGCCCGGAAGAAGATGTTGATTACAGCTCCGGCCGTGAAAGCCTACATTGTTATACGTCCTACACCATCAGTGTTCGTCGGGCTCGTGGTCGAGATCGCTAAAGCAGTAGTGACGTGGAGATCCCTGACCGTGGGGTCGCGGGTTCGAGTCCCGCCTCGGACATGGTTGTAGGCGTTCTTCTTTCACCCCCTATCATCATATTGTTTCATCATCATACCATAACTTTACATCCAATAGTGGTCGCTAATGTCTTAGTAGTTAATGCAACCCTAAATAACAAAAAAATACTGTCAATGTTCACTGCGTTGTTGCGTTTTAGTGTGGTACGTTCTACTCATTCAGAGTTACAATCCATTTTCTGATTATGAACAAAGTAAATTTACAATCTATTTTACCATATAATTGGTATATATGATAAAAGTGACAGTTGACAATGAAAAATTACTGTGGGTGAATGTAACCCAGTGGCACATTTCACCGTCTTCTTGCGTCTAGAACAAAATGGATCAGCTTAGTGTTTTTGGTTAGGTTTCAAAGTTGAGTAATGTTCCAAGTTAGAACAGGTGCACGCCTTGGCGTTGCAATATGGAACCCAAAGAATATTAATTTTAATCCATTAATATTTTAATTCGCTCATTTTATTTTGTTAAAAACATTTGCGAATATTTTAATTCATCTTCTTTCTAAAATTTTGAGAATGCATTTTTTTCGTATTTCTTTCGAGATTCCCTCATTTGCAACTTCAAGAATAATCGCAGCAATAAATGTTCACCATAGTCCAACTGAGTAGGACAAATGCTGCAACAGCAATGATTGGATCCGGCATATTTCTACCAGATGTTGAATAATATTCTTTAATTGAGTAATAAATGCTACTCTGTTCTCCAGTATTTGAGTTATTAGGTGGAATACCGTTTCTTTCTATAAAAACTTTGCAATCATACACCCATATATTATATTTTATTTCATATGAAAATTGCCTTATATTCCTTTCTATTTAAGAATATTGTTGTCTTTCCCAAACCATATTCAACAAAAAGCATTTTTCATTGAAAATTCATGTTAAACAACTGAGAATAAGCCTTTGGGGGAAACATGCATTCAATGTAATATATCCCCAAAACCCATCAATATGACATTATATACCATTTTAACTGGAATGAAGTCTATGTAGTCTACGGATGACGAAGAGAGAGAGGAGAAAGGACAAAAACCACATTTCTCATTTGAGCTAAAATCTCCACATTCCACGATTATAATGTAAATCTAGAACACGTGTAAAATTGCCGTGAGTGCAAGCGTGGGCATCCGATAGCTGGAGTTACTAACATATGTGCCTTAGCGAAAGAAGAGACTGCATTTGACTTGACAGTCCAGACCGGCACGAGGAGAAGGGGAACAGCGAGATAAGCGAGATGGCTCAGGGCGGGACAGGGTAGAACAGAGCGGGGAAATGCGTGGTAGAGCAGAAGAGTGGATCGTCAGGAGACATGACGAACCAACACGTGACGGATGTGACCGGGAGGAGATGGAACGGGTCTGCATGGGGCGGGGAGACGGGCTGGCGCGGAGCGGGGTGGTGCAGAGCGGGACGGAGGGGAGGCTGGCTGGGAGTAGCGGGAAGGGGAGTGGCCTGGCGGTGGGATCGGGGAGGTGAGGAGCAGGGTGGGACAGTGAGGCGGGGACGAGTAGGAAGGGTCGCGGAGGAGAGGAATGGGGCTGGGAGAAGCGGGGCGGAGAGGAGCGGGCGGGTAGGAAACGAGGGGGGTGAAGAGGCGCAGGGTGGTGAGGGGGGAAGGAGCGAGGGGAGGAAAGCAGTGGAGAGGAGAGGGGCTGGGAAGAGTGGGGGCTGGGAGGACACGAGCGGGGAGGTCAGCAGCAGGGAGGAGAGGAGCAGGGAGGAGAGAGGGAAGCAGGGGCGGGGAGGAGCGGACGGGGAGGAGAGGGCTGGGAGGAGAGCGGTGGAAAGAGAGGCTGAGAGGAGCGGAACAGGGAGGAGGGGGAAGGAGCAATGCGGTGAGTAGCGGGGCGGGGAATAGCGAGACGGGAAGGAGCGGGGCTGTGAATAGCGGGGTGGGGAGGAGTAAGGCGGGATGGTACAGAGCGGGGAGGGGCAGAGCGGGGAGGGGCAGAGCGGGGAGGGGCAGAGCGGGGAGGGGCAGAGCGGGGAGGTGCAGAGCGGGGAGGGGCAGAGTGGGGAGGGGCAAAGTGGGGAGGAGCAGAGCGGGGAGCGGCAGAGCGGGGAGGGGCAGAGCGGGGAGGGGCAGAGCGGGCAGGGGCAGAGCGCGGAGGGGCAGAGCGGGGCGTGGCGGGGCGGGGCGTGGCGAGGCGAGGCGTAGCGAGGTGGGGCGACGCGGGGTGAGGCGGGGCGAGGCGCGGCGGGGCGTGGCGGGGCGTGGCGGGACGTGGCGGGGCGTGGCGGGGAGTGGCGGGGCGTGGCGGGGCGTGGCGGGACGGGGAGTGGCGGGGCGTGGCGGGGCGCCACTTCGCCGCGCGACCGCTGCCCACGCCCTCATCCGACGGCGCCCGCGAGCGCCCAATTACGCGCACAATGGCAGTGTTTATGCCGCGGAGGGCGCGCCGCGCGGCATTAGCGCACGCGCGCGCGCAAATTCGATTCCTGCATAATTAAGGAGCGCGCTTTTAGCGAAATTTCATTTGCGTCTTCGTAACTGCGTTGCCATCGATTTCGCGTTTGAATCCGGCCGCAGAGACTCGCTTAGCGGAGAAAGAATTTTTCAATCGATGGCCATTCTCTGTAAACCCAACCATTATTTTGCATTGTATATTTTCACGCGGAGAGATTGAATGGTTTTTTTCTACTCAGTATTTTTTACAGTACAAAACGTTTTCGTTTAAGGACAAACGAGTCATAATATTCATCAACACAAAAGTCCGTAAATGAGCTGCTGCAGAATTGTTCACCACAAGTATGTCATACATATTTAAGATGAAACATTTGGAATTTTATAATATGAAGAAAATAGCAGACAAAATATAATATTTATTTATTTATTTACGTCAAAAACAGTTAAAAAACTGCGTATGACGAGCTATGGGGAGAAGTGAATTTTGTGCACGTTTTCATAATTCTGTGGTCTCTATCCTAAACCATATTCTAGTCGAATTTTGAATACAGAAAAGAGAGGTTTTTTTCGAGTTTTGTTGACAAAATATTCGCTCCTATATAATAAAATATATTTTCAAAGGTAAATTAGCTATAAATTCCTGCCCTGAACCCTCATGTTCTTCATGAAAGAATAATACTTTTTGCCGCGATAATATGAAAAACGATAATTTGAATAACTATATTTCCCACTGAATTTCAGAAGACGTGCACAAATATTGAAGTTACATTTATGTCCAGAAGCAAAACAAGGGACCATCTCAGCATTTGCCCAAGGATCAGGGAAACTGGACGAAAAACCTGATCGAGATGGGGGCCATCAACCCAGAAACTGTGGTACAATACTTGTTACAGGTTCTTTAGAATTATACAGTCCAAATGATAAATAATTACATTAACTATCATTGTTAAAATTAATTCTTTCCTTTTTGATGCTCGGTATAGTCTCGAATTGTATAGAAACAGTTATGCAGCAGAAAAGATTTTACTTGGGACTTAAACTTTTCTATTGAATTTAATCGTTTAATGTCTTCTGGCAAAGTGTTGTAGAGTAATGTACATGAATTGTATGTGAATTTTTTGTAGTGAGCTGTTGATACTGCCACCTGGTGAATATGATTACTACGTCGTGTGTTATACTTATAGACATCGGCGTTTGCTGAAAATATATTCCCGTCCTTAAGTAAGTCATTTTTGACAAAAACTACTGATTCGTAAATCAGGAGACAAGGTAATGGTAAAATTCCCAGATTAATAAAGAGTGACTTACAAGAATCACGTGGGTTGGATTTGCTTATTATTCGTACAATTCTTTTTTGTAATCTGAAAGTCTGTGAACTATAAGATGTGTTTCCCCAAAATATTATGCCATATCTCAGGCGGGAGTGAACATTGGCAAAATATACACAACGAGCTGTATGAGGGCTGACGGAATTTGAAAGAATTCTGAACGCAACAACGAATGCATTACGCGTTCCTCTGTAACACATTCCTATCATGTGTAACTCACGTTCTAGTTGTTAAAAACACACTTTTCGAATCTCTTTAAGGTCACCGGTTTTTCTAAAGCCATAATTTAGAAAATATTGCACTTCTGGACCTTTTATCACAATTATTTTGGAGGTATAAATCTGGAAACCTCCATCCCAACCGTCGCATGGGTTGTCAGTAACGCCCAACGTTTTTCGCAATGTGCTTTTTTTTCACTTTGAAAACGATGGATTTAAAAGTGTAGAGAATTTTGAGCGAGTTCAACTGGTATGTAATAATAGTAATTAACGAAACGAGTGTATAAAGAGCGGTATGTTCAAGAAAACGAGCGATGATAGGGGCGAGGTTTCTTATATACCATGAGTGGAATTATACCCCTTTATCTTACACACTGAATGATTTCGTTAGTACAGAAAATTAGTAAAAGCTATCTTTTTGAATACGTATTAATTATTTCTTATGTGTGGGCACTGAAACACTATGAGCACCCCCCTGTTGTGTGTATCATTAATTTTACATATTTCAATTATTTTCCAGTTTTTTTTAAGTCAAAAACTTTTCGGAAAATACCCCTTCCTTAATTGAGGATATAAGATAAATAAATGTGTTTCATTATTTTCTCTTAATTACAAAATATAATATTTTGCGTCGAAAAACTGTTGACTTTAAGAGCAATAGAATAATATAGCAATGTTGTCATGGAAGAACGAAATTAACTTTCCAGTTTATTTGGAAGCAATGCAATATTTTAACATAATATTTTACTCCCCGTTTTACTTTCCCTATACGTATGTATATACGGAGTATACACGTAGTATAGGGAAAGTTATATAATTTATGTATTCTAGGTAGTTGCACACAAAACCTACTAGGATCGCATTTCACAACACGAAAGTTCATAACTCGTCGACACAAGCAATAGTCCCATGTCCATAGATCATTTTCAGTCACTAAATATATTTTATTGCTCGTAATGCACTTTTTTGGCCTGTTCATTTATTTTTATTTATCAGTCTCTAATGAAATAAAATATTTATTTATATTTCGATCATGCATTGTACGTACTATACCGTATAAAATATTATAAAGATTGCATCCTTTCTATGAATAAAGTATTCTGAATAGTTGCAGTTATCGAAAACGTGCATATTTGGAAGTTTTAATATTTGAAGACAGGCCTTTTTAAATTTTATTCTTCTCTACTGCGCTTCCTTTGAAAATAACAATTGTGACTAGAGATTTTCTATTACACTGTTTGCCTTTAAATTCAGAATGTATTTTATGGCATTTCTCTCTTTCTCTTGGTCTCTTCCTCTCTCCACTTTGAATTTTATAAAATTTTATAAAACAAGAAATCTCTTGTTTCCTCAGGCCATAAGGGAGTACGTTTGCAAATAAGATTTTAAGTTTTTGCTTCATGATAAATGGTTAGGTCAAATGCAGCTTTTGTTGCCCTTTCAACGGTTTTATTCCTACAGTTTCATGTAAACTCTATTCCTAGTTTGGTTTGCAAACATGGTCATTTCCGTTGAACGCACGTGTGGACATAACAATTGCATATTCACGTCCTTGGCATCCTTTCTGTCAAAAAAGTCGGTTAGACCTCGGGCGAGTTCGCGAGTTAATCCTAGGCGCACTACACCAGTGACCGATGAATATTCCTTATTGTTCTTTCACACGTGCGCCTGAATTTTATTAAAGAAATGCACGCAGAAATACGGCTCCAAAAATGAACATTATGACGAAAGAAAATATAATTTTTACATCCAAAATTAAGGAAAGAAACTGGGTTAATTTCGAATTTATATTATGTTTTACTATTTAAAAATGTCACTGTTGAAAATTAGGTAAAGTTTAATAGCAAAATTTAAAAATCAAACAGATCCATACGTCAATTAGACCCATACAAACGTTCTGTGCTTGGAAAACCATTGTTATATAGGTGAAAACAGCGTCATTTGGAACTAAATTTGAAATGGTTATGCTCTTAACTTTTCTTTAAAACAAATAGGCATTCACTCAGAGAATTATACTAGTGCATTTCATTCCTTTTGTAAAATACAGTGTTTATTTATTATTTTTACCCCCAAGTACATCCTTCGAGGGCAAAGCCTTCCACCTCTCACCTCTAGGATCGAAAAATTTATAAATATGTTATGAAGCAAACAATACTTTTCATACATATTCCAGCCAGCTGAAGTCCACTAAGAGTATTATTACATGAGAACAGCAACATATCACACACCGATTAGCACACAAAGATCGAGTAGCACACAAGTCGATTAACATAAACATCGATTAGTCTCAACTTTTTTTTTCAATTTTCGCTCTACGGCGACACGTAGGAAATCGCAAGCGTACGTGTTCCCCTCGATATTCCGACTTCCAACTTATAGTTATGTTCAATCAATCCCCGTTAAATTTTGAATGCACGACACAGAATTGCGGCAAGTTCTCTTTGGTATCATCCTTGTTCCCTGCTCCTCGTTTCATCACGTTACATCGTTTACAATGTTGACATCATTTTCAACTATCCATCAATTCATTACACGCCCCTGGAAGGCGAGTAATGTTTAGTACTGGAATCGTTATCAAAATAACACCCAATGTCATCGACCTCCTTCCTGGAAGTTCCTTTCTTTAAATCCACCACTAAGCACTACGCCGTTTCTCAGATCACGCTATCGCCGTTTCTCATTTCCTTTCTTAATTCAAAAGTTTCAGGAATTACATGCACGAACATCTTTTTGTAACCTACCGCGATACATTTAGTCTGAGTTTCCTAAAGTCACGACTGGCAGGGACGTTACTTCCAGGAGCTTAATTAACGCAATTTTCGGGTGGCGGTAGAAAGCGGAGGAGTTTTAATTCTTGAGACGTGCTAGCAAGCAACCCTGCTCAACAGGAGACGAAGCTGATGATTCTGCCTCTAAAACGAAGCTGTCTTCTTGTCGTGTACTGTCCTGAAAATGATAGAAGTTGGACTTTAATTAAAGTATTCCTGGAACTACATTGAACTGATTCTTAGAGGAAGGAAGCTAGCAATTTTGCTGGACGTAAATGTATTTCATTATGCTCCGTTTACGTCATTGTACACAGAACGGATGGATGGGTTTTTAATTTAATTTTCTGCATCTTCTAGAGGTAAGTTCTTGTGCCCCAGGAAAGTATTTTTGTAAGCACTTTATTAAATAAAGCATTTTTAACCCTTGAAGAACAATATGAAATAATTGATATTAAATGTATTTTTGAGTGACAATACTCGTGCAAATTTAAGTTCTCGTGGTTTTCCCTCTTATTCAGACAGGAGAGTTAAAATAATATGAACTTATCAGTAATGAAACGAGAAGTATGTTTTTTCAAGACGGCACGTTTCCAGGTTTTGTGAAAATTTCGGTTTATGAAACCGACCTTCGACCTTCAACATTTTAAACCTTCGACCTTTAACATTTTTATGGCAACTGAGCCATAATGTAGTCTGTGGAGTTTATACTTCTCTTTTCGGTCATTTCTGTAACTCAGCGCTAACATTGTTTCTTCAGCATACACACAGCGGAGGTCGCTCAGGTCGTTATCTGATATCACTTCAGTGCCTCTGACCGGGAGGTCCTAGGGTTCGAGTTCAGACGGTGGAAGTATTTTTGACATTAGGTAGATAGTCATTTATGAGTTAATGTCTTTGCTCAGGGAATATCTTAAAACAAAGTGAAGAGGCTTATTTAACTGGAAGTAGAAACTACCTGGAAAGACAATAGTGCCTTGACCTGTCTTAAAATTATCTTCTTTCAAAATGTCTTGTCTTCAGTACTGTAATTAAATTCTTTCTTTAATAACTGTAATTTAATTTTATTTTAATAACTATAATATTTTTAATACATTTTATAAATAAAAAGTATAATTTAAGGTATCGATATATCAATTATCTACCAGGGAATAAAGTTTTCAGCAAGATTGATTCGTGATTTGATATTCACACGACAGTTCACCAAAGAGAAGATATTCAGGGCAGCTGGCGATTAAGGATTCACCCGAATATTTACGGTGCTCCCGAAGTGAAGAATTTTCCCCCAAGAATCTGGTCGACTACCAGCAATCTTCTGGTCTTCTTTCTGGACGTTGAAATGATTTTCAAGTTAATGTTCTAAATCTTAATTAAACCATTTACACTGTTCACATAATATAGTGACTCGCGAATGACTCAAGTACGAAATGTTTGGCAGTTTTCGTGGATTTCGACTAATAAGCCATTTATTACATTTCCCAGTCATTTTTCAAATATTTTCCGTTAATTTCATTCAACTTTAATACCACTTTAATGGCACTTGTTCGAATAATATTTACGAGATTCAGCAAATTCTCTACACAATTGCTGAGTAGCCGATTCGATTTCTTCGTTCAGATTTTTTAATGTCAACATTTGAAGTATATAATCTAAGGTTCCTTTGACGCCACTCAGTGCCACTGTCGGTTCGGTCGATTTTGCGATAACAATTCAAAAAAGATTTCCTGGTAAAGAAGAGTCCAAACCAAAAATTTGCAGGCTGAGTTCGTTTGAACGAAAGGAAGAAGCCTTATCATCAGTAACATACCCAAAGACTTGCGTTCATCTGAACTAGTTTTGATCAAATTTTTACGTCAGTTTTGTGCCTTTAGGGCATTTTTAAAACAATTAAGATCATTTTATTGATGATTTTTGGCGATGTTTTAGGTTATTAAAATCCGCCCACTAGTAATCTCTCTATATTGAATATTTATTCTATTGGATTTAACCTTAATTATACGCCATTATACAATTATGTACATCATTAATCAATGAAACAGTCAGATGAATGCAGTTACTCAAAAACATAAAAAATTACAAAAACAGAAATAACAAAAACACATTAATTACAAAAAACATCACAAAACTAACAAAACTTTTAGTGTATTTACATTACATGTTCACAGGTCATGTGTTACAATGAGTTTTCAAAAACTATGACTTTTAATAGCATTCTATCATAATTATACGCCAGTATACAGTTATGAAATCATTAATCAATGTAATGGTCAAATCAATACAGTAACTCAAAAATAGAAAAATTATTTTAAGAAAGCTTAGTAATCTCTCTATATTACAGTGCTAATATCTCTATATTTCCGTGTAATACGTGGTACATTCGCCCCACGCATTCTGCGCGCAATGGGGGAGGGCGGGGGAAAGGCGGTCGCCGACCGCCTGCGCCTCGTCGTCTGTCAGCGAAGCGCAGCACCTGTCCGCCAGTGTATTTGCGCAGCGCGAACGCGAATTTGCAGCGCCATCGCCGACGCCGACGACCATCTGCGAAAACAAGCGACAGACGATGCGCGCGCCCGCGCCTGCATCGAGCTCCCGAGCGACTTTCGACAGTCCATTGTCAATCGCCGCCTGGAGCTCAAGAGCGAACGTCAGAACTACGCATCAATGTTTATTCTTCAAGGGAATGGTTTCGTCTCTAGCTGGTGCGCGCGCGTGCGAGTGAAATCATATGTGTGTGTTCAAGACAAATGATGAGCGACAGCGATGGAAGAAGGTGAGAGAGCGCAAGATATTTGATTGATTGATTGATTATTGATTCCAGGCACGTAGTTTAGTGCATTTTTTTCTCAGGACGTGGCGGTGATATTCCCCCGCCGACCTATGGTCGGCTATCGGGTTTTTTCTCAACCAGGTGTCTCCCATCAGCAGGGCACAGCTCCAGCCGGGATAAGCCCTAAGCTTTCAACCGAGCTACCGGCATATGTGGTGGTGTAGTGCATGTGCATGTGCATGTGCATGTGAGTGTGTAAGTAAGGGGTGTTGATAGGAGAAGGAAGGAGAAGAAAAGATTGCGCGGAAGAAGAAAAGACGTTTCTTGGTTCATTTGTTAGAGTACTCATCTGACATTCACCTAGCATGAATCTCCAGGTCACAGGCACTGCAAGGAAGAGCGAGAGGGAGGAAGAGAGAGAGAGGGAGGGGGAGAGCGGGAGGGAGAAGGAGGGAGAAAGAGAGAGTACCCTAGTGATCGAGGAGAGTTGATGAGAGACGTGTGGGAGGGACACGGGAGAAGATATTGTAAGAGAGTAAGGAAAAGAAAAAATTATTGAGGGAGGAAGGAAAAGGAGAGAAATGAGGAACAAAAAGGGAAAAGGAATGAATATTCAAAGAATTTAATTATTGCTCTTACTACAATTTGACCACCATTCTAGGAGAAAAATCCTCATGCTTTCCAAGAATTAAGAAATCATACGGCCATGATGTCAAAATAGTAATTCGCTTCCACTGTAACCCACTCCACCATCGTCAACCTCCCTCCCCACAACAATCCATAAAATGATCAATCAGAAAAAGACGATCAGAAGTCCAATTTCATTCACCTCAATTGTAAATAGTGAAATATATGTTGTATGGACTGCGTCGTTTTCTGAAACCATCACACGTAAAACATTATGGCTGATCAGAGTATAAAAATAAATTTAGTAAAATATTTAGGCGGTATATGTTAAAGATAAGCACAATTTCATCTATTGACTTTTTAAAATGAATGGCCATTCTCGTGCGATAGCTCAAAATTACTATCAGTAGTTGTTATTAACAGACCATTTAATAAATAGTGTTTTTCTACACATTCCCTTTTTGCTTTCTGGTTTAATTTATTGTTAGATTTTCCTGAATTCTTTCGAGGAATTCATTGTCGATAGATATGTGTCGTTGCTGTTATTCGTCCGGTGAACAACTCCTCCGTCTTGGAGGACAGCCAGTTAGAGTTTGAAGGAAAAGAAAATCGGGCAGTGCACTGACGCTAAAATGGCCGAAGCATTTGTTGTTTCCAAAAACATATCAGAGACAAGCTGTGTACATTGCGAGGAATTCGTGTATTATCTGTTTCAAATCGAATTAAATAGAATTTCAACAAATGTCACAGACAATCTTTGTGTACCAATCTATTTCCATTTCGCACAGTATTCTACGAAACGAAACTCGCAAGCACGTATGTTAAACTCCTGATCTAAAATCGTGTATTTGCGATGCCTCAAAGAATTACACCGCTTCTTGCACGAAAAAGCAAAGTTGATGTCAGCGAAATTCAGCACTGTCTTTCTCGGGTGAGCCCGTCGACATGGTATTTGCATAGAGCTAGTCATTTAGAAGAGCCGGTGCTACTGTGGAAAAGCAAACGACAAGCTACACGTTTTCCACCTGCTGCTCTTCCTGATATCCAACTAATTGGTGACGAAAGGACTGAATAGATAGCTTGTGAGGCAACCACAAAGAGATGTCGAAGTATCAATAGTGAATGGTTTCAATCCGAACGCGTGTGATCTCAGTTTATTTTCTCATCAATTCGTATATTTTGATCTTCAAGCGGCGTTTGAATGAGGTTACAAAACCCGGAACCACCAGAATTTGAGGTTACGTCTACCCGTCATGTAATACAAATTTGTGGAATGCATCGTTGCTGTGAATTGTTGGAGAGATTGGTATATAATATAATGAACAACAGGAATATGATGTTTTAGTATCGCTTTTTACAGCCAAGTAGCCGATGATAATTTCTTGGCAGTAATACCCGGCTTGATCGATCTTGCTATCTCGTGATCGAAAAGTACTTACGATAAAATCGAAATATAGACAATTCCAGGCAGTTTAATCCATCTTAGTTATTTAAAAGTATTCATATTTTGAATGAAAAAGTATTTATAAAATTGGTTATTCTGAATTATAAATTTTGAAAAAGGAAGAATCGTTTAGCTGCAAAAGAGTGTATGTTCGCCTTTTTTCTACACTTATTTCTACCACTACTGTTGAGGATAAGCGCATTTCAAAGTGCATTTACAATTTTTATTAACAAGGTGTATTTCAAATTTTATCAGCCATTCATTTTGATGACTACTTAGAAGTTCATGATGTAAGATTTAGAATGAATTACAAAGTGAGATCTATTATATCCAGTTAACTTTCATTCATTTTGACGTGTTAGGAGGAATCAACTTCAATGTATTAACTATCTACTACAATCTGCTTTACCAATCTATCACAAATCTTGACTGAAGATCTACTACCTCGGACTCTCATATCCATGAAGTGAATCGCAGACATTTACATTGCCTTTTCACTCCGCAACAACGCTTACTTCGTAAGCAAAATAAGCCTCTCATCGCTAGACCTTCGAGCTCGTGCGTAGATTTAAATAACCCTCGGACGACCAGAGGCCCGAGGTTATACGTGCACCCCAAGTCAAGGTTATCTTTTTACGAAAGCTATTTCTCACTACTAAAAATGCTTTGTTTCAGATTTGAGCAATATCTGACTAGATACTCAATCTTAAATAATAATCAAATGATACCAGAGAAATATTTCAGGAGTGGATTCCACTTTTTGTAGTACATTTTGTTTTTATAGTGTGTCGGGAATAAAATATATTTCCATACTTTTATTTAGAGTTCACTACTTCATATTAGTTGTTACAGTTTTTATTGTCAAGAGACATTAAGGTCAGAACGTAAGAGATTTTCTTTAAAAACTGTGAACGGTTTATGAAGATTAATATAAATAATTATGCACTCTCTGTATCTGATACCATATTGACAACAATGATTTTGATGCGGTTTTTTTTACTCTTTAAGCTAGAAAAGTGATGATGCTTAGAATTCTTAATGACTAATGGTGTTTATGGTGTCTGAATGATTAATAGAATTCTTGATGTTTGATTCAGCTATAAATTTGTAAACTATAAAATTTTGTACCATGCTCCATTGGCGTTACCCATGAGATGACTTCTGCTCTCTTGGACCAGAGGCTGTCGAGATTGGAAGTGGCCATTGAGGCAAAAAGCATCTAATTAACGCCCTAAATACATAAATATTCGAACAAATATTGAAAGTAAAATCATAACTACGAGAATTTTGCAGCTTAATTTACAGGGAAGCAAACATTTTACAATTATTGGAATTATATTGAAGGCTTGGGCCTTTCAGGGGGGAAGATTTTTCTAAACAAAATCACACATGTTTTCCAAACAGTAGCAAACACATCGCTCAGGAACAACAAATTAAGTACTCTCGTCTAAATTAAATGTTAACACTAGATTAAGTGTTAACAAAAGTAGTCTTCAGGAAAACATTAACAATAACTTGGAATATTATATAAACACATACAGTACAGCATTTCCTTACACATTGAAAATATCAAATAAATTGGTTTTATTATGCAATACCTAAATAGAAAATATTTCATGGTAGGCGGGCCCTTCCTCAAAACCTTGAAGCTTTGCTATCGCTTGTTGTCAGTGGTGACGTAATCAGTGGTGCACTGAATATGAAAATGGAGTTGGTATGCACATTAAGAGAAAATATATACATAATGCATAACACAGCCCAATATTTGCATTTTTTCAGTCAAAATTTAAAATGTTTCATAACTTTTGCATTTTTCTGGGTTGATGGTATTTAACAAAACTACGGACACGTTTAAAACCACCAGACGATGCAGTTTTTTCTTCCAATTTCTGTGCGCATTGAAAATTAATAATGACAGGTGCCTCATAACACATCTTACAAAGAGAGCTTGAAGAGAGGTCAAAAATTATTACTTTTTGCTAATGTCTGTGTAATAATTACATAAATACATGTGACATTAACCTAATTTTTAGCTAAACACGTATGTGAAAATGTTTGATAGGTTCACAAATATCCTTGACAGTGACAGAACGTGACATGCCGATCATCTGTGCATAAGAAGTTGCCTAAAATTCAGGGGGAAATGTTAATTCCATTATCTGAAACTGCATGGGTAAAAAGCTACATCTTCTTGGGCAAAAGTAATTATTTTCGACCCTTTTACATGCTGTAGAAGTTTTTAACATTGGTTCTAGGATATACTGTGCACACAACAAAGCAAGGTGATATGATTCAATGAAAGTACGTTAGTTCACAACATAACAAGTGCGGAAAGTAACAGTTCATCTTATTCACTTCCTTATAACACATAAATGAGAGGTGCTATTTCTATAGAACGTAAAGCAATCGATCAAGACTAATTACAACGGCTTATTGCTCCGAGGAGCATCCGCTAGCTGCATCTCCGGGCACCTACCTCTCCAGCGGAGGGGCCAATTCCCACCCATAATCCCCCAGGGGGCGAACCCAATTCGGTGTTATGCAGAGATCTCATTCCCGATTCGCTTCACCCGACGGACCTGTTCCTAACACTGAAGAGACATCTAATGTCCAAATATTATTCATTGCAATGCCTAATAGAAATTTTTAGTAGATGTGTGTGTGGCGTTACCGTGTTTACGAGATATACAACGCTATACTCGGGGGTTTTCAATTTAATGTAACAGGTAAACTAACAATGTCTTAACTTTCATCCTCAAGGAAATAGAGAACTAAGATTAAACCATCTCCTACATCATAGAAGACATCATGCATCACTACATGTACTTTGAAAACTAAAATCGAAAGAATCCGAATATAAATTCAAGAATGAATTTTGTATGACCCAGGCAAATTTGTTGTATGATGTTCAAATGAAGTACTTCGGATAATTTTCGTGTGAACTTGATAATGAAAACATTTTTCATACTACTGTTGAAAAACATTTCTTTAAAATTGGTTTATATAATATGTAAATTGCATACTTTAATTTTTCTCTTTTATAAATGTTTTATTTTGCTCTAAGGAATTACCTCAGCAAATTAATTGTTTTTACAGTTTCAAATAACTTATTTTAAGTATCTATTAGTATCATTGCACAGAAATGCACAATGTTATTCGTAAAATTGCGCTGAATGAAAGTTTACTGGTTAAAAAATTACGGCTTGTGTCTGGAAACTTGACAAATCACGATAACATTCGCACCAGATCCGTCAAAATTAGAGTTGAACAATGACGGTACTCAAGGTACGAAAAACTGCAATTTGAGGATTAAGGTGATATTGCCATAACTTCGACATCACTTTTTATTTCAAAATTCTAAATCTGAGTAAAACATTATCATTTGTTGTCTTCCTAATTAATAGTCACATATTACATACATAACTCATAGTCACATGCTTATCTAAACAGCTTTGCTTCTAATTAAATGATAATAATCCAAAGAGTATATTTGGAGAGCTCGCTTTTGGGCTAATATTGTATAGTACATTTGAAAATTGGTACAGGTTTTTTTCGCCCACTGAATATTAGAGGGAAATGTCAAAACAATTACCAAGAGAGGACAACAGTTGTTTGAAAATGTACTAATTTTTGTGTTATTTGGTTTCAGAAATATTGAAAAAAGAATTGTAAAGGACGTGTTATTTCAGATCATGTTACATTAAAATATACAAAGTTTGTGTATTGGTGATGAACATTCAAAATCAAGTAAGTAGTAGAATGTTTGATCTGATACAAAATGTCATCTCATAGTGTTGAAATATGTCTTTATGTATCTCAATTAACATGTGGAAGACAGTAATAAAATTGTTACGATAGCTTTGAGTTAATATTGATGTAATCAAAATATCATCTCAATGTATCTTATTCCGGAAACCAATCAATTGAATAAAACATCCAATTTACCTAAGAAATAACAATTTCCCTGTCTTATAATGTGTCAAAAACGTTCATTGCTATTTACAATAATTTATGCAGAAATGTTTTCTTCTTCATTTTGTCGCAGTTACTTTAAAGTTTCATTTCAAGATTGCTTTATTTTTTTTCTTTTCCTAGTGCAAAATTGCTTCTCCAGTTTCTTTTTTTTTGTTTTTGCAGAATTATTACATATTTTCCTCCCACTACCTTCAACTCAATTGTTTAACAGAAGGATCGAAAACATAGAGAAGATAATAAATCACAAATATATCCAGCAACAAGCTGTTGAATTAACATAATAAAGAGAACTGAAAAAATGTATTATCTTCCTTAATTATCATCGCCATGTAATTTTTACCGCCACAGACTTTCAGACATTTGTATTTTCTTTGCAATGAACTAATTAACACTATTAATACCTGAGATAATATTTCAAATATATTCATATTTTTTATATTCCATATGTATTGCAAAATTACCCTGTATTAAATTGAATCCTCTTCTTTGAGACTTTTTCTAATAGCTCATTTAATATTATTTTTCACACATTTTTAATTATTGATATGATTCATTGCACTGATGAATAGAAGAATACAAGCCCTTTATTCTACGTGTAATACGACATTCCACGTGCAACGCGACAGCGTACTATTCGTAACATGCATAAGCCATTATCACGTGCTAAAACAAATGTACATTTTCTGCTTTCGTGCAGTGTCGAGAGATATACAGCCAAAAACTGCAGAGTGCGAAGAAAGTACGCGAGAAAAACATTACGCTTTAATCAAACTCTCCGATAATACCGAGTAGAAAAAGGCGGCGGGCGGCGAGCAGCGACAGCGGTCGCCCGTCCGCCCGCAGATTTACTGCGCCTCCGAGAGAAAAACAGCGCGAGTGGCGCCAGCCGCTCCCCTTCAAGGCGGCCCGCCCCGCCCCGCGCCCCTCTCTCCGCCACGCCCCGCCACTCCCCGCCCCGCTCCGGACCCACACGACCCTCGTTGTAGGAACCGCCAACGCATCCTCGCAATATGCTTTTGCCAACGCCACCCCCAAAGCTACAGCCACCGTCCGAAACATCGCCAACACCCCAACCAACGACAACATCCCAGCCACCGTCATCACAACAGTCTTAGCAACAGTCATAGCCAACGCTCCCATCCCGTCATCGACGCAGCAACCATCAACGCATCCTCGCAATACGTTTTTGCTAAAGCCATCGCTAAAGCTACAGCCACCGTCCGAAACATCGCCAACGCCCCAACCAACGACAACATCCCATCCATCGCTATCACCCAGTCATCGCCAATGAACCAGCCACCTCCAGCGCGTCAGCCATTGCCACTGCCCGAGTCGTAGCAAGGCCCTAGCCCCTGCGAACGTACCTTTCCCACCAACGTCCCAAAATCCCATCGAACGCCAAAAGCTCCAATCCCCACCAACGTCCAACCCCTCCGTCTGCACCCAACCCCACCACCTTTCCAGCAACCGGCAACATCCCAGCCCGCTCCTAACCCCAACCCACCACCCCATCCCAGTCACAGTCATCTCTCCAGCAAACTGCAACGTCTAAGCCTCAGCCATTGCCTACGCCCCGAACCCCGTCTATGTCCCAGTTGCAGGCAACGACCTAACTCCCACAAACATCCCAGTCACCGTCATTGTTCCAGCCATGATTGATGCCACAGCCATCGCTTAAGTCCCATCTACTGGAAATGAATTCTCGCCCGCTATCGTCTGAGAATCCCATAACATCCCTATCCTCGGCAACTCCTCCGCTCAAAACACGTCTCCCCACTCCAAGGACACGTCACTACTTCCTCCCATCTCCATTCCAGACGACAGCTCTGAAAATAATCTCGACAAGACCCTCACTAACGCTGGCCATCAACCTAGCACCCACAACCACTACACTTGCATCCGTTCCTGGATCCGATTTCCCCGTCCACGCCTTGGCGAGTAACACCCTGCGCTGCCTTCGCAATCGCACACATCCGCACTCGCATGTTGCGTTTTGCCCCGCCTCTACATTTGTAACCCAGACGTAATTCGCTCGTTTTCACTACCATTTTCATCGCCGTTTTGGCCTCCGCCTTCGCGCCACGCCCACTACCGACCGCCGCTCCCATTCCCACCACTTACAGATGCCTCCATCCATACTACTGCTTCCGTCGTTTCTTCTGCCTCCTCTGCAGTCCACGCTAGCGTTCACAGCGCCGAAAGTCGGCACACAAGATCGTTGTTGCTTTCGCCTCTGCCTGAATGACGCCCTTGTCTCTGCCACTGAATGTGGGCTTCCGCATCTGTATCTTGACTTTTTCACAGTTTTTCTTCGCCCAGTTTACACTCAACCGACACTCCCATTCTAGTCAACGCCAGTGTTCTTCTTTTCCCTCTCAGTTCAGTTCATCAATCTAATGCCCCCACTATTCTCTGTTTCCGCCTGGGTCTGGTGTACATCTATCTGCTGCCTTTTCACCACACGCCGCCTCTTCCGGCCTCTTATTCACTTCAAGAGCGTCTTGCTCGTACGTGTTCCCATTTATCCCTCGGGTATTCCCAATTTTATTCTACTCACTGAGCCATTATTATTTTTATTTTTCGCTTTCTCAAAAACATCTTTTCAAGAATATTTATTTTATACGGAACAGTCATCTTAGAACCAAGCAAAAGTGCAACTATAACATCCTAATCATATTTTCCCGGGGGTAAGTGTACGTGACTTTTTTGGTGGGATCAGCATTTCGATGCTGAATCCATTTTCCACCCCACGATTGATATTCCTGGAGGGATGAAGTTCAAAATGATGACTATGAAGGATGAATGTACAATAAAAAACATACAGAAATACATAAACTACATGTTCCGTGCGGGAATCGAATCTGTGACTGTTACGTGTATCGTCTGCAAAATGTGATTTGGCAGTATAAAAAAAAAGAAAAGTAGCATATGGAGGAATCTCTGATAGCTTTATATTTATATATTTGGAGGACCAGCAGACTGTAAATTAAATGATACACATAACACATAAAATTAATGGAGCTGTACGGTATTGCATAGATGGATGGAATATGATAGGGCAAAAAAGAACAACATTAGCTGTAATAAAAAATAACAAATATTTAATTACTAAAAAATTTAGTTAAAAGGTTAGTAAACAAACAAAAAAAATATTAAAAAACAGTAAGATAAAAAATTGATGTGAAAAAAAGTAATGAAAAGGAAATGAACAAAAATGATTGAAAACAGTAATCCTGAAGTTAGAAGTTGCCAAAAATTAAAGTCTTTTCTTGCGTTAAATTTAAATAGATTTAAAGAGTGCACTCAAGTAGATTTCTGATGCATCAGAAAGAAGTTTGAAATAAGTAGTCACTTATCCGTTGGAGCTCTGGTGGGTGTTTCTTGCAGCAGATGTCGGTCGAGAGATGTTGCAGCAGCAGGAGATTGTTGACGGGGATGGCGCAGAGTTGCGACCCCAAATTAAAATGTTGTGCAGAGCAGCGTCTTCTAGCAGATTGCAGTAGGCAACTAGGCGTTGCACCGCATATTGTAAGTAAATGCTAGAGAGCCGCTTCTTGCAACAGATTGCGGTAGGCAAAATAGATTTTGCACCGCATACGAAAGTACGTCTGACCTCTGCGGAGGTTGCCACAAGAGTCCTTGTTCTCGTCAGATGAAAAATTTTTGAAGACTGGTCGGTCGAAATGTTGTCCTTTCGTGACACACAGGGGCGCTAGTGTCAATTTGCGTGTGTGTCTGAGGGCTAGCGCTGTTGGGGAGATGGCGAAGCTTGTGCACGCACTCAGCGCGCACGCATGCCCTTGGAGCCGGAGGGACTCGGACAGGAAGTTGCCAAAAAAAATGCGCCTGGAATAACACCCTCCGGCACGTTCGCAGTCGCCACCCCAATGGGGGCGGGACGCGCGGAGGGTGGTCCAGCAGGGGTGCAGGGGTCCAGCTGGGCGAGGCAAGGACTGCATTCCTGCGTACGACGCCACTCCGACCGATTTCAACTCACATATTTTTCAACACACTACACTGGTTGTTCAAATAATTGAGTATAAAGAATTGTGCTGCAAGAGTCCCCTGGGTGCAAGGAAATAAAAAATTCAATAAATAGTTTTAAATTGGGACGTAACATACTGCCCGCCCAAATGGCACGACACAGGAGTGTCATTTGTAAAAAAGAAATAAAATAGAGAATTTTAATAAGAACAATGTGAAGTCCCAATGATAAAGAAAACTATTCTATCTTATGAAATAGGTAAGGGAGCTAACTTATGAATTGTACGTAAAAATGTTCCAATCGCAGTTCGAACGCGAACAACACGAGCTCTATTATCACGCCCTGATGCAAGAGTATCATTTAGCGATACACCTGTGCCTATATTTCGCTGAAGCGTCATATACTACGCGTAATTTCCTGTTTGAACTAGATGGTTTCAGAATTGGATGGTGAGGGATGTAATAGCCAAAATTATCCATGGAGTTGGAGGTCACTTCAACCATATGACCCAAGTTTTCATACTCTTTCATGAACTCTATATAGTTATGCTTGAGTTCCGGATCTTTCTGAAGCCTGGTTTCCAATGACAAGAAACGCCGTTTTGCCTGTGATTGATTTGTGCCTAAATTCGGTGCATTTAATTTGCGAGGGAGTTTTATGATATATCTACCGTCGCGATCGCGAGTGGTAGATTCGCGAAAGAAATCTTCGCAATGTTCATTTCTTGGAGAGGAATGTTTAGCCGCAGGCAGTTCCTCTAATTGCCAAAACTTGTTTAATTCCAACTGTGTTTCCTCTAATTGTCGTGATTAGAAGATATAAATGCCGAGTAATGACTCGTAGATTGTTTTGATTCCTGCAAACACGGTAGACGACCAGCTATTAACCAGCCTAACAAGGTGTTCTGCATGACAGGTTTTTCAGGTCCTAATGAAACATTTCCCGTAGCCAGTATTGAGTAAAATATTTCCGAACCTAACAATAAATCGATGGACTTAGCATTAGCGAAATGCGGGTCCGCCAGAGTCATGTTACTCGGAATATTCCACGAAGATGGATCTAAATCTACCGTTGGTAGTTGAGAACTAATCTGTGGTATAACGTAAGCACCTAAGTTGGTGCGCCAATTCGTGGCGCTGGCGCCAACTTCAAGTGATACCTCGCGAGTAGCTCGTGTCTGAGAAGCTGCTATGCCGCAGATATTTATAGAGGCATCAAAAGTATTGAGTTGAAGTCGTTCAACTAAAGATTCAGTAATTAAATTACAATTGGATCCGGAGTCCATAATTGCCGTGCACTGCACGTAAGATCCGTCCTTTTTCCTTATCTGCACTGCCGCGGTGGCGAGAAGGCATCGTGACGTATGAACTGCAGGCAAAGTGCAAAACGATATCTTAGAAGAATCCTGCGACTTTACCTGAGCTTCAATGTGTTCCGAGATTCCAGCTGAGGGCGCGGAACTCGTGGTGTTCATGTCTGAACACGCGTTAGCATTAGCTGACATCACGTTTTGATTGCGTTTGAGGCTTACTGGAAATTTATCACCTAAATGTAGCAACGTATGATGACGTTTGTCGCACTGACGACACGTTCCCTTTGAACAAGTATGACCAGGACTATAATATTTTAAACAATTTCGACATAACTTCTTGTCAGTTACTACTGCTATCCTTTTCTGCGGGCTCATTTTGTTGAAATCAGCACATAAATAAATTGGATGTGGGCCGGAACAGCAAGCGCAATTACTGGTACCCTGTTTTGAAGTGGGGCGTGATGACGATGACCCTTGCTTTAGATGTACTTCGACATTTACTTTATTAATATTAACTAGATCTAAGATTTTACATCTTTTTTCAAGAAATGTGGTCAGATCGTTAAGGGAGGGCATTTTATCAGTGTTAGATGAACCTTCCCATTCACGCAGAGTTTCCAGGTCTAGAGACTCTAACAACAACTGAGAAATGAGCAATTCATCAAGAGGTAGTTCATTTTGAATTACCTTCAGCGCATTGTAATTAGTCACAAAATGATCTAATAAAGCTCTTAAAGACTGAGGTGATCCTGCTTGTAATTCAGGCGGTTTTAGAAGCTTTTTCAGGTAGCTAGATATTATCAACCGGGTGTTATCATATCTAGTACAAAGCAGATTCCATGCTACCTGAAAATTGAGGGCTGATGCCGGTAGACTACGTAGCAATGAAAGAGGTTCCCCTTCAAGAGCAGTATTTAGGTGATGAAACCTTGCGACATCTTCTATAGTGGTATTTTTTATAATCAAGGCCGTAAAGATTTCCTTGAAATTCGTCCAATTCGCAAAATCTCCATTGAATTTAGGAATAGAGATTTCCGGTAACCTGACTGATTGTTGTGTTCGAGAATTTGCAAAAGATGAGCACACATGCTGTTCGTTGTTAACAGAATTCTCCGAAATTTGATCGGAGTGATGATTGTTCTCACTGAGAATAATCTTAATCTGAGCTAAGAGAGTGACGTACTCGTCCTCAATATTTTCGTATTCCCTAAAGTCAGAATCAGAAAATTCAGATTGCATTGATACTTGAGCAAAATTGTTCATAAAGATTAGTGAGCCGAGTCTGTTTTTCTATCAACACGTTATAGGATAGCCTATCTTTAATTTCATAACTACGCAATGCGTTCATTGAGGAAATTAATAATTTTTTGAAATTATTTCTTTGATGCTCTTGTTGAGTGGATTCATAGCCTGCGTGGGGGTCTAACTGCCTATTTTTCTTTGGACCCATTTTGATTTGTTAAAATTTACAACAAAAAAAATAAGAGGTTAAAATAAAACCTTCTATCACCCAAAACAAAAATAATGTCTTGCCACGATAGCCCTGCACGTCAAGGGGGGACTTGCAGACACAATTCACTGTTACGATGCGTAATAACAATTATGTGAAAATGAACACTTATCACTACACACGAACACAATTTTGTTTGCCCTACAAACACATCCAAATGCAATACAATACAACGTATTGTCTAATAACTGGAAATAAATATCCGCGAACGGAGGACCAAATATGTTACGTGTATCGTCTGCAAAATGTGATTTGGCAGTATAAAAAAAAGAAAAGTAGCATATGGAGGAATCTCTGATAGCTTTATATTTATATATTTGGAGGACCAGCAGACTGTAAATTAAATGATACACATAACACATAAAATTAATGGAGCTGTACGGTATTGCATAGATGGATGGAATATGATAGGGCAAAAAAGAACAACATTAGCTGTAATAAAAAATAACAAATATTTAATTACTAAAAAATTTAGTTAAAAGGTTAGTAAACAAACAAAAAAAATATTAAAAAACAGTAAGATAAAAAATTGATGTGAAAAAAAGTAATGAAAAGGAAATGAACAAAAATGATTGAAAACAGTAATCCTGAAGTTAGAAGTTGCCAAAAATTAAAGTCTTTTCTTGCGTTAAATTTAAATAGATTTAAAGAGTGCACTCAAGTAGATTTCTGATGCATCAGAAAGAAGTTTGAAATAAGTAGTCACTTATCCGTTGGAGCTCTGGTGGGTGTTTCTTGCAGCAGATGTCGGTCGAGAGATGTTGCAGCAGCAGGAGATTGTTGACGGGGATGGCGCAGAGTTGCGACCCCAAATTAAAATGTTGTGCAGAGCAGCGTCTTCTAGCAGATTGCAGTAGGCAACTAGGCGTTGCACCGCATATTGTAAGTAAATGCTAGAGAGCCGCTTCTTGCAACAGATTGCGGTAGGCAAAATAGATTTTGCACCGCATACGAAAGTACGTCTGACCTCTGCGGAGGTTGCCACAAGAGTCCTTGTTCTCGTCAGATGAAAAATTTTTGAAGACTGGTCGGTCGAAATGTTGTCCTTTCGTGACACACAGGGGCGCTAGTGTCAATTTGCGTGTGTGTCTGAGGGCTAGCGCTGTTGGGGAGATGGCGAAGCTTGTGCACGCACTCAGCGCGCACGCATGCCCTTGGAGCCGGAGGGACTCGGACAGGAAGTTGCCAAAAAAAATGCGCCTGGAATAACACCCTCCGGCACGTTCGCAGTCGCCACCCCAATGGGGGCGGGACGCGCGGAGGGTGGTCCAGCAGGGGTGCAGGGGTCCAGCTGGGCGAGGCAAGGACTGCATTCCTGCGTACGACGCCACTCCGACCGATTTCAACTCACATATTTTTCAACACACTACACTGGTTGTTCAAATAATTGAGTATAAAGAATTGTGCTGCAAGAGTCCCCTGGGTGCAAGGAAATAAAAAATTCAATAAATAGTTTTAAATTGGGACGTAACAGTGACCCTACATAGAGCAGCTACGGCTCTTCAGCCTGTACGATCTCGGCTATCCGGGCGGGATTCTAAGGATATTATTGATTATCGTTCTTTCTCTTCAATCATCGTTCACTTACACAGCTTTTCTTTCGTTTTGAACTTTTAAAGCAAAAATACTCGAATCATCTTCATCCGATCTCTCTCCCTCGTGCGTCATTCTCATCCTCATCGTCACTCCATAACACTTTTCATCACGTTTGTAGCATATTTGCCACCATTCGAATCTCCTGTCAAAGCCACCCCCTTCAAACTATTGTCCTTTTTTTCTCTCTATTCACGTCTCTTCACTCTTCACTATCTCTGCAGAGCGTTGTGTCGCGCCTCCAGCCTCAGCCGTCCGTCTCGACCGACTTCCGTCCCTATGAGCCGAAGCAGCGGCGAGGGCGCGTTCATGGATGCGCATACGTGATCTCGCGCCGCAGAGAAGCTCCCAAAGCCTCTAAAACGCGCGCTCCGCCGACATTATGGAATTGGACGCGCAGGGCTTAGCGCTCCCCTCTGCGGCCCCGCCCCTCCGCAACCCCGTTTCTTTCTCCTCCCCCGCATCGCCGTTTGCCCCCCGGCCGCTCGGATCTTTCGCGTCCGTTTGTCTCCCCGCCACGCCCTTGTAGTCCCTTCGATCCCACATACCCCGGATTGCGTTCGCCCCGCTTCTACACGCATCTCCTACACTCACGTTCTACTATACTTCCCTGTCACGCATTCCTACACTCTCTTGTTATCGCGTTCCTCAGCTTTCCTTCTAGTACTCACTTCCTCACGCACCCACGCCTGTCACGTGATCCCTCTTCCCACACAACCTGCTCTATCTCAACTGCTTCAGACCGGGGGAAGTGGCTCAGTGCATCGGATGTCACTGCAGTGTTTCTGCCCGGGAGGTCCTAGGTTCGTGCCACGACGGTGGCAGGATTTTCGACATTGACTAGATAGCTAGGTCGAAGTCAGCCGGGACAAACTCTAAAATCCCGACCGGTCTTCCGGCATGTGTGTTAATGTAGTGCATGTTGATGTGAGGGTGTGTGTAAGGAGTAAGGATAGGAGAAAGAGTAAGAACGAAATATCGCGCGCGGTCCATGGCCCGTTTGTTAGGGTACTGCTCCGGTATTCGCCGCTGGTATTTATCAAAGAAACCACCCAGCAGTGCAGACGGTCTCTAAAATTTTCCTCCCGAAACAGAATTCGACCTAGCTGACATGCTAGTGTCAAAAATCCTGCCACAGTCGAGACACGAACCTAGGCCCTCCCGGTCAGAGACACTGCAGTGACATCTGTTTATGCCCTGAGCAATATCTCCAGGTCGCGCCCTTCGTGCTTTCCACACTCCCCAATTTCCCTTCTTTAAATTTTAATATACCCTCCCCTCCACTCCTCCCCAACTCGCTGTCCCCTTCCCCTTCACTCCCTCACCCCTGACCCTTCTCCCCCTCGACTCACTCCCCCCCATCCACTCCCCATTCTCTACGCGAACGCCCTACCCTTTGGTGACAGCCGCTGTCCCAAGCGAAAGTGATCACAGAAGCAGAGCATTCGGGAATATTCTTCATCAGACGTTTTTTAGCTTTAGGGAACTTGAAACAAGCGAAGCGTGTCGTAATGATTTTTGATTCTTCTTTTTTATTTAAAACATTTGCATATTCGTCAGTATGAAGTGGAAAAATACTATCGAAAGTAGATTTTAATGGAATTGTAAATTTAGTAATGTTTTGTAATTTGTTTTGAAGTGTATCACGTTGTTCAAAAGATTAAAACACAAATATGTTTAAATGAAATTTAATAAATCATAAAAAAATCAGCCAAACCTAACAGTTTAACTACTCACGTTACGTTGAAAATTACGCTGAACATTTTCGGGTCCATGAAATACACACCTGAAACAAAGACGAAATTGTACATTAGACATAGTTTTTCATTAGTAGGTTGTAGTAAGTAACAAATTATTAACAATTACATAATGAACTGTAATAGAAATAAATCAAAATCTTCCTTTCCAGGTTCATTAATCCAAGCGTTGTTGTTGGCCTCGTTTCATCTAATAATTTTCAAAACTGATTGAGAAGAATTCTACATTTTAAGTGTAACATTAAGTACTTAAAATATAGGAAATTTAAAAATAATTAAACAAATATTATTAAAGAATAGCAACTACGTTTAGCTTACATGATTATATTTAGTATCTCTTCTCATCACCATTTGAATATCAAAGGATAAATATTGAAACTTTCTCTTCATACTTTTTCAAATATTCGGTTTTTAGACAAAAGCAGCAAATGATAGCAGCCCTGCGTCATAAATAGCATTGCGCGCGTCAATATGAAATATAAAAACAGTCAACATTACAAAAACTTGCAGGCCCTATCTGATAAAGAAATTAACATTATACAGGTGTCCGGGGAGTAAACGTCGTAACTTCGAAATAAGCTCTTAAGACAATTCTAAGGCATGTATCAACTACGTGGGTATTCTAAACGATTGAGCATCAATAAGCACTCAAAAGTTGGTTTGAAAAATTGATTTGTAGCAAAATTTGCATTATTAAAGCATAGAAACATTTCAGAAACATATAATTTTTTATTATTTACAAAATAAATTAATATATTTGTTCAGATAAGAAAAATTAAGCGAGAAATAAAAAAAACACTCAATTTTACAGAATTTCGACGGAGTAAGTCACGAACAATCAATCCAGCTCGTGGCTTGAGTGCCACTAGTTTTTAAATGGCGTATAGTGAGCGGGGAGTGGCGACCTTGGCTAGGGCCGTTTGCGCAACGCGTGGGTGACGAGCGCGCCTGCGAGCAGCGATGAGCGACGGGCGATTGAGGCGGTCGCAACCGGGGGGGGGGGGCCGCGGCGCGTCGTGCCGCCGTTGCGCAACCTGGTGGCTGTCGCGCACACCGCCGCTCCGCGTCGGCCCTCTGGTCACGCTTGTTGCAATCAGAGTTGTGCCGTAAACTATAATTTTACGTCAACGCATGTTTTATACACGTAATCTACGTGTAGTCTACGTGACTCTTTTTACGTGTAGACTACGTAGGCAATGTATTCTGTGTAGACTATTTATTTCTCCACATCGAATAACCCTAAAAAAGTTTATAATAAGTAGCAATAGTAGAAGCATGTTTTAATGTAATATTAAAAAATATTATTTACGATTCAGTAAGTCAAACAAACTATACCATTCCTGATGAAGAAAAGACAACCTTTGTATCCATCTCAAGAAACCAGTAGGAGATTGTTCCAACTTGCACTCCTTTATTACTCCTTTAGATGTGATCCAATCAATTTCCAATAATTGTGATCCAATAATTATAAATAAATTTTGGCTTGGAGGCGGATCCTGACCCTTTCAGATTGGCCTCTGTCCCACAAGAAAGGTATATTACATTACTGTCTACATAGATTACCTTCGTATACGCGGTGTCCGCTGTCTACGCATTGTTTACGTATAAACGTAGAGTATGGTTCTATACGCGTAGACGCACATCACTGGTTGTAATCCGACGTGCCTTGGCGCCAGGACCTGTTGGCTACCTCCCGCGGCGCAGGCAGGCGTTCGAAGAGCTTGCGAGAAGTGTGAAGAGGTGCAGGTAGTGTTTGCATTGGGAATGAAGTCGGATGTTATTTCCTTTCCAGATCCCCGTCTCCTTAAAATCGTTCTCACTGTTGGCTATCGAACATTGATCTCATTAACTGTTTTAAAAGACCATAATCATTTTGTCGTCATCACAGTCATCGCCCAATTGTTGTGATTTTTAGAAAATATGGAGTGTCTAAAATTATCCTTTAAGGTTTCATATTTTCTAAGGTTGTTGATATTACCTGTATATTAGAAGCTAAGAACGTATGTTACTTGTTTATTTTTATACAGCTCTGGTTTTTTTAAAAATAGGGACTAGAACAACTCTTTTCGTAGAGCCTTTAATTAGTCTTTAATTTTGGATGCATTTTCGTTCCCTTGCAATGATACAAAGTTGCATTTTCTAAATGGGCGTTGCTGCAAGGACCACGATTTTGAATATCTGCGAGTCTAAATTTAGAAAATAAAACACATAATTAGCCGAATATCAGTTTTTAATTTTGGATATGGGTTTGAGTTTGGTTTATGCCCACTACTAGCTTTAGATGGCTCGTTCTCGACTACATATTCATTAGCGGTATCTGTACGGACATCATTAGCGGACATCATCAATCATAACAATTTTGTCGTTACTATTAGACAAAATTACGTTGTTTCCTTAATAGAAGTTGCCTTAAGTTCTTTTCTGAGACTTTCACTTCGGGCGAAGTAAATTAATTTACGAGATAGGATGAGTAAAGGGCGAGCTGTGTATCTTATTATCTATTATAATTTAGGAAAGCTTGCTTTAAAACCTGATCAAATAATGCTTCGGGTTTAATTCTCGGTTTCTCTTTTTAAAGACGATATGCAAATAAATATAGAAAAAAGATTTTCTAAACACTTACCAGCAAGACAACAAAATTGTTTCGAAAAAGCACGTGTTTTTAACAATATCATTTATCTCATACCAACCTAACATGTGTTCCTGACTTCTCATTTGTGTTGAAAATATGTTTTCTTATCATAATACTGACTCATAAACTTTTTAAAGAAAAAAACACGAAACGTTGATGCATTCATTTTCAATGATTTTCACAATTAATGTTGCATTTCCTTATAATTACCTACTTAACTTACCGTTTAGACGAATACAGCATAATTCTGTTAAATTGTCTCATAACATATCATAGTTTTTACAGTTTTCATTTTGGGTTAACGGGTTATAATGTAGGCTTGGTATGAAATGCGATATGTTATGTTAGTTACCTAGCCGATGGGAAGGGAAGATAATCTTCAGAATTATTACTATCCGCCCAGAGGAAAACACTGACGCAAATTTATGCATTGTAGTTATGTTACAAATTTATTAGTATATATCATAGTGAATAACTGCAATTCACTTCCCCCCCAGAAGAATACAATTACTTTAAAGTTAGCCTCTTACACGATACTCATGAATAAGATTGAGACACCTGTTGCTTAGAGTGAACTTTGGCAACAAACCAAACACGCCATCCAAGAAGCACGCAAGCTATCATTTTTAACACGCCCGTTATTTGGTTGGCGATATCTCGAAAATATACCTATTGGTTTATTTTTCCATAAAAGGGTATACATACTTCCCTGACTCTTTGTAATGCTCTCTAACTGCTCAACACGATCCCTACCGCATTGGCATCTCGAATTTGAAGATTAAAATAAATCTTTTCCGAGTTAATTAATGTGTTGATTTTTAACGTCAGATCTACTGAACTCGATATGGAAAACACGGAAGTGTATCACGAAAAATGTAGATATACGAACAGCTCCAATTATCTAGTCCCACTCAAAGAGTTAAAGTGTGTACCTGCAATTCCATTAATAAAGAATGACAGGAAATTGCGAAAGCCTTTTACAAACTTTAAAAAGTGTTTAGATTAACGCGAGATTTTAATTTTGTAGTGAAATTAATAGCTATTCTCTACATTGCATTCAAAGTATACCTAATCTATTGCGATGTGTCGGGGACCATCGCAGTCCTCCACCCTTGCGTCACGCCAAATTACCGGACGGCAGGGAAAGAGCTACGCGCCCCCGAATTAGATACGCCCAGCCGCTCAAGCCCCCCATAAACTTTCAACTATCAATTTATACCCTTTTTCTGACAATACCGCGATGCGTCGGGTGACCATCGCACCCTCTCACCCCCGCGTCACGCCAAATTACCGGAAGTTGGAAAGGGCCACGCGTCCACCGCGACCCGATTAGTTCCGCCCAACGGCCCAAGTTCTCCAGAAGCCCCTAACAATAAATCTTACCCTTTGTCCAACAATACTCGGATGATCGACAGCCGAACAACCATTTTAGCGACTTGGGCACGATCGCACCGGCTCAATAATCCCCTAAACAGCTATAAAAATACAACACATGCCAAAGCAGAAGGGACACGTGCGCGCTCCTCCGGCCTAACAAGCCAGGCCAAAGGAACAACCAGAAGACACCGTTGCATGAAATAGAAGGTTCGAGAAGTTCAAATCCGACCAATAAAATCACTAGGCAGGAAGCACGTGAGCACTTGAGATTTTTTCGGAAAAAAAACACGAAAGGGACAGACGGGCGCGAGCGAGCGGCCCAGAGAGGAGGACGGGCGACAGACGCTAGGAGGAGGACGGTCGTGCAGGAGAAGTCGTATGGAGATAGAAACCAACAAGGTAAAGTTTGAGTAGATAACAGTGGTAGTTAAGAAAACACGAATATTAGTCAGTAATGAAAACCGGCCGGTCAGAAGGGAACAGCAGCAGTTGGGTAAGGCACACACTGAGCCGACCACCCTGCGAAACTTGCCCGGTCTTCACCCCCCCCCCGGAATTAATTCCGAATAGCCAAAGTTTGGCTTCGAGCGTCATACGCGGTCCAGGTGTCGTGTGACGGCTGCGACGCGCGCGAGCATCAGCGTCGCCATCGCCCGGTCATCCACCCCGACGTCCCGTCCGCCACGGAGTCATCACCCCGGAGGCAATCGGAGGCCAACCTTGCAACGTTCTCGGCGTCGCCTCCTGAGGGTCGACTACACTTCTCACCGTCGCCTCTGCGAGCAATCCAGTCGCGGTGACATTACCATCTAACATCACAGATTTAAGTTGTCATCACCATCAATTAATTAATCGGCTACTAAAGTGACAAAAACCCAGCATCAACCTGAACAGTTTCTCTCGATTTAATTTTTTGAATAATTAGTCCCCGCCCCATTTGGTCGGCTAGTGAACCAATTAATACATTAGCAAAAGTGTTTATTATTCTAAATCTTAAGAAACCCACAAATGCAACCCTTATGAACCGGGCGATCACCCCCTGAGACGCTCAACGCCGGCGACATTAAGCAGGAAGGTGGGCATGCGCTTGGCGCCTATTAAATAAA
>JAHLJT010009419.1:27564792-27898013 GCA_031308135.1 Acheta domesticus | reverse complement strand
GTTATTTTTCCATAAAAAGGGTATACATACTTCCTGGACTCTTTGTAATGCTTTTCTTTTTTTCTAAAACTGCTAACACGATCCCCTACGCATGCATCTCGAAATTTGAAGATTAACATAAATCTTTCCGTTTAATTAATGTGTTGATTTTTAACGTCAGATCTACTGAAACTCGATATGGAAAACACGGAAGTGTTATCACGAAAATGTAGATATACGACAGCTCCAATTATCTAGTCCCACTCAAAGATAAAGTGTTACTGCAATTCATATAAAGAATGACAGGGAAATTGGAAAGCTTTTACCAAACTTAAAAAGTGTGTAGATTAACGCCGAGATTTTAATTTTGAAGTGAAATTAAATACCTATTTCTATATTTCATTCAAGTATACCTAATCAATGCGATGTGTCGGGGACCATCGCAGTCCTCCACCCTTGCGTTCACGCCAAATTACCGGACGGCAGGAAAGAGTACGCGCCCCGAATTAGATACGCCCAGCCGCCTCAAGCCCCCCATAAACTTCAACTATCAATTATACCCTTTTCTGACAATACCGCGATGCGTCGGGTGACCATCGCACCCTCTCACCCCCGCGTCACGCCAAATTACCGGAAGTTGGAAAGGGCCACGCGTCCACGCGACCCGATTAGTTCCGCCCAACGGCCCAAGTTTCTCCAGAGCCCCTAACAATAAATCTTACCCTTTGTCAACAATACTGGATGATCGACAGCCGGAACAACCATTTTAGCGACTTGGCGATCGCACCCGGCTCAATAATCCTCTAAAAGCCTATAAAATCATCACATGCCAAAGCAGAAGGGACACGTGCGCGCTCCTCGGCCTAACAATGCCGGCCAATGAACAACCAGAAGGCACCGTTGATGAAATAGAAGGTTCGAGAAGTTCAAATCCGACCAATAAAATCACTAGGCAGGAAGCACGTGAGCACTTTGAGATTTTTTCGAAAAACGAAAGGGACAGACGGTGCGAGCGAGGCCAGAGAGGAGACGGGCGACAGGACGCTAGAGAGGACGGTCGTGCAGGAGAAGTCGTATGGAGATAGAAACCAACAAGTAAGTTTGAGTAGATTAACAGTGGTAGTTAAGAAAACCACCGAATATTAGTCAGTTAATGAAACCTGCGGTAGAAAGGGAAAAGCAGCAGTGGGTAAGGCACACACTGAGCCGACCACTGCGAAACTTGCCCGGTCTTCACGGAAATAATTCCGAATAGCCAAAGTTTGGCTTCGAGCGTCATACGCGGTCCAGGTGTCGTGTGACGGCCTGAGACGCGCGCGAGCATCGCGTCGCCACCGCCCGGTCATCCACCGCCGACGTCCCGTGCGCCGGAGTCATCACCCGGAGGCAATCGGAGGCCAACCTTGCAACGTTCCGGCGTCGCCTCCTGAGGGTCCGACTACACTTCTCCGTCGCTCGGCGAGCAATCCAGTCGCGGTGACATTACCATCTAACATCACAGATTGTAAGTTGTCATCACCATCATCATTAATCGGCTACTAAAGTGACAACAACCCAGCATCAACCTGAACAGTTCTCTTCGTTTAATTTTTTGAATAAATTAGTCCCCGCCATTTGGTCGGGTGAACCAATAATACCATAGCAAAGTGTTATTATTCTAAATCTTAAGAAACCACCAAATGCAACCCTTCGACCCAGGGCGCTCACCCCTGAGACGCTCAAACGCCGGCGACATAAGCAGGTAAGTGGGCATGCGCTGGCGCCCTTATTAAATAAATTCAGCGCGTTGTCCCCTCCTGCGACTTGGGACGACTGTCACACCATAAGTGTGTCGGCGCCTCCATTTTGTGAGCAGTTCCATCACATAAATTGGAACGCCCAACCTGTGGTTGTTTTTATACGAATAATTGAGCTTGTGTAGACTCAGATCATAAATTGGACGCCCAACGTGGTTGTTTTTATACGAATAATTGAGCTTGTGTAGACTCAGATCATAAATTGGACGCCCAACGTGGTTGTTTTTTATACGAATAATTGAGCTTGTGTAGACTCAGATCATAAATTGGACGCCCAACGTGGTTGTTTTTATACGAATAATTGAGCTTGTGTAGACTCAGATCATAAATTGACACCCAACGTGGTTTTCTATTCACGAATAATTGAACTTGTGTAGCGGGCATCTCATAAATTGGTTCCCCAACTTCGTTTGTTTTTTTCACGTATAATTCAGCTTGTGCAGCGTGCAGAGCATAAATTGACACACAACGTGGTTTTTAACAAGTATTTTACTTTGTGTTACTCGCACCTGTGTATTTCTTATTGAACTCACTAATTCTTTCTTATCCATTTTCCGTTTACGCTTGCTCAATTATTGCCCAACTGAAGATTGCATTTGGTTTTTAATGTGTGTTTCATTTGATATTTTTGTATTTTATGAGGTTTTCAATCACTTTGCTTGCGTGTGAGACTTAAATTTTATATTGAACTTCCGGTAATTTTTACATATTTTGTATCAGTGAATGCTCAGAGTATTACAGTGATTCTCATAACTTAGAAGCCCAAAGTGTATTTATAAGAACATTTCACTCTCTTTTCAGACGCATAATTTCATTTTATTGTTATTTTCTTTTTACAATTTCTGATGCGTCATATAGTGTTTAAGTGTGGTTAATTGAACTCTATTTTATTTTTTTTTCCTTTTTCATTATACGTGCTATTTCCGTCACGTAACAATTATATGTTTACTTAATAGTGTTTACTTTCTATTTGAAATTTTATGTTTATTTCTCAGTGTTATCCTCTAACATTTCATTGTGTGTGTTTTGTACTTTCTTTTTATTGTGTTTGATTGTGTACTCATGTGTAACGCGCTGTAGGCGTCATTATCGTACTTACGTCACTTCGAGGATTGCTCGCTCCACGATGGCTGAAAATAATCCCATTCAAAAACCCCGAGGTTTCTGACCCCGCTCCCGCAAACGCCGACGCGCTGCCGAGCTCACGCCCCCAGCCTGTTCTCCGCCCCTACTGTCGGGGTTTCTTTAGAGCAGGTACTCGAGGACGAGTACGCCGAGGCCGGACCTACCCTCGCCGCGGCCGCTCCGACGCCACCCTCAGACCAAATGTCTCAATTTTTCAGCACTCTTATCGCAAAATTTGACGAACAGCGTCAAGAATTTTCGTCAATTTCGATCACAATTTGACGAACAGCGTCAAGAATTAAATTCTAAATTTCAGGACTTGAATTCTAGATTTGATTCGAAATTTTGTGCCCTTGATAGTAGATTAGACGAACACCTCACTAATTTCACCCTTTTTCAAGTGAGGTGTCTCAACAACTAAATTCGGTTAATTCAAAGGTCGATAAACAGAGCACTAAAATCGCCTCTCTCGCCTCTGCTGTTGAAAATAATTCTACGCAAATTTCTGACATCAACGAACATTTAACAGGCCAACTAAAGAAATGCGAATCGCTCCAGTCTGAAACAGTTCAACAAATGACAGAATTAAAGTACAGCATAAACAAGGATATTGCAACCGTTTCAGAAAAGCAATTAAATTTGGGACATTGGGCTCGTGATAAATTTAAAGACAATGAATCCAAAATTTCCAACTTGAAAGGCGAGGTGACCAAGAAACTAAAAGGGGTTGACAATAAGATTGAAGGACTTCACGACTCCCCTGAACAATAAATTGAACAGCAAAATTAGTTATCCAGGCACAGGCGGAAATGGAACGGAAAGAAATCGAAGTCAAAATAGACGAACTAGAAATTAAAGTAGCGGAAAAGACTATTTCAGCTTTCCCGGTTAATGCTATGCCACTGTCAATTCCTCCAAATTTAAAATTCTCTGGTAATCGCGGTGAACAGCCCATTACGTTCTTACGTAATGTTGAAAATTATTTTGCTTTAGCGAGACACATTCCTGAATCTTCTAAACCGAAGGTTATAGCCCAAATGTTGGTTGACCATGCCCAAGAATGGTTCCAAACATTGTTACCAGTTCCGGCTGATTTTCAGGATTTTCGTTCCAAATTTATTAATCGTTTTTGGGATAGAAACACCCAATACAATTTTAAAATGGATTTGGCTAAAGGTAGATGGGACCAGAATGGTAACATGTCTATGCGGGATTATGCAGTGTCTCGCATTGCCCTACTTAAACAATGCGAACCTACTCCCCCTGACGACGAAATTATGTGGCTATTACTCGTCATTATCCATATGTCATCAAAACCTCCTTAAAACTAGTTTTGTAAAAGATCTTGAGCAATTTCAGATCTTATTGGGCGATTTCGACCAAACGAATGTGCAATTCGCTTCTTATCAAAATCAGAGTCAAAACTCTTCACGCCCCACGTAATGGCAATAATAATAATCAGAATCGAGGATTTCCCCCACGCCATTCGCAAGGTCAAGAGCGTCCTTTTAACCACGGCCCTTCGCCGCACTTTCCCCCCGCCCCCTCCCCCCCGGCGCCGACCAGTTTTTCCGCCTCCCTTCAATGCCGGTCAAGGCCAACCGCGCCCCTTCTAGCGCCGCCCTTCGACAGCCCCAGGTCAACCACCACAGAGGCCGTTAAACCGCTCAGGTCGGAATAAATGGGAACACAGTTCTGGACCATTACCTAGAGGAAGATGTGGATTCCGCCATATCTTCGTAGTAATAGATGTGTTTACTAAATATGTTAAGTGTTTTCCTATTGTTTAAACCTACTGCAAAGTCCTGTTTAAAACACCTAGTGCAAGGTTTTCTTCAAAGAATGTGGGACGTATCAGCGTGTCCTCAGTGACAATGGCACGCAGTTCACGAGTGACCTTTGGCAGCAATCGCTAAATGATTTAGGTGTCCAAACAATCTTTTTGTTCTATTAGGTCACCGAGATCAACCCAAGCGAAAGAGTCATGAAAGAATTATCACGTTTGTTTCGGGTTTATGTGTCTCACAAGCATACCGCTTGGCCCGATTTACTACCGAAGATTAATACGTGGCTTAACCACATCCCCATGAATCTTCCAGATTTACACCTTTCGAGGCTCAATTCAATAAGAAGCCGAAACCATTGTTTCCTATTTTAGCAAAAATGGCCACTCAAATTCCAATTTCCCCTGAGGATCGGTGTCAAATTATTCTCCTCAAAATTTAAAGAAAGCTGGTGATACGAGAAAACAACACCAGAAGAGTAAAACCCATTTATTTAAAGTCGGCGATAAAGTTTAATCAAAGCTCTCAGAGTATCTAATCAGCCTGAAGGCCTTATTAGTAAATTCTTTCCTTTATTTGTAGGTCCTTACCAAATTATGAGGCTTGTAGCCCCCAACGCTTGCACTTTACGTAGCACAGATGGTTCCGAGGTTGGTCCTCACAATTTTTATAACCTTGTTCCTTTCAGAGATTAGACTAGATTAATTGGCTGAAAGAATAAAAGCCCTCATTTATGTCGCTCTGATTAGGTAACCTTATTTTAATTATATTCTTGTGGATCCAGCCCGGTTGCCCTGGCACGTCTTATTATTAATTAATTTCGTGGGTTCGCTACTACTTCAATGCTTTGGTTAAGTGATTGTTATAAGTGAACGTCGTTGTTGATTAAAAAAGAGAGAGAAATAATTCAGATATCCCTTAGATATACTCTGTCGAGAGTTGACGAGAGTTATAGCCATTGACTTTAATTAATGAAACGAGCTCCATTCTGATATTATGAACTTAATGTTTTTGCAACCCAAGTCCTTTGTTTAATTCATTGGTTGTTTTCTCACGTCTACCATTCTATTTTCAATTCTCCATCGTGTTGATATTTTGTTTCCTCCTCTTGTGTTTTAAATAATTTGGCCACTGTTGACTATTATGCTTATCTATTATTTTGCAAATGTCGCATTTATTCCACTTGTTTTTATACCTCTAAAATCGTATTAAAAGAGCGTCAAATATAATAATGAGTAACAGGGTTCCCACTTTTGGCTCTTCACTTTGCACATTTATTCAATTTGCAGTAGCGTTTAACTAGTTTTAGGTATCCCATTGTTTCATTTTGCCAGTCTTTCTAAGTTTTGTTTCCAATTATCCCTCTATGTTATCTTCTTAATTACTTATTTAGTGCTTAGTTTGCTCTTAGTTTGAGTAGGTGTTGCTAATGGCCCACCACCATTTCTTATTTTTGAAAAATGATAGATTATTTTCATTCATTTTCTTATCATTAATGTGTTTGTATTACTTCTTAAAGATTTTGTGTCCTAAATTTATTGGTCATCTAGTTTTTTAGAGATAGCTTTAGTGTTGTTTCCTCTTCATTAATTTTATCCTTTTGCTTAATTAACTAGTATTGTCTTATCATGTTAGAGTTGTCATTGAAACCCCTAATTTTCGTTCTGGACATGCCAGGTTTTTGTGTTTTCACAGCTTCATCTGTCGGCACATGCTCCCCAAATTTATTTATCATCTATTTTTGTAAATGTCCTTTTTTTTGTTCTTAGATTAAAAAAAACATGTCCCATGCGTTTTTTTTTAATCTCATTGTACGGGGGGGTAATGCGATGTGTCGGGGACCATCGCAGTCCTCCACCCTTGCGTCACGCCAAATTACCGGACGGCAGGAAAGAGCTACGCGCCCCCGAATTAGATACGCCCAGCCGCTCAAGCCCCCCATAAACTTTCAACTATCAATTATACCCTTTTTCTGACAATACCGCGATGCGTCGGGTGACCATCGCACCCTCTCACCCCCGCGTCACGCCAAATTACCGGAAGTTGGAAAGGGCCACGCGTCCACCGCGACCCGATTTAGTTCCGCCCAACGGCCCAAGTTCTCCAGAAGCCCCTAACAATAAATCTTACCCTTTGTCCAACAATACTGGATGATCGACAGCCGGAACAACCATTTTAGCGACTTGGCGATCGCACCCGGCTCAATAATCCCCTAAAAGCCTATAAAATCATCACATGCCAAAGCAGAAGGGACACGTGCGCGCTCCTCCGGCCTAACAATGCCGGCCAATGAACAACCAGAAGACACCGTTGATGAAATAGAAGGTTCGAGAAGTTCAAATCCGACCAATAAAATCACTAGGCAGGAAGCACGTGAGCACTTTGAGATTTTTTCGAAAAAACGAAAGGGACAGACGGGCGAGCGAGGCCAGAGGGAGGACGGGCGACAGACGCTAGAGAGGACGGTCGTGCAGGAGAAGTCGTATGGAGATAGAAACCAACAAGTAAAGTTTTGAGTAGATTAACAGTGGTAGTTAAGAAAACCACCGAATATTAGTCAGTTAATGAAACCTGCGGTAGAAAGGGAACAGCAGCAGTGGGTAAGGCACACACTGAGCCGACCACTGCGAAACTTGCCCGGTCTTCACGGAATTAATTCCGAATAGCCAAAGTTTGGCTTCGAGCGTCATACGCGGTCCAGGTGTCGTGTGACGGCCTGAGACGCGCGCGAGCATCGCGTCGCCACCGCCCGGTCATCCACCGCCGACGTCCCGTCCGCCGGAGTCATCACCCCGGAGGCAATCGGAGGCCAACCTTGCAACGTTCCGGCGTCGCCTCCTGAGGGTCCGACTACACTTCTCCGTCGCTCGGCGAGCAATCCAGTCGCGGTGACATTACCATCTAACATCACAGATTGTAAGTTGTCATCACCATCATTCATTAATCGGCTACTAAAGTGACAACAACCCAGCATCAACCTGAACAGTTTCTCTTCGTTTAATTTTTTGAATAAATTAGTCCCCGCCATTTGGTCGGGTGAACCAATTAATACCATAGCAAAGTGTTATTATTCTAAATCTTAAGAAACCACCAAATGCAACCCTTCGACCCAGGGCGCTCACCCCTGAGACGCTCAACGCCGGCGACATTAAGCAGGTAAGTGGGCATGCGCTTGGCGCCCTTATTAAATAAATTCAGCGCGTGTCCCCTCCTGCGACTTGGGACGACTGTCACACCATAAGTGTGTCGGCGCCTCCATTTTGTGAGCAGTTCCATCACACTATACCCATAGAGGTGTGCACAGGGGGCCCTTAAAATTTCGAAACTCTCTGAAATTTCACCCTACCAAATTAAACATTTATTTCTGTAAACATTATTCATTTATTTTTCTCTTTTTAAGCAGTCAATTCCAGTAAATTATCTACAACATTTGGTGAAAAGGCTCTTCAAATCATAGGGTAACTCTGTAAAATTACCGATGTAAAATGAATTGTATTTATTCAATTGTTTTCATTAATTGTATTATTATAATATATTAAAATTGAATACCTCTTGTATATTTTATTGATTTTCTAAGGAATTGTGTCATGTGCAAAACATTATTTTAATGGAAAACAAGGCCCAGCAATGTGTACCCTCTTCTTTAAGGCTATGCATGCCCATGTCTACACCTCACTTTAGTTCACTCAATTACGCCTCTCCACATGCATGAGCCATCGCACACCCCAATATATCGCCACAAACTCCAAACACGAACATTTTGAACGTCATAAATCACGAATTTTGCACGTCAAAATTATGTACATGATAATAATAGAAAAAATATGGGTGTAAATATTATATACTTTTAAAAATTCATATCTACGAAAAAATTAAATTTTCTAAAATTCTTGACACAGGATTTAAAATATATCCAAACAAACCACAGAAAAAATCAATTCTCTACAGTATATAGTTTAGAAAATAATGTTTCTTGAATTTAACATTGTAGGTATAGAGTCTTCCGGGTCCCCTTCATAAATTTTATCATTATAAAAGTTAGCATTTAATTCTCCTTGTATGTTTTATTTATTTCCTATTAAGGTATGTTATTTATAAAACTTTATTTTAATGGTAAAGAGGGCCCAGCAATGTGGTTGCTGCCCTCCTCTTGTTTTAGGCAGCGCACGCCTATGTCAACACCTCACTTTAGTTCACTCGTCTACGCGCCTCTCCAATGACACACGCCACCGCAGACCCCGCTATATCGCCACAAACTCGAAACACGAACAGTTTGCACGTCATAAATCAGCTCGCGTTGAGAGCGAGCGGCCCGTACGTTACGATTTAATCTGGATGCGCGCCGAGTGCACATGCAGGGCAGAGAGAGTGAAAAGAACGCAGCGTCTGCTCCGGGCGGCGCGAGGGCGCCAGGGCTGGCAGGGGAAATTTCCCGAGGGAGCGGCGAATCTCGCGCCAGAGGCGCCGCCCAGCCGCCCCGAGATCCCGCGCCGCCTGCGCCAAATCCAGCGGGGCTCGAACCCAGGGACGTCGGAGGTCTCCCCGCCGCCTCTCGCTGACGCACACGAGCAGTGAAAGTAGCCAGAAGAGAACAAAGGGCAGGAACAGAAGTGGGGGTAAAAGAGGTTATGATAGTGCAGGAGAATGTAGCAGAGTGTGGAATGTGGTGGGTGTAGAACGCACGTAGCTCTCTTCTCCACATGGCATCAGGATGCTCAAAGATCCGATGAGAGATCATAAGAAATAAATAGTAAAGCAACGATAGAAGTGGTTCATGATAATGAGAAGCGAGCAGAAGAACAAAGAATGTTGTGGCGAGAAAAGTGTCTGATGACTAGACATGAAATACGAATATGTGTTTGATAATGGACAGAAATAATCGATTTTTCCTTGTACTTTCGTTTTCACCAAATATACTAATGTTTTGTTTATTAGTGTCCAAATTTGCCTAGAAACGGACATCATTTTTTCCATTTCCTTTGCAACGTCGTTTCTAAAGAGACATGTGCTTGCAATTGGCTGCAGGGTGTACCGCGTCTTCTGCGCGAAATCCAGCGGGACTCGAACCCGGAAGCGACCTCTACGCCGCCTTCCGCACACGACCAGTGAAAATAGTCAGAAGGGAACAAAAGGCAAGACCAGGAATATGAGCGAAAGTAAAAAACTTTATGATAATACATAAGATAACGAAGCGAAGTGTAGAGTGATGTAGGTCATTATTGCACATGGCAACGAGCTGCTGAAATAATCCGAGAGAGACAAGAAGTAAAGATCCATGAAGAGATTATAGGAATGATTCATGATAATGAGAAGCAAGGCGAAGAACGAAGAATATGCTGGCGAGAAAATAATCTCATGACGATCAAATAGGAATATGTAATCGATAAGAGAGAGAAATCATACATTATTTCATTTAGTTTCATTTGCGCCGAACGTACTAATATTTTGTTTGTTAGTGCCCGAATTTGTTTAGAAATGGATATAATTTTTTCCGAACTATTTGCAGTGCTCTTTCTATAGCGTCATTTGAATTAAATTGGCTACAGGGCATCCCATGCTGTCTGCGCATAATCCAGCGGAACTCAAGCCAAAGGTCCCCTCTTCGACTCTGCGAGGCTTTCACGTCGCCTCTCACTGATACATACGAGCGTGAAAGTAGCTAGACGGGAACAAAAAGCAGGAATAGAAATAGGAGGGGAAAATACTTTATGATGATGCACAAGAATGTAGCGAAGTGTAAAATGGCAGTACGTACTCTCTTGTGCCCATGGCTGCAGAGTGCTGGAAGAACCGAAGAGAGTTCAGGTTAAACGAATGGTTGAACGATGGTAGAAATAATTCATGATAATGAGAAACAAGCGGAAGATCGAAGAATTTGGTGGCATAGAAAGTATCTCATGACAAGATATCAACGTAAACGATAATGTATTTCACAATGGTAAGGAATAATATTTGTGCTTTAGATTCATTTTCTCGAAACATAATGTTATCTAGAGTAAAATCTTCGTTATAATTCAAGACAATGTAACGAAGGATCGAATGGTATAGATTTCCTTTTGCAGATAGAGTTAGGGGGCTGAAGAAATCAAAGAGCGATAAGGAATGAAGAGTGGAGCGACTACAACAATGATTCATGATAATAGGAATCAAGCTAAAGACCAAAGAATGAGATGGCGAGAAAAATATCTGATGACCAAATACGAATGTATTTGGTAATGGAAATGAATAACAGATTTTTATTTTTACTCTTATTTTCTCCAAAAACAGTAATGATTTGTTTGTGAGTGTTTGTTTAGAAACGAATTTGCTTAGAAACGGTTATCAATTTTTTCAATTTCTTTGCAATGCCCTTTCTAAAGAGGCCATCATAATTGTTTGCAGAGTGTCCAGTGCAGTCTCCACCAACTCCAGCGGCCCTCGAGCCCAAGGCTCTCTTCTGCACCGAACCCTTCCGCAACGCCTCTCGCTAATGCACACGAGCGGTCTCAAGAGGGAACAAAAGAAAGAATCAGGATTGCGATGGAGATTGAAAGGGTTTATGAAAATGTGGAAGAATGTAAATATTGCAGCTCACTAAAGCACACGGCGGTGGGGTAATCGAAATAGGAAAAAAACACCAGACAGCAAAATAGAAGCGCCAGAAAGAACAGTTTGTAATAATGGTAACCAAGCTGTAACGTTTGAAAAGAATGGTGTAGAGAAAAGTGTCTGATGAAAAGACATTAGTAACATCATGTACGGGTATGTGTTTGATAATTGAAAGAAATTTAAAAACATACAAAAATATTGCAGTTTAATTTCGAGTTTTCTACAAACTTCTTATCATTTTACTTTCGCATATATATATATATATATATATATATATATATATATATATATATATATATACGTATATACGGAGTAATATACGTAGTATATGGAAAATTATGTAATGCTGGTCAAAAAGCGGCGGATTTTTGGCAGAAAAAAATTCATTGCCGGGCCCTGATAACGAAAAAGTGGGGTAACACAAGGTACTAAATTGAGAACAAAAATTTTGTATCACGAGATGTAGCCAGAATCCCTCTTTTGTGGGTCCTTGATACCGAAAAAGATGACGAAACGTCGGTCTGTCCGTCCATCTCTGAACATGACTAGTGCATAAACCATTCATAGGGTTTCTTCCAAATCGAAGACACCCATGTCCATCAAGCTCGAATCGAAGCTTTGAGATTTTGAAAAACATTCTTTAAAATTTGGGGGTACTTTCATGAAGCCTCTTGGACATTTTCAAAATTTTCTCAGAAACGGCTCCAAATTTGTTTTTAAATTTCTTGTAGCAATAGGGTAAAAATGGTTACTTGTAAAGCTGGCTAGTTTTTGCGAAATATTGCGTGCAATATATGCAATTTAAAAAAAAACCAACATAAACAACATTTTCCCAAAACGGCTTAAATTTTTTCATTAAACGTAAGTGATAAATATACTCTGTGAGATGTCATAAACATCAGTTTCCTCTAACCTTTTGTTTTCTCAAACATTATAAAGATGTAATTTTTATTATTGGTCTCTCACTTCATCAATATTTACATTAGCGGCGATTTGTTCACATTATTATATTTATACGTACAGGTTCTTTAAAAAATGTCCCATAAAGTTTCTCGAAAACTCAACCGTTTTCAGTGAAAACTATCTCAAAATTCCGCATTTTCAGAAACGCTCAAACGCGGCCATAGATGGCAGCTGGCAACAGTATATAACAAGTCCGAATAGCTGGTAGAGACCATCGGAAATAGAAAACTAATACGGGAAATCCCGTATTAACCATTATGTAGCATAACTTATTTCAAATCATTACAATGTTCTTTCCAAAGATAGTGTACTTTCAATCGTAAACGACTGAAAGGCATCCAGCGTTCCTCGTATCGAATCCATCGCGACACAAACTCCCGAGACTCACCTTTGGCTCTTCGAGCCGATTTCCAATGTTTATCACGAGCATTGAAAGTAGCCGAGAGAGAACAAAGAGCGAGAATTGGCTTTCTACTGAGGATCAGAAAAGTTTGTGACAATGTAGGTAACTGTAGCAGAACGTTTGACACAACGTCCTCGTTTCATTAACGTACACGGGGTGAAAGTGGGAAAAAATGCAGAGAAGGCGAGCATAGAGATGGAGTGCTTGTCTTGCACAAAATATCCATCGTTCAGTTTGTAGTTGTTGTTAATTATATTTAGGATCATTTCTAATACCCTGAGATCGTTAATCTAATGGTACCGACCATCCGACTTGCGCTGTCGAAGCACCAAATACGTCTGCTGATACACTTAAAATGTAACGAACGCAGTTGCTTAGCGAGTGTAAGGAGACGCCACGACGTGACAGCAACGGCGTCCTCGACCCCCGCAGCCAACCACGCGCGAGGCACAGCATGTCTGCGGGAGTCCCTCGGCTGGGACGGCGCCAGCGGCCCGCCCTCTCATTACCTTGCGACTGCGCGCCCCGGAGTTGCATTACTGCTGCGTCCCGCGAGACACCGTCCCAAGCTCTATTCCCCCCGCCACCCCCACGTCCCACCTCCGTCCTTACAGCCTCCTCCAGGTCATCGCCTCCCCCACGTCCCCGACTCCTCCCGTCCCCATCTGCCAAGTCCCCGCTTCCCACACGTCCCAGCATCTTCCTCATGCCCGCCTTCTACACATGAAAAGAAGAATATACATACTTTAGTTTAAAAGTATAGAATAGAGAAACTTTCTCTGATGAATCAACCATTCACAAAAATAAATTTAATTTGTAAAAATAATTCATGGTATTGCGTCACCTTAATGTGTGTGTATATATATATATATATATATATATATATATATATATATATATATATATATATATATCCTAGGTAATCAGCGGCACCTCGCCTACGATAAATTATTTACATATTACGTTACATGAATATTAATATTTCGAAATATTATAACAGTATTAAAGTTTTCTTCAAAATTTTTTAAACACTTATACTGTTTTTATCAGCTTCCTTCAAATCAAATCATACAAATTAACGACTTTGCGTGTCGGATGCTACAAATATAAAAAAATAGCACAAACTAGTTAGGTTTCATAATTCGATGTCTCTCCCTCATTCAATACCGTAATTATTGTAAGTCCTAATTTTCAAAGATATAATTCTGTTCTCACGAAAGTTCGACTTGAAGTTTTGCTAACCCTGTGAGTCTCAGACACAGCCAATTTCTTATAAATTACATTTCGAAATTATTATAGAAGCATCATGAATTATCAGTTACGTTGTCCAAGGATAAAAAATGGTGATCAAACAAATTATAATGACGAAAGGCATTTCCAGTGTTGTAGGAAGAATAATGCAGAAACAACCACGATATGTGTAGAAATGTAATCCAACAAAATTACATTATTCTAGAAAATGAGCTAAAAAACATCAAATTATGCAGAATTGTGACAAGACATTCACCCTTTTATTACATTACGTCATGTGAAGATATTATCCAATTAAAACCAAAAATATAGCATACATCAGACAACATAACACACAAGAATATATCAGAAACATAAAGAGCAGTTTTAACCCTTAAAATACAAATTTTTAAAAAATAAATTGAGTTATTCCCATAAGGAATGCTTTCACTTTCATCCGCACAACGCACGTATATTTTGTTGGCATAAAATCTAAATCCAAAATTAAATAGAAAACACCTTAAAAACACAAAAAATGAAGATACAGAGGTGTGACCATTCCCCTTTCACTCTCATCTCCTATCAAAAGAAACCAAGCCGCATAAAACCAATAGGGGGACGTCGACCGCCGAAAAGAAAAGAACGGGCGGAAAAAGGGCCGGCGGCGCACCTGGGGAGTGCCAAGTGGACCGCCCCGGGCGCATTGCGGTCCCATAAACCCCGCCCGGGGCGATTAGGGACAGCGGGCGGCGGCGGCGGGGCGGCCGCGCTCCGAGATACGGCTCCCCCGCCGCTGCCCTCGGTCCCTTAGCGCCGCCGCTGCGACGCGCCCCCAAACGCTTTCCCCACGCTCCAACCCTTCTTCGTGCCCCGCTGCTCATGCTCCTCCTGCGCGCGGCTGACAAGCGATCGGACCAAAGGCCTCGCTGACACACTTCACTCCTTGGGTCCAGCGAGAGGGGCGGCTCAGTGTATCGACTGATGTCAATGCTGTTCCTTTCACCAGGAGTTTCTTGGTTCGAGTCCCGACGGTGGCAGGATTTTCGTCACTATCTTGTCTACTTCGGCGAATTCAATCTTGAGGAGAATTCTGGCGGCCGGCTGCTCTCATCGGTAGTTATCAGGGGTTTCTCCGATCAACACCAGGTGAATGCCGTAGCGGTACCATAACAAACGGGCCACGAACCGCGCGCGACCTTTCGTTCCTCTTTTTTTCCTATCCTCTTCCCTTACACACATACTAGCATACAATAAATTACCATACAAGACGAGAAACCGGTCGGGAGCTTAGAGCTTGTCCGGGTGGAGCGGTGCCCCGCTGATGGGAAAAATATGGTTGGGGAAACCCCCGCTAGTCGACGGTAGGTCGGCGCCGTATCTCTCCATCCAGTGGGGGAAGTCCACCGCCACTTCCCGGTGAAAAACATGCACTACACCTACGGGACTAATGATCTCAGTAGTTAACGGCCCCGGGATCACTAACAATCAATCAATCAACCTTGGTCCCCGTCGCTAGCTTGACCCGGTCATCTTCCGACTGCGTTATCCGCCTCTACCTCTGTCTTCCGTGTTCCTCTGACGTCTTCGTCTCGTCTCTTCTCGTCGTCCTCATCTAACCTCATCTCTCCTCGGCGTCCTCAACTCATATCTCCTCGTCGTCGTGATCATCTCTTTCGGCGTTCTCCTCTAAAATCTCTCCAGCACCCTCTTCTCATAATCTCTCTTTAGCGTCATCCTTATCCTTCTCTGCCTCAAACTCACCACCTCACCTCTCTCCCGCAGCCTCATTTAGTTACCTTCATTTTTCCCGCCTTTATTCTTCCCTGTGCCCAACAAATATTCCAGTAGATCATTATGTAGTTTTTAGTTCCATCCACTGTTTTACTAGCATAACGATATGAGGAATGTAGAGGTAGGTTTTTCACACGTATAAACTTATAAATAACTCATAATTTATTAATATCTCTCAATCATTAGTACAAAGAAGTATATTACGTATTGTGGTAAAATATTATTTGAAGAGTAAGGAATGAAGTAACATCTACAGAATGAGATATGAATTATGTTCGTTATATTGTACAAGTGACTAACACAAAGGAATTGTGTGCTCCGGCACATTCGAGTTAACATAAAATTCTGATTTGATACAAAGGATCACTTCAAGTAACGAATAAACTATATTGAAATCTTCCCTCCAGAACTTTTCAAACGTATTAAGAATAAACCTACTTATACAACCAGCCCAGATGCCGGAAGACGAATAATACGTTGTAAGAAGCACTTAGACACGGTACTGATGTAGTTCACGACTATTTGCCGCTTCAAAGAAAGGTTCACCGAAGAGAAACCCTGAAGTACTGTACTTCACAACTGTTTTATAACACCAGAAGTTCCACTATGCTGAAAATAGGAGTACAACTCATTCATTGGTTTCCATTTATCTTAAAGGACGTCCGGTAACATCTTTAACAGACGTCGGCCATTAAGAGGAAATTTTATACCTCTGTTTTGTTCCGTTGTGTCGATAAAACAGTCAAGTATAACAAAAACAATATTTCAACCTGGTAGTGAATGTAAAAGTTTTATATTCCCTTGCTCCATCTCCAAAGAACAAGTTGACCTGTGAGACTTTTTTTCCCATGGTCTATCCCCTTGCAGTCTTGTGTGCCGTGCACGTATCGCAGCCTCTGCCCCCTTCCCCCGCAACCTGCCCCCTCCCCTGCCGCTGCCGCCGCGCCCCAGTAACCCCGCCGCCGCCGCCCCCCACCGCCGCCACCTCGCTCCCCGCAACCTCCACAGCCGCCGCCGCACCGCCGTCGCCCCGCCGCCGCCACCAACCCTCACACCCACACCGCCGTCGCCGCCCACACTGCCACCACCCCATCTACACAACCTCTGCCAACGCCCCGCCGCCGCCATCCCACCCCCGCAACCTCCGCCGCCGCCCACACTGCCACCACCCCATCTCCGCAACCTCTGCCAACGCCCCGCCGCCACCACCCCACCCCCGTAACCTCCGCCGCCGCCGTCGCCGCCCACACTGCCACCACCCCATCTCCGCAACCTCTGCCTACGCCCCGCCGCCGCCACCCCACCCCCGTAACCTCCGCCGCCGCCACCGTCGCCGTCGCCGCCCACACTGCCACCACCCCATCTACCCAACCTCTACCCATGCCCCACCGCCACCACCCCACCCCCGTAACCTCCGCCGCCGCCGCCACCGCTGCCGCCGCCGTCGCCGTCGCCGCCCGCACTGCCGCCCCCCCACACTCCCGCAACCTCCGCCGCCACCGCCGGGCACGTCGCCATCCATGCACGTCCGCCCGTCGTGGCTTCCGCCCCGCACAGAGCCCGCGCCCCGAAGTTTGATCGCCGCTCTATTTGGCCCCGTCCCTCCACTTCCTCTCTGCCTCCGCCGTCGCGTCGTAGTTTCACCGTAGTATCGCACGTCCGCCTCGAGAACTACGGCGAAGGGCCGCGCCCCCCGTGCGACGGCGAAACTTCATCTCCGCCACACGACGACGTGCTTTGGGTCGGCAATTTTTTATTCACTCATTCTGTGTGTTAATTATATACGATGTCATATTCTTATTATTTTCATTATTGATAAACTCAAGTTTTAGTCTGTGGGTGAAATTGGCGTATGTATTAAAAGTTGAGGATTAGCAATATTCGTGGGTGGGCGGGCATAGGTTCCATAGTTTCAAAAGTGTGAGGATTTTCGACGCCAGTTAATTAGGTGAGTGAAGACCACTACAAGAGCAGCAATTAAGTTTAACAACGGTCCACGAACCGCACAATCTTCATTTGAGAAAAAAAATAATTTACTATAGGGCCTATAGTGTAAAATTGATTACTTTATTTATGTCGCCACTACGTCGCCTCCCCTCCATCCTCCTCTATCCCTACCCATCTCATCATGTTTCACTCCACCCCGCCCCTCCCTACCCCGCCAAGTCCCGCCTCGCCCGGCTCAATCCCTGCTTCCTCTCCCTCCTCACTGTTCCGTCCGTGTCTCTCTGCGCTCACGTACAGACCTGCCTCGACTTGTTTTGGCTCGCCTGGCCCACCCCAAACATTCCCTTTCCCGAACCGCTGCTCTGCAATTCCGAAAGGCCTACATTCGTTGGGAATTTTATTAAGACAAATTAAAAAAATTGTGGTTTAAAAAAAAGCAAGCTCGCTAGTGACATTTTAAATCGCGAACCCCACCACGTGTTGTTTGGACCGCTAAAAAGTAATCGGGCAAACCTCGGCTGAAATTGCTTCCACGCAATCTAGAGGTAATATGTGCTGGACATAGCATTTACTGATACATCCAGTTTAATGTGTTGAGACTACCACTCCACTGTCATCCACTCTCCGCATATCACTCACGCATCACCTTTACTTGCAGGAACATCCTCACACGCACCGCCAGCGTCACCGGGCGCATCCCGACAATGCCGGCGGGGGCGGCAGCAAATTGCGCCAAATTAGACAAACGAGTTAGAACCGTTTGTTTTAAATCAGCGGCCGGCGGCGGCGGCGCAGGACGGGGGCGGGTCCGATAAAGCGAACTGTGCCTCCATTGTGCCCACTGTGACCTGCCCATTGTGAGCCGTAGCGCGCACGGCACACAAACGTAAATTATTTGGAGCCGCCGTCCCCCGTCCCCGCCGCGCGACCACGTCCCTGTGCCCTGTCACGTAATCCCCCCCGAGCCCCCCTCCCGCGTCGGCCACCCACGGGTCTCTCACCCACGGCCTTGCCCCCGGTCAGCCTCGCGCACGTGTGCTCCCTCGTACGCCCCTCTAAACAGCCCCATTCTATACCCCTCCCCTCGCGGCCCACGCCCATCCTCCCAGCACTTTCCTCACCCGTCCACCATTTTCAATGATTATCTCATTCCGCCCTCTATTGAATATCCTGTCCTTTACTTATATAATATCCCCCGTCCATCCCCTCATGACTATCTTCACTCGTCATCCCTTGTCTGTCTCTTCCCTCCAACGGCTACCCTCGCCAGTCATCCCTTGATTGTCTCTTCCCCCTCTCCAATAACTATCCTCACCCGTCATCCCTTGACTGTCTCTTCCCGCCCTGCAATAACTATCCTCGCCCGTCAATCTTGACTGTTTCCTCCCGCCCTCCTATGATTATCGCCTGCCCTCCCAAGAAAATTCAATCCCGACCTTCCATGACTATCCCCGCTCATTCTTCCTTGACTATATCTGTCTGTTCTCTCACGACCACTGCCCGTTCTTTCAGAAGCAGTATTAATTTTCTCAGGAGCAGTATTATACGTGATGCTAATGCTTTATCTTAATTTTCATTCTCGCATACTAGAAAACGGGGAGAAGTATGGGAAAAATATATGTAGTTCAAAACTGAGAGTTTGTCAGAAAGACATATTTTGAGGAATACCTTGCAGTCAGGAAGACCATTCAAAACTCATCAAATGCAAAGAAATAAAAAGTAGTGGTGCTACAAAATGGCACAGGCTTTATCGAACTAGTTGGTTCCCCTTCATACCAGAGAAGTACTTCCTTTTCGGATTTGCCTCACCCCCATTTCGGCTGCCTAAGAGCACTATTAGGGCTTTCTGCAGTAACTACAGCTTTCCTGGAGGGAAATTATCAGTCGATCAAGTGAACGATCTGCGCGCACGTCGATCAAGTAGAAGATCCGCGCCCAAGCTGATCAAATGAAAGTTTTGAAGAGAGTCATGATCAAGTGGAGAACCTAAATTATGTTGGTCAAAAGTACTCGTACCTGTAGAATGTCGTTCAGAATATTGTTGGTGAGTAAAGGGAGATGATTTGGAATACGCGAAAAAGGTCATCAATCAATAGTGGAATATGCCTTTAGGAAACGATTCTGAGAATGGTTTAAGAGTAGAGTTTTTTACAGACAGACAGATAAACGGATGTGTGAATGAAAACTGCATTTCCGTATCAGAGGAATATAATCGTTAAAATCTTGACGTCTATTTTACACAGCATTATGTAACATTCTCTTATATTATAAATATTATTCTGTATGTGTGTACGTGCAGAATTAATCCCGCACCCACACAAAGCAGTCCAACGTGGCCATTGAAGTCTCCGGCCATGTTGCTTTACATTCCGGCGGTATGGCGATATTGCCAAGAGGACGCCGAGAGGAGTCAGGTTGGGGGTCAACCGAGCCGACCGTGTGGTCCCCGTCCTCGCGGTCCGGGTGGCCGCCAGTTGGGCACTTGGCTTGGTCGTGGCAGGGCCCGATTCTCATGGGTATTGAGTGGGGTTTATCTCTGGTGCTAGCTCGGACAGCTAGTAGCCCTGAGCTGGGACTTAGTTGGGGAGACGCCCCGTTGGGAGCGTTGTGATCCGGCGCTTCCGGATGATAGCCCAAAGGTGTTATTGTATGCCCGCGGGGGTTGAGGAAAAAGGCGAAACAGCCAGGTGCCCACCCTTGACGAGTATCATCCTCCTGGTAAGACAAGCGTGCATTGTAGACCACGCAAGGGTGTCAACCTTGTAACCCTTCCTTCAGTTAATTATAGTGAAAGAATCTTACTTCTATGTTCACAACTGTTCGAGGATTGTGAATTCGTCGGTCTTCGTTGGACTCAACAACATGAGCCTGCTGACACGAGGCACATTTGACCAAACATCTTGCTGCAAAACTTCGTGACAGGCGGTGCTGCGTTATAAATTCATTCAGTTCCTCGAGACAGAATGATATTGTCCTTCCAAACTTTTCTAGCTTGAGAAAGAAAATCCCATCGCCAACGCACTCTGTCAATGTTACTTTTGCAGCCTTCCCCCCACGTCCGTTTCTTCTTCTGGTTCAGCGAGATTTGAACATTATCACCGGCGAGATTTTAGAGGGACTGGACAGTGATCTTTCGGTGGCCCACCAAGCAGAAAATCACTAACGCTTCCCCGTCTCAGCGCACCCGACTGATCGATGACAGAGTTGATGGAGCGAGTAGCAGCAAAGAAGTAGTTGGTGGTTTGAATGTTGATTCCGAAAATAAATAAGCTGTGACACAAAAAGAATATGCAGTTTGCTATTGAAATGGTACATTTTAACATTATGTCATACTCAACTTGTTGTGGCTGTGTGCGATGTGTTAAATCGCGCGCCTAGACGCCAGCGCACGGCGGCACGTTGCGGAGCGGCGGACCATGGAAAAGGTGGTCAAACGAGGAGCAAGCAGCCAGTCAGCGCCCCAGAACGGAGGCGAGGCTAGGCCGCCAGGGCAAATAAGAGCGGGCTCCGCCGCCGAGAAGACAGACAGTTTCTGAGTAGAGTTCCTGGCGAGTGATAGTGTTTACGGCTGTGATAGTGAGCTTTTGGATCCGGCAAGTGGGTATTGGATTATCTAACGGATTACTGTTGAACGGTGCTTGATTTAGTACACCTTCTGGAATACGGTAACTTGGCTTGGATTTATGGAATTTCTCTTTGGTTACCGGGACTGTAATATTGTACTGTTATTTGTCTTGGTGAATAAAAACTGTGTTGACGTGATTTTTGTGTTTTCTTGGACATAACCCAACTGACATGCAATTTCAAGAATTAAGGAAATCAAGATAAAAAACAAAAGCTATCGGCGAACTGTTAACGACATATGAAAAAGGCTTTAGTTTTATTAGAGGAAAAATGCCAAAAATAACAGCTTTAATTGTAAAGCCCAAAATCCACACGTGAACATTTCACTTAAGTCACCAATATTATGGAAATTCCTCTAATTCTTTCGTAATTATGGGGTGCAATCGTGACAATTTTCAAAAAGTGTTTAAGTAAGATTTCCTTAAAAGATTATTAGAGAGATTTTTTACTTTTTTCTCTTTATAACGTGATGTCTCACATAGACATGTTTTAAAATGCAATATTCGGAATATTTTATTAGAAAAATGCGACATTGTTGATAGTGACAAGTGACGGGACGGAGGCGTAAGAACATATTGTGTATTTATTACGCCAGAATTGAAAATCAGTGAAATCGATATCAGAGCAGATCGATAGGAATAAATAAACAAAAATAATTTGGAGTTACGAGTTGATGTTAAGTTTCAAAAACAAACTCATGGTAAAATTGTAATAATTTTATTCTTTTGACAAGACGAGTAAACGGGAAAACATTTTATGTGAATACGGATGAAAATTTTAATAAGAATGGTGGGACAAGGACATTTTTAGACATTTTAAGGATGTGAGAGTTAGGAAAAATTTACACCATTAATTTATGTCGAGGAGTGAAAAAAACGCGAGTCAATATAAGAAAGAAAATGCATTTTTTTAATGAAAAACATGCATGTGACAAATGACGGAGAGAGACAGCGATTGTTTCAGGACTTTTAGAGAAGGAAGGAAGGAGTTAGTTGGAGAACGCCAATAGACTTGGTGGGGTACGGATGGTGGAAACGACGCCCTGTTCGAGTTTTAGACAGCGTATGTTGCGAGATTAATGTAAGTCCACGTCCACGGTGCTTTTACGGAATGATGTTGAGAATCGAGATGAACTGGAATTAAGGTAGTTCCGCGGCAGGCTGATGTCAAGAAACCGAAAGGAAAGTGGTACCATTTTTGATTGTTTTGCTTCAATCAAAACAGGCATTTGTGAGAAGGCCAAGTTGTGTGTTTTGAAAAAGAAAAAACATTACTTCTTAAAGTAAAAAGTAATATGGCCATTAGAAACGAAAATGCGCGCTTGTGTGAATGAATTTTTTGTGAATGTTAAGTATGAATGTGTGCAAATATTTATATACTTTTGTTTTGTTTTCTCTATTGTTAAATGGTTTATAAATATGTATGTGTTTGTATCAGCAACGAGAGGTAGCAATTATGCAAGATAAAATCAATTGTGAATAAATACCATTGCACCAGTACTAATGGTCACCGTGATTTTTGAAAAATTTCGTTTTATTTATTTGGAGAAATAAGGAAAAAGGGCATGCTACCTATAAATATCTCACAATATGCGGTAAATACCCGTATCCTGCATTGGCGGGAATTCACAAACCCATGCTCTTATATTTTTTTTGTAAACGGTCCATGGCTCTACGTTACATACTTATGGTTGTTGTAAATAATAATAATAGAAGAAAATTAGGAAGAGTTTCTGTGGCACGTCCAATGTGGAGGCAATTATAAATAAATAAATTGTGAGGAGAGCCAGGTTCCGTTGCAATAAAATTATGCATTTTCCTATTTTTCCAATTAAGAAACTGACCTTAGATAATTTGACGCTCGGATAATCGAACCCCGCATAACTAAGTTTATACTTTTGTGGCGTGTTTTATAATATATTACATCAAGATGTATTTTTCGTATCAAGACTAGTTGGTTCGTTTGTTCTCAAAAACAGCAGCAAGATCTAAAATATTTATCTTAATATCTCTGTCCATTTCATCAAATAAACATTTTTGACAGTCAAGAGGGTTACTATTGACTTGTGAAACTGATAGAATAATGCCTGGTATAAAATTAATTAGTTTTAAATCTGTTTTTTTAATAAAAGTAATCTTACGAAGTTTTTGTGTTCAAATATTTTATAGCGAAATTGTCATTTTCATTTAATCGTTTACCAATATTCATTTTAACCGTGGAATTTTTACCTCTTTTGACTTCACCAAAATAGAAAATAAACGTTTTTAATAATACTGTGACAAATACAAAGTAATTTTATTTGAATTTTTAGAGTTATTGACCATGCCATTGCAATAAACGTGTAATTGGCACGTCTTAACCTAATTCACAAGACGTCCTTCCTCAACGCCAAACGCAGTGAATCTGTTTATTTACTAAATCCAATTTGGAATGGTGTTGGCGAGGTGAAACAAGACAAACGAGATTGCGCGCCTTTGCCGCATGCGCTCAGGTAACTAACGACTTCCTTCCCTTAACGACGTGCTGCACTCCGCTGCGAGCTGCTGCGACGGGGGTGGCCAACTCCTCTGCGAGCACAAAGTGTCTAGCTAGGGCGTTGGGATCATTAGCAATATGAACTGCATGGTCGTTGACTCGTGGAAGAAACAGAATCTCACAATGTATTCGCGTCATTTCTTTTCATTTTCTTTCTTTTTTCTGGAATACGTGCTTCCTGCAATTCTAATTAATTCTGAAAATGTGCAGCAAAAAAATAAGCGTTTTGCAATTATTCTGTAAAATTCAAATAATGTTAAACAATTTTCCCGAAGGTTTATTGGAAATTAATTAATTGGCTAAGAAAAAGAAGAAAAGTGTTTCTGTGTTTCACGATAATTTAATTAAAAAAATTAATGAACATACTATATCAAACCTGCTCAAATTATATTTAGTATTATCAATATTTTCATCTTGTTTCGATTTGTCAAAAGAGACTATAACTCTCACTTTAAATTTAATTGAAGGATTTTGCGAACGTCCAATATCTTGAATGTGAAAAGAAAGGAACAGATTCTTCCTTGCTCTACATTTCAACAAATCGAGTTTTGTTTTCTGAAAAAATAATAGAGATTTTTGGAAATAAAATAAGTGAAATTGACCGCGGAATATTTCATTGAACACTTTATTGTACGCATTTTATAAGTACAAATTAAATATCACGCAATAATATGTATAAAATATTCAAAAGAAAACAAACTTCAGTGTGCTTACACAACCGCGTGAGGTAGGCTGAGTTGTCTCCTCAAAAAGTATTTCCTGATTCTCATATTCGACGCCCGTCAAATTATATTTAATTTATGGTATTGAAATTACATTTAATATGGTTATCTGAGATGAAAGGTCTTAATATCTCTTACTACACGTGAAGTCATCTTTTGTTCATGAGTAGAGATAAGATACAGATATTGAGAAAACTAATGTATAAAACAGAAATAGGAAAAAAGAGCAGAGATCAGAGAAGAGAAGACCAGAGATTATGCAATATTTTTAACTGATGACCCCAGGGATCCAGAAGTAGAAAGAAAGTCAACGTTTTTGAAGTAAGAGGATTGAATGTCATAAAAGTAGTAAGGTCTCATGTTGAAATCAATGGCCAACGAGCCGTTACAAAATATTTTGTCTTCAATTATTTCACAACAAAACATGTCGTCATTAGGCATTGAAAAAGACGTAACTCCAAGTTAAGCAACAAATATTTAACCTAAAGGATCGAATCTCCAAATGTAGAGGGATACTTAACATTACTTCAGATGAATTTAACCTACAAACAAGGGATTATCAGGCGCGGCTCGTCATTAAAGGCTGTAAGGCAGAGCCTCTCCTAGAGAAATCGCCTTCCAAAATAAATTTAAAAATATGTTTAAAAATGTATTTATTTATTAATAATGGATTTCTGAGTTGTATTATGGAACAATCATATAAAACTTTTGAGATGCGTTAGGTTCCCACTTCATTCCGCCATAAGGCCTGTGTAAAACGAGGAGGCATGACGTCATGCTTTCCCTGCACAGACTTACCGGCGGACAAAGGCTGCAGCCAGCCAGCCTTCAAGGGTGAAGGTCTAGGGTCTGAAGAAGGACGTGCCCACCAGATGGCAGTACTATGCAGTTCAGCAACTAGTATTGCGCTTCACCTAGTTTTCCCGATTTGCGGTAGGAGTGCTACTCCCTTAAGTCTGTATCAGACTTATTATTAATAGACATACAATACAGGCAATGCAATGCATTGTAATGTAATGTAATGTTATTGCAATGCATTTGAAGCCTTCCCAGTTTATAAAACCACGAGCCGCGAGATTATACTACTTAGTTAAAATAGAAAAATCTGTTTTTCTATCATTTTATGTACTTTGTCATTACAGTAAAAAATGTTTTGCAAAAAATTTAGGACGATGTAGTTAACGAGGTTTTTCATTGCTTGGAGACACGTATCGGGAAACTCGCGGCTGATTGCTACATCCCACATCATCGATGCCGGTCGTAGATTTTCTCGAACAGTATGGGAAATCAGTCCATCGCTCGAGCCTTAGATTTCAACATAGCTGGACTTCAAAGCCACGAGCTGGAAGTAAAAGGGGACATTATCCAATCCGGAGCTCCAGTACCAAAAGTTTAAACCTAACGAAGCTCCTGATTGGAAGGGGTTCCCCCTCTCCTTCCAGCATGTGACCTTGAAGTGCAGCAATGTTTAAATCAAAGTGTAAGAAAGGGCTGGATGGGACAGGAATCGCGTGCTGCTCTGTTGTTTAGTGAGTTCTGCTCCCGCATTCGCCTTGAATTGATTAGAGGAAACCACGAAAACCACCGATCGAAGCAGAATTCCGAAAACAACGAGCTTCGGCCCCGCTATCTTATATGAAAAACCCTACCGCCGCGTCATGCCATAGGGCATTTATAAGCTCCCTCTCTATGAATCTTCAGATGCAGATTCGCATCGCTACCTGCAGGCGGTCAGAAACAACAGCCAATCCACTAAAGCATCAGGCAAGGCGCGTGCTACACCCTGACAATAGACACCAACTCCCAAGTAATGAAGTGAATGGGTATTGATTGATTCTGGTTGCGTCAATTACTTAGATCAGTACCGCCGTAGGTATAGTATATCCCGTGAGTGGCCAATTATACTTCCCGATCGAATGAGAGATCCAGCACGGACATACACGTTGGCTTGCGGAGGTGTTTCCCTTCAAAATATTCCGGGGCAAGCTCTAAGTTTTCTACTGGTCTCCCGACTTTCTTGTACACGTTAATGTGTGTAAGGTAGGGGAGAGGATAGGAAGAGGAAGGAAATTTATTTTATTTATTTATTTACGTCAAAAAAACAGTTAAAAACTGTGTATGACGAGCTATGGGGAGAAGTGAATTTTGTGCACGTTTTCATAATTCTGTGGTCTCTATCCTAAACCATATTTTAGTCGAATTTTGAATACAGAAAAGAGAGGTTTTTTTCGAGTTTTGTTGACAAAATATTCGCTCCTATATAATAAAATATATTTTCAAAGGTAAATTAGCTATAAATTTCTGCCCTGAACCCTCATGTTCTTCATGAAAGAATAATACTTTTTGCCGCGATAATATGAAAAACGATAATTTGAATAACTATATTTCCCACTGAAATTCAGAAGACGTGCACAAATAATGAAGTTACATTTATGTCCAGAAGCAAAACAAGGGACCATCTCAGCATTTGCTCAAGGATCAGGGAAACTGGACGAAAAACCTGATCGAGATGGGGGCCATCAACCCAGAAACTGTGGTACAATACTTGTTACAGGTTCTTTAGAATTATACAGTCCAAATGATAAATAATTACATTAACTATCATTGTTAAAATTAATTCTACTTTCCTTTTTGATGCTCGGTATAGTCTCGAATTGTATAGAAACAGTTATGCAGCAGAAAAGATTTTACTTGGGACTTAAACTTTTCTATCGAATTTAATCGTTTAACGTCTTCTGGCAAAGTGTTGTAGAGTAATGTACATGAATTGTAAGTGAATTTTTTGTAGTGAGCTGTTGATACTGCCACTTGGTGAATATGATTACTACGTCGTGTGTTATACTTACAGACATCGGCGTTTGCTGAAAATATATTCCCGCCCTTAAGTAAGTCATTTTTGACAAAAACTACTGATTTGTAAATCAGGAGACAAGGTAATGGTAAAATTCCTAGATTAATAAAGAGTGACTTACAAGAATCACGTGGGTTGGATTTGCTTATTATTCGTACAATTTTTTTTTTGTAATCTGAAAGTCTGTGAGCTATAAGATGTGTTTCCCCAAAATATTATGCCATATCTCAGGCGGGAGTGAACATTGGCAAAATATACACAACGAGCTGTATGAAGGCTGACGGAATTTGAAAGAATTCTGAACGCGTAGCATAATGAACTTAATTTTGTGTTCAATTCATTTAAGTGGGCATTCCATTTGAGGTTTGACTGAATTGATAGACCTAAAAATTTTGTTACATTAACATCAGTCAATGGCACACCGTTCATTTTCAATGGAGTACAGAATTTTTTATTTGATATGGAAAACTGTATTCAAACAGTTTTATTTTCATTTACTTTTAATGTGTTATTACGGAACCAATTTGAAACGTCTGATATTGTACTATTTACGGTTTCTTTGTTGCAAAGAATATTTGTATCATCCGCAAAGAGAACTGTTCTTCCGTTTCGAATCGCTAAGGGCATGTCATTTACGTATAATAGGAAGAGAATAGGGCCTAAAATCGATCCTTGCGGGACTCCACGTGCAATTGGCAAAGAACCGGAAAGGTGTGTACATAAAGTTCCATCATTCCAGTAAGGTATTTCTACTCTCTGAGATCGTTGTTTAAGGTACGAACATAGCCAATCTAGAGCAATACCACGGATTCCATACGAAGGTAATTTTGAAAGTAAAATGTTATGATCAATGACGTCAAAAGCTTTTGAAAGATCTAAAAATATTCCAATAGTTGCTTCGTTTTGCTCCAATGATGAGGCAACATCCTTAAGAAAAGAAAAAATGGCTGTTTCCGTAGATTTTGATTTCCGGAATCCATGTTGGCAATTTGAAAACGCGTCGTGTTTATTGAGAAAGGTTTCCATTCGCACATAAAAAAGTCTCTCTAATATTTTTGAAAAAACTGACAAAAGAGAAAAATTGGCCGATAATTTTGAACTTCATTTTTGTTGCCTTTTTTGAAGAGCGGCTTAATCTTAGCTGTTTTAAAAATATCTGGAAAATTTCCGGTGCATAAGGATGCATTAAATATGTGAGTTAACGGGTATATAATGGCTGGCGCGCACGTCTTTAACAAACAATCCGGAAATTCATCTAAACCGGCCGAATATTTATTTTTTAATTTACCGATTATTTTGAGAATTTCATAGGAAGAGGTTTCGGAAACGAACATAGTTTCTAAGATTTTTAGGGAAACGTCAGATATTGAATTTTGTGGCTGAAAATCCTTAGTGAGATCGACAGCAATTCTCGAAAAGTATTGGTTAAAGAGACTAGCCACTGTTGCCGGATCGTTCACATCTCTATCGTTATCTTTTAAAACAACATTCTCTACAAGGTTTCTAGTTGGTTTGGTCGCATTTTTTACTATATCCCACATTGATTTTGTTTTGTTATTTGAGTTCAAAATATCCTGATCGTGTTTCATGATTTTAGCCTGCCTTATGATTTTTCTTAACAATAATTTGTATTTTTTAAAGTACAGGAGAAAATCTTGAGGTACGTTATGATGCTTAGAAATGAAAGAAAGAACTCGTTTGTTTTTACATGATGTTCTAATCCCTTGTGTTATCCAAGAATTGTTTTTGCGTGAAATATTTAATTTTCTTTTCTGAAGAGGAAAGCAAGTGTTAAAATGAAATGAAAGCGTTGAAAAAAAAGAATAATATTTATCGTTTGTATCAATAGTATTATAAACCGCGTCCCATGACTCCTGCAGCAAGTAATCAATGAATAATTTTATTTTACTTTTAGAAAACACTCTACTCATACGTGTATTATTTATTGTGTCATTGTTCGCATTTCGTATAATGGTAAGAATTTGTGCATCGTGGTCACTGTATCCTAAATCTTTTGTTTCAATTTCATGTCGAGTAGTGGTTTTGTTAATTATAATTTGATCGATTGCCTTCTTTGAATTTACTGTGATCCGTGTACGTAGGTACTTTTATTGTAATATCTAAATTGAAGGAATTAATTAAGTTAAGAAACTGCTCTTTCTCGCAAGATTCGATCAGAAAATCAATGTTAAAATCTCCACATACAACAATGGATTCACAAGAGCGATTGATGACTTTGATTAGTGTTATCTCTAGTTTTTCTAAGAACAAAATGTAATCTGCAGCTCTCTTTGTTGGAGGCCTGTAGATGCAAAGCAATATCATTTTTAGCACAGGAAGATGTACAACAGAAATTTCAAAAACATTTTCAACGGAATACTCATTGAATTCCGTCAAGGAAATAGAATCAATATTATTTTTAACGTAAATACAAGAACCTCCATATGCAGGATTTTTATGAGATTCTCTTTTTCTACAATAATAGCCTGCGAGGTAAAAGTTTGGAATTTGGAAAATGCTAAGTTCATTAGGAGATAACCAATGTTCTGTAAAGCAAAGAACATCCATTTGATTTAAATCGCTCTGTAGAGCTGCCTCGATAAACTCAGTTTTATTTGAAAGGGATTCAACATTATGGTGCAATATCTTTAGTTTTTGCAAGTACCTACACGAATGTTTTTCTGCTGCATCTGACTGTAGTTGCTATATATTTACTCCATTTTTACCTCGAGTGCGTGGTCGAAGGTTGTAATGTGTCCCAGCAGTCACAGGTTGTGAGGAAATAGAGGCGTCATTGGTAGTGGGAATGGAAGAAACGGGAGTAGGTTCACAGGAGGGGGTAAGAGGGTTCAGAATAAGGGTGGGGGTGGGGAACGTAAGGAAGGTAAAAGGGATGGATTTTTGGCAGGAGGCTGCGTGGGACTGGAGTTGATGATGTATTGTGCAAGCTTTTCACCGACTGCATGTTTTCCAGCAAGGTTCATGTGGAGACCGTGCCGGGTGAAGTGTTTTACTGAGAGGAAATTCATTTTAAAAAGTGTTACATCTGTTTCTCTCAGTTGCAGTTTTAGTTGTTGGTTTGCGTGCTTAATCTCGCTGCAGAGTGTTGGCCTGTTGTACCAGAAGGGCAGAGTCGAGACTACAATGTTTGTATTTTGGGCGGCACATTGTAATTTGTTTACATGTTGTTCAGGTGTAAAGTTACCGCCCAAATTAATGTCATTCTGCCCTCCGATGATAAAGACTGTGTCCTGATTGGTCATTGTCTTCGTGTGAGTGTCCAACTCTGCATTCACGTCTGCAAACCTCCCGTTAGGTTTAAAAATAGATGAGACTGAGTAGTTGGGGGGTAACTTCCTACTGAGAATGGAGGAAAGATGGCGACCATGGCTGTCAGCTAAAATAAGTACCTGTTTTTTAGGCTCAGTAGGAATGGCTTTGTTTTCAAGTGGGCTAGGATGCGAAGCTTTACGTGTTTTGGTTTTGCCACGCTTCCTAGCCTGTTTGCGTTGGTTTGTGCATGTATTTGTCGATGGAAGGGAAGGGTTGTGAGGATCAGGAAGGCGAGGAAAATCTGTTTCATAATCTAAAACACTAAATCTGTTTTGAATTGCGACTGGATGTGGTGTCTGTGTCTTATGTGCAGTCTCGGGTGCACGGTTGGGAAATTCGCAGTGTTGCCTACTTGTGCCCAACCGTCATTGTAGAGAACGACCTCTTCCAGCCTTTGGATATGTTTATCTAAATTACTGTTTACGTGTGTGAAGGCTTTCAGAAGGTCGGCTTTGAGGGTGTAGAGAGTAAAAAGAGTAGAACGAACAGTAGCCATGTCACGAATGCGTGTTAAAGTACGTGATAAAATTGGAATAAATACAAGAAAATTCAGATAAAAGCAACAGTCACCTAGCTTAATATTTTAAAAGTGAAAGATTTATGTGTATTCGATAAATTAAAAATTAAGATTCGATACAAGAAAGAGAAGGTATGCTAACTACAAAATCTATTGAAAGCTAGTAATTACGAAATTTGGCAATGCGGTTACGTATTTTCGTTCACTTAAGCTGCAACTGTTGAATACAATGTCGACTATACTTTACCGTAAATAGATAAAGATATTAGCTGAAATTTGTCTTCAAAATATTGAATAAGATTTGAAACAAATTCAAAACTACACGATACACCCTCCTCGTAACGTTCAAATTAACTGAATAATAACTCGCCACAAAAATAAAATTAACTGAATAGTCACTCGTCACAAAAATAGAATAAATATTTCAGTAATTAAGTTAAAACAGTGATATAAAATCGAAAATAAACTGCTCTGTTTATAGATGTTGACACTTGATCACGAACGATCACGAAGAGCGAACGCGGCCCGTGGTCTATTTGTTAGGGTACTTCTGTGGCATTTTTCTGGATAAAAAAGTCTTAAAACTAACTGTAACAAGCTCCCGGCTGGTCTCCTAACATGTGTGGCACTGTAGCGCACGTTAGTGTGTGTGAGAGGAGAGTAGGAGAAAGGTTTGGGCAAGGAAGTGAAAGGAAAAATCACTCACGTCCCTTTGTTAGTGTTCTGCTTCAGCATTTGTTTGGATAAAAAAATCTCATAAAAGTATTAGAGCAACTGGCCGCTAAAATTCCCCTCTAGACCATGCATGAATTGAACCTAGATAGAAAAAATCTGCCAACGATATTGTTGCGGTTCCGTTTCCTGAAATGTCCTAACAATGCACGTGCTACACATTGTCAAGAAACACCAACTCCCAGACGTTCGGGTGTATGGAGGAAGGACACCTCTCTGGAATGCGGCGCATAAATAAAACGGCCAAGTAACTGCGGGCTATTACACGCCAGACAAAACGACTCGCGGTCACAAATGGGAGCGCTAAATCCCAACATTGGAAGGAACAAGCTCCCGCTGCATATGCTCTGTCCTGGAACTGCAGAGCTCGCGGAATCTGATTCGCGCGGAACAATGTAAACGGCCAATTAATTGGCTGCTTATTGATCGCAGAGGGTAATGGAAACGCTGTAAAACAAAATTGTTTTGGCAGTGGACTGGATGTAAATTTTGCTAAAGCTAATGTCTTTGAGTGCATCCGTACATAACCGTTACCCAGTGCCTAAGAAGCGTAACAACCATTACTTTGCTCGTAAATCACTGTAATATGCAGAATAGTGGTCGCCGTTGAGTAATATCATTCTGAAATGAAATGGTGTTGTTGATGGTTATGATGAGAGTAAATTACCCAAGGTTATAATTGCCTTGCGCTATTATTATTATTCTGAAACACCAATTATTACAGTTCATGAATAATAACAACAATCATCAAGCAATTCATAAAAAGTAGCACTCGTCCTCATACTCCCGGCGGGCATAAATAATAAACACCAGGCTCCTCTCAAGGGGAAGTTCTATACGAGCAATTTCCTCTTCTCCACTTGTCCCTTGAATAGACTCCTTTTACGGCGGGCGGGCTGCGAACCGAGCTCGGGCACAAAACGTCAAATAAATAGCGCGGCATTATTTTTAATGCCGAGAGAGCCAGATTTCCGATGAAAAACGGAGCGCGAGGAACGCAGCGGCGCTGCTTTAGCGGGCGGGGCGCAGCGGCCGCGCGGGAAATTGGGTCACGAGCCGGAAGAGGGGAGGGGGTGAACTGGGAAACACTTACATCCGTGACTTATTGAATTATATGAGGGACGATGGAGCGACGCAAGGAAGATTATTGTGTGGTAAAAGATGAAATTTATCAACAAATCATGGATTTCCATTCTCCATTGAATTTCTCACGTTTAGAGAAGTAATTTACTATATATATATATATATATATATATATATATATATATATATATATATATATATATATAAACAAGATTTATTCCCGTTTTCGATATCACGTCCCTACAATTTTATACATATTGTCTAAAACGCTGATTTATGCCGCAGGAGTACAATAGTTTTATTTTAATAAGTACGAAGTGTAAGAAAGTATTATTGTATCTTGAGTCTAGATGTTTAGAAGATTTTTACAATCATGGATGCAACATGTATTTTTTGAAAAATACCCCAACTAGTGCTGAAGTAATAAAATAACTGAAAAATGTATAAAAAGGTCATAATCTTTTAATATTAATTTATATTTTCTTACCTGCTGCCTAACATCAAGTAAGAAAATCAAGTTCTGTAATGAAGTAAAACAGTCAAAATCGAAGTGCAGTGTTGCCTTTTCTCTCACTACTATCAGTTTTGATGTATTAAAACGATGGACTTGTGGAAAGCAAACAATTCCTAGTTATGAGAACATTTGCGGACTTCCGAAAAGTGCCACGTGAATCCCCAACGGCTCGATCCTCTTTGAAAACAGCTCTTGTAGGAGATCGGCTTTAAAATGATTCCCAGAGAGTCGAATTTGCTAAGCTTACGGGTCCAACCAGTTAGTGTACAGAACTATTCGCACAAATTCTTCCAACATTTTATCAGTTTTTGTAAACACCAATATTTCCATTGACACTACGTAATTCTATTACGCCATATAATTGAACAATTTATTAACCCGTTTTGCGCCAGTGGTGCGTATACGCACCATTTTATATAAGAATTTTTTATGGTAGGTATTTTTTACATAAATTGACGCAGTTTGTGCCATAGAAATATTGAATATCAGATGAACATATGAGTATTTTTTTGCTTGAATTTATCTTCATGTAATGAAGGAGAAATAAAGTAAAATATTTGGTAATTTTCACCTGAAATGAAGATGGGTTTTGATTATTTCTTGTAATTTGAAAAAATATAATTCTGAGTTTTATTTATGGTTGTCGATTATAACGAACAATTGTATTTTCATGTAATATTTATGTAAATTATTTTCATTCTTTCATTTTCGTTAAAATTGTTGTTTATTAACCATGGTGCGTCAACGCACCACTGGCCCATACCGTTGTATCTCCAGATACCTCTGCTGCCCGACCCTTCGAGTGTGGCTGCTAGGAATGTTATGAAAACAAATGCTCTACGAGCGAGGGGAGCGCGAGTCGAAACAAAGTGGGCTCTGTTCATTCCCAGAAAACTATTTCTAATGACGCAACAGAATTTTTTGGATTCTACAGTTGACAAGTTCAGTTGCTTGGTAGGCGCGAATGGAGTCTCACGTCTACATGTTGCAATTGGATATGTCAGTGGAGATAGAAGGTGGTGGTGGACAGTGTGTCCGATTGTAGAAGTAAATCATTGTTGGTTAAAGGAAAAAAAATTCTGGCAACATATATGTCCTATTTGTCAATAACTGACGATACACACAGAAATTCAATACTTTTGTATGATTATTTCTGTCATTGGCCTAAAATGGGTTAAGCACCTCCACACAAAAAACAAAAGCAAAAGGTATTCAGAGGAAACAGAGTAAGTATATATTGTCTAAACTGTGTGTAGGCGTTTCGGCACAGAGCATGACAGATTATTGATTTCATAACGTTGATCAGGTAAATAGTTTAAGTTGAACTATTTATCAACGATCAATCAATAGAAAGACTTAATAGACGTTTAATCGATAGAGAGGATGTAATAATAATTTAAATAAAAATAATTCAAAATTGTAGAGTGTGAATATTATTAAAATTAAAATCGATTTTTTCGGTGATTGTAAGTGCTTTTTAAGCTGATCTTGAGCAATAGAATTTGATAGGTTGGAACATGATTTACTAGGTCCGAGTTCTCACCAAAATGTCTTGACGGCGAAGTTTCTAGCAACAAATTATTGATGAAAGTAAACGGTGAGGATGAGTGCCGATGGCAGGCGACGTAGTCATAACACAGCTGAAGCTACGGGAATGGTAAGGAGGCTAGATACTGTTTAGGGTGAACGCAAGGCGAACGATTAGAATAGTGCGGAATGAAACATCGACACTGGGCTGCAGGGCGGAGGGTGAGAACGCGGAAGGGGCGGAGCCTCGAGAGCTAAGAGGAAAGTGGGTCAACGCTGGGAGGGACAGGGGGTGGCGCGGAGAGGAGCAAAGTTGGTGGGTGGAAAGGACTAAGTGGTGGACGCGGGCAGAGAAAGGGACGACAGGAAAAATGGTGGGTGGGTAGGGCCAAGGAAGTCTGGACCGTCGGCGTAAGAAGAGGCGGTAGTAGAGAAGGCTAGGGATGGGAGGTAGGGTGGAGGCAGAACGCGGAGTAAATGAAAGCCTTTGTGGGGCGGCGAGAGGCGGGCGAGAGCGGAGTGTGGCAGGGTTACGGACGGGGCGAGGCCGAAACCTAGCTGAGTATAACCCAAAGCCAGTATTGCCACTGTCCCAGCAAAGACTCCAAGAATTCGAATTCTCACGGTGACGAATTTGCGATATTAGTTGGACAGCTGCGGTGAATTTAGCCTGTGACTAGAGAAAAATTCTCGCGACAGGCTGCTCTGATCAATAGTTTTCAGGAGTTTCTCCGATCGAAACTACGAGAATGCCGGAGCAAAACCTTGTCAACCAAGCCAAGAAGAGCGCGCGATGTTTCCTGCCACATCCTCGCAGTATTTTCTCCCCTAACACTCACACACACACACACATGTACTATTCAGTAAAGAATGCAGAAAGGAGATCGGTCTGGAGTTTGCCCCGATTGGAGCGTTTCTTCTGTAGAGGGAGATAAATGGAGAACCGCAAGCTGACGGGTAATTCGGTGGCGGATCTCTCCTTGTAGCGGGGAAGGAATCACAGCCATCTCCTGAGATAAAACATTTACTACACTAATGAGGCTATTAACCGTAGAAGTTTACGTGGCCAAAAATCAATTAATAGATTAATCAAACTCAATTAAACGGGTCGGGAGCGGGTCGGGAGCGGGTCGGGAGCGGGTCGGGAGCGGGTCGGGAGCGGGTCGGGAGCGGGTCGGGAGCGGGTCGGGAGCGGGTCGGGAGCGGGTCGGGAGCGGGTCGGGAGCGGGTCGGGAGCGGGTCGAGACCGGGTCGAGAGTGGGTCGAGAGCGGATCGAGAGCGGGTCGAGAGCGGGTCGGGAGCGGGTCGGGAGCGAGAAGGAAAGGATTGGAAGCAGGGACGAGGTTAGGCGGAGCGGGTTGAATGCGACGGCTGAGGAGGAGCGAGGACGGTGGCTGGCGATGGCGGGCGGGGGCGGGGTCGGAGCGTGGCGGGGCAGACGCAGGGGCGAGCGCCTGTGCGTGTGGAGACGGGGGAGGCGCGGGAGAACGGGCGCGTCAGCTGTAGTCGGCGCTGCCCAGTTAGCTCATCGTCCGCAGCCGTCATTGCCGGTGGTGCCGAACGCCGGCCGGCAGGTGCGATTCGGACAACTGTCACATGCACGTCCGCAGTTCGTTCTTTTTTTCCATTCAGTATTTGCCAGCTGCCGACCTACATTCCGCAGGGAGCTGCAGCGGCAACCACTCTGCCTTTGTGCTGTGGGGGCGAAGTCAAATTAGGACAAAAAAGAGCTGTTTGAAGGTGCTTTTTCAACGTTTCTTTGCTTATATTTTCATAACTATTAATCCCACAAAAATTATATTCTATACAAAATTCAAGTAGATAAAACTTCTACAAAAAGTTCATAAAAAGTTTTCTTTTAAAATTAACCATTCTGTGTTGTATGTTTGATAAATTCTTGTTTCTGCTTACAAGAGCAATACAAATCGAATAATCACGTTTACCGTGAATATTGAGCAACAACTGAAACTGAGAGTGTTAATGATAAACGACACACGACAAACGACACACACGTCAATGATTAGTGATTTGGGGGAAGCCCCATTATTCCTAAAATCACTAATGGCTTCGACAGTTTTGCATTGAGTTATGTTGTTTTCCTAATTACTACCTCGGTTAATCCGAACATTTGTATTGTATTAGGTAATTTGTATGTTTATAGTGTACAGTATTCTTTACCAAGTATTTGTACTTCATCCTTATCAAATTAACTACGGATTATCAGTTTTTGTAACCTAGGTAATCCCGAACTTCAGTGACCACGGATACTCGCAAGTCTATATACAAAATAAAATTTACGGTTAAAATGTTACTGTTTTTATGCAAAATATGTAAATACACGTGGTTGATAAATGTTGAACAAAAATAAAATTTCTTCCGTGCACTGAACTTATTAAAATATAATTTTTATTTAGGGAGATTATTAGGGCCTTGTTACAGACAAAAACAAGAAGTTTTCAAGCATATAACACGAAAATGGTTTATTTTATATTATAGGAACTTTTTGTAGGAAATTGTATCTACTTAATTTTGTGTACAACATAACTTTCTCTGCGAATGATAGTTTTGGAGATATAAGCAAAAAGTCGAATTACCACCTTGAAACGGTCGCCTCGCCTCCGACACACCCACCACATTTCAGTATTTTAAGTATGTTATCCAGTTGATACCAACAAACAATCATGTCGTTTCAAAACCCCGAGATCATTGTCATTGTATTTGTCTAATTTTCCTGAACTGAAGTCCAAATAATCTTTGGGTGTTTTTACCTTGCGACTGTGGTGTGGTGGGCAATGTAAATTTGACGAGTACCTCAAAAGTTCATTAACTTAATTTAAATAGTATCAGTAAATAATCAGAATCGGTCATAATAATCTTCTACTGTTTAATAATTGCCCAGAACGCATCAATTCCTTGTATTTAGCCACCACTAAATTATGTTATTGAATAAAAAGAACATCATACTCTATGAAGAATATAAAACTGAGGATGAATGAAAAATGTTGGCTACCTAGTCGATGCACTAGTAACATGTCACTCGTTTTAGTATCGCATTGTTTGTGAAATAGGATAATTTACTTGTCGCAAGTTTAAAAAATGATGCCCTTATTTGTTTATAATGTAATCAAACTGTTCATTGTGCATGGTTATTACAAACGATCAATGTATTTTAAAAATTAATATTTTTCTGAAACTATTACACGCATTTTTAGTGATACATCGGTTGAACTGCAAACTCGTCACGTTTCCGTCATATCATGCCGGCTTAATTGTGATTCATCACATAGCAACACCACAGCAGTTTCCATATTGGAGAGTATGCAGCAGACAGCACATGCGTTTTGGAATGTATAATTTGTTGGAGTTATTGCATTAACTTAAAGGTAATTCAGAAAATTTCATACTCCAATAAGATGTTGCTCCTCTGAACTGACCTACACAAAGAGTACCAGAGTCCATTTGACAGAGAGATGTGCGTCGTTTCCTTAGTGAGGAACTTCCACATCGATAGATCGGGCGATGTGCTGATTACGACTTGGCGTTGTTTGAATGGCTCCCTCGGTTTCCCAACCTCACATTTCCTGATTTTTTACTTTCTCGCGACGGAGCAAATAGAAAATAATGTAATGCTGCGCGAAAAAAGGCAAATTATCGACAGAAAACTCTTATTACAGGGCCTTGGTAACGAAAAAGTAGATATATCGAGTTGCCAAATTTAGAAAAAATCCTTTAACACGTGGTGTAGCCAGAATATTTTTTTGTGAGTCCTCGAAACCAAAATATCGAATAACGGCAATCCGTCTATGAACAACACTAGCGTTTAAACGCATCAGACAATTTTCACCAAAACTGTTATTCTCTTTGAATTTGAAATCGATATTTTAATTTTCCGGGTTACTGTACATGAATCCCTTGAGATATTTGCCAAATTTTCCAAAATCAAAACTCCTTCGTATTTCACTAATTTTTGTTGTTGAATAGTGGGAAGGACATTTAAGAGAATGGTGTCTTATGTTCGTTGAAAACACTGATTTTTCGAAAATTGCAAAAATTCAAATTTTTTGTCTTCCTACAACTATAATTATGGAGATAGAGATTTTCTCCTTTAAAGAAATCTGTTCCTTAAAGATAGATTTTGAAGTAAGGTCATGAACAATCTTTCGAAAACTTGAGTACTTTTTGCGCAATTTGGCGAGAAAGTACGGACGAGAAAGTACGTGCAGTTTAGTTCCACTAGTTTTTTTTGGGGGGGGGATATGCCAAAAACATTGTTTACGTGTCCGCATTGCCAACAACAATAAAGGAACTCAAGAATAGCATTGTTGAAATGAAGAATTACAATGACGAAAATTTCAGAAAATGAAGTTCTATTAATGTTTTACTGTTCACGTTATGTGTAACAGTTCCTGAAATATACATTTTTAAAATACAATGGGTCATTTCTAATAACCGTCTAAATTATGCATGGAGTATGATCGCTTGATTAATTCGGTTGGATAAATGCTCGTTTGTATGTAGATTTACATTGATATTTGCAGATATTTCGGATCGAAAAATGTTTTCGAGGTATTTTCTTCTGTTTGCAATATTAGGTTGTCAATGGACGATGTGGAGAGGCGAGTTTTGACACATGATATACTTCACTAGCCGAGAGGATGGGAAGTTGTTCAATGTGAACAAGTGTGTTTCTTTGCATTTCATTGCAGGCTGGGTCCTTGGCCTTGCCATTCATAAAACGCTATGCCTTCCAAAAGAAGCTTTTATGAAGGCATTATGACATTCTGCCAAAAATTAAAATGCGATTGCGTTCCATATAATAGGATTGAGTTGGCAACAAAGAACATTACAAGAATATTAAAAGTTTCCTATTACACAGTAAATATTCTTTATTTTTATCTTTAAGACATTTTATTTAGTTAGCCCGACTACTTATTCAATAACACTGTCAGTGCAAAATTATCAACGACATATAAACCAATTATTAAAGAAAATGTTCGACACGAATACAACAGAGTGAATTCTGCATCTCGTCTTCTCCAACAACAATAAAAAAAGCTCGCATTTCTGATCTGCCACTAGAAAGGAACGGTCCTAGATTTGCATCCCACGAGCGGCGCGCGTTCTCGGAAAAGAGCAATGCAGCAGTGCAACCGAGCGTAGCAACTTGCGGTTCACGCCGCCTCCGCCGTCTGCACCTGCAGGAAGCCTGCATCGCCTGCAGGCGAAGCACTTCCAACTCCGCGCGTGGGGACGCGCCGAGTTAAAACTTTACGTCGGGGGGGGGGCGGTGAGGTCGGCATCCGTGGTATGGATTTCCTCGGTTCCACGCAAAACATCGACGCCATCGGCGACGAAGACGTTCGTGGAAAGGGAGGGCGAGTAGCACGAGGTGGGGGGTGGCATCTGTTGAGAGGAGAGTGGGTGCAGGAGAAAAATGTGTAGAAGACGGTAGCTGGTGGAGGTCGAGAAAAATCAGTGAGGGCGTAGAAAGACAAAGAAGAGGAGCAATGAAACATCAGGATGGCATAGGAAGAGGAGGACGACAGGAGGCATAAGAGATGGAGGCGGACGGCGAGAGATTGTAGTAAAGAGGAGAGGACAGCGGAGGACTTCAGCAAACGGTGGGAGAGTTGGAAAACCCATTTTGACATGGAATGTAAGAGACGGATGGAGAACTTGAGAAGGTGGGTAATGGCTGGGAAAGTGTGGACAGCAGAAGAGGGCAGAGGAACCTGGTAGGCCGAAATAAGGTGGGAGAGAGCGGAAACGACGATCGGGGAGGGAAATGGCAGTATTAGAGAGGGCAGGAAAGGCATAAAGGGAGCGGGATGGACAATAAGAGCAAAGTGGACAGAAAGGGCAGAGTGGACAGAAAGGGCAGAGTGGACAGAAAGGGCAGAGTGGACAGAAAGGGCAGAGTGGACAGAAAGGGCAGAGTGGACAGAAACGGCAGAGTGGACAAGAAGGGCAGTGTAAACAGAATGAGCATAGTGGACAGAAAGGGCAGAGTGGATAGAAAGGACAGAGTGGACAAGAAGGGCAGAGTGGACAAGAAGGACAGAGTGGACAAGAAGGGCAGAGTGGACAAGAAGGGCAGAGTGGACAAGAAGGGCAGAGTGACAGAAAGGGCAGAGTGGACAGAAAGGGCAGAGTGGACAGAAAGGGCAGAGTGGACAGAAAGGGCAGAGTGGACAGAAAGGGCAGAGTGGACAGAAAGGGCAGAGTGGACAGAAAGGGCAGAGTGGACAGAAAGGGCAGAGTGGACAGAAAGGGCAGAGTGGACAGAAAGGGCAGAGTGGACAAGAAGGGCAGTGTAAACAGAATGAGCATAGTGGACAGAAAGGGCAGAGTGGATAGAAAGGACAGAGTGGACAAGAAGGGTAGAGTGGACAAGAAGGGCAGAGTGGACAAGAAGGACAGAGTGGACAAGAAGGGCAGAGTGGACAAGAAGGGCAGAGTGACAGAAAGGGCAGAGTGGACAGAAAGGGCAGAGTGGACAGAAAGGGCAGAGTGGACAGAAAGGGCAGAGTGGACAGAAAGGGCAGAGTGGACAGAAAGGGCAGAGTGGACAGAGGGGCAGGGTGGAGAAAACGAGACCGGGTACATAAATAAGGTAAGAAAAACGTCAGGATGGAGGACAGAAATGGATGTGACTAAGAGGAAGAGGCGTGGGGCAAGGGAGGAGGAGGCGCAGCGGAGACGACGAGATAGGGGGGAACTCGATCGGAGAGGCTTCCTTCCTCTCGTCTGCCGCCGCTACGACCGCCCCCCGCGCGTCGGGGCCCATCCGTCGCAGAGCAGCGGAGCCGTCCGGGCGTCGCGGTGCCGAGCACGCCGGCCTCGTTTCCGCAGCCTTCCTTCTCGCCCCCCCACCCCCCACACACACGAGGGCTCTCGTCCCCCTACTCACAGCCCACTGCAGCCCTGCATATCTAGTTTGCTTTCTTTGAAACAACGTCTCTGAATCTTGTGGCTCTCGATATTGATTTTGTATCCATGACACAAAAATATATTTCTTGTTAAACCATCTACAAATGTACCCCATTAAAATAATAATATGAACATAAGAATAGTTCATCTAATTTATGTGTGACTAAATAGTGTTTCAGGCATTTTTCGTTTTGATTATTTGGATGATCGGACGCCAATTTGTCTCGCTTGTTGCCCGTTTGATCAAATACTTAAAAAAAATTTTCTCGCTCCCTCTCTCTCCCCCCATTTTCAGCCGCTGTCCTTTTGGAAAATAAACTGCAAGATCACTCTCTTAGGATATGAAAACTTCCCTGCACCTTCCCCATAAGGGCTCTCGTCCCTCTACTCACACTCCACTGCAGCCCTGCGTATCTAGTTTGCTTTCTTTGAAACAACGACCCTGAATTTCGTGGTTCTAGACATTGATTTTGTACCAATTCCATAAAAATAGATTTCTTATTAAAACATTTACAAATTTACACCATTACAATAATAAAATGAATAATAAAATAGTTCATTTCATATATATGGAGCAAAATATACTTTCAGGCATATTTCATTTCGATTGTTTGTATATTCAGTCGCCACTTTGTCTAGCTTGTTGTACGTTTTAATCAAATACTTTTTACTTTCTCGCCTTGCGAATACTTCGCAAGAAGAGAAAGTTATGTAATCGTGCGCCGGAAAACGGCGAATTTTCGCCAGAAAAACTCTTATAGCTTAGGTCTGGTTTAAATTTTTTTCTGTTTCTCTATCCATTTGCAGCTCCTGTTATTTTGTTAAAATAGACCGCAATACCACTCACTCAGGCTAGGAACACTTTTCTCCTCCCTTCACTTCCTTCAGCAGAGACTAGCTTCATATATTCCGCGTTCCCTTTCACGTCACTTTCCAATTTCTCAACGTCTTCTTACGCCGACGGCCGTGTACAGGCGCTTCCCCCGGATCTAACTTCCACCGAGGCCCTTGCGCGCGTCTTGCGTCCTCGTGAATGCATACGTCGGTTCCGGCTCAGGGTATTGCTCGTTTCCCTCCCCCTTCCTGCGCCGCCCCCTGCAGTTTGCATTGACGCGCGCACCTCCGCCGCCCGTGAGCCCAAGGATCCGAAGGCTGTTGACGGAGCGGCGCAGCGAGGGCGATGGTGGCGGTGCGGGGTCAAGGTCAGACCGCGGGACGAAGCCGGAGATGAGGGCATGGGATAAGGACGCGGACGGGCACGACGAGCGAGACGAACAGGAGGTAGTAGGATGTCGCGGAAGAGGACAAGAACGGAGATGGCGACGATTGACGTGGGGCAGAGTAGGATCAGGGAGACGATGGGAATGGGGATGAGATAGGTGATGGGATCAAGACAAGAACCGTGACAGTTGAGCAGAGATGTAGACGAGAACGGAACGGGGATGGAGCAGGGGAGGAGAAAAATTAGAGCGGACGGGGCGGGAGCAAAGGAGTTGAGAAATGTCCAGAGTAAAGCGAAAGCCGAAACGGGAGGCAGAGCCTGATTAATGGATCGATTGTTTGCTGTTTCAGGGTGCGACAAAAGCTATGCTCATTATTCCCGAATGTGTTGTGCAAGTTATATCCCGAGAAGTGTCAGTGTTCCTCCTCCGCTGGAACAAAAGATTCGGCTCGCAGTACATGCCGGGTTGCGGGATTCCCCTTAAGGTATGTCCCCCAGAAGGGCCCCGTCCTAGTTCACCAAATTAAGCTGGAGTATAATTCTAGCGGCCGGTTGCCCCATCTTTCCTTCCTCATTCTTTTACCTATCTCTTCTCTTTAAAACACAAACACACAAGCATGCACGACACTACTCCACGTCTCAGAAGACCAGAAGGGGAAAATAAACGGCAGTAGGAGCGGAAACAAGAGCGGGAGTAGGAGTAGGAGTGGATATGGAGAGCGAGCGGCAGGGGGATTAAGTAGGAGCTGGAGCGTGGGCAGGAGCGAGGGTTGAAGCCGAAGGGTGGTAGGAATGGGAGGAGAGGGTAATAGGAGAGGGGAGTAGGAGAGGGGAGTAGGAGAGGGGAGTAGGAGAGGGGAGTAGGAGAGAAGAGTAGGGGAGGGGAGTAGGAGAGGGAAGTAGGAGAGGGGAGTAGGAGAGGGGAGTAGGAGAGGGGAGTAGGAGAGGGGAATAGAAGAGGGGAGTAGGAGAGAGTAGTAGGAGAGGGAATTTGATAGGGGAGTTGGAGAGGGGAGTAGGAGAGGGAGTAGGAGAGGGGGGTAGGAGGGGGGAATAGGAGAGGGGGGTTGGAGAGGGGAATAGGAGAGGGGAGTAAGAGAGGAAGTAGGAGAGGGAGCAGAAGCAGCAAAAGGGGGGTAGCGTCGCCAACATCGCGTCTCCAAGGAGGGCGGCGCGTCGGTTGGAAGGCCGGGAGCCCCGGCGTCTTCCTCGGCGCTTCCTCTGCGCTGATGAGCAGCGACGGCGCGGCTTCGCGGCGGCGAGGGAGGGAGGGAGGGAGGGGGCCCAGTTGATTTGTTTGCCTGCTCTCGAGGCCCGCCGCCGCTCCACGCCAAACGCCGGCTGTCTTCGGAGATGTCGATTTCGAATGAAGCAGGCGCAAGCGGTGGGGACTCGGTGAAGGTAGAGATGGTGACAACACTTTAAAGAGAGACACGTGGAAGAAGTAGTGGCTATGCGAGAGATGAAATTTGATTTCCAAGGTCCTTCTTCTTCCAAAGAACTCTCACAGTAGGGCACCGCCCCCAGCCGGAACACATTATAAGCCCCGACTAGTCTCCCAACGTGTACGGTAGTTTTCGGCATTTAAATATGTGAAAGAGAAGAGGATGGGGCATGGATGATGAATAGGGGAAGTTTGCGCGCGATGCACGAGCCGTTTGTTAGGGTACTGTTCCGGCATTCACCTGGTATTGTTCAGAGAAACCATGAAACACAACCGATCAAAGCTGCTATCCCTTACAATGCTCCTCCACATTGCACGTATCTATGCACTGGGCTGTTTTCAAGCATAGTATCTAGTCATAATTTTCTGAAATTTAACGATTCTTTTCAAAATTTAATGAGTTTCTCTTACGTATCCACGTGAAAGAAATCACCTACATTTTCTCTACTTTCCATATTTTCCAGAAAAAGCCCCTCAGCAGCGATGAATATGGAGCTGCGGCTGTGGCCGGCGGCAGGCATCGTGGCGGCGGTGTGTGCGAGGGATGTGGTGACGGTGGCAGCAGTGGCGAAGGTAACGGCGTGGAGCGGCGTAGGCGGGAGATTGGATGAACTGTTGTTCTTGGTTTCGAATTGCGGGAAGCGGTGGAGCCCGGAGGGGCGAGACGCGTCGCGAGGGGCAAGGAGGGGGGGCGTGGCCTCGCAGCCCCGAAGCTCCTCGTCCACGAGCTCTCGGCCGCAAACGAAGCCCTGGGATTGATGGATTGTTTTGTTTCCGGGCACGTCAACTGCCATCGTCGGTAGTTTCGTTAATGTGTGAATGTTTCATTCCGGGAGGTGGCGGTGTTCCTCCCCGCTGTATGGTGCAATCCAGAGCCAACTTTTAGTTAGCCTTTGGTTGGTTGATTGATTAGTGATTCCGATGGCGTCAAATGCTAAGGACATTAGTTTCGTAAGTGTAGTGTATGTTGTTTTCTGCGAAGGTGGCAATGATCTTCCCCTGCTAGACGGGGAGATCCGGCGCCGACCTAGCAGTGTTTTCTCTAATGAGGTATCTCAAATCAGAGGGGCACCGCTCCAGCCGGAACAAGCTCTATGTACCCTATTGGTCCCCCAGCATGTGTGGTAGTGCATGCGCGGTCCTTGGCGCATTTGTACAAGTATTATCCCGGAATTGGCCTGAAGTTGATCGGAAAAACCACAGAAAACCACCGAACAGAACAGCCAGTTGCCAGAATTCTCCTTCAGACAGCGACTGTATTCTACGAAGCTGCTTGGATTGTGTCGAAAATTCTCCACCGTCCGGTTCGAAACCTAGGATCTTCCGGTTAGGGTCGTTATAACAACAGCGGCAAGGCTCACTCTCAACTAAACTAAGCCGGTGCGACGCCCTGACAGGCTTCCTGGTGAATTGTGACTGTTGGGTCTGAGTTACTGATTACTTCTTTGATTCTCTGGTAACTCATCCAAATAGCTGTATGAAAATTCAGACCAAATAATGTGAATGTGGTTATCATGCAGGAGGGAATAAAATGAGTGGTTGTAAAATAAGAGCAATTTATGCACTGTAAGATGCTTATTGAACAAAATTTAACTAGCAATATTGTTGAACTACAAACACATTTGTTTTTATTAATAATTATTTATTGCATTGTCACATACTACGATTTGAAATTATGAAAATGAATTGCTAACGACGCAAAAAAGCTTAAATTTAAAATACAATAGTGCATACAAGAATGCATTTTCCGTTTCCGCTATTAACCACATGTCTTGCTGATGCTAGGAATGTTTGAAGACTTTTAGAATACGTTAATTGAATTGCACTGAGTCTTGTTAACTTTGAATTGTACGACGTGGTGTCACTAATTTGACCGTGAACGGGAAAAACAAGACTAATGTTGCTTGACGCATAAATGCGAGTTCGAGTGCATTGGTCCAAACGTCGACTGCCTTTCTACGACTCCTGCCTGAACGGGTGTGCAAACCCTTGCGGACGCCGCGCCGTCTGCAGCGATGCCTCGCGTGTTTTGAACTACATTGTCAACTCGAATCTCTTGCGCTCGGAGGGAGCGTTTTATAACAGTGATTTTTTAAAGTTCGGAAATGAAGAGGGGGATGCAAGTAACCCACCTTACGCACATCTAAGATTGATTTATTAGAATTTCTCCAACAAACATATCACGAGCCAAACGCAGTACAAATGTGTTCATAGGAAGCAGGTTGCGGCAGACTAGTGTTCCAAATAGAAAAGTGACCAAATTGGGAGCAGTTATCCGATGGCACCGTTTTTGTAACGAAATGGCAGAGCAGAGGAGTATGTTGCAGTACCTGTCTCTCAGTTGTAAGATGAAAAAAAAGTGATAGTTTCAGTTCAGTAAAAAATGCTCGCCTGTCTGATTCCTATTGCGAATGCAGTATCTAGTACTATGAATGAAAGAATACGAAACAGCAAGTGAAATATGAAAGTTCCTAAGGGGTAAAAGTTATTCAATTGATTTTCTTTTTCGAAGTAATAGAAAGTCAGCCACGATCTTTCTTCTACGGTTTCTTTCGTGGTCTATTCTACGATAACCTCCGTCCATGCTCACAATGCACTAGTGGTGTAAAGTTCTTCTACTGGTGGCAGTGGCACGTGTCGTGGCACCGTGGCATGTCACGAGCTTCTCTGCGCAACTGGCGTTGGGAAAATGAACTATTAGTAACCCCGCTGTTTTACAAAAGGGATGACGTTGTCTCTGGTGGCGGGGTAATGCTGCAGTAACTGCGGGGCAACTGCAGAGAGGGGCGATTTTGTCGTGGCACTCGCCACGGACGCCTGCTCTTGGCATCGACCTTAACAACACTGCAATACACGCGCCATCCCGCGCGGAAAAGCCTTCCGGAGTCCTTAGAAGGGAGTGCGCACTGGATGTACGCAAATGGTGTTTGTTTTCTAGCTAACATGTATTACACAAATGAGGGTTATCATTGTGTTTGTCCACTTCTACAATTGCTTCTTCGTAAACGCATCATATAGTAATTATTTTTCATTATCACTTCATACAAAGAAAACCATATAGCCTTGTTATATGCGAAACTTTATCGTCACTAGATGGCCGTAATATCTACCAAACTTTGAAATTTATGAAAGAAGAAGTTGTACAAAATATGTTGCAAAAAGGGCATATTCACAGCTCAGTGTGAGATAATTGTATCTCAGACGGCAAAGGGTTTAGGCTTTAGTGTAATAAATCCAACAAGCGATAAATTGTGGAATATTCTCAAAAACGTATACTAATGCAATAAAAATACCATTTCACAAACCTTCTGGATATCTTTTATAGCTTTTCGTCTATTACAATATTGGTTGAATTGATCGCCAATTGAATTGACGAATTACGCCGCTTTCTATCTACCAGCAGTTGCCATTTCCTGTCTCATTACTTTTACAAAAGTAACTACATCGGCCCAATTGTTTTAAAAATTTGTATGTCCTTTTTATCATATTTAAGTAAATATTATTAGTAATTATTATTATTAATATTACTTAATATTAATTAATAATAATTTTTATTATTGTATCAACGTCCTCTAGTTACAAATCTTAAGTCACTAAAACCCTAGAAGCTCATGAACGATACGATTAACATTTGTTATACTGTCAATATATCTTTAAAATTGACCAAATTCAACAAACTAATAGAAAATAACCTAAAAACTACTGGTCTTGAATTTGGTAATTTTGAAGATGTTAATGAATCTCGTAGAATGTATGATGGATTGCCGTTGTCTCTCAGGTCTCAATCACGAAGTACAATTATCACCTACATAGAAATTGCAGCCATAACGTTTCGCTAATGCTGCCACAGCCCTACCATGCATACACTAAAAAAAAGTTGGACGCATTATTTCTAATTTATATTTAATTTTCTTCTGCCTACTTCTGTCTCCTTTCATTTGTCCTAATGCATTATCATTTTTACTGAAAATTTAACAGTTCTCTGCGCCAACATCAGTGCGCCACGAGCAGGAAACCTAAATATGTCAACGTTTTAAAAATAGTTTATGAAGCCCCTCTTTCGGTGCGTTCTGCGTCTAATCGGTATGAATGGCTCGCCTCCAAGATTCTTTCTCGTGCCATTTCGCTTACACACCGAACACTTTATGCAATGGGGAAAATGTAGCCACTGAAGTAAATACGGGTGATGATTTGGTACGCGTATTTCTATCCGTTTACATGATCTAGCCATGAGAAGGCGCACAGAATTTAAGTCTTGAGACTAGTCACGGTTTTATAAAAAAATGGGTGAGATGTGTTCCAAGTCAAGTTTACTGTCTGTCATGTTTACGATCTGTCACATGAACCTTGTTGATCATTATTTGAATATTTCTTCGTTGAAACTTCCCGAAGCTCAAAGAGCAAATACCTCTATATACTGCAATTCAATACTATACTTCTGAGTTATGGCCTCCTCTGCATTCATTCATCTTAGTAGTTTCTTTTAGTTCCGGTTGGTGTGACATAACTGGACTTTACAAAACCGCAAGAATATAAATTCAAGTCTCCAATGTAAGGAGTTTCGATGGAGGCATCTGAGTCAATGCCAACTAATCCCTGAATGGGAATTGTAGAGATTGGTTGTTCTGATCGGGAGATCTCGTGACTTCCTCAAATTTATTGAGGAAGCGGAACTGCCCTATGCTAAGTGCGCTTTGGGTCGGTACGATACAGACTAGCTATACGCTATAGGCACCATTTTTAAATGGTCCACAATCCGTAGACAGAAAAGAACAGACGGAGGAGAGTAGAGAACAAACTAACCGGAACTACTATAATTTAGTTTTCTACACTACTACAATTATTTCTTTCAAAGTGTTAGGCTAGTCTAACAAAAAATAAATTATTTATACTGATTAAAATCTTCTCTTCCATACATACTAAATATTTAATAAATGTAGTAATGAGGTTCGCCCATAATGAAGAACCTCACAAACCTTCAACGTCATCAAAAACGTCATTTTTTGTGATGTTTTTAATTCTATCTACAGCATTACGTACTCTCGCGATTACATACGTTCCAATCTACGTGGAACAATGTGGACCCCTCGTTGGCGGCTATCCTTGTATTCATTTGCACAACTGAAATGTCGAAAAGTCGTTTCGAATCACATCAGCACACTATTCAAAATAGCCGATGTGTCATTGAAACAAATGATATGGTACGTCGAAATGTTCCAAGATTCAAATTTTAACGTTGTTTAAACAGGTCACAAAGCCAGCGCTCGAACTTCCTACCTCATCCAGTCACTCTTTCTGCCCCCGAAAAACAGAACGGCCAAATGATCACAAGGCCTGAGGTTCTTACTGAAGCAGGTAACGTCCACTCGGACCCGAGTTACTCGGCAGTACTCAGGTCGTTAGTACAAAAGTGGGCGCATTCGTGTTGCCGGATTCACCCGGTGACCTACCAGTTGATATGTCCGCCAACCTTTGGGCAGGATTTGGCGAGGGACTTTCTTCCAGTCTCACATATACGTAGAAGTCTGACCTCTGTTGTGATCGCTGTCGTCCAATTAAGATTGTAAATGTTCAGAACAAAACTTAAATCCTACAAGTGAAGGAGTTCATATTCTTTATTCACAATATTAGCGAATACAGCGACAAAAATATCACTGACATAACTACAAAGGAATAGTCTACTGGACGACGCGTGTATACCGGAAATAGGCACGCGCACAAGATCTCATGTATTTCAATGGCTATTCACACAATGAAGGTACCTAGAGTTTCAGAAACAATAAGTGAGGGGAAGGGGGGGGAGAAGCTTTCAGCACTATTTGCGTCGTGTAACAGACGACGTCTTCGTAATGTAGAGTTAATGTTGTTCTTCTCTATGACAAAACATAAACGATGAATGAACTGATGAATGAATACAATAATGAAAATTGATAATTGTAATGTTATTCAGGATTAGGACTGGAACATTGGACATTGTTGGATATTCAGAATTAGTGATTGGGATATTGAAGAATGTCGGCATACTGACACGAACTAGCTTTGTAGACGCATTTCATATGAAGATCGGATCATAAAACGAGGTTTCAGTTGTGAAAGAATAATTTTCTGACAATAAACGTTTAGCGGTGGCGATATGCATAATTGTTTACTTCACTTTATACAAGCGCAAAATTCGTGGCCATTTTATTCATAACAGACAATATATCATTTACGCAATAATTCTTATTCTTCTATACTTCTTTCCTCTGGACAAAAATGACGCCACACCAAACGCTACAGACCAATAAGTAAATTGGCTAAGTTGAAGAGGGAGATCCCTACAGGCAGGTAAAACAATTGATAAAATGTTTTTTGAGGAGGGGTTATTTCTCAATTTAAGTTATTCTAAGTACTAAGTAAAATCTAATGTGGATGAGGAGTGTCAATGAAAACTCCATTATTTTAAAGCTTCATCTATCGTTTTTGGTAAATTTACATGTAAATATACTATTCTGAGACCACAATGCTAAAGGAAATATTTATTGTTAATATGAGGCACACAATGGTCTTGTTATTCCCACCGAAAAGACTTCCGTTGTAAATTATCCTTAAATCACACCTGCCTCCACATATCACTCAGTCAATCAATGTTGGCTTATCTTATGAGGCAGGGATCAAAGTATCAGGCTCTTCCACCTAACCTCGAAAATTTTGATAATTCGCCATCTAGCAGAGAAAGAAGGTATGACTTGAGCGACGAAAAAGACGATTTGAATTTTGATCAGAGGCTTCTTTTAATCTTGTGGATCATTTACATGCAGGAAATCTTCCACACGCGACAGCCGGCTTTACTTCCCCTCCGAAGGAAGGCATACGAAGTATTATTTTGTCCTTAAAAAATCCACGGTTTCGATTGGGTTTGAACCTATGACCTTGGTAACAACCCGATGTACTAACGGTTCCACCCCAGACGCCGCGCAGATTACAGCAAAATGGAACCAAAGACGTCCGTCATCATTAGGATTTACGTACTGCATCCAGCACTCGCTGCACTGTGATCCTAGTGGCCTTTTCCGCAACAGCAAATCCCCCATGCAAAGCCTCCGCGCTGACTGATGGAGGCGGGCAAGCATAAGCACCAAAAAAGGAAAATTAATTAAACCTTTGTCAAGGGACTCGCGAAGCTTACGAACAAAAAAGGTCGCCGTCTGGCTCATTAATTCCACCCTCGCACACAGGAGGCACCCTGTCATGCAAATGCCCTCTGACGCTACGCAACACCGGTTCCCGCAAAAATTCAGTCTCACCCGTGTTATTCCTTGCTTCGCGATAATGGGCAAACATCAAACACGCTTCTGACGAATAATTCTAACACACGAAGGTGTTACGAGTTATTAATTAATTATTCTGTGTTGTTAAAACGCGAAGTTGAATCTGATGGCAGCGTAGGGAATGCATGTCCTGAAACTAAACTACTGGAAACACTATTACATCATTGTCATTAGCGTAATTGACATTTCAATGGTTTCTAAGTGTGGTAGCATAAATTGTAACATTATTTAGGTTATACACTTCCGAGGCTGTTCTGTGGTAGATTCTGCGCTTGACTTCCGAGTAATGGAGGAACTACACCTCTCGCGAATAGTTACTCCGCTCTGACAAAGTGACACGCCACTAGGGCGAGAGGAGACATAGCATTTGTGTTCAATAACCTAATAGGTAGTATCTATGACAATGTTAGTGTACGTAAACCAGTGTGTAATGTAAATCGGTGTAGTACAACAACTTAACAATAGTGCATGTTTAAAAACAGTCTGACACGATACAAGCTATTCGAAGTGCCCTCCACAATCGTCCCGTAAGCCAACGACAAAGAAATGAAAATGAAGTATGCATGATTGAAGAGCAAGACGTGCTAACAAAATTGCGAATTTTACAGCAACAAAATCAACAGGTACAATGATATGACAATTGCAGCAAACAATCCAACTTCAACTTTATGAAAGGCATCCGCTACAGCTGACCCCGTCTTTTGCCATCGCTGGCGTACTCCAACACGGAAAACAGCGGCAAAAAGAGAGGTAACGCAGTAATGGCCGTCTACATAATGGGCACTGCGCCGACTTACTTCCTCAGTAGATCTCTCACAACGTGCTGCTACCAGAGAGCGTATTAGTAACAATTCTAAACCCGTATCTAATTATATTTTAGACGTCTTCAAATTATATTTTAGACGTCCCAGATAAATATATATTTAACCCATTTGGACCCAATGTCATATACATAGGACGGTTGTAGTGCTTCATTTATTTCGTTATAACGAACATGTGAAGACATCTGGTGGCGATTTTGTTGCACTAATTGTTACATATAGGTTGGGGTAACTTTATGAAAACATTACATCCTCTTATATTGTGTTTGATTCCGAGATTTGGAGCTCTCGAATTGACCGAAGTTCAATTTTGACGCTATATCGCAGAGTAAGTGAACAACTATTTCATTTTCTCTCTTTGTAGAAGTTAGTATTCATTTTCCCGCTAATGCATGTTTCTCAAAGGATGTGGGTATGAGTTTGTAAAGTTATTTTTATTTTTAAAAAAATATATTGTTTACAAATACTTGTTGAATTTCCGTGTCCTCTCCATAGGACATTGGGCACATATGTAGTATTCACTCCATTCCGTATTCTGAAGTAGTCAAGATGTACTTGATTGATTGATTCTTTCGTAGTGAGGTTATGTTCGTTTGTTTACATTGTTTTACACGATTTTGATTTACTTTGTCTGTTCATTTAGGACAATATTTTCGCACAACTGCCGAACTTACTGAATATTTAGAAGAATTAGATGATTCAGAGTTTGAAGATCATGTGGTCAACGATAAAGTTTATATTTCCTTGAACATTATTCCACCAGAAGCTGATGCAGTTAGTGATTATGAACATGTTGATGATGAAGTAATTTGCGGTGAATCGGAGTCAAATGGTCTGAAAACGGATGTGGCTGGTACAATTGAGATAATTGGACCCGACGAAGATTTTGACGATCAAATATTGCCTCATTCATCACAATGCATTGAATCTATAGGCAATAAAGAGAAAGTGGAACAGAAAGTTCGGTATTTTCCTAAATGGAAGAAGGTTATTGCTAACAGTAAAAATATTGTAAAAAAACCAAATAAGGTATCACCTGAAAAAATGGAAAATATCAAAAAAGATCTTGCTGGCAAAACTATTCCTGAGATATTTTTGTCTATGCTCGATCCTCTCTTAGATCACATTTTAGAACAGACGATCCTTTACAGTACTCAGAAAAATGACCACAGTTTTTCTTTGTCCAAAGGAGATTTACTGAATTTTATTGGAATTTTCTTGTTCAGTGGCTATCACATTTTACCGAGAGAAAGGATGTATTGGGATCGTTCACCAGACTGTCATATAGATATTGTATCCAATTGTATGTCAAGGAAGAGATTTTAAATGATAAAGAAATTTATACATTTTAATGATAATGATAATATTGACAAATCAGATAGGTATTATAAAGTTTCTCTTTATGATATTACTAACCAGCAGCTTCTCAAATATGATGTCTTCATTCAATATCTTTCAATTGATGAAAGAATGGTCAAATATTTTGGACGGCATTCACTAAAACAATATATGAGAGGTAAGCCAGTAAAATTTGGCTACAAACTCTGGATGCTGTGCAGTTTTGATGGGTATCCTTTTCGCATAATACCTTACCAGGTTCAGTTAGAGAAAAAGAATACACCTTCGTCCACTAGAGTTGTTGAATCTCTCTTAGAATGTGTTCGTAATCCAGATGAACATGCCATATACATGGACAACTTTTTCTCCTCATATGAACTTTTTGTGACATTGAAAGAGAAGGGATTCTTTGCCACAGGAACAGTGAGAGAGAATAGAGTGGGAAAATACCCCTTACAGTCTTCAACATCAATGAATAAAGAAAAACGAGGCACAATGGATAAATGTTTTGATGTAAAACATGAAATCGGAATTGTAAGGTGGCATGATAATAGAGTTGTGACCGTCGTCACAAATTTTGAATCACTTGATGCAAAAGAGGAAATTGAAAGAAGATCCAAGGGTTCCAGGAAAAATATTCCAATACCAGCGTGCATCAAATCCTACAACAAATACAAAAATGGAGTAGATCTTTTCGACTCTCTCATATCTGCCTATGAAACTAAAATCAATGGGAAGAAATGGTATTTCTCGTTGTTTACAAATGTTTTGAACACAATGGTGGTTGCATCCTGGAAGTTGTACAAATTTGCAGAACTTGGGAAACATGATCAACTGATGTTCCGAAGGGAGTAAGTTTTATAAGATACGTACAATTAATTTGAACTATATTTAAGACAATCTTAAATATTCTAAATTTACAGGTTAGCTACGTTCCTTCTTGCAACAAATGTCAATGAAAAGCCTAAAACAGGACCTCAGGTGAAGAAGTTAATAGTTCTCGCTACGATAATATAGGGCATTTAATTATAAAAAATCCCTCTGGAAGACAATTAAGGTGTGGTTATTGCCATAACGGCAAGCCCACAACAATGTGCATCAAATGTAACAGAGGATTGTGCTCAAAATGCTTTGAGCCATACCATAAGGAATAGTAGAAATAAAAATCTGAAAATTATACATTTAATCCCAATGTCCTATGTATAGGACAGGTATTATTTCAAGACCTAAATATGATATTTCCTCAAATCTTTCAAAAATGTAATCAGGGTACTCATCTGAATCACATATATCATGCACATCACAAAAAATTACGTATTACTAATTACGGGGCCAAATGGGTTAATTCACTAACAGAAGAGCATCACTAATATAATGAACTTTCCAAGTGTCACACGAAATTAAAATTTCAGAATATATCTGTATCACTAAGTAGATTATCATGTTTTCCAAAAATCTCTTAGTGAAAACCTCGTATTAAATTTCCCCATAGGAGCTCTTATGAACTGGACCAAAATTCAAACGACTATCAGTGACGACTTTCGAACCCTAGCATCACCGTTTGAGAAAAAAACTTCAAATACCGTTTTTAAAGTTTAAAATGTCGGAAGGTACATTTTTTTCCAAAGTTTAAAAAGTCGGATGGTACAATTAATTGAACGGAAAAATGTGATTTATTATGATTTCATTTCTTGATTTGATCCTGAAAGAGAGAGGAAAACAAAATTTTCTGTAGACATAGCAACGTACATTTTCTTATGATTCAAGCACTTACAACACTTTAAGATAAAACTTCTATGACGTGAGAATTAGTCGAAGAGAAACACAAATGTCAGGGTCATGAATATCAGTGTCTGTTCATACCTCACTCCAGACTCTAGCTTGGCAACCTATTAGCCAGACTTCTCTAACCCTAGATACATGCATTACTCGGAAAACCAACACAACTCCGAAACACAATACAACAGTTCAAGGTACATACGAGACCCCCCCTTCCCGCAACACCGTCAAATCGCAGATAATCAGGTACGTCTGATTAAATAACGAGAGGTGTAATATGAGCAAACACGGATTCCGATTCGCAGACACTTGCAGTATTCAGCCACAAACACGGCGCCGGGTGCCGCCGACATGACTGGCGGTCAGCGCGCCGGTGGGGCGATGGCGGTGGTGTGTGAGCCCGCGGTAGGGGGGGCAATGCTGGGGACGGAGCGGGGGACGGAGCGGGTACGGAGCAGGGGCGGAGCGGTGGCGGAGCGGGGGCGGAGCGCGGACGGAGCGGGGGCGGAGCGGGGGCGGAGCGGGAGGCGAAGCAGGAGGCAGGGGCGGCGAGGGGGACGGGGCGGCCAGAGCGGGGGAACGGGGCAGCGGGGATGACGGGAAACTGTCGGGGAGGCGATGGGGCGATTAAATGGCGGGGACAGCGAGGACGACGGGAGGCGGCGGGGAGCGGCGGGGGGCGGCGGAGGGCGGCGGGGGGTGGCAGTGGGGTGGCGATGAAGGCGGTGAGTTCGGGGGTGGCGTCGACGCCGTGGAAACACACTCGCGTGTTTCCCCTGGCGATGCGAAACGCATGTCGACACCGCCGCAATTGACCCCGGCCGCGCCTTCCATTCAATCAGAACAGCGTTTGCACTGCGCGCGGAGCAAAAGGCAGCGACCACGCCCCCTCGCGGCCACCCGCGCCGCAGCCGGCGCTTGTTCAGCTTCCACTGGCGCACGTCGCCACCACGGGAACACTCACAGTTGCCAGATGCTGGAAATGACGGTGGGAAGGCGGTTGGTGTGATGCTGTGGATCTGTAGTTATTTTTTTAGATGAAGAGGGAACTGTTCTACCACAACTTCACTCCCTCACTATTCACAGCCGTACACTCATTCTCTTCCATTAACGCTCGTTCACTTGCTTGCCACACTCTTTTGCTCACTACCTCGCTCACCCATTTACCCACAGTTCCTGCATATTCCCCGTAAATCACAGCAATGAGTTCTGAGCCGCGTGATATCGTTGAAGTCGCCATCCTTCGACATCTCACCACCACCGTTTGCTTGGTTACTTCCACCCTTACAGCTTTCTGCCCACGTCACCGCCACTTTTATCACAGGCAATATTGGTCAGTTATTCTGGTGTTCTATTATTCACGATGTCACGAATGTGACGTATTACTAAATCAGAAGTCACCGCTGTTTCTCTGACCCTTCTTCTGTAATATTTATTCAATAGACTGATTGTTTCCAACGGCTACACATGCCACCAAATTTCTTACAATTTACTGGGACATAGTACAGTAAAATCTGCAAAAACTGCAATTTATAAAATTATCATAAAAAGATATTATCAAAAGTGTTATAAAAATAAGGGAAAATGTGGTAGATTATTGTTCATTAAATATTAGTGAACGACGGAACGCATTATGAAATTTCTTCAAAAATGACACCCAGAGACTAACGCGCTAGGGGATCCCGTCCTTTCTATTTCAGATAACAACAAATAATTTTAATAAATCTCTCTTATAATGAAAAAATATTCGCGTTCGTTTCGCAGCATTCCTTCGGTGTGCTAACTCGAACCTTCTGTTCCTTTCTGCGAGAACTTGCTAAGGACTCATCCAGTGCTAGAGTTTCTTCACGGATAATGCGTGACAAAGGGTGTGTTTTTATATTAGCAGAGAGGATGAAAATGATCTTAATATCTCGTTTAAGTAGTATTTTGTCATTTATTGCTGTAAAAATGTTACAGAGAATATACTTCATTTCATCAAAATTTTAACAATTATAACTTTTATTATGCGGTCGCCTGTATTAAGGACCGATTTTTGTTGGAACCATTAGTGACCACATAAGTGCGATATCACTGTATTTTCTAATTGTTATTATAATATTCAAATCTTATTTACTCTCTTTGCATATTCAAGCAGCATTTATGTAGAGATTGTTGAATTTTAGCAGCATATTGACATTGCGTTTGTTCCTTGAGGCAGTCATAGGAAAATCTTCCGGCCATCGCACTTAAACTGCTCCTCACTCCACAGTTGCTGAATCACCTATAACACTCCTGTACCACGCAAATTTTCTTCATTATTTATTCTAAACCTAATATAGCTACCCCCAAAGAAATTTCAACTGACTTCGATAGAAAAAACTGTATCTGTTATCGACTATGGCAATGCATTTAATGTCTTCTATTGTTCTATTCCGCGACATTCCCCCACCTTACAACGAATGCTCCGGGGCAATCGGCACCACGGTCTTCTACGGTCTTCTCACTAGTGTCATGCTTTTAAAGTTGCACGACATCTTTTCTTTTGAAGAAACCTCATTGCTGATTGTGTAGGTATTGCTGATTGTGTAGAATCTCATGACTATTAGCAAGTGTATGTTCATCTTGAAGCACTACACCTAATGTGATACAAACCCACTTCTACGTCTGTGTGCGCCAACTCTCACCTTCACATTAGAGATACCTCGGTAAACAGTTGTTTGTGATCGGGCACAATCACCTGTATAGCGTGTACCATTCACGTCACGGGATTACGAACAATAAAATAAGTTGAAAGCCCTGGCAGCAGTGCATGCTGCTAAAGCTTAATCGGCATGACACGTTGGTAAGCTTCTCTTTTCGAACAAATGTTAATCACGAAGAGGTGACATTATAGGAATTTAGCATTATCATACTCTGATGTCACCGGACTAGTTCGATTATCACCGTCATAATTATGCAAAACTTTCTTTACACATCAAACGTTGAAAAAACGCGTCTCATCACTGGCATTATCTTCATCACTATCGTTAAACTCAACATTCCCGAGAAAACACCAGCAATTCATACCGGGCCACATCCTCGGATATCGCCACATTCATGGTCACCATCACCCTCACATTGCAGGCATTACCTCAGCTGTTTCTGTCCCTTTCCGCCCACGCTTCGATCCGGGCCCGCCTCTTCCCCGCGCCGGACGGCGTCTGGCTCGCGGGCATGTTTGCAGATTCCGACGGAATTTCTGCCCGGCGGTGGTGGCAGCGAGGCCAGGAACGAGGGCCAGCGGTGAGGACAAGGCACGGGCGCGTTACGCGACCGGGGAGATGTCGGCGTCTGCAGCGAGGGCGACGTTGGCGGCGTGGGGAGCGCGGAGGAGTGCAATGGGAAAGCAGGGGGACGGAGAGAGAGGGAATTGAGGGGATTAACCTCTACCACCGATCGATTAATTGATTAGTGATTCCGAGCGCGTCAACTGAAAAAAAAAGAAGAAGAAAAAAAAAAAAAAAAAGGTCATTAGTCCCGTAAGTGTAGTGCATGTTTTATCGCAGGAGGTGCAGGTGATCATCCCCCGCTGAATGGCGAGATCCGGCGCCGATCTATCCTAGGCTCTGTCCCATAGGCTTTGTCCCATCAGATATCTCTCACCAGCAGGGCACCGACCTAGACGGTACAAGCTCTAAGCTCCCGAGTGGTCTCCCGATACGTGAGGTAGTATAGTGAATGTAAGTAAGGGGTGATGAAAGGGCAAAGAAGGGGAAGGAAATATCGCGTTTGGTCCATTTCCCGTTCGTTAGGGTATTTCTCCGGCATTTCGTGTGTTACTGATTGGAGAAATTACGGAAAATTATTGATCAGGCCGCTAGAATTCTCCCGACAGTGACTGAATTCCACCTAGCTATTTAGCTCGGGTCCAAAATCCGGCAAACCTTTGGGAGGTGGGTGACGCAGAGAAGACACTAGAAGGAAGAGTACGGCGTTGGTGGTGAGAACGGAGGCAGAGAGGTGGGCGAAGAATGGGGCAGGGTCGTGGGGGCGAGGATCGGCGGCGAACAAAATCACTATCGCTGAGAGAGAGAGAGGACATAGGGAAAACGGACGACGGGGCCTGGGCGAGAGGACGGTAAATCTGAAACGGGGAGGGCTGCGGCGTGAGTGCAGAGGGAAACGGCGGGACGAAGACGGGCGCAATGCAGATGACAAGAACCGAGACCAAGTTGGCAAGTAAATGGAAGCCAGGGAAGGGAAAGGCGCAAAGAGAAAAGCGAATAGAGGAAGGTGGGAATGCGGGTGGACGGTTTTGACACGGGTGGCAGGGAGGTACGAGGTTATGGGGATTCGCGTGATAGGGGCAATCGCTGAGTTGGTGAGGGCAACTAATTGCACATCCTCTCATTATGAGTTAAATCAGCTACATCCCTGGTGTAGCTGTTGATAGCAGTAAGGGCAGTGCGGGTAGCGGGTGAAACGCGAATGTCGACTGCAGTTACAGAGGGTGGTGAGAGTGGTTCACAGCTTGAAGAGCGGAAGGGGCGGTGTCGGTGGTGATAGTGATGAGGTGGCAGGAACAGTAGTTTGTCAAGAGAGAGTGGTGTTGGCTTGGTCGGGATGACGGTCTGGGGTGAGGGGATGATGACAGAAGTGGAGACGGATGAATGTGTTAGAGGATAGCGGCAGGGGCGACAACGAGACATGAGGAGGGGGCTGCAGGGTTACAGATGTGGAAGTGCTGAGAGAGGCGGAGCGAAACTACGGCGGGGAAGAAGGAACTGGTGGTAGCTGTGAGGCGACGGGAGTATAGTTTGTGAAATGAAGGCGGAGTGGGTTCTAGCATGGAAAAGGGTAGTGATAACATTGGGAACAGTAACGGCGACTAAATCGGGAAGTGAATGGGTACGCAACGCAAGGTTGACGGAATGGGGTGTCAAAGGGGGGTGAAAGCGGTGGGGACAGTAACGGCGGCTGCAGAAGGAAGCAAATGGACGAGGGGGGCGGAGTGTCAGAACCGGGGGGAGACAGCAATGGGGGCGGTGAAGTCGGCGGGAGGGAAGTTTGTCAAGTGGAGGCTGCGTGTAGGCGTGCGGGCGAAGGGGCATGGGGCTTGTGGACGTTTGTCCGTGGGGGCGTGGGGCGAGAGAGCGTGAGGCGAGAGGGAGAGGGGCGGGAGGGCGTGGGGCGAGAGAGCGTGGGGCGTGACAGTATGGGGCGTGGGTCATGAGTGTGCTGGCTTGTGGGCATGGAGGTGTGGGAGCGTGAGGGCTTGTAGGCGTGAGAGCATGGAGGAGTGGGGCCGTGGGGGCGTGAGGGCGTGGAAGCATGAGTGTAGGGGGCTTGGAAGAGAGAGGACTTGGTGGCGAGGGGGCGAAGGGGCGAGGGGGTGGGGGTTCAGAGGCGTGGGGCGTGGGAGGGTGTAGGCGTGGGGCGGGGGACGGGGAGTCGTAGGGGTGTGGGAGCTTGGCAGCGTGTAGGCATAGGAGCGTGGGGCGTGGGGGCTAGGGGGCGTGGGGGTGGAGGCGAAGGAGCGAGGGTACGTGGTCGGGGGGCGGCGACCGCACAGCTGCCAGGCGCTGGCTGTGCAGCGCGTACGGCCCGCTGCCCTCGCCTGCGCGCGCGCAAAAAGTGCCGCCCCCGGGGAGTTCGCCAACCGACAACTTCTGCGACCGCCTCGTTTGCCCGCGCTGACGTTTTAATGAAGCAACAATGTTACATCCGGAAGAACTTCACGACTAAGCGTCACGTACCGTCCCGTCGATGTGGTATTTACCAAATGAGATTTGACAGAAAAGTCTGAAAGTATTAGAGTTTTGGTAAATTGCATATTTACCAAAACTAAGGAGAGAAAAGGAGAGAGAGGAGGAGGAGAGAAAGCATGCGAGTTTTGGTAAATTGCATATTTTGCTTTTAAATTTTGAAAAGAAATTATGAATGAATTACTACTTATTCATTTTTGTTTTAATTTTTGATCGCACTATTAACAATAATTTCCAGATATGCATCAGATGTAGCGTATGGGAGTTATTATAACTAGTTGCGTACTTCTTGGTAAACTTAGACATTTTTAGTAATGTGTAAGACAAAGTAAACGATATATTAAGAAAATTATTATCACATCTTCTGGAGTAGATATTCGCCAAAACATAATTGTAACCTTCGTATAATAAGAAAGTAAATAAATCGATAAAAAGAACATATCACGTTGTTTTCTTCAAACACTTTTCACAGAAAAAAGAGTAACCCACTAAGACAAAAAGTAGCACCATAGCGTAAAAAAATTCAATACTTATAAAAAAAATACTAATGTAATAATTAGCATAATAAGTTAAACACATCTAAATAATCCATACAAGTTATATCTCTTAATCTTTTTTTTAATATTAAGGAAACGAAATTTTCAAACCATAAATTATAATTCTGTTACTTTTAGCACCAATTGTTCCCATAAAACAGCAAAACAACTTGTCAACAAAATTTAAGATTTCACCACTTTCAATTTAGTTCGAGAAATTAGTCTATCATCTTGTGTTTTTTTTTCATTTCAGAGTACTCTAATGACGCATTTGCGTTTCTAAAATAAAAATCGTGAACTCCGCCCTTTTGGTAAAACCTGCGTGCGCCGTCGCCAGCCATTGTCCCTGTGGACCTTTGCAGCGCAACTGCGCCGCGCGAGGCGAGGTCGAGTCGAAATTGTTTCCGCTCAACCGTGGAGCGCAGGCCTGCCACCCGAACGCGAATGTCGCCGGGCAGGAACCGGCAGGTGGTGCGACACCGCGACCCGTGCGACTGCGACGCAGGGGTGGAGCGAATATGGAGGGCGAAATAAAACGCGAAATATTCCTCTTTTAAGTTCGCACCCGTTATCCAAGCGTTGCGGCGGCGAACTAAAAGAAATGTAAAAGGAGATCAGTAACCCGCAGTTGCAAAATTGCCGCGGAGCAAAACCACAGAAAATGTTGTGTTTTTTTTTTCCAAAAAAGAGCACGTACTCTGCTCAAATACAACGAACAAAGTTCTCAAGTACCAAATTGCAATAAATAAAATATATCAACAAAAACAATCCTTGTACCAGTATTACGTTGTACGAGTACGAATAGTTCGTAATTAGTGCAATGATATAGTATAGTATATTCAAATATAGTATATTCAGTATAAATCTCCTAAGAAAACACAAAAAACGAATACTAAAAACTGCGATGTGAACAGAAAATATTTAATGACCGCCGACTGCTTCTTTGGAGCCTTGTAGTTGCATGGCGTCATATGAATGTGGTATGCAAAGACGCAGTGAGCTATGAGAAATCAGTCTGTAAGTAAACCCCGGAATAAGTTGAATAAAAAATGAATTTTTTTTGTTTTTGTTTTTCAGATAGAAACGAATTTTTTTAATTGCTTTGGATATTTCACAAGATCCTGGGTATGTAACGAAATTACACGGCACGATGAAACAAAGTCTTCTTTTAATTCTCTCGCACATTGGAAACTAGTAATACAGGTGTTTCGCCAGCCCACAAGTGAAGTAATACATATAAATAACATCGTGTAATAATAAGTAACAATCGGTTTACAGATCGCTTTCGGCTCAAGAGGCGTCTTTTCGTATCCCAAAACAATTTTTTACTTTATACTCGGAATTTAACGACCAAAAGTAATTTATTGAAACTTTAAAATTTTCAAAAAATTTAAAATATATAATTTTTCAACACTCTCGTCGTATGATATTAGTCTAGGAGTTTTCTAGTGATAGATGTAGTTTTAGTCGTACAGAAACACATTATTATAATATTAGAAAGCCCATATCAATTATGTGATAAATAATGTGCTGTTGTATACCTATGAGTTACACACGTTTTCAAATTAGTGATATACACTATCGTTTAAAATATTCTTTAAATTTTTGATCTTTCATGAAACAATATTGTACCTTCCTTAAGAAAACCTTAAATGTATTGACCAAGAGTTTTTTCAACTGCCTTGCTGTCAACAACTCTAAAGAAATCGAAATAAATCTTTTAAGTTTGGAGACCCCTGTTGAGTTCCGACCGGTAATGCCATTGTTTCTTTTTCCTCCAAGTTTTCTGGGTCGCATTTCTCGTTTTATCGTTCTAAAATATTCCGAGAATGAATAATATTCCGAGCACGTAACTGTTTTGCTGTCCATGTTCGAGTCTAAAAAATGAACAACATGTCCGTACGTGAAATGTATGCAACTGAGACATACCAAAGATATGGGAGAAATTTCACCTCGAAGAAAATTCACAAACACAGAGGCAGTGTCTAAGAATTACAGTTGCGTTCTTGTAGCTCTATCCCATGTCAACGAATGCAATGAAAGAACTCTAAAGAAAAAAAGGAGCACATAAATAAGGATTTAATGAAAAGACAAATAGTAGGCAGTAGTGTATTAATGATATTCTCGTTTTCAGAAATAGAAATCCAGCTCGCTCCGAGCAGCGTTAGGGTACACATCGAGCTCTGCTCTGCTCAGTAACGGCGAAAGCAAAGTAGTAATTCGACAAGTGCAAGTTTTTTTATTAAAGCTCTAAAGTATTAATTGACAGTGAGAATAATAGTGTACAGTGCACCGAACACAGCAATTCTAATTATTTCTAATCGTCTCCTGTATTATTTCAGTAGTATATCTTTCCGTTGCGGCTCTCCCACCCAACCGATCTTTATAAATAAGCTCTCTAAAGAAAGAAAATTTCACGGAGACGTGAAGAATTGCACTTTACTTTAAAACTATGAAGGTTTGCTTCAAAAACACATCTAAATATTCAAGACAAATGCAACCTGCAACACTTGCCAAAGTTTTCGCCAAATAACTTCTAAACACAGCGTTCCAATGCTATAAAAAGTAAAATTTTGAGGCCAAACGCCTCAAAGAAACGTTTTTCATATCATAATCTACAAGATGAGATATTTCTCGACTTTCAATTAAATTTTCGGTTCCGCGCTTCAATACTATCAAGACCACCTCAATATTTCAGCCCTTGCTATTGGTAGTCATTTTTGTGACGACAAGCTTAGAAGGCTTAGATTCCTCAATCTTTTATTTACGCTTTCTGTATACACCGTGGATTCTATTCAGTCTGAAGAGGTTTATTTGCAAAATCATTAATTCAAGATTTGCTCTCCAGCAACAAGTAGTATCATTGTATTGCTTGATACCTATGACGATATGTCTTATGCGTGTAGTGAAACCATTCAATTCATGTTTTTGCCATGGTCTGTAAGTGATGTGTACCTAATTGTGGTGGGATGTGGGTATATAGTGAGTGAAGACTGTGTTTGTGTTTTACCTTTACCAGTATTTTCGTTATCATCAGCGATTCAATGAAAGTTTCAAGTCAACGGGTTCAGACACGTAGCTTTCTCAAAAGTCAAATGCTAATTATTTTTGTTACTATCACGAAAAACTAAAAGCTGTCAAAAAATATTGAATAATTACTTCAAATGTGTTTAAGGAAGTGTGAATTGTTTCAAGAAAACTCTCCATAATACTGAATAAATCTTAGTTGAAAATTTCTTTTAAACGTCAATTGCATTTGTTTTTATTTTATTTGATATTGTGTTAAGTACATTGCAAGTTACCTTTACACATTTCTAAACAAATAAACATGTTTCGTTAACAAATTTACCTCTTAGAATAAAAATAGAAGGGATCAGTGTGAGCATTAACTTGTGAGATTTCTCGCACGGGTACGCGGACGCACGTAGTAGGGGAAAACTTGTGCTATGGCACAACACAAAGAACAAACCTTTTAAATTGGCTAAAGTAAATTATCTTTCTATAAATGAAAAAATCAAAACGCGTTAGCGTACAACACTATGTGAGTCAATTTAAAAAAGCAACTAAATTTAAAATTATAGCAAGAATAGCGGTTTTCATTTCTTGGCATGTGGAGCATATCTTCACGATGGAATATCTCACGGTATTTCGCGTCGTTCTCGGTCGTGCCGCCAGGAGTCACCTCACCGCGACTGTATCGAGCAGTACTGGCGATCATGCAACTTCTGACGACACGTCGGAGAAAGACACGGAATGCCGTGTGATATTCTATTGTGAAAACAAGCCCCCACACGCCAAGAAATAAAAACCCAAGTATAAGTCACTCAACACTGCCAACGATCGCAGTTCAAACACACGATTTAAATGTTGGCGGTATCTGCAAGCATGTACTACATCAACTCCCAGCTGCCAACTCATATTGTAAATTATACACCGTTTGATATTAAACTCAATGTGTCGATTAGTTAAGATATTCAATAAGCAAACATCATTTGAACAACATTTCCATGTACCGGTAACAAATGTTATTTAGTTCTCCATGGCGAAAATATTACTTTGATTATTTTTTGGCTCGGAATTGCTTTTCTTCAGATACATTGGAACGCAGATAATAATCCAATACTTTTTAGTTTACAAATATTTTTTTAATTTTTGCACCCCAGCAAGGTGGCACTCTGCCACTCCAAAACCTCCTCTGTTCCACATAACAAATCAGGGAAAGTTAAATAATATTGCAAAGAGTAGAGTTGTACTTGCCCGATCCGGTATTTCCTCACTACTTTACTTGGCCTTCTCAAGAGTAAAAACCTTTTCTAATATTTTTGTGACAATCAAAGGAAGCGAAAAGCAAATTCTCGAGAAAGATTAAATAATTTCTTCAAATGTTGTTTTTCAAGAGGTAAGAATTTTTCCAAAAACATCTCTCTATATCGCTGAATAAACCTTGATTGAAAATTTGTTTCCAACATAAATTGCATTATTATTTTTGTTTTATTTTCTGTAAGTTCATTAGAAGTTACATTTATGCATTAAAAGAGCGTTCATTAACAACGATCCTTCTTACTAGAAAGGATAGACAAAGGGATAGTGAAAGGATGGAGTTTAACATGCGAGAGTTCTCGCACGGGTACGCTAGTAATTAGTAATAGTGCGTCGCCGCGCGCGCGCGCGCCCAGCCCTGGCTTAGGCCAGAGTATCGTCGAAGCCATTGTTAGCACATTTTTCTCGGCGCGGATAAAGTTCCTGTGACTTCCGCCCACCTGGGCACTCTTTGTGGTATTCCCGCCAAATTATGGGATTTCCATGCAGCACCAGTGTGTTATAGGGACGCGAACACAAAATTCGCGCGTCTCACTTTAAAAAAATTACTTAATTAATTAAAAAAATTAATTAATCATTGTTCCCCCGCGCCTCTACGCATGGAACGCCCTCTTCCGCCATGCGGCTTCAGCCACGCCGCCGCCGCCGCCGTCACCGCCGGGCCCGGGGACAGCGCTGCTGCTGCTGCCGCCACCACCACCGTCGCCGTCCTTATCTCCCCCCAGCTCCGTCCACCCGCCCCTCCCCCGGCCGGCCGGCCAGCCACACCCTGCCACGCGCCCGGTGACATTCTCGGGGCGGTGGACAGATCGGGTGTGGCTGGCGGAGACTGCTGGGCGAGGACGGATCGGGGAGTGCTGTGGGCAGCTTATCGCTCCACATGGGAATGCTCAAAAACTTTGCCGTGAAGCATTCCCGTCAGCGAAGGGCATTTTTTCTATGTGCATTGAGACCCTCTACTAGACAGCTGTGTAAAAAGGAGGAGCTGTGGTACTATGAGAGTAGTCTGGTTTGAAAAATCTAGGAATGTGTGCCTCGTAGACTTCAATACATTCTGCAATGTTTACACTAATTTAATTTTTCTTACTGTTTCAGTCAGATAGTCTCGCCTAGTCAGTGTACCCTTCATTTTGTGTTATCATAGCAATGCAAGAGTTTTGTGAAATTGTTAAAGTTTTTTGTATTCTTTGACACCATGGCGGCCATGTTCAACACAAACGCCATGGACACATCATCCAGCCCAGCGCAGAATCATCGAGAAGAACATTTAGAAGCAGAAGAACAGCAACGGATCCGTGAACTGCAGTTAACTCCGCCCGATGAATTCGTGGCTAGTGCCGACGAATTCGGGGCGAATTCTGGTTTCGGCTATCAGCAGGGAACCGAAACATCACTCGTGAGCAATGCCGGTAACGGCATAGCCGAGGTTAGTAACCACGACGTAGCCAGCGGCCTCGCCCATGACCAAAATGTTCAAGTGGCATCTAGTAACGGTAACAGCAATGTACACTTTACCAACAACAGTGGAAAAAGAAAGTTTCAAAGATACTTATCATTACCCAACAAAAAATCATGAAGTAGCTCAGACTATGTATACTTAGTGCCGACTCAAAACAGATACGCACCACTAGAGAAACTAAATAAAGAAACCAGGTTCAACTACATAAACGAAACCCCGAATCAAGAAAACGAAAATGTCAAAATTCCTCCTATATACGTTAACGATGTAGAAAGCATTTCAAAATTCAACAAGGAAATAGAAACTAAAATAACTAATCAGTTCACCACAGATATTAAAAACAACCGAATTAAATTTATGTTCAGAACAATCATAGATTTCGTAAATTTTATCAGACATTTAATGAATACCAATAGGACACATACAAGAACCCCTCTAATAAGTTATCAATAGTGTTCAAATCTCTTCGCATCTATCTCCAACATCAATAAACATCAAATTGTACAAAATAGATTTTTCAGAATAGCAACACATGCCCCATGGTTCATTTCAAACGCCCAACTTCATAAAGAACCAATTATATCACCGATTATCAAACATATTGCCCACCTTTCCAACAATTTTTACTCCAACCTAAATACAATAAATCAAGCAGTCCATTACAACCTGGCCCGATTATATGACCTTCCAACTAGAATTAAAAACAGATTTCCTTTCGAAGCCTTCTAAAAATTTTCTCCATAAACTGTTGAAAGTAGGAGCTCTTGTAGTTTTCTACACCAAGAGTACTGTAGTTGTGTTAAGTTTAATTTAAGTTATAATGTAAGCCATAAAAACACATGATAGAGTAATTTTTACTGAGCTGTGCACTATCAAACAATAAATAAATGATAAAAAAATAAATGGAAATATCTGTCATAGATTCATCATAAAAATTTATTTCGGGTAAAGGCTTTTTCACCCGGTTGCAGTACCACTTCAGTGCAATTTTAAGCTGCCTGTAAATCCATTTTAGACGAAAGAGCTTGGCAAATTATAATGTTGTAATGGCGTGAGATGTTTCTATTTTTTAAATGAACAAGCAGAAAATTTTAGACCCCCTTTCTTGCAACATTAACTCTCTGATTAGAAGGAAAATAAGCAAAAAATTACTATTACCACATTTTATATTCAAGAGGATGAGAAGTAAAGTAAGGAAAATTATACGAAATTCAATGTTTTGCATTAATCACATGCCAAAAATTCAATATAAGAAGAGTATTCTATTCACACTGTTTTCAAAAGATGGGCATTTACTGTAATATTTAAAATTTGAACGTTCTCTAATATTCATGAAGATACTACGCTAGCAATTCAATATATACACACTACAAACTGTGTAATACATTTCACAGCTTTTCGACTCTCATTGTCATTTGATATTTGGATAAATATCGCGTTCAAACCACGCCCGTCTCATTAATAACAAACATCGGTATCCAAATGGAACTCTACCTCAATAATTCGTAATAATTATGTAAAATTCTCCAACTCATTTCCATCTCTATTTCAATTTCATTTTTCTGTAGATTGCTTTTTTTTCTCTTCACCAGCAGTTGAGCGTGTGGTGTGGCAATGACAGCACAATTTTAATGAAATACGCACGCAACAAAATCATAGTTTAACACTGGTACCAAATGTAATCGTCCGGGTTTTTCTATATTCAATATATCTAGAGATGTATACAACAGCTAATAAGTCAGCTAATAAGTAATTATATCGCTTCACTTGTAAATGTATTATGTCAATGGAACATAACGCCAGTACGAAACATGTACCAATAATTGTGCAGAAAAAACAAAATAGTTCGATGTTTGTGTGACTTGGCTCAGAGGTAAGAACATTTTATGTAAAACTATTATTTTTCTGAAGGGTTTGCAATCAACTATTCTTTATTCATCTTTCGCTTTAAATGCCAGATTTTTCATGTGGGTTACTGCAATATAATCACAAGACAAACAATACAAAATTACACTTTTAATAAAAAATAGAACTGTTTTGTCACTTGTGTTTAAACAATTTTCCTGAACATTCTGTCTCATGATCGTAATTCAACTGACGTTCAAAAAATGAGCATGTACATTGCAGAAAAATACATTGCAACATGCAAACAGTGATAAAATCTGTATTCTGCTCTAAGCGACTTCAACAGAGAAACTAAAGACATCTCGACATTCAATAAAAGACGCACCAATAGGCAATTTCTTTTATTTCAATAGAGCTACGTTACGAATGATTTAATCTTCTCTAATCATAAAATTCTGCTAAAAACTTTGTTTCAGATGTATATAACACATTGTAGAAATGCTCCTGTACTGCATAATATGAAAATAATACGAGCTCTACGTCATGTGGCCAATACTACCTAAATTTCAAAAATACCAGAATCTTGATTTATCTTCTATTGTCTACAAATTTCAATGTGACAGTCGCATACCAATGCCATGCATACCAATATCATGTTCTCCAACAATGTGAATAGATGAAAGACTTTCTCGCGAGAATTGAGGTTTGTTCAATTATATGTCCTGGACATGTCATGTATCCTATTGTTAAAACGTTCTCCCTCGAGTTTGGGCATGCGTTCGCTGTGACAGTCTTGGAGAAATTTGTGTTGTCCAGGCTCTCCGGGGAGAGCCGCGTCGTCGATTTGGTGGCTGACGTTTCGGCCAACATATTGTGGCCTTCCTCAGAGCGTACTGCTGTTGGAGAAATTTGATTAATTTGTCCAAGATAACGTTCAAGTAACAAATCCGGCCGATATTTCACAACCCGCAAGTGCAGAATACGCAGCAAGGACGCGCTTAATACTTGAAAGTGCAACAGTTTGCGTTGAGTTTCTATTCAGGGGCTGTTGAATCAGCGTAAACTCATCAATACCCCCATTTTGCGTCTTTGTGCGACGGACTCACACATTCCCATTGTGCTTAGCCTATATTCTTCGCGTAAATGCAATCATTAAGTTGACAAAGTTCTATTGCAATCGGATAAACGGTACGCCTGCTCATAAAAAGCGAACAAACACTGAAGAAATAATGCTACATAAATTCAACAATATATTACAATAATTTTTTACAAGTTTTGTTTTAAAATAGTTTCAATTAGTGGTCACCCAGTGTTCGAAATTGGATTATAATTCATTATTTTTTAACCAATTCTTTTAGTCAATGATAAACGTAATTGAGGCTATTTGTCGAAGAGTATAACTGTATAATTATTGCAAATAATTGTTTTATTTTTTCTATTACGTTATCTGCGAACATGTACAAATATGTCATTAGCATGTATTGATTCACTTAATTCCCTGCAATACCTTTGAAATATTAAAACTTATGCAAACCTACTTCTGAAAACAGAGGATCACTAGACTTCTCGCTCTTCCCATACATCTGAGAAATAGGTTTCGTGACCACAACCGACAACAGAGACAAGTCCTTTGGAAGACAAATATATTGTCTCCGGTACCCTTTGTTTACGTTTAATGTTATGTTAAGTGAAAAAAATGACACCACCAAAAAACGTTTATGAAAATTAATATCGTTTAAGTGCGAAAATTATTATTACAATTGTTGCAACTATTACTAGTAATACGCATTTCACGTACTCAAAAGCAAATCTGGAGTGAAGTATTTTTCTCTTAAACTCTAAGCTTGAAATAAAACATCCGAAAATGTCTCATTTTGAAGATTAGGGCATAGAAAACAAAACTCATGTCCCTTTAAACACACGAAAGGACAGGTTTAATAGCTCTCAAACGCATCGTTTCCTAGTTATGAACTATGCACTATAGAAGTGCATTGTAGCGTTTTGGGGGGTTGCATCTGCACGTTATTATATTTAATTTATTTGTAACATACTATTTACATATTTATGATTCTTGCACCCCTTCTCCATATAAGCATTAACTCTGCAAAATTGCACACTCCTCCGTGCGCGTAAAATGCTCAAATATAGGACATAGGACATACTTTTTCTTCACGAATTAATATATAGATTTCAATTTTCGAAGGACAAACAGAGGCCCCAGAGAAAACCAGGTATCTAGGACAGTTGATCCATGGGGGCCTCTTATTTATAAAAAAGTACTCCCTTCTCCCCAATTCATAATCAGCATTAATTTTTCACATTTCAGAAATAACTTATAGTGCTGAATTTGATTAAAGAAAAATTTTTTTTCATTTCTTTTTAATGAAAAAAAATTAGGGGCCCCAATTAAGTCGGATCCTTGACAAGTTGCTCCGCCTACCCCTCTCCCTTCTAGACGCCCATGATGACAAGGGCATATATATTTTGAACAAAGTTTGTACGAGAACATGCTCTTCTTTCTTTTGTTTCCTAGAACTAAATTTCCCCTGGTCCATCACCCCGAATACAATCTCAACCGATTTTAGCGCGTTCTTATGCCACCGTTCTCCTTGCATCCCCTTCACGCCACTCATTCTCACATCGTCATTGCTCGGATGTCACCCTCGTCGAGTTGTTGCCTCACTGCGTCGCTCAGTGCAGTGTCAACAGCCATGTTGTCGCGCCGTTCGCTTGACGCGCCATCGAGCGCGCGCGGGTAATCAAGTCGCCAGCCGCTGGGAACGCTGCTTGTCGCGGCGCGGGGGCGTGGCAGGGCGAACGGCAGCAATGGATCCCTTATTTCGTCCAGATATATTTCTCCAATCACAACGGACGTGATACCATATCGTACTTGACACGTTGAATATTCTCTTCTAATTATCAAACTCTGCATTGGCACTCGGATGTACGCTCATTTATTAAGGCACACTCTCGCTTTATTGCGTTACATCGTACTAGGATGTTCGTTCACTTGTATGGAAATACAGAGTCCGTAGATTTGAGTTCAAGTACAAAGTGAACATTTTCCTCCTGCAGAGTACGGAAAATCAGAGCCAATACCGATAGTAATTTAAACGTTTGTTACTATGTGAAGTATTAAATTAAAAGTCCAATATCCAGGAACAGAATGAAATGCAGAAGAAATTGCTAAGAGAATGAGAGTGAACAGAAAAATGAGATAATAGGAAAAAACAAGCTAGAGTTAGTTTATCAGCCTGTAGAAATATTTTGTATACCTAATGATTACTAATGTATACCCTTTGAAATGAAAAGTTCCAACATTTCAGTCGTTTCGAAAACACGGATGTCAAAGTTCCATCTCTCCACCTATTCAGACATCTATACATCTATTGTAGTGGTTTTTACAGCAGTTATTTGTCTAAAAACTGTAGCAGTAAAAATTGTAAACAACATTTGAATCCTTTCGAATAAATTGATGTGAAAGTTTCTTCTCGCCATTATTGAGACACCTTTCCAACCACAGAACTGATTCTTACAGTAGCTACATTTGTCCATAAATTGAAAAAAAGAGTGTGTTCTACTTTAAGCAGAAGTCAGATAGAACCTTATCAGAATAACAACATATTTACTCCGATTTTATGAGTTGGAACCGTGTCATTCCAATTGGTCGTATTACGGCAGACTTTGACGACAGAGGTGTATGTACGAGAAAAGCAAAGTTACCTAGTGAACAGGGACAGATGGAGCCTCCCGAAATGAAGGTTCCAGCTCAATCTTTTCACGGAAATGTAATTTAGGTAAATGCACTACTATCTAATTGGTCTATAAGGTAGTGCGAAATAATGGTGGCTCCAAACTATTTTATGTGGTGTTCAGATTAGTCATGTTTTTTCGAGGTTTGTACCGTGGGGTTGAACTCTTTCAACATAACTAACATACTAAAATATTATACAATATGATATACGTTATGTTTTAAGCACGGTCTTCAATCATATATCTTCATCTCCAATCTATTTACAGGGGAAAAACAGAGCTGTCTTCGTTTGATTGATTACACAGAATTACAAAATGATTTTTTGGAAGGCTTTCTGTTTTGATGCGTGATTTTAATATATTTTTCTCTCCTGTTTATGAATCTTAAAATAGATCTCTAACACGTATGGATTTTGAGAAATTCAATTAATAGTTTTACTGAACATATTATAAGATTAATTGTGAAGTTTAGGCAATGAACTGCAGGAAAGTAACACAAAACAGAACGTAACTACTAATTCAAAAAATAGGTAGTTTATTTGTCAACATATAATACTAATCACAAGTCAGACACACACTTTCAATTCTCAATTTTGTTTATTTTTGCCGTGGAAGTGTGATCTTCGTGATTCTCGAATATATTATGATTCCAGCTGTTCTTATCTAGAAGTCATCCACCATAATCTTACTTCTTTGTATTCAATATTCAAATTTAATACAGAGGAATTATCTTGAAGTTTTTTTCAAAATGTACAAGAATTTGTAACTTCATTTATTGTTATAATGAAAGAGGTACAGTAGTGGATTTGTACACTAAAGTGATTGAAAGTGCACATGCGAGTATTAGGTATAACAGTTTGTTATGTACGTGTTTCTTTACAGGAAAGATTTCATTTTGTGTGTGATTGGTATATTATTCTTGTGAATGGTAGTGGGGGAATTTATTGAGATTACTTTATTTTTTTAAAAGAAAGTTATTTAATTTGAATGAGATTGGCGACCCTGGAGTTTAGAGAATCCATGGCCCTGAGTCCTATAAAAAATAAAATTTGCTTATTGTCAACTATCACATCTTGTAAATCGACTGAGCTGATTTATGGTAAGGTGGATCTAACTTATGACGGTTGGTCATAATATGCACCTGTATTCACTATGAAAAATATTATTTGAATTTTCAATAAAGTTCTTTTTTTAAGATTTTACGTTTTAATAAAATATTGAAGACGTGGAGTTAGCCTTCTAGGTCTCTCACAAAAATAATTGTGGTTCGAATTCTCAAAAACACACGCATACGTAACGAAGGAAAGTGACTGCATAGAAAAGAACTGTACGCAATCACAGAGGCTTATCAACAGATTTTTCCACAAAAGTAACTGTGCTCATAAATGCACATTTTAAATCAACAAACCTAATTTAAATGAAAATTAGTTCGCAAAACAAGGTAAATAACCCTCTCAATATCATAAAAAAAGTTGTTGAGGTGGGAGCAGAAGTACTGTGTAATGACAAAACCAATTGCACAAACGGTTTACTGTGAAATTATTTGTGATATTGTGAATACAATTTAATGCATTGAAGCAGTATTTTGTAGCAATCACTTAGCTATATATGCATTATTTGAGGGTCGTCGGGTGAGAAAATCTTCCAATGTTAGACCTGTCATGGATGGCGTCATATTCAGAGTGCCTTTTATATACTCCAAGAGAGATGTAAAGAGATTTCTGCCGTGGACTAGAAGCCCAGTAACTACATCATGAGGACAACCTTCAACGCCCAGGAACACGTTACTTTCTTCTTATAATCATTACTCTTTTTTCCTGAGTTGTAGTGCTTTCGCGGTTAACACTCTGGCATCCAAAAGCAGAGTACTCGCGTTCAAACATGGCTAAGAGCGATGGATTTTGGAAGAACAGAAAATACGTATACTAGTGTCTTACGCTGTGTTGTTTTTTCAGAATTTTCAACGTGCATTAAAAGCTTATTGAACTTGTCTCAGGATGAGTCATGTTTAATGGAGAGTATATTGTCTGAACTTTCATATTTTCTTCATTTAATTTGATTGCAGTATTTTCCCACTCAAGAAATGACTTATTTTCTTTATATACGAGTCCAAGAGGGGGGAATTTGCTCTTGGTACAATCCAAATGGCGGCTTGTAGGTTAGTGTCAATGTGCCACGGTACGCCAACAAAAAGGAAGGAAAAGAAATGTTTCACTATAAATGTGTGTATAAAATATTGTTTCTTCAAAATATGTTTCTTTATACTTGTAGTAATTCGTTTGAACGAGCGCTTCGTCAATCGATGCTCTATCAATACTCTCTTCAAACACACAGTGCGTAGTGCTATCTGTCCTAAACCTCTGAGCCACCTATGGATTGGCATCATGTCTGTCCATTTAACGTCGTATAAAGAACACTGTATGGATGAAATGGTATCTAAATCGAACTGGCACAGTAGTTTACGTTCTGTTCCATAGAGTTCACTAATGGCACTATCTTCGTCGAGAAGACTATATCTTCACAGTTTAGTATAACAGTTGCGAAGCTCCCTATAATTTTTTCATCCGTGCGACCTCAGCGCTCCCAGTGGCGGGCAAGACGCAGCACCAGTTCGTTTAGGTGCGGCATGTATATTTGCACGCGTAGTTTACTTGATGCTATGTGATAACGATATATTTTTTATGAAGTGAATTGAATCGATTGAATATTATTATTATCAGCTCTTAGCTCACTTGCCATTATTAAATTATGACTGATCACGTTTACGTCTTGCATACATCGATGCACGCCATTTCCTATCTTTTACGCCATAAATTGTAGCGACAATCTAAAGAATTCGCCAAATATATCCTTTATAGGTTTTTTAAAGAGGCAGAAAGGAAAGCGTTAACAAAATTGTTCGTGAATGTTATTATTTTAAACCGCATATGTAATAAGTTAATTCCAACGTTTTCAATATGGTTTCGTGTATATTTTTTGTATTTTCGGCGCTTCAATTGTGTTGAATGTTAAGAAAGATTATATACCAGCTAATAAATATTATTTAAACCTTGATTTATACCATTTTATCATTTTAAATTTATTATCATATTAAAATTAAAATTATTTTTTAAATATTATTGTAACTTCTAGGTGTGGGATCTCCATCTCAATAAAGTTTTTTACACAGTTGTTCTTGATTCATACAGCAAGTGCTGAGATGATCCCTTATTTTGCTTCTGCGCAGTAAATGTAGATTTTATCATCTCCTTTTGACAGCAATAAATTTCTATTTTATGATAAACTTGGAATGAGCGTTTGTTATGTATACACCACAAATTTTCAGATGTTGTCAACATGCCGTTGCGCTGTTTTAAAAGTGTTCTAAAACGTTCAGCATTAAAAATTATGAATTACTAGGTAGTACTTATAGGCTTTAAGACAGATGCCTCTTGCTGGCCACCAGGAGCGCTAGTGTCGCACGAGCAGTCAAATGGACGAATTCTCCTCCCATTAGAGCTTCGCAACTGTTATACTAAACTGTGATATCTTTCTGTCAGGATGACCCTGATGCGCTGGAATTTCGTACGTCCTTTCTAGTGTTTCCCACATAGGGAAAGCCGTGAGCGTAAGGCTTTGTCTCTTCTTCCCGCACCCTTCTTCAACGAACTCATGGAGCTGTGGCCTCTTGAGATTACTGTGGGCGCTCAAGTTTTCAATCTGAGTATTTATATTTATTTTTTTATTTTTCGTTTGCTTTTAGTTTAACCTCCATTATAACTTAATAAATTCAATCACTGGGAAATTAAATTGTGTTACCCACGAATTTTATTTTAGTTTACTAAATCAGTTTTAAAACATCACATAGATGTTTAAAGACATAGATGGTTTTAGAGAGATTTTTTTTATTAACATCGATATTTTAATTTTGAAAATCGATAATTCGTAACATCGATGTTTTTTAACGATATCCCAACACTAACTGGCATAGAATTCCGTACCGGCCGCCTCTGGTACGATAATTTTGCTTTTGTATCAAAAACGTGTCCGTATTATATAATAAAAAGACCTATACCATTTTGCCTGTACCTTGCCATGAAAATAAAGGCGTCTGAAGAGGCGCCGACAGCCAGAGGCAGGCACAGGCAACGGAGAGAAGGAGTCGAAGAAGGTACGAGCTCATGCAGCATTCATAAGTCTGGCAGCGAGAGAAGCCAGACTCAGAAGTGAAAAAAAAACACTTCTCGAATGCCTTATGATGACACAGAGCCAGCGCTCTTGCCATGAAGTAAACACCTTGTGGTCGACGAACTTTGCAACAAGCCCAATGATATACACGGCAGAAACTGCAATAAGAATAATCTTTGCAGTTAGAGCCAAACTCTGGGAAAATTGTAGTGCCAAAGTTTCAGTCGACACTTCTAGATCTTCATCTGGTACTTTTGTAATATAGTATATAGAATAATTTGTTTTGCTCGTATTGACTGTCTACCAACAGGTTCGTAACTAAATGCGAAACAAAGTATATCCTCTCCATTTTTTGGAAATGTATGGTTACTTCTAAAATATATTATGAGTTGTCCAAAGAAAATAATGTTATAATACTCCTTCTAGACTACACTGCCCGACGGGAACTAATAAAGAACATCTAAAGAGGTAGGTGCACCGAATGATACAACAAGATGATCGTTCCAAAATTCATAGAATATAAAACTTGGCGTTTCTTCGTGCTTATCGAGAAGACTCAGCTTTCTTTCTCCTGAAATGTAGAGTTCAGTTTGACAGATCGCCGTAAAATGTGTCAACAGTGCGGGTGAACGAAATATTTATGAATCTTAGAAAAAATCCTCCAATAGATCACCAACAATTCAAACTCATACAATAAGGAATTTTAGTCTTCAAACTATTGAAACATTCATACGATTCCGTATTGCAGAATGTTTTCACTAAAAAGTAGAAAATAATGGTAAATGTTGATATTCGTGTTCGACCAGTGGGCGCACTAAATGCTGGAGGCATTTGTTGAAGGAATTTACTAAAGTTTATTATCATTTAGAAATATCTGTCTGTTTCAGTTTTTTACATAAAAATATTCAAATGCTATTATCCCGACGATCCCATAAATTATAAGCTAACGACGAATGATTAAAATTAATTAATAGCCATACAAAATAAAATATTTTTAAGGTTATTAATAAATTAAAATAAGTGAAAATTGAAGTACATCATCATAAACATACATTTATATTCAATAACTTTAGGTGAAAATCAAATTAAATCAATCAAACTTGACATCTAATTCGTGGATAACTATTTAAAAATCAACAAAACTGACAAAAACTAAAATTAATTAAATTTTGTAATTTTGTTAAACACTTCCAAGTCTACTAACTCCCGTGAAAGAGCATACTTAAATAAGATATTACTGAAATGGAAAATCAAAAGTCTATCCAAGAACACGCCAAACAACTTAACCCGGGAGTGCTCGCAATGTATCTGTGAGATACAAGCCGCAGTAAAATTCAGATCCTGAATTATTGCGTTGCATTTGTCGTCTGATATTTCATGTATTCCTTCACTGTACTTTTCTGAGAACGCCTGGCAGTCTATTTTCATCCTGTCAATGAATCACTTCCCGTGAGGATGTTGAAACGTGATCGCTGCGCTGCGCGATATCTCTCAGATACATTGCGGGCACTGGCGTGAGTGCTTTTTGAGCTCCCGACGCATACGGTGCGAATCATGGCCTCGCGCAAAGACAGATTTGACTTGAATAATTCAGATGATGTTGATATGATAAGGAATATAATTTTGTGCAACAATGATAGTGATTACGAGGATTGTGATTCTTCTGACACTGATTGTGAGGATTACGTGGAACAAAGACAAAGTGATTCTGAGACTGATCAAAGTATTGCGGACGAAAGCGATTTTCATTCTTTTGAAGGTTTCTATTTGGGTAAGTTTTTTCTTCTCGTGAGGTAGTCGTTATATAAATAATGCTTGAAATGTATGCTTGTTTCCCTAGGCAAAGATATGATGACGAAGTGGTTCAAGAATGCCCCATCAAAAATTTCAAAAAAGAAGCCTCACAACATCGTCACGCACTTACCTGGAGTTAGAGGATTAGAAAAAACAATCTAAATCAGTACTAGAATGTTGGAATTGCTTTTTTACTGAAGAAATGTTAGAAATGGTTGTTCAGGAAACCAACAGATTTATTGAATCTGTAAGAAATTTATACGGTAGGGAAAGAGATGCCAATAGCACAGATGCTGTAGAAATAAAAGCATTTTTTGGATTGCTTTACCTGGCTGGGGTTCTAAAAAGCAACAAACAAAATGTTCAAGATTTATGGGCCACTGATGGAATGGGTGTCGAGTTATTTAGATTAGTAATGACAAAAAAACGTTTTCAATTTCTTCTTAGGCACATAAGATTCGATAATAAGGCCACACGTATGCAAAGGAAAGAGATTGATAAATTAGCTGCTATACGAACGTTATTTGATGCATTCATAAAAAGATGTAAAGAATGTTACTCTGTAGGACAAAATGTAACAATTGATGAAATGTTGCCGTCTTTCCGTGGAAGGTGCAGCTTTAGACAATACATTCCATCCAAGCCGGCTCGTTATGGCATAAAAATGTTTGCTTCAGTGGATTCAAGAATCCATTACCTGCACAACCTAGAAGTCTATGTGGGGAAGCAGCCCGACGGGCCGTTTTCTTTGAGTAATTCCCCTTTCGATGTTGTTATGAGATTATCGGAGCCGCTTCATGGAACTGGAAGGAACATAGTGGCTGACAACTGGTTCTCAAGTGTGCCTCTTGTCCAAGAACTAAAGAAGAAGAAATTATCGTTTGTTGGCACCATGAAGAAAAACAAGAAGGAACTACCAACACATTTTATTGCTGGGAAAAATCGCAAAGTATGTGTAGTGTCCGCCTGTGCCGGAACTACAAAAGTCCGCCAGCAGCGCCACAGGCCAGCACAGGCGCCGTAGAGCGCGCCTGCAGAAGCACCTCGCCCCATACTCCCACAATTAGGTGGGGAGGGTGTAGTGTTCGCCTGTGCCGGCACTACAAAAGTCCGCCAGCAACGCCAGAGGCCAGCACAGGCGCCGCAGAGAGCGCCTGCAGAAGCGATACGCCTCACCGCCCCAGGAGAGCGGCCAAGGCGTGGAAGGCGTCCCCCCTCCCTCCTCCTGTAGAAGAGGGGGCACGCAGCCGACTCCCTTCCCCTGCGAAGGGGTGGGAAAGCCGACGAGGCAGCCGCGGGGCCAGGGCCCCGCCATTCCATCACCGATAACGAGTAGCAGAGCATGAACTGACTTGGACTTGTACCCGGCTTAAATTACTTGTGATTCTTGATTAACGGCATTTTGTAATCAGTATAACGACCCGGCTATAAAAACTTATCTTCGATATTGGGACTCCTGGCAGAATTTTGTGTATTATTATTTGGGATTTTATGAATAATAAATTGTTGTTGCAGAACGCAGAGGATTGTTTCATTTGGTATACAACAGTATGTAGCTCAGTTTTCGGGTTCAATGAAGATGGAACTTTAGTGTCCTATGTTCCGAAAAAAAAACAAATGCGTTATTTTGATATCAAGCATGCATTATGATGACAGGATAGATGAGAGCAGTGGAGAAAGTATGAAACCCGATATTATCACTCATTACAACATGCACAAAGGAGGAGTTGACACTCTTGATGAAATGATTGCGTCTTACAGTGTTGCAAGATGTACTAGGAGATGGCCCATTGTCATATTCTACACTATCCTTAACATTTCAGCAATTAATGGTCACATTATATATTTGGGTAATAAAAATAAAATTATGAACAGAAGGAATTTCATCAAAGAGTTGGTACAGTCCCTTACCAAAGAAGAACTACAAAGGAGAGCTCAAAAGTCAAGGGGCATTCCTACAGCACTTCAGGTAGGCAATATTATTTTCTCCCTTGTCTATAACAAGTGACAATTTAGAAAATACAATCATATGTTCTCTCTAGGACCGATTGTCGCAATTTGTTCCCAAAGAAACAGCAGATGTGCAGGAGACGTCTGTAGGAAAAAGAAGAAAATGTGAGCCTTGCAAAAAGGAAAAAAGACAAAGATTATCTAAATATTTTTGTCAAAAATGTAACATTTATGTTTGTATGGAACATGCAAAAATCATTTGTAATAATTGCATTTAATATTATTAAAATACATTAATATGATTAATTATTTCGAAGTGTATTTCGTCAAATTTCACTTTTCCTACCGTAATTATTTTTACAAGTTGTAAGAAGTGTAGGATTCATTAAAAATAGCTTTGGAGGGAATGTACAAACTAAATAAAATACATATTTTAGTTAATAGAGCTTTAGATCACTCGAAATCAACAGACGTTTCCGCTGTATTTGTGAGATACATTGCGAGCACTGGCGTGAGTCAACCTATTGCGAGCACTCCCGGGTTAATATGTTGAACAATAACACAGCCTAATTAAAATTATTTTCGTCTGATTTCAAAAATTGTCAATACTTTTATATTATAGTTGTTTCAGGATACAATTGACGTGCTTATTATGCGCCTCTAGTGGGTACTTTATGTTGAAATGTTTTATTTACGCTATAAACGTTTATAATAAGACATTTTCAACATAGTACAAGTTTGTCTGGTTCATATTCTGAAGAGTTACACAAAGGTTATTGAAAAAAGTACTTTTTAAAAATTTGAATGTTTTATTTTTAATTATGGTTAACTATCATCAATATCGCCAAAGATATATTTGTAGGCCAACGAACTAATATAATTGTTAAAATACAAATTCATCATTTCTTTCATGAAGTTTCCATTTGTGCCAATGAGCATATGGACCTACTTGTAAGATCGAAGTATTATTAACTCTCCCTTAATTTATATGTTTACTAAAATGAATTCAGATGTTCACTTAAATTCAATAATTAATTTCCTTACTTTGGTCTGAAATTTGGGAGTAGCCACATAAGTTGTAAGAGAAGAAAAAATATTCCATTGCCCTCATAGAAAAATAACTAACCAGAAGAAGCATTTTTAACATTCACAATGATAATGCAATCACCCATCCCCATTCTTCACGTGGCAATGTGTCATTTGTGTTCCGATCTTGAGATATTGCGTGATAAAAGAAACGGACATAACCTACGAAAGGTGACCTCAAATATGCCCGTGAGACTATATCGACCCCTTCGGAAATAGAACGAAATAAAGAAGCACAGTGTCTGAACTGGGTCGCCGATGCGAGCGGAGATAGAGGGAAGTCACGTGGCCTGAGAAGAAGAGACATCTGCCGTAGAAGACGGTGATTCCTATCAGGAGATATATTTGGCCGCAATGGCTTCACCGGTGTTGAGCTGCTTGGAGGTCTCGCTAGCTGCGAGAGTCTGGGAAAACCTCTTTGTAACTTCGATGTCCATCGCATAAATTTCTTGACTTAACTTTCTTGAAATTTCTCGAATTCATGTGATTTTATTAAAATGTGGTAGCATCAGATATAATATTTATAGTATCCTAATTTTTTAACTTCCATTTTTTCAAGTTTTTCAACATCTGGTAAACACCGAATTTTTAAATAGAGCCTAATTTTACTGAAAGCTCTCAAATGGGGAATAAGAGGCTTGCGATATCTCTTATTGCAATCAAGGGCTTCAAAGTATTGTTCGCATACATCACTGATATAGAAGAAAAAACACATGCACATCCACACGTTTTCAATGTGTCTACAATTTTATCATACCAAATTCTAAATATTGCGTATGATAGAATTCCAGAAATTGATTTTATACGTTGTGTATATGTATTATGAAATAAGATTTCTCCGATGTTACAAAGTAGTTGCAAGACTGGTTGTTAAACTTGTTTCAAGAGAGAACCCTATGTTGAATTCCCTTGGTGGTGGATTTTGGCTAAATACGTATGATCCAAGGTGCCATTATCCCACTGTCAGATTGCTCGCTTTCGTTATCTATTTCAGGTGGATACCAGAGCAGTACCTTGGACACTAATCAAGGATTGCCTGAAAGGTCCCTTTCATCTTCATTCATTATCACCTGAGTTTCCTCAAGGCAAACGACTGAGTCTCCACCTTCATTTCACCCACTCCTCATGACATAGAAAGATCTTCGTAATACTCTGAGTTCACGGATGTCAGACCAAAGCTTGAACTGAGTTGCTGCACCTTAGAGGGAAGAAGAAAAAGGTGCAGAAGAAGAGAAGCAGGAAGAAGAGGAAGAAGAGGAAGAAGAAAAAGAAGAGAAGTGGAAAAAGAGGAGAAGAAGGAAGAAGAAGAGGAAGGAGATGAGTAACATACGAAGATACTCTCTGATGAGTCATTCTTCTTCCTCTTTTTCCTCTTGTTTATCTTGTTCCTTATTCTTCCTCAGTGACGCAACATAAACTGACAGTTATTAGAGGATTTCTACACCGAAATCTGTGAAAACCAAGCATCTCAGATGAAGGAGGCTTCTCATTTGTGAATCACCAAGTTGGGAAATTCAATGTGACCAACTAAGTCATTTTTACTTTCCAGTATACGTACGTATATACGGAGTAATATACGACGTATAGAGAAAGTTATGTAATGCTGCGCGAAAAAACAGTGGATTTTCGGTCGAAAAAAAAGTCATTGCCGGGCCCTGATAACGAACGAATGGTGCTACAGAATGGCACAGAATTTCTCGTATTAGCTTTCTATTTCCTTTGGTCATGGTTAGCTAATCGACTTGCCAGCTATCATCTATCGCCACCCAAAGCACATTTTTTGACATTTTAATATTTTTTTCGGTTTCCTAATATTAGAAAGGAAATAGTATTTTAAGAATATTAAAGAAAACTAAATCTTCGCCCTGAATGACAATTTTCTTATAAAAATTTGGAACCGTTTTTAAGAAAATAGCGTTTAAGTGCTACCGTAAATGCAAAATTTGAAGCTCTTGCTACAATTTTTGAGTTAACGAAAAACATCATTAGAAGAAAGAAAAATTACGTTTGTGTAATTTTTGAAAAAACAAATAATACCCCTAAAATAAAATTTACGTAATATTAAAGAGTGCAATTAGCACTATCCTTTCGAAAAGTTTGAATAAAATGTTGAACCATTTATGAGAAAATGGCGTTTGAGCGTTTCAGAAAATGCGGAATTTTTAGCTAGTTTTCACAGAAGACGGTCGAGTTTTCGACAAACTTCACTTGTTATTATTTAAAGCATATGTACTCATTATATGATAATGTGAACAAATCGTAGCTAATGTAAATATTAACGATGTGAGAGACAAGCCAAAAAAATGATATTTTTGTAATTTGTGAAAAAAATGAGTGGAAGATATGAGTATAGGAGGCTTGGACGACCCGCAGACATGCGAGTCGTCCAAACGTCGGGACGTGAGACGGGGTGAGAACGACGTGTTTACGAGGGCGTGCCGACCTGCGAGCGGTGAGGGAGGGGTGTAAGTAGACACACGATCGCAAGGCGGTGTGGTCTCGAGGCGTGCGGCCGTGGCGGACCTTCAGCGCAGCAACCGGAGACGCGATCCAGTGGAGACTGGCGTGGGCGCGCAGCCTTGCTTGTTACGGGTTTCTCCAATTCCTCAGCCAGTAATTGGGCCGTTTGTCGCCACGCGACCTTCAGTTGGCGCCGCGTGGTGTCGTGATGCTCTTGTGTTTCTTCGGGAGCGGGGGGGGGGCTCAGGGTGACTGCCTTCGCTTCATCTCCGTCGTCTCTAAGACTTTGCTCTGTTCTTCAATGGTCGTTTTGTCTTAGTGTCTGACAGTCGAGAGAAAACAAGCGGTAGAGAAATGGGCTAGTATGAAGCAAAAATGAGAATTAATAAATTATAAATGACAAGAAAAAATATAAGAAAATTCTTTGAATTTTTCTTTTAACTTCTCTCCAAAGCTGGCGAACATTTTCGTATTGTACTGCTCTATCGACTAACAGGAAAGAGAGGGACTAAAGTCTCTGTTAACTACTGGCGTCTGTTAAAGATTTAACATTTAGTCATCCATTAAGAACGATCCAGACAAATGAGTTGAAGGTAAACGTTTTGTACAAGATCACTTATTTAATGAAATGGCATTTATTGTTTCTATGCTTTTTTCCTATAAGAAGATGGTGTCTTGAAAAGTATTGAACAAGACACGGTCGATATCACAAAACAGACAGGGTTGATTATAAACCTCATCTTACAAACTTCAAATCCGAAGGTTAAATGCTGTTCAGCGGCCTTACTACATTAGCAACAATAACGTTCGCTTTAACATATAACATATATTGTAAGTCAGTTTTCGTGTTATCTCTCCCTTAGAAAGAGTGAGATCGTATATTGATAGGAACTTTTTCTCGGAAATACGAAGGTAAAAATGTCATAATTTGATGTTACTAACATCAACAAACAGCTCTTTAACAACAACATCAGTGTGTTCAACCTATCATTCGACTTCACGGCTTTAAGAAGCAATGAGAACCAGCAATCGCTTTCGTTGCAGAATTATTTTTAAAAGAAACCTAAAATACATTGCAGTGGTCACTTTTTGTTCCCTAGTCTACATTTCAGGTGCGAAGTTCTAAAGTCACTAAAACCTATAGAGTCAATGTAATCCTATAGGCAAACGGAAATATGCCCTGTCGAAAATATAAAGAAAGTGAAAGGAACAGTTTGTCTGTAGTAACTCAGAGAAAAAATATATTAACCAAAATTAGATCATTTAATTTTCTTATTTAGTCGTTGCATTTTATTCCCTTAACCATTCTTAACCTATCCATGCAATACTTTATTATCCAAACATTCCTATTTATTTATTACGTTCAGAGGCCTGTCAACCGCTAAAGCTATTGTATATTCCACAAAGGACGATCTAATGAGAATAGGATAACAATAATAGCGATGATCAGGTGAATGATTACGAGAAAATGGTGAAATGGAAGGCAAAACGAGAGAACCCCGAGAGGCAAAATGAGAAAACTTGCCAAGAGCTTATTTTTCCACCACAATTCCACGTGGATTGGCCTGAGATCGAATCCAGTCCATGGCGGAGGAAGGCGTGCGCTATCCATCACATCACCGCCCCTCCCCCCTGCTATCCACCATTCATGTGGTCTTTCAGTGGTCTCGTGTCCCTCACAGAACGATGCCTACTCTGAACGTGAATGACTGATATTAAGTGCAGAATAGTGTTGTGAAGCACCATTTCTGTATTTCGTAGCGAGTGAAAAGAAATTAATTGGGGTAGGTTAGTGAAGTAGAATACGACAAAATATCTAAATGAAATAAATTTCTATATACTGACGTTCCTTGCGAGCAGGAAATATTGCCCTTTCATGGAATTTCATTTCCTGGCGGCCACTTCAGTGTCATGGGGATAACTCGACCCAAGTCCTCGCACATAAGATTTTTGCTTTGTAAGTAGTTTAGAGTTTTCAATTCAGGAGCAGCAACGTAATCGAACTAATTGATATATAAATAATTTATTAGTCTTTATTTGTGTCATGATATTCATTTTATTGAGGTGTTTATTTTATTTATTCTCTTTTTATTACGTAACTCCGTGAAAAGTTCACATTCTTATAGAATATATCTATAGGATCAACTTGCATTAACATTCAACAGGTCTCTATCATACAAAGAATTGAAATGTATTCTAAAATCATTTAGAATTTGCCATCGATGTTCGCATTATTCGAAAAATCAGTCGCGTTTAAATATGTCTGCAAACGTGTAGAGAAGATTAATTAAGTTCAAAAGAAAAAAATTAATACTGAATACGACTGGGGGAATCGTCCAAAAATGTTATTGTAAAATTTATAATTTAACACGCGTGGAAAATATTCAGGTTTAACAGAAAGAATAAATGAAAAATAAAATCAAATGTTTAGTAAATAATTATTAACAAACCTTATCAAATTGTCTTGACCACGTGTCGATTCACAAGAGCATAACGCACTATGTACTGCATTCGAAAACTGCATTTTACCTGTAACAGAAACATCATTGTAAATACTAGAACATATTCTAATAATGAGGGATTTGGGTGCGTCGCAAACAACAATATTAACAAATTTGCCACGAGTAATAATTGATTGAATGTATATTAATTAAATTTTCTAATTATCTAAATGTAATATTAGTATTCTATTATATTACTAAGTAGTGATCGAATCTGTAATAGCTATCACATTTATTTTTTGATAGTTACAATAATCATATCAATATTGTTTTGCCAATTTCATTAATTAAATAATGAATATGAGTAAGTATAGATCTGGATAATTGAAATGTCGACGAGAAGCGATGGTAGAGGAAGAGAGAACAACAGTGCTTTGTTTTATTTCTCCACCCACGTTCAAGAACGAAATATACTCTATTTTTCCTTTGCAACTTTTATTAAGCAAAAAAAAACGTAGTTTTCATAACGTAAATTAAAATATTTTATTTTATTTTAAATTACTTATCTATAACAAGAACGACAATTTTTTATAAACTTTTTAACATTAGTTTCTAAGTTATTCGAATTCAAGCCGAGAACATCCAGTGTTACGAGCTTTACACTAAATCTTAATACCTAATTAAGCGTACACAATGAAATACCTAATTAGGCAAACAATTACATCATAATTTAAAATTGTATAACATTACTCATCCCTTGTGGCATTCAAAGGTATTATTTGATCGTTTACTTTCGATTCGAAGACTTTTGTCTCCATAGAATGTGTTGCATTGCATGATGAACATAGAACATCAATCGACCTGACATGTTCAATATCATTAGAGCATCCGCCGCATGAGCAATGCTAACCCAGATGGCCCTCAATTGCAGACGACGCAAGCAACGCCAGGTACCCAACCTTCCGCCCTTCGTGGCACACTGGTCCCAACTCATCCCCAAAGGGGTCCAAAGCATAATAGATTAAATTATCGTTCGACATAGAAGACAAACGAACCAACTGGAAAACGCTAAATCAGACAAGACAAGAAGGTAAGTCGCAAGAAGACAAAATAATATAAGAACACCAGGCGAGAACGTAAGAGAATTACTTTCGACAAAATAAGTCCGTTACTAATCATATGGATAAGTACGTTTCGTATTGTATCCATAAATCTTCCGTTACTATTGCTATAAATGATTTTGAATATCTGACTTATTCTATGCGCCGTAATACATTATGTAGTGTATAAAATATTAATTTTAAGACGAACTATATACAACCTACACAACTTTTATGGTTAAAAGTGGCTCATTGATCAACAAAACCAGCTGGTTCAAAAAAAAGAAAAGAAATGAAGATGTATCTCAGAATCGGTAAAAAATGAAAATTGACTATATATTGGAAACAAAAAACAAATTAAAAATAAAAATATTTCTTAAAAAATTAAGTGTATGTCATTTTTGCCGACCTGGATTGCCCAGGGGCTAAGAGCGCATACCGAACCAGTGCTTCAGTCCGAACGGTCGCGGGTTCGAGTCTCGTGTTGGGCATGCATGGTTGTTTGGTCTCTCGTGTACGTTTTGTCGCAGAGGGCCTCGTGTTTCGCTGACCTCAGATCAGAGGATAAATAGATTTGGTTTATTTATCCTTCTCGACTATTTGTTACATAAAATACATATTTACATGCACTGCTTACACATAGGTATACTCTATTAACTATTTACCAAATTAATTTTCTACTTTCATGTATTTGATAATTTTTCTTTTAAACTCTTTAATTTGTTCACAATTTTTTTATTTCTAACGGTAATTTATAATATAGTTGTCAAATAGTCTATTTTTTCCTGTACAGTTTTGCTGACATTAATTTCTGAATGTTGTGCTTGTCTTATTTCCCGTGTTGTTTTATCTCTCACTCTTTGCATTTTGTTTACTAAATCTCCTGTTACATGATTTTTAATTAATTTAAAAATAAAAATTAGTGCCTTGTAATGAATTATTGACATTAATTTCTGAGTGTCTAGCATGTCTAGCACTTGAGTGTATCTATTGCATTGAATTATTTCCCTCATGGTTCTGTTTTGCTGTATCTGAAGTTTTTGTAATTTCAGTTCTTTGGGCTCCAACTAGTATTGTTCCACAGTAATCAAAATGTAGAGCAATTATAGATTTATATATCTAACATCTTGTATAGCCATGTTTATATTGCCCAATTATGTTTAAAATATTAATCTTTTTTCCAGTTTATTTACTATATATTCTATTTAATCTTTAAAATTAAATTTCCTATCGATAATTACTTCCATTTATTTCATTTTGTTTATCAGTTGTATTTCTTTAAGTCAGTTGTGAATAATTTAGTTTCTCTTTCTTCTATGTTTCTTCCACTACGTAAATTCATAAATTTAGTCCCTTCAACATTCATTATTTATTTATTAATTTATTCTTAACCATTCTTGTATTGTATTAAAAACACTCTTCTACACTACAAAGGTGCCTGCAAGTATGCTGGTGTCTTATGTATGGTCGAATATGCATCCCAACGAGACGTAAAGGGTAACTGGCTGTTGGTTGGATAAAATCCACAGGACAAATGTCATCACGAAATGTATGACACACAAAGTTTTCCGTTTATTACCCAAAGCATTGCCGGCGCCTCGTGCACTCGGCCCTCTGTTCGCCGCGGCCGCCGAAGCCAGCCGCCCGCCGCCCGCCGCCCGCCGCCCGCCGCCCGCCGCCCGCCGCCCGCCGCCCGCCGCCCGCCGCCCGCCGCCCGCCGCCCGCCGCGCGCTCCACGTGGGGGCTCGCGACCGAATTCGCAGGTTAGCAAACTAATTAAGGACATGATTAACGGAACGCGCTTCCGCTTATCTGCACTAATGGGATACGCCACGCGCCGCCCCGCGGATCCCCACCTACCTCCCCTCCGCCGTCGGCGCCCATGCACAGAGGCGGAGTTGCCAACCTCCCTCCCACCTCCACGTGCGAATGTTGTGTTGGTTCTTACGGACCGCTATGTGAAGCCCAGGGATCGCTGAGGCACCCTTTTTCTAGCTTTTTCCTGTCTTTGTGATTCCAGGTGTCTCTTGTCTTGACCTTACCTGGACACTAGTAAACAAGTGTAAAACATACTCAAAACATTGCATTATACATTATCTTAATGTTACTGTGTTGTGATTTCAGATTCATAAAAAAGCACATAGGCTGGAGGCGCCAGCCAGAAAATACGTGGGCGATATCAAGTCTGCTAGGTTCTATAAGTATTTATTCCTTTGGTTGTATAAAATGATGCTGAACGAAAACAAGATTAGTGTCGTAATAACAGTTACTAAAACACAAGGTCGCCATAATCCATGGCCTTTTATTAACTTTCCTATCAACATCAGTCCATTATATTTAACGCAATGAATACTTATTAATAATTGTAATACATAGGAATTTTAACAAAATGGATAAAAATATTTACGATATTTGTATCGTAACATCTTTCTGCAATATTGATTTTGTAATAAAACTTAGCCTAAAGGCTTAGTTTCATCATTCTTTAATCTCGTGTTTTAATGTCGTATTCCGATACTTAAGTCATAAAGAAATATTTTTGCTTGAAAGCAGTTCGGAAACCTAGCATGCCTGCAATGATGGCGTCAGAAGTGATACTTAATGCAGGACAAACATGGAGTATGTGAACTAAAGCCTCCATTCATATCACGAATCCTCTATTTGGAAAACACTTTACCTTCGCTTTATATCAATCGGCCCATATCTGTGTTTATGCCTTCAACTGATCGCCCCGGCTTGCTTCGCCGGGCGACCCCATCATATTCCCTATTCTCTTGTCAATTGTTACTTCTACAGAACAAAATCATCAGGCAAGTCGCATACAACTTAATTTGTAACGCATTATTGGTAATTAATATAATTACATACACACAATATTTGGTTCAATTGAGCTCCCTGTTACGAGTTTTGGAAGTAGTAATCAAAATCTAAACATAATTTTATAATAAAATGTTTACTTTAGTGGGATATAATGTATTTTTAAAGTTAAAGTTAACAGGTATTTTACATTCTCATAATAAATAGTGTGACTTGCTTAGATGTACTAGTGAAGTTATTTCCGTCGTTCGTAACGCAATGGTTGATATTTGCCGCATATATATCTAATTTTTGTGCATGTCTCTGCAATCATTTTCGACGTACTGAGATATCCTGAATTGAAACTAGGATAAATGAGAGTAAAACTGTATGATATATTTTGTGGCCACTAGAGATGTAAACTGATTTTATTGATTAAATGTTTTGAATGATTCAAATGGTTCATGGCGTAGATTGGCTTTTAAGTTTTAAAATAATAAAAAGTTTTATAATATTTAATTTTGTATTAACAAAACAGTCGGCAGAGGGGACGGAGTTGGTTAGTTGTGACCTGAGGTACGACGCCAGCGGCGGTGCTGGCGGCGGCAACGGTACGAAGTGGTGGTGTTAATGATTACAAGGAAGTCAATTTATGGTAATTTCAATTTCTCCCTTTTACGTTTGATATTTCTTATTTTTTGTAAATGAAACCCCTTTTGCTCCAACCAGCAGATTTATCATATATAACAAATTGTGTTTGAACGCACTTAAAATTCTAGTCATCATTAATGAATAAGAATTTTTCCCGAACCTGATAGATTCTGATTATTATAAACATAAAGCTGAATTTACACAAATTCATGATCTTTCACAAAACGTTTGAACAATTTTGTAATTTTTGCCTGACAATTTGAGTGTTAATCCGTAACTGGGAGGTCATTTTTTGTCACGTAACTGGTCATGTGGGGACTACATATACCCCAACACAAAAACCTGATTAAAAGTGTAAAAATAAAAAAATCTGTTTCCATGATGTGAACAAGACATTTTGTGCATTATCACTAGGATTAATACAAAAATAATAAAACAAGAAGAACAGTTACATTTCAAATTTAAAAAATATTTTAATGTCAACATGAATCACTAAAATGCACTGTTCCAACTATATTTTGTACCAATACACAGACCAACAGTAAAATTGTCTTTCGAAAATCAGAATCTGATTAAGGAGGAACAATCAATCACTTCTTATGACTATTACAATACAACTTCAATTTTAAGTCACTTTCCACAGTCCCTCTTTCACTGCAATTTCCGCATATACGTTTTCCACGCTTTCCCCCTCTTCACCACTGATTTCGCTCTCTTCCGCTTCTAAATTGGCCTTTACCCATTCCCCAAATCCTGGGCCATCTCCCCTAATAATAACCCTAGAAGAATCCATAGTTTTGTGAAATATAAAAAAAGATCAACACAGAATAAATACTTACAATATACTTGAAATATAAAAAAGATCAACACGGAATAAATCGGTGAGGTGGCGATTGATTACACCCTAGGCGCCAGAAAAAATAAAATAACAAGTGTCCGCTCACCTTCTACAATGTGACCATCACCGGGTTCGCAAAACAACCAACTTCCTGAGAGGTATCGAGAAGCATAGGTTCCTTCGCGCATCCGCTTTGCGTAGGTTCGGTATTTTTCAAAGGCTGGGTTACTAACAGCCACCACCACATCACCAGTTCCGGGTTAAACAACACTAAGGGAAAACAGAATTCCTCCCTCAAGAGAGCGATGACCTTCCGCACGGTGTACCCCAGGGCGACTTCCGTGTCTCCCTGCGAGTGGAGCGCAAGCGAGCTGGTGGAGCTCGGAGGCGCCGAATCCCCTTTATGCAGAATGGAAAAGGCAGGCACTTGGCGAGGGTTGACGTCCCGCCCGCGCCGCGCACCGTTCATTAATTGCGAAATGGCATTCCGCTGATGACAATGCGCGGCGCACACATGCCTTTGATCTGCTTCGCGCGTGGAGTGTAAGAGCGGGGTGTGGAGAGCCCCACAACCGAATGCCGGAAGTGCAATCGAAATGCGGGCCCGGCAGAATCGGAATGTTGGTGAGAGTCTAATCCTGGTGGTGTTCAGTAGTTGGGGGGAGGTTAGAGCTGTTCGGGAATGTGGACGACAATATGCAAGGGAAGGACGAAAAGGAAAAGTTCCCGGAAAAGATGTAATATTGGAGGAGTGGAAAGGGAATGGAATTGTTCGTAAACTGGGGTTCGGGGAAGCTGATTAAATTTGCTATCACTGCTGATTCTGGTCTGTTCATATTGTCTACCAATGTATTATTATTATTTGCTCGTTTTATTTTTGTTTGGCCATTGCGGCTCTCTTTCAGCCTGAATGGCTGGTTGTGATGTAATTAATTGTTAATTAATATGCTATTATTATTAATAATATGAAAATATTATTAATAATAAATTGTTCAGAAATTGGTTGTTTACACAATGTCTCTGGTTTTCTCTTACCATCTGTTTCCCCCTCCATTCCATCCTTATTCAATTTTAGTTTTTTTCTCCCACCATCTTTCTCTTTTTACTTCCACACTTTTTCTCTTTCTTCCCCTATCTTACCCTAACATCATCTTCCTCTTTTCTCTTTGTCTCTCTTCTCTTTCTACTTTTCCCTTTTCCCTTTCTCTCTCTTTCTCTCTCTCTCTCTCTCTCTCTCTCTCTCTCTCGCTCTTTCTCGATTTGACGCTCTTTCCCCAAGTCTTGCTTTGCGGCCTTGCAGGTGACTTTGTTGCTGGCCTTGCTGACGGGCGGCAATGTTCTACGAATTTCCAATTTTGAGAAATTTGACACATGTCTTCCATGTACGATGGAGTAAACAAAGTGGGTGCATATAAGTAATCGCAGAAAATGCATTGCAATAAAGTGAGACAAACATAACTGAACAAATGAGAAAAGCCGAAAGTATAGTAAAAATTCCCAGAAGCCGGTAAATGATACTTGAAGTGGATTTACCGTCTACCGAGAGTATAAGCAGAAGAAAGTGAAATAAAACGTTAGAATATCAGATACGAAATTGAGTTTCTCTTTAGCGAAGCCATTCAGAAACAAAGTAAACAAAAGTGCAGGCTTTGTAAAAGCATTACAGAAGAACACTCATTGCTAATGAACGTTCTTGCACAAAAGGCTGTATTTTAAAAAGCAGATTGAAATAGGCTTTGGGAGAAGTACACTCAAGTATTTATGAAAGTCGTCTGGATAATTTAGTTTCTCGAATGTATTTCTGAGAATTCAAAAATCTATATTGTAATTGAGAAAACGCACAGTTAACACAAATGCAAATAATGTTTCATTTTATTTTGTGCCATTATTTTAATTTCGTATTATAGTACGTAGTTTCAAAGAATAAAACATTATATTCAATTTACTCCAAAGGTTGAGTGGCAAAGCAAAAATCTGAAAATTTTCACATTCTTATTTTTAAACTCATTAAAAACTTTAATAATGACCTCAGTAGTCGATGCGACTTTAATAATAAATTTAAAAAAAAATTAATGTTTTCGTAATAAAGTGATATATCCTGCATTGTCTAAATCACATTGTTAGTGTGTTTTTTATGTCGTTGTTAGGCAGCTGTAGCTGTCACGTGGCTCTCCATGTTTACAGCTGTTTGTTCAAAATGTCATAACTCAATAACTAACCAATTTAGAAGGCTGTGATTTTCAAACACGCAACATTGATGTTGGATGCTCTGCCAGATCTATTTGGGCGGGGTTTCTTCCTAGAGTGTTTATTATAACGAGTCCTTCAACAATTTAGTTTGAACAAGGCCTCCTAAAATTATATTTGTTGGAATTAAAACATTGAAATTTTTGTGATTGTGATGCAGTAATATCATTCAGTGATGGGAATCCTGGAAGAATTAAAATACTGTAACAATTGGGTATTGTACTAGGAGTGACCACAGTGAAAGACTACAAGATATAGTTATAGTTATAGTTAATGCCTTATTTTACGTGGCGAGACTCGGGCCATCAGGCCCGCTCTTCTGCCTGACCACGCAAATTTCTACTACACTCCTTTCACCACCTAGCGGAGAAAGAAGGTATTATCTCGGGCGACGAAACAGGCAATTTGAATTTAGCTCAGAGGCGTCATTTAGGCTTGAGGATCTTTTACATGCAAGTAAATCTACTAACATGGGACAGCCGGTTTTACTTCCCCTCCGAAGAAAGGCGTACGAAGGATTTTTTCGCCCTTAAAAATCCACGGCTTCGACCGGGTTTGAAAATACCGCAAACTTGGGTATGACAGTCCGGTACGCTAACCATTACACCATCGAATCCGCAATTACACCATCGAATCCGAAGATATGGATGATAGAAGAATTCACAATGCGCAGCGAGCAGCAGATTCCTCATCTCAGGAGGCAAGATTACTCAGAAGAAATCGAAATATGAAAGAAAATAACAAAAAATAAGATGATGCTGAGTATGACTCAGGATTATACTAAAACATCATGTTGTTACATTTAAGTTTCTGACTTATAACTTTAAAGTCATTTTCTGCAAAATTACATTTTTTGCAACATTTGCTCCCACATTTTAGGAATTGTTTAAGGCACATTGTTTAAATTTTCGTAGTACGTTCCCATAATAACAAGACAACTAATGAAGTGTAATTAATGTTTTTGAATTCATACTTTTTGAAGTAAAAAATAATATATTAGGAATTTGTTTTAAAAAAGTCTTACTTGCAAAAAGAGTTTTATAAAAAAAACAATGACACAATTGGTATTATTGTATTTCAATAGATGTAAATGTTCAGTAAATGAACATCTACAATGTTCAGTAGACGTAAATACAATAATCGAGCATCTGTTAAAATCTCAGATTCCTATCTTTAATAGTTTCATAGAAAATGGGGGACAAACTCGAGTAAATTAACATTGCTGGTATAGGGCCTTGTTACTCCCTTTGAGTTATAAGAATAACTCTACTTACTCAAATGTTTTAATAGGCTATCGTAGAATTTTGAAAGCCTTTTAAAAATGCATTTCTAAAATTAACTATAATTTACAGAAAAAAATTATATGTCTTTTTAAGATATAAATCTTCGAATTTAATGTAAAACACAAATAGACTTCCAATGAGAAGTAGGAGGATCGTGTTACTATTTAAATTTTTATTGAAAAACAATATAATTGTTAGAATTAAAAACAAAACTTCATTCGTGTTCTTTCTTTAAGAGTGAAGTCTTATATTACACTTTCAATCTCTATAGCATTACATATCTCTTACTCAATAGACACGATAGACAGATTAGTTGGTCATAAAGTACTCATTGTTGACCTTAAATAATTTTTCGATCAATTTCGATTTAGAAAACTCCTCTCAAGCTGGCACTACTTGTGGCAATTATGAGGCTTATTCAGAGCATTATTATAATAGTGGGAAGAAAATCTTTCAGATTTTGCATGAAAATTTAATACGTCAAGTAGATCCGCAATAATTAATTTATTTTCGTTGCCTGTGGTAGCAATAAAAGTCTGCAGTCGAAGTCGTTTCAGCTTGAAGCCCTGCTCGTCAATTTTGGCAGATGCATAGTCTAGATTACATTTAGTATCGTCCGATTCTGATTAATTGAATTGTTTCTAAGGGCACCAACTATATGGGTCATTAGTCTCGTAAGTGTAGTGTGTGTTTTTTCTCTCGGGAGGTGGCGATGATCTTCTCCCTGCTGGATGGTGAGATCTGGCGTCGACCTACTGTTGACTAGGGGGTTTTCCCCTCACCAAAGTATCTGCCTCCAGCGGCTCATCGCTCCAGCCGGACAAGCTGTAAGCTCCAGACCGGTCTTCCGGCATGTGTGGTAGTATAGGGCATGTTAGTGTAAGAGTATGCTGAAGGGGAGAGGATAGGATAAGGAAGAGGAAGGAAAGATCGCGGGCCCATTTGTTAGGGTACTGCTTCCGCATTCGCCTGGTGTTGATCGGAGAAACCACGGAAAACTACCAATCAGAGCAGCCGGCCGCTAGAATTCTTCTCCAGACAGCGACTGAATTCGACATCAGTAGATGCACTGCGCCATCTCTCCCGGTCCGATTCTGTATTATTCGAAGATTCGATATATAATAGGCTTTAGATAAGCAAAGTTATCCGCCAAATTCCGTAGCTGTTGTTAACGCTCACGAATTTCTACAGACATTCTATTTAACGAAGAAACCGGCTTTCGTCTCAATCATTTTCACAAGACAAGTTGGCATCTCTGGTTTCGTCATAAATCAATATCTCTATCAATGAAAGTCACTAGTATTTACATGATAGAAGGCATTCTCTCTAAATATTACTCATAAACAATCCAAGCACAAAATAAAATAGGTGAATCCTTATGAGGCAGTACAGACAGTGTTGTAAGTGGCAACAACGAGCAAGATCAATTATTTTACATTAATTTAAAGAAGTCACAGAATAAGTAATAAAAAATTTACTGCGCATTTCAATTGGTCCGAATCATAGGTGAGACAAGAGTATGAAATGAAATTGATGAAAGTTTTACAAGATATTATTAGTATTTATTATAAACGTTTGCCACCCACTAATAGTGCCGCCCGGGGCAGGCCGCCCCTGCCGCCCTACTACGCTACTCCACTGATAAGGGATAGTTAAATTTGTAATTAATTTGATTACAAAATGGAGTTGAGGTAGTAAAGTTTTCCACTTTCTCCAGCTTCCTTATCGTGTGAAATAATTGAATTGAATAGAATATTTATTTTATTGGCTTTAACCTTGATTATACGCCAGTATAGTATTATAGAAATCATTAATCAATGAAATAGTCGAATCAATACAGTAAAAAATCAGACAAAACAGTCAAAAGTCTATACAGTCAAAAATAGAAAAAATACAAAAACATAAATTACAAAAAAACATTAATTACGAAAAAACTAAAACTAACAAAACTTTTAATATATTTACATTACACGATCACAGGTCATGTGTTACAGGGAGTTTTCAAAACCCATGACTTAATAGCATTTTATCATGAAAGACTACCAAAAAATATTCACATGCTTACGTAAGAAGTTCCGCAACTTCCGCTAGTGCTTTTAAGTTAAATATTAATTTATTATTTTCTTTGATAAATATTTTAAAATGCTCAGATGTTCACCTTATTCACATTCACATTAATATCAGTTATCTGTTATTAAATTTACTTTCCGATAAACCAAATTCATTCACATAGAGCAAATGACCGTAACTTAAAGCAAGATTTAAGAAAATGAAAAAATGATTGAATATTATTTTGATTATTTAGTCTCCATAGTTCCAAGATGTTTTGATTTTTTACCATATTCCTTAAAAGTTCATAAATTGGGCAGAGTTTTATATATATATGCTCTAATGTTTCCTGTTGATTGAGATTCTTCTAGTCCCGATAGTTCATAGGTTATGTTTTTGAATTTTATTTTTACAGTATTTAAACCAGCAAGCCTAATTTGTGCCATTGCTTTCACTTGTGCTAATGGTATTTTCGAGTATAAGTATGGTTCACATTTAAGGGATTCTGTATCTTTTATTAATTTGTAAATTGGACTATAGGATGAGAATGCTACTCTATTTCGATCCTTCTGAAAGACATTATTTGCGTACAGGTTGCCAATATATGAAACAGTCGTCAGAATCTCACTTGAATCTAGTAGATCATTAAACAGTTTATCGCAACCGAGAAACTCGAGGTTGGTTTTCATGAGTATTTATGAATGATTATCGTGTGAAATAAAATACAGAACAATACAAATTAAGCATTACCACATTAATTATTTTATGAAATGCGCTAATAAATCGAAAATCGGTAAAAAGAAATTCGGTGACATAAGAATGCTTTACATGCGGCTTAAGTGACAACGTTAAGATTTCGGTGATTGTTCAATTAGCATTAAGTATTGATTTGATAGCATTTACATTCTTGTATACATATGTATATTACTTTCTCGCCTTTTCCCTTTTGGCGTTCTGAAATTTTATTTTCATTTGACTAAAACATGTACCCTAGTTGACATTAAAGTATTTTTTTATTACAATAAATTATAATTTTGAGGTTCAACAAATTTAAGGGTTTCGATTATCGCCTCTCTCATCATTGTTAATTAGATCTTGTAATTTTATAGCATTCTTTTCGAAAATTAAACAGCACTTGCGACAAATCGCAGGTGAGTCTTCTTCTGCCATTCAGTATGAACTGCCAGAGAGCATCTGTCCTGGGACAAGGTGGTTTCACAGCGCTAGTGAGCTGTGGCACTGGTTGCATAGCGCGCGCATCGAACATCGCTGAAATGCCACCGCGCTCGGCACAGGACCAAGACATAGGGAGGAGCACTCGATGAGGGGGAGAGGAGGGAGGGAGGGATGACTCCAAGACGAAGCAATGCAACCTACACCAGGGCCCGGGACATTCCACTGCTCTATGTACAACGTCTCCTTGCCCCCCCCCACCTCGCACACACAACCCATCCCTTCATAGACACCCACGGCATGCACACACTCACATCTCTTCTAGGCACATAAGTACACAAGCACACCCACACATACAATACGAGAGTGTGTGAATGAATGCAAAAGAAAACGAAAAGTAGTTTTGGCACAGAAAAGAAACAACTAATTATTTTTATACGATGAGATTTCAAAATACGAGTTTTTTCTGGCAAAAAATCACCACTTTTTCTGAATAATTTCAAGAGTTTCTCTTTACTACGAAAGCAGTATGGGAGAAAGAGAAAGTGCTGCTGTGTTTCCAAAATGTTACTTAGGTGATCATGGTAATTTTGTTATCGGTTAATTAAAATTGTCTAAGCATTACAAATTCTATAATTTTTATAATTTGGATACAAAATAGGAAATAGTAACGCATAAAAAAATAAATTCTCTTCAACTTCTTCTCGAATACTATTGCTGTAATACTTAGAGATGAAGCTCTAGTTGGCCAAGTTTATCAAAAATGTAAAGCACAATAGCAAAAGCCCAAACGAACCAAAATTAGGGACATTTCGGCGTCCCGATAATTTTTTTTCGGGGCAATAGGACGAACCTAATATTTTATAGCACGTATACAAACTCTGTATCCTTTTCTGCCTCACATGTCGTTTGTGAGCGGCACGAAATATCTGCAAATATGTTTCTGTAAGATTCTCAGTATTTCATAAATTGGATTTCAAATAACGAATACAAAAGCAATTATTTCCTCAATGGTGAACATTTTCGTTTCACCCTGTGGATTTCAGTAGTTTCCATGTGCGATCCGGATTTCGGCCCTCTTTTTCCTATTTAGTTCGTTTAGTCAATAATAGCACATTGTGCATAGTTGAAGGGCGTGGTCCCAAAGGCACTTGCTATTTAGAGCAGGACTATTGTGAGAGAGTATACAGCTCTCAAGCGTGCAAACAGTAAGTGAATATTAGCAGGAAACTCGTTTGCTCCCCGGAGTGTTGCATTTAATTGAATATCCATCGGCTCAGCATTGATTGGGCGATTATCAATTCTCTTTAATATCAGATACCGGAATTACTTCCAGATGTGCCATGCAAACAATCGAGGCTCGATTAAAACATCTGCATTTTGCTGTACTGGGTAATTTGTTTGAATTTCCCCTCTTTTGCGACAAAATAGTAATTTATTACAAAATGTCGTTAACCAACATCACATACAGATATTCACATCATTCTCAGAAAACAGTCGTGATTGGCAGGTAGAAATAAAAATGTGGAAAAAAACTTATGCAAAGGATAGGAAGAAAAGCACGATTAATAGGAAGTTGTATTCCAAATACACGACTTAAATCATTTAATGATTGACAATAATTTTTTCGGACCTCATTCACTAAAAAAAGAGAATTTTAATTTTAGGAAAATAAATCGATAACTTACAAACATACTGAACATCAGGCATGTATATAGAAATGCATTTTTGAGAATACTTTTGGCAACAGATAATAAATGTGTAGAGATATTTGAAATGAAATGAAACAGCAGAAACAAGAAGATAATGATAACAGCAAAACTGAAAATAAGTCACGATTTGTGATCATATCGTGACGCAGTAATTTTCCCAAAAAGACGCGAGTTATTAAAGCAAATTTTATATATTTTTACGAAGGCTTTATGTGACACTTCATTACCACTCTTAAAACGGTGAAGAAATGTATCAGTGAAGGATGTTAACAATAATGTTAGCTTCTGAGATCTTTATGTTAAATCTCTAAAATGTAAAAAATCCTACAAAATTGATTTAACTTTTTTTCAAACTAAATAAAAACTTGTTTTAGTTACGGATACATTCGCTTCCTACGAATGTGATTGCGTGCCACGACTCGTGTTATGGAGCAGCTCCCTTCATTACCTCACCACGGGAGGCGCTATCTACATTTGCTGGCTGACAAGTTCAATCAAGAATATAACATGATTCATGAATTGTGCCATTATATATTGACCGTATGCGTCCAAATCCAAAGTAACTGTTGGGTATTTCACAAAAACCTTGAATAAACACAGAAACTACAGAAGTATATTCCTTAACTATATTCCTTACGACAGCTCGTTACGGGTCAGGGCCTGCTAGAAGCGTTCCGGTCTCGCGGACATGGGTTAAGGTTAAGGGGTACGTGTGGTTAGCACATGGACATCCCTACACCATTTTCTGGTCTTCTGAACCTGAGAACTGAGCTTTCTCACCGTCAGGCAGCTATAATTATATATGGAGAGAGAGAGAGAGAGAGAGAGAGAGAGAGATTGGGACATTGCAAAGAAAACGCACACAATTATATTGCCCTACCGGGAATCGAAGACGGGGTCGCATCATGGAAAACGAGAACTCTGACCAACTCGTGAGGGCATAATATATTCTTTGGTGGTTATAAATCAAATGGAGTGAGCAATCGAGTACTTAGTGTTTCTGGTCGCACCTCTCCCAATGGAATGTCCTACCAAATCTGCATGAGTGGGTTTCCCTAATCCTGGTAAATCCCCTAGTAGGGCACTGTCCCAGTCGGGGGAAGCCGGGGCGAGCACTAAGCTCCCGACTGATTGTCTGACAAGTGCAAGAGTGTAGTGCATGTACGTGTAATTGCGTACGTCTATGGGGAAAGGGGAAACAATAATGAGAATGGGAAGAACAAGTGCAGTTCGTGATCGGTTTGTTTCAGCATTGCTCTGATATTGATCGAAAAAAACACGGAAATCTACCCATGAGAGCAGCCGACCACTAGAATTTTCCTCCAGACAGTAGCTGAATTCTTTCTAGCAATAAAGTACACATCACGGAACTCGAACCTGGTCTTATCAAAGACGCGGAGCGTTTACGAAAACGCGAATGCTATCTGCCAGAAGCAAGGCCGGATTAACATCTTTAGTGGCGCTAAGCATGACCAAATTATAGAACTCCCTATAATTTTATAATATTAAACAGAAGAAATCAATATGGGATATGAAATTATCTATAATATTTGCAACATGAAAAATGAACACGAAAATATTGTACACAATTCCAATGCACTACTACAAAGATTTATTTTCAATTTTTCAATTCAATTTTATTAGTAATTTGTTTGCAGGGTTACCCTCTTACAAATTACAGTGTACTCGTATGTTCACAGCAATATAGTAAAAGTTTCATTACAAATAACCTCTAATAGCAAAGATTTATTTACAAACTTAGAAACTACAAAGATTTGTTTAAAAACTTAATACAGACCCCATCCGGTCGGGGCTTAGCATGTACTTATTCTGCTGGCGTATGAAATGCACCTCTTGCAGAAAGTGTTGGTAGGATGAGAGGCAGCTAACGCCAGAGGTCAGCGCAGGGCATTGACCTCGCGCATCCCACATGGCAAGCGGGGAGCGGGCAGAGCCACACTGGCAGCGGATGTGTAAAGTTGCGGAGGCGCCGATATTGATGGATTCATTGATTGGTTAATGATTCCGGGCGTGTCAACTGCTAAGGTCATTAGTCCCATAAGCGTAGCGCGGTTTTCTTCTTGGAGATGGAGGTGACCTTTCCCCGCTGGATGGTGAGATCCTGCGCCGAACTACCGTCGACTAGCGGGGTTTTCCCTAACCAGGTATCTCGCACGGGGAGCGTTGCTCGCAGCAAGAGCACCGCCCCCAGCCAGGAGAGCTGTAAACTCCCAACCGGTCTGCCGGCATGTGTGATAGTGTAGAGCGTGAAGGTATGTGTGCAAGTAAGGGGTGAGGATAGGTGAAGAAAAGAGGAGGAGATATCGCGCACGGTCTGTGGCCCGCTTGTTAGGAAACTGTTCCGGCATCCACCTGGCGTTGATCGAAAAAAACACTTCAGATAAGAACAGACGACCTAGCAATCTATCCTGTATCGACAATCCTGTCACCGTCAGAACTCGAACTTAGGACCTCCCGACCAGAGGCACTGCAATGTCTTCAGTTGATGCCACCTCACCAGATCGATATTGGTGGAGATCACAGGTGGTGCTAATTGCTCACTTTGTAAGTGATGACAGAGGTGACGATGATAGACAGAGATTTAAGGACGCGTCAATTTCTATGTTCCACCCGTGATGGATTATTTCAAAAACCCTTTGTGAATCGTTAAATTACCTTCATTCTACACAATGTAGAAAACCTAACAACACTCACTCAATAAAAAATCAAACAGAAGTTAATAATGTGTAATATTGCAATTTTGAGGCCATTTACGCCATCGTCTCTCAGATTTAAATCTTATTTCTCTTGAAGAGGCGAAGGAGATTCAGAACGATGGCTCCTCATTACCAGGTACCTCTCTTAGAGAGGCTGCCGTATGTCTTCGGGGAATGCTATCGCCCTTCCTGCAGTAAATGCGGCTGTTCTCCAGGCTCATACGATGTTTGCAACGGGGGTGGTGGAAGTGTAAACGAAAGTGGCAGCAGCGAAAGAGGCAATGGCACAGGGGCGGCCTTTGTGGAAACGGTTGCAGGTTTTGACGGGAGAAGTGTCGGCAGTGTGAGTACCGTTCGATATGGCAAAAGGAACTACGGGGACGGCGAAGACGAAGTTGTTTTAGAATGGCAATGACGAGCAATGAGAAGTTAGCACTGTGAACGAGGTGAATATAGAATTGAATAGACTAGTAATAGTACTCCTTACATATGACTTGTAAGAGGACCGGTAAAGCTACCGATAGGAGGATCGGTAACAGGCGGAAGAGAAGAGAGTGAAGAAAAGCAGAGAAGAGAGCGAAGAAGAGAGCTCAGAAAAGTGATGAGAGGACAGGGGATGGGACACCGCATGGGACAGCAAACGGGACAGCCAATGAGACAGCGCATGTGACAGCGGATGGAACAGCGAATGGGAGAGCAAAGAGGACACGAAATGGGACAGCGGGTAGGACAGTGATGGGACAGCGGGTAGGACAGTGATGGGACAGCGGGTAGGACAGTGATGGGACGGCGGGTAGGACAGTCAAGAGAACAGCGGGTAGGACGGCGGAGAGGACACTGCTGAGAACATTAAGTGGAGCAGGGAAAAGTATCCCGACGAAAAAACTACGAAGAGAGCAATGAGCAACAAGTACATGCGTGAGGGAGATGCGACCAGATTGAGCGTGTAATTCATCTGTTGGTCCAGTGGCGCAGACATGACTAGAGAAACGACAGCCATGACAACGATGAGGACGAAGGCAACGTAAACGATAAGGACAATGACGAGAAGAAATAGAATAAGGTTTGGTCCAGCGAAGACAGTGTCAGATCCATGTGAGGGGAATGGGAGCCTGACCTCCCCAAAAGGCCTAGAGTTTTCGTGTTACCTTATTTTATTTGGCAAAATGTATTTATATATTATTTACATTATAATTATGTAATTATTAAAAAAATAATAAGTATATTATCATTTACACTGTACAAAAATAACATGCAATATAATAACAAATGTTTATTATTTAACATAAATCTATGATGGTCCCCGTTCCAATACGATTGGTTGGTTCCGCCCCTGAGGATGATAATGAACGGGGTGTAGACAAAGCGGCGCAGGCAGCGGGTGCGGACGGGGATTAGTGAGTGTAGGGAGTGATGAGGGCAGCGGGGTGACGGACTGGGGACAGGCGGTGGCGGGGACGGGGGTCGGGTTGAGGGCGACGTCCTCGACGGGGGGACACGTGCTATCGCCCGGCGTAGAGTTATGGGCGCTCTCATTTTTATACCCAGGATGCATTACTTTCCAATATATACCGCGTGTCAAATCGCGTGTAATTCATTTGCAAAGGGGAGGGGCGTGATAGACGATACGAAATAGTGCAGCCACCTGTCAGTCTTCTGAAACGGCGTTCTGTCATTTTTGATGTGTAATTGGAAATCTTTTTTCTCGGGTTCAACAACGATATCATTTATCTACGGACATTAGTGTCCTGTTGTTCATAAATTTCGCTTGTTACAGTAGCCACTTTATGTGTTTGGATGAATGTTGGTTTTCTCGTCGTAAAATACGGTGTGAAGGAACTTGCAGGCGAAAAAAACGTTCATCAGCGAATTTGTAATAAATTGCTAATGACTTATGGGCAATAAACTTTTATTAATTAATAAAACGAACGATTGAAATACGGAGAAAATCTAATAGAAATGGATTACGGTTCCAACTAATGACTAGTTGGATCCGTAGGAATATTTCAATAATTTCCATAGAAGCAGTAGCACCCCTACTGGGATGTACGTTCATGTTGTTTTATAAATGGGGTAAAATCGTCTGCTTTCCTTTGTGGGAATATACAGAAGGATTAATACAGAATATACAAAAGGATTTTATTGTCATATACCAAAAGACAATAAAATGAAAACGTTGTGGACATCAGAGAGCAAGAAAAGTCTCGATGCAAATGGGGACTTATCAGAGTACCGCATACGCGCTCAGAATGTTTTCATTGATTCAAATGCGCGATCGCAACGTAACAAAATAAACGGACGGCAAGTGCTACGTGGTAATAACGCGCGAAAGGTTTCATCTCCAAGGTAAATGTAGTTTGACCAAGCATTGGAGTTTAACTCACACGCCAGTCTTTTAATAATTTATAGTGAAAGTCTGAGTAATCTAGGTCTGAGCATCGTCAACATATCGGTCATGAAACAAAATATAAGCAGTAATAACTACCTAATAAAACAATGTCATGCAGCTTAAATGTCGAAACATAGCTCTCTTTCATTTGAATTTTACAGTGTGTACAATGTCAACTAACCTCCATACATTGACTGCCTTAAATGTCACGGGTGGCCTCACGCGGTTTGACTATGGCGCCGTGAGGTCCACTCGTGGGCCCAGCAATACTCCTGGTGAGGGCCATGATACGATACGGTATCGCTTCAAACCTCTTGATATGCTTATCCTCTAACATTTCACCAATGTCAAATAAAACCCACTTTCATCACAGAATCTCCAAATATATTTCCCTTATGTGTTACTGTACTTGTGCCTCTACCACGTTCAATTTTCTCCTACCTTCATCACCGCAGTTTTCTAACCTTGCATATTTACCCCCACACTCGCACGTCCAATATCCAGCATCATAAACAAATATCACTATTATTTGATTCAAAAAATATTTTCCCTCTGTCTCTTTCAAGTCATCTGCCTTGCAGTTGTTCTAGCTCTCTTCTAACCTCGGTTTAACGATCTCGTATGTATATTCAACATTAAATATAAAAAGAAAGAAAGCCCTCCTACTGCCAACACTCCACCCAATAATTTGGACTTCCACTTCTTTTACCCCATCGCCTACCAACATCTCACTGCTCTTTCCCTTCTAAAACATTTCAGTTTTAATCACCACATGTCTCCAGGTTTATCAAGGAACTGATCCTTCCTTTACAGCACCCCCCCTCATCCTTTTACGCCCATTTCAATATCCACTCCCATCATGATAATGACTTCAAAGTACTCCTTTCTTCTTGGATTACCTGCCCCCTCAATAATTGATCCTTGCGAAGAAAGTAAAACAAATTCTTCCTTTAACTCCGCCATCTTCATTCCCCGCCTTTTGGGTTACTCCATCCTAAAACTCAGAATGTGAAAAAACAATTATTTTGAGAAAAGTTAGGTTTATTTCTTCTGTAGCTTGGAGTTTGTGTATTCTGGGTCTAGGAAATTCATGGAACCTACTAAAGATATGCACAAAGAAGCCTCATTAAAGCCTACATTTTGTGCTTTAGTGTGTACAATGTATTGTTATTAAGGATGCTGTTGACTTTGTTTTGACATGGAACAGATATTATTTTTCCCAATTCTTTCTCCATCATATTCATTGCGTTCCTGTCATCTGTACTTTAATATCCAGTAATCCACTTCGAACCTTTCCTTTTCATAGGCGCCTATTCTTTCATTCCCGTACTAATCCTGACTGCAGCGGCTTTCCAGCCCAGCATTTTCACCTCTAACTCATCACTGGGGCTAAAAATACCACGAAGATTGTAAAAATAAACCAAATTCTTCAACTCTCTTCTCTTTACAGCTCTTTATAGCTCGCGTCTCTTTACATTCATCCCCAACGCTGCGGTCGTCTCCCCAACCTCTTTCACCTCCAACTCACCACTACCTCAATCATTCCGCGCTGCGAACGAATATCGTGAAAATAGACCGCGCGCCACCTCAGCGGGAAATAGAATTGCTCCGGCACTTCGCGCGAGGCGTCGCCGCACACTCGACTGCCACGCCCACTCCCGCCCCGCCACGCCCCGCTCCTCCCCATCTCATTCCACCTTGCCCCATCCCGCTCCTCCCCGCCGTGCTCCCCCTCCAGCCGATATGCTCCCCTCCGCCCCGCTCCTCACGCCTCGCCCCTCCCCGACACGCTCCTCCCCGACACGCTCCCCCCCGACATGCTCCTCCCCGACACGCTCCTACACGACACGCTCCTCCCCGACACGCTCCCCCCCGACACGTTTCTCCCCGACGCTCCACACACCATACAATAATCTCCCCGTCCTCTCCACACCGCCACCCAAGAACTACACATCCTAATCCCCTCCCCTCTACCTCGCCATGCAACTTGAGCCCGCCCCGCCCCGCTCCCCTAAACTGATATCTCTCTAGCTCCGACACACTCCGTCTCTCTTCCCTCTGCCCTGCAACGTACCACCCTACCACACGCTCTTCCCTTCCCCCTTCGTTCTTCCCCGCTCCGCAACCACCACCACCTCTAACCTCCTCCCCTCTCTTACCTGTCCGCTGACACTCTCCCCGCTCCGCCCCGCACATCCACTATCCGCCAGACTCTTTCTTATCTGCCCCGTCACGCAACTCCCCGTTCGCTTCACACTGCCCCGCTCCACTTCAACCTCCCCGCCCCACTCCACCCCGTCCCACCACGCTCCGCTAAACCCATCCCTCACTAGCTCCACCACACTCCCCAACCCTTCCTTCTGCCCTGACAGGCACCTGCCCCCACACCACTCGACTCCTGCTGTGCAACCCCCTCTCCCCACAATTCTCGTCCCCTTCGTGCCCAGCCCGCATTCCCCCGCGCCGCGCACATCCCCTATCCGCTCCACCCTTTCTCTACCCCGCTTTATCCTGCCCTGCCGCGCCCCTCACTCCCCCCGCTCTCCAGAGGGTTTGGGCTCGGCCCATTGCGGTGGGTTCCGCGAGAGAACTTATTTTTGGCCCGTAACACGCTTTCCCTCCGCCCTTCACGTGCGAAGCGTAGGTTGGCCACCGGACGCAAAATGCCATTATCGGAATGACGGGGAAGTCGGAATTTTCCCGAGTGGCGATGCGGCAAAGGGTAGACGGCCTGCAGACACAGACTGCAGACAGTCTGCGTTCACAAACTTTCTCTCGCTTTCTATTTCTGTAGAGTTCATCTCAAAATTATCTGCAAAAAAATTGTTCTAAGAAAGATCAGCAAGTCCAAAAATTTAAACACGCGATTTTAAAGATTCAGCAATGCTAATATTTGTGAAGTTACAAATCCGTTTCCCCAGTTATCGAACGATTTACATTAATTTATTACATATAAAATAAAATTACTAATGTTACAATACGCATTCCTAAAGATATTCTAAAATAGAAATAGCACTTGAGAAATTTGGAGGAGTATCATTCGTGGAACGGGACAAAACAATACTCAGTACCTTCCACTTTAACATATTTCAACCTTATGGTCTGTGGTATTGTCTTTGGTTGCTCATTTATATGAACTAGAGTAATATAATAGAATAATAAATTATACTAATTTTGAGGAATTCTCAACTGCAGGTTCATATCATCTTATATTCATTTTCCTCCCCTTTACTAATTCCAATTACAATACTAGGCATAGGTAAATCATGATAAAAATCACGCATATATTTCAAAGTAAAATTTCAAACTCGCAATGCACACACAATACAACTGAATGATACCTATTACACACACCGTTTTGGGAAGGAAAAGTGCATGCCTTGCACAAATCGTGAAATGACCACACAAAAAATGCATATAATACTGAAATAAACTGAACTGTTTATACAAAAATACTTTATCACTTTTGTATTTCTGACTGGGATAAAAGTTTCAAATCTTTATTGAACAATTAATTTACTGCGGTGTGGAGAGGACGGGGAGATTCTTGAACAATTTAGCTAGACATAACACCTTTTCATCAATGTAAAGTACTAAACGTTCCCTAAATTAATATTTGCAATATTAAACAAAATAATGTATATTTTTAAAACACGATAATTACATTCCAAACTTTCTCTATACGTCGGCCAGTAACACGCCTTCGAGAACACCAAAGTGCACTGTTTAAAAAAATCGGATAAGTAACATGATAATTGAAATACAATGTTTCTAATCTTCACACAACGCTAATTGTCACAATCCCAACAATTTGCTGTGGAATTTTTCTTTCACTCAGTTAAACACCAAATATTGTTGCCCTTTCTCCGTGTCGAAGAAACCGTTCGATGGGAGACCTTGGCGCGAACGGATTTCTTTGCTTCCAGTCCACAGTCGTAGAGTGTTCTGCCTTGAAAGAGTCCAATTCCTGTTACCCAGTCAATAAATAAATAAAATAAATAAATGTCTTTATTTGTGGCGAGGCTCAGGCTATTTAGCCTGCTCTTCCGCCTGACCACTACAGGCGTCAATGACGCCTGTATTTCCGTAGCGTAAAACGAAACTGTTTTCTACAAACCGTAACTGCAATGCTGAATGTCCACGGTTTTATCTAGTGTTATCAGGATGCTTCATCCGCCGCCTAATGTCAACTTCCGAATGCGTACGTCATCAAACACTTCGTGCCCACAGAAATTCAATCTCTCCTCCACCAGCAGTCGGAATTATTCTGAACGGGATTTTTGTTGCATTAAACTACTATCGGATCCTAGTAGCTGAAATAATTCGTGTTCATTGCACAATGGCTAATTCAATCAAGTCTACCACTTGTCACTCGTACAACTTTTGCAAAAATAAATGCTATTATCGACGCTATTTCTATAAAATTTTAATATCAAATCACGTCAAATTATTTCATATTTATTTAATTCACAAGACGATACGTCCCTTACCTCTTATTTGACAATAATTTCAGTACAGACGAACACCCTCTCGCCCGTTCACAAATTCACACCTTTCTTTGACGACGTCCAGTAGCGGAAGAGCCCTGACTTCCATTTTCGCCCCGCAGCGTTGCGTACAGCTCAAATCGATTTTTGCGTCGATCGCTGGGATCGTGCGCGAAGAATCTAAGACGCAGTGCTCAGTCAACCCAATGCCAATGCATTTGTAAACGTGCTGTAAATGTGCACACTGTAAATGTACTGTGTGTACTGTAAATGTGTATTATTCATCGTCCATTATAGTTCTCTGTATTACAATTATCGCGCAGATAAGATTATTTACTCAGAATTTTTCAAATACAATTTCTAATTCTACTTATAATATTGTAATATTTAATCTTTAATAAATTTACTTCTCTGTGTTCTCTGTATTATCGCGCAGATAATTATCGGAGAGGTCTGGAATTGACAGGGGACCCGGCTAGTTCTGTGTTCTAGTGCTAGCATCCTTGTGTGTTCCAATTGGCAAACATTTTTACCCTAGGCGACCACTTTCTAGCAGGAACATCCATCAGTCCGGGCTTAAGTGTCCTGAGTGTTCTTTCAGTAAATGACGTTTGTGTTGCGCGTGCTGATGCTGTGAGGAGTGAGTGGAAGTTGATAAGAAAGAGGAAGGAAATAAAGGCCAGCTGTCCCTCCGTTGGTGTCGTTCTGGAAAAGAATAATAATTTACGGACTCGACCAAAAATAGGATCACTTGTTCAGATTGGAATGTTATTCATCCTGGCTTCTTGCATGTTCTCGAAAAGACATACATACTGGATTTTCCTACAAGAATAAAATAAAAGAAAAGCTATTGCTCAGTGGTTTAATATTCGAAAAAATGTCATAAATATGTTCCTGTAAATTAATTCTTCTTCAAATAATGGACTCTACTGAAACGTTTGTAAACTTGGAGGGTTAGTTTTTGCAACGAAAACCCCAACACGATTTCCTTAATCCGGTCCTGGCCTTTTTATCGATCTTGAAACTAGGACGCGTCGGTTTATGAAACAATAAAAAATGTAGCTTTTTAAGTAATTCCAGTAAATTTTAACGAGACACGCATACCCCGCTACGTGATAAAAAGTTTTAAAAAATTAGTCTGAGAAAGTCATTTTTGAACCAGATGTGCCTCAAAGAAGTTATATGTGGAAACAAAACTTTGAATAGATCGTATATAAACCAAGTTACAAACCAATTAAACATAATCCTACATAATCCTTTTAATTAGATTTTGGATTGGAAAGAAGAGATCTTGTATACGGGAATATTCCAAAAGATAATTCATAATCTAAACCCAATATAGATTAACCACAATCCGACCAAATTTGCTACTGAAAAACCTTTTTAATTTTTTGGAATATCATCTTTTCAATAATTGAAAAAATCTCATTTAAAAGAGAGAATATTGTGTTGATTATCTTTTAGATCAATTTACTCAGAAATTAACTCATGAAAATGAAAACTCACCATAATAATCAAAAAAATGTTTACATCATTACATCCAAGCTACACCGTTAGCAAATTTTCAAAACAAACTAACCTTAAATTTAATTTATTAAAACTACTCATGTGGTGTACAAAATTTAATCAAAAACCCATTGCCATTATTTTGTAACATATAATAGATGTTACCAAAAAACTAGGGAGTAAAATGTCATCTGCCAGAGAAGCCGCATTTTATTATACTTGAAGCATGCAGCAAGATTTCGTGAATTGATCATTACTAAAATACACGAGTTATTTATGTCCTTTGATGATTTAATGGGGCGTCGGCCTTTTTTTCGGGCCTCTCTATCGTTTTATGAAATAAATTATATCGAAAGTCAGGAAAAGCGAGAAACTCTTTACCATGATCTCTTAGACTGTCCCAAATTCACCACAATGAAATACCAACAATAAGCAAACACGAATGGACAAGTAGAAGCAATTCGCATCCGCTGTTGTTCAAGTACAATACTGCACCCAAACTCCATCCGCTGTAGGTCAAGTACAGGGCAAACGTTCCAAAATTACGCCACACTACGACACACTTAAGTCAAAGGAAACGCCAAGTCCCGAAGAATTACAGAGCTCTTTGTCGAGTGCGAGAGCGCGGCGATGTTAAAAGCGGGGCATCCATCGCGAAGAAGTCTCGTCTGCCGTCATCCTGCGTCCTGGTGCCCTCTTCCCCCTCCCCGCCCCTCGATGGCGGTGCACCGCTGCGCTGGCGCCGCGCCAGCCCCGTTGCGGCGGCAGCGGCACCACCGGGCAAACGCGCGTCCGATCGTTACTGTTATTTCGGAGCCCATTTTATGCACTCGGTGCGTTACCGGGCTTCTTTTTTTTAATTTGTTTATTTTAAGTCGCATCAACAACTGTGGTTATTAGCGACTACAAATTAATACTTTACATAACATTTTCTTCAGTTGTAAAAACAATGATTAAAATAAAAAGTACAGAAAAATTATGCAGAATAATTTAACAGTTTTGAAATACATTTAGTAGGTTTGTATGTCATTTAAATGGCTTCTTTGGTGGGCGGGATTGCAGCTGTTCAGCTCCCCGGAAGTCGTAGTGGAAAAGATGGATTAGGACATAAACGGATGTCACAGTACTGGCCGGGAGATCCTAGCTTCGAATCCCGACAGTGGCAAGATTTTCGACACGAGCTGGTCAGCTAGGTCCAATTCAGTCGCTATCTGGAGGAGAATTTTAACGACCGGCTGCTCTGATCGGTAGTTTTCCCTGGTTTCTCCAATAAACACCAGGCGAATGTAGGTGCAGTACCCTAACAAACGGGCCATGGTATCTTTCCTACCTCTTCCTTGTCCTATCCTCTCCTCTTACACACACGCACACTAACATGCACTACACTAGTACACATGCTGGGAGACCGGTCGGAAGCTTAGAGCTTATCCCGGTTGGGGCGGTGCCCCGCTGGTGAGAGATGCCTGGTAAGGGAAAACATCGCTAACTGACGGTAGGTCGGCACTGGATGGCGAATCCAACGGAGGAAGATCACCGCCCCCTCCAGAACAAAACCATGCTGTACACTTACAGGACTAATGACCATGGTAGTTAGCGCGGCCGGAATCACTAACAATCAATTAATAATCCATCGATCAATATGGAATTCGTCCCCGTTTTCATTCTTATTACGTGCATATGATGTAGTATAACATTTAACTCAGCTGGTGACAAATTCTAATGTAAATGCTCTGGTGAGGTGTGATGGCTTCAACATGAAATAATACACTACGAGTAAAAGACATGGTGTAGTTCTAGTTCTTAAAAAAATCCATGCAGCCTTCTGTGCTTAAAATATTTATGCCTTTGCCATAGCTAAAGTATTTTAACACAAACGCACATAAAATTATTGTAGCCGGTCTGAACAGCCGAAGTCGCATAGGCTGAAGGGTTGTAGCTTCCTGCTAGAAGGGTCGCGATTTCGAATCTCGCCTCGGATATGGATGTTTGTGCGTGTTTGTGTTGCCCTTACGTGTTCATCGTACAGTTCCCCATTCAGTTAAAACAATCACAATAGTGGATATGACCAAGTTGTTAAAAAGCGACCCAAAATAAAAATGTTAAAACATTGTAATATTATATTTTTTACTTTTAATTAAATTTACTTATATTACTTTGAATTAAATATATATATTTATATATTGATAAATAGGCTACATTAAGTATTAGTTCTTAAATTTATAAAATTTACTTCAATTATATTTCAATGTATTTGAGGGGTCTGCTGTTGATCCCTTAGTGTTCTGCAGGTGCAGGAATGGCAGGAATGGTATTCGTATTGATACTTGGCCATTATTTGTTCCGTAAAAGACAATTAACTTCAGCGTCGTTAGATCCCGGAGCTTCTAGTTGGGCCTGCCTCCAATTCCTTCGACGTCCAACCTACGTCACTTCACGACATTAACTAATTTTTCTTGCGACGCTGGTTTCGCGGACGTGGCCTTTCATTAGAGCCATCCCAGCATTCGCCTAAATGACGGAGGGAAACTACGAAAACCCCGGTCAGGATGACCGGCCCGGGATGGTTCCCGGACTTCTCGAATGCGAAGTCAGCGTGCAACGCCCTGAACCACTTCGCTCGGTGGTTTGGTTAAGTGCAGGGCCTTGCAACTCTCCATCAAAACCTGAGACAAAGCTCGAGGGTGCTACTATAGGAAGCGCTAGTGTCGCCGAGTGCAGCTGCAGGTTAGGCTTGCCAACTTCCGCACATAAAATTTGGCTAATTTAAGAGAAATACGAAAAAGAGTCTTCTAAATGATCAATTATTCATAATATATACATATAAAAAACCCCTGAAGAAAGCGCAAACATCGACGCTATTTTTTGTAACATTACGCACCTGCTTGAGTCTTGCAAACCTTCGCAGCAGCCACACACGTTTGAAGTATCGTTGGCAGCACTGTAGCAGTTCCTGTTAGAAGGTGATACAGGAGAGTGCGCCATTGTAATGGTCGCCATCACAGTATACGGGAGTTAAGAGGCCCTGGGTAAATGACTGTTAAAACCTCCTTTTTCTCTCAGCGTTCATTGACAAGCATTCCGCGGCGTGCCAAAATCATTGATTTTCTGGCTTTTCCCCAATTCCCTTTATTTTTCCTACCACTACTGAGGTATCCATTGCAACAGGCGCTCGTATGACCAAGTCGTGCAGCAAAGTAAATCGGTTGGGCCGCGCTCCATATATTTTGGATTCTGTCCAAGAGAACCGTCGTGGTGTGTTCGGCAACGAAGCAAGCTGGATTCGCTTGACAGAAAGCACAATCGATTCTGTAAGTGACTGCGGAGCCTTGCAGAAAGCATCACATCGCAGAAATAAACGTCGCTTACGAAAGGGAAGAGAACATTTGACCTCGAAGTCACCGAAGATAATCACAGCGACTGATGCAGAGGAGCAGTGTGGAAAGTATGAGAAAAGAATAAGAAAATGAATGATACAGAAGAGAAGAAATTTTAACAAGAAAACGTCATAAGAACCCATCAGATCAAGGAGTAACATACATATGTCCCATGAATGACTAAAGACAGATTTTCAAACAGTGCAAAAGAGAAGCAATGACAAAACTTTTTCGCATTCTTTATAACTTATAATTGCCACCACCCTGTCACCTTTTTGGACGCGTTGATGCTCAGAATTATGTTCCGCAAACGTAAAGAATACCATTTTGTGACCTTCTTACTGAATAACAAATGCATTTTAATAATTAAATTTGTCCAAAGAATTGTCATCCCGGTCAGGGTAACAATTCTTTGCAGAAATATAATTATTTATAACTGTTGCAATTTTCAGAAACTGAGAAGGCGAGTTCTAAGAAAAAAGATACTTGTTCCGTCTTCTTAAGTGTTTTCGGAGGCATTTCTGAGAATTTTGTATATAAGTTGCATTCACTTCAGGTAGAAATTTCGTGAAAACTACTACTTTCTTGAGAATATTGTACGCGATCTATTTTAAATATTACATTTGCAGAACATATTTTATTGAAGAAAAAATTTATCATTAATATTCAACTTTTGCAAGTAATTTTTTTCACATTTTAAAAATATGAAGATAATCCAATCGCTACTTTTTACCGTCCTTTGCTTCATACGAGGGAAAAATTTAAAGGACAAATTTGGAGCTGTTTTTGAGAAAATAATTTCACTTACTTTTCACTTAAAATTACGCAAAACTGTATATTTTTCGAAAAATACAATTTGACTTACATGAAGGGCGATATTTGGATAACACATTCAATCAAGGCAAACGATCTCTAGCTTCAATATTGTAATTATAGAAAGAGGCTAAAAACTATTGAACTTTTGCGATTTTCGAAAATTCAGAGATTTCAACGAAAATGAATCCCAGACCTACTTTTTAGAGTCCTTACGCTAACAGAGGACAAAGTTAAATCAAAAATTTGGGACCACTTTTAGGAAGTGTTGAATACGTTGAGGCTTTATGTAAAGTATCTTCCAAAATCGAAGTATTCGTTTCAAGCTCCCAGGGTCTCAAGTTTGCTTAGATCAATCAAGAAATATCAATTTTGGAAGAAATCCTCTGAACCGTTTAGCGCAAGCGTAGATCATAGCCAGACAAACGGAAGGAGGAACAAAAGAACGAACGGTCGGACAGACGAACGGACAGACGGACGTACAGATGGACGTTTTGACGTCATTCAATTTTTCGGAATCAAGCAGCAGAAAAACTTGTATTCTGTCTAAACAACGTGTTAGAGGAATTGACTGCATTAAGTGACAAGATTTATTTAATTTTTCGTTACCATGATCCGACAAGATAAGTTTCTTTGTATCCTACGAATCATCACTGGGTCCTTCGCAACACTGGTTCTTTACCCAGTAAACATTCTAAGGGGAGGAATAGATAGTTTGGAAAGGGAAGGAAGAAATAAAAAGTGGCAGAGCCGAATATGAATTAGGAAATGGTCTGAATCGTAGTTGTCGTTCAGTATTTTAATAAAGAATGGTAACATTGTAAAATGCTTTTTCATTTTCACCCCTCCAAGTTCTCCTCTTCTCAAACATGACGTACGGTGTGTAGTATTTACTTTCATTCAATGTCATTGCTGTTGTTGTTGTTGGATAGATGAAGCATAGCACGTCAATAATATCCGAAATTATCTACAGTTTTCTATTGTCACTGTAACATATTCCTTATTACAATTAACAAACATATCGGGAGACTAAAAAAATACAACTTTCATGAAAACAAGTTATATTTATTTCTACATTACAACTCTAATAAAATACCGAACAATGACCAAGCAACATCATAAACATTTCAAATTGAGCTTTCGTATTTTATATGTATCTCTTCTCTCCATCTCCGTATTAAAAATTTGTAAATTGTCAAAGATCGCTGAAGTAGAAATTATTTTATAAACTTCAACCAATTCTCGTACTACGACCAGAATACGATGAGTCCTTAGATATGCAGTAGAATCTACATATTATTATTATTATTATTATTATTATTATTATTATTATTATTATTATTATAACGTCATTAGCACGAGCATTATTATTGTTATAATAATTAGCACGTTAGAAAGAAATAAAGCAGGGTGGAACAAAAAGCACTTAATGCCACCTAGAAGGTAAAATGTATTGTTACTTGCTGTGCCCCACTCACACGTGCAAACATAAAAGTTGTCAAGAAGCCGCATATACAATCATACTTACATTTTAAAATCTTTATATTGAGATTGTTGAGATCCCCTCCAACTGTAGGCTGGGTTTCAAAATGAAAATAAATTTCTTGCAATGTTTAATAAAATTCCTTTACTGAAAAAATGTAAATTACGAAATCAAAGCGCGAAGTTACTTAATAGTAATTACTTAATTAGTACTATTACTTAATAGTATTACTTAATAGTAATTCGGAGACCATCCAAATAAATGGTAACTCGGAGATAGATTATTGGCCGTCCAGGAACGGATTCACGTCCTTGGCACAGTTGCCAATGTCTTGGCCGTCATATTGCGACCTTTCTCAGGACGAAATGCGGCGAGTTCTGCAACACAGGATCTGTCGAAGTACGCGTAGTACACGGGACGTGAGAAGTCATACAATCATTCTTGTGAGTGGTACGTGGTTCCCTTCCCCTGCTACTGTTTAGTCGACTGGCTTTCGAAGCTTCTTTCTATGAGTATCTCTCTTCGCGTGTCATTGTTCACAAAATATCAGTGATTTAAGAGCCATGCCGGGATTGCGTAGCGGGAGTTTCCGTGTTTGAGGAACGTCAAAGGCCCTCATTCTGAAGTGTTCACTTAACGTAACGTACGTAACGTAACGTAACGTTCACGTAACGTCGCGTAACATTCACGTTACGTCACGTAGCTTTGACGTAACGTCACGTAACGTTCACGTAACGTAGTACATTAAATCACAGCCACCGAGATGCATCACACCACTTCAAATTCCTGTCACCGAGTAGTAGTAGTTGTAGTTAAATATATCCCATCTACGTGGTCGAATTCCAGCCGCATGCATCACGAAGCAACTCCTTCCTGCGCGCTGCGCCACTTAGTACAAGTTTTGAATTTTATATTTTTTTTGTAAAATTATAAAATTCAAAACAGTTAGTATTACACAAAGTAATATTCAGGTACAATTATAATATAATAATCAGAAGCCTATATAATAATGCAGTGGTCATTGAAGTTATAATGAGAAGCATGATTGCAACAAAAGTGTATGATGCAAAATTGATTAGGGAATATAAGTGATGATGCCCATAACTGACAGATGTCTAAAGGAAAATTTCTTGACCTGAGGAGGAAAGGCTGAGAAGAGAAATGCAGGCGAAGAGGGGATCGGAAGCTGGGTGTCGCTTCAGCCCGATAGCCGTGTGGGGCGCGTCGGGTGCCGCGGCCCGGCGCTCTCCAGGCGCGGGGCGGGGCGGGGCGAGGTGGGGGCGGGGCGAGTGACGCGCACGAGAGCCGCTCTTTATCGGCGGAAGCGCTCCGCCGTCCGGAAACGCGCCGATAGCGCTCAGGGCGCAGGGTGCTCGGGGAGGAGGGCGCGACGGCGCGGAAAAGAACTGAGCGGGCGGGCGAGAGAAGGCGGTCTCGCTAAAGGGGGCGGGAAACAAGGGGAGCGGGCAGCCGGGGACGGGCGGGTGACAGGGGGTGAGTAGGCGACAGGGGCTGGATGACAAGACGCGGGCGACAGGACGCGGGCCACCGGTCCCGGAAGGCAGGGGGCGGAAAACAGAGAGCGACAGGGGGCGGATGGGCGGCAATGGGCGACCACGCGACAGGGGGAGGGTGACAGGGCGGGGCAACACCACGTGGGCGACAAGACGCGCGCGACAGGATGCGGACCACAGGACGTGAGTGACAGGGAGCTCGCAACAGAGGACGGACAAGTGAGGGCAGGCTACAGGGGAGCGGACGGTAGGTGCGGGCAACAGGAGGGGCTGGAGACATGGCGCGGGTGAGAGGGCGGGCGACAAAAGGTTGGAATAATGGGCGAAAAAAGCGATGGAGAGAATGGGCGAGAGGGCGGTGAATGGGCAGAGAGGGTGGACGGCCGGGTGCATGGAAAAAGCCGGAGCACGAAAATGGAATTTCGGGGGCGTCGCGGGCCGGCGACACCCGCACTTCAATGGAGCCAGAGGGCGCGAGCGGCGTCGCAGGAATGGAGAGGCGTGCAGAGGGGAGATGGAAGTCAATGACGCTGGCAGAGAGGCACTGCGTGACACCCGGAGATAGCACTGATCGATGAAGCATAATGTTGGCATGCGAGCATGGATAAGTTACTGAACATAAGGAATAATATAATAATAATAATAATAATAATAATAATTAAATATACGACATAGCGAATTAAAAGAAGTAACAATTCGCGTTAAGGGAAGGAGAAGATGTACATAAGCTTGGAGATAACAAAACGTCGAGGTAGAAGGAAGCTCAAAAAAATGGAGAAACAGAGAGACTCTTTATGGAAACAATGCCAGAAGACACAGCGAGATGAATATTGGAGTGATTTACGAGAATGGTAGTGCCCATTATGCATGCAGGGGCAGAGAAAACGAAAATGATAACGTGGAATAAAGTTCTCGTTTGATATCACTGTTTTTCTTATGGCACCCATTTGCTACTTCGCGAGCTGAGAACACTCCAGAGGTGCTATTATTTCTACTGAGGAATGAAAACAGGAGACAAATCGTAACTAAGAAAAATGCACGTGAAAAAGTTCTGAGACGAGATACGCCAAGGCAATAGTGAGGTAGCTCTAACAAGCAAATACCACGAAAGGAAAGCAATTGGTTATAAATTTCTATGGCGTATTACCATAATTTAAAACAAAGAAATGACAAATACGAATTTATTGATTAGTAATTCTGGGCGCGTCAACTGCTAAGGCCACTCGTCCCGTAAGTGTGATGCTTGTTCTTTATCGTGGCAGGTGGCTGTGATTTCCCTTCACCAGTGGGGTTTTCCCCACCAGTGGGGTTTTCCCCAACCAAGTATTTCCCACCAGCGGGGCACCGCCCTAGTCGAGACAAGCTCTAAGATCCCGACCAGTCTCCTGGCATTTGTGGTAATGCAGTGCCTGTGTGTGTAAGTGTGTATAAGTAAGGGATGAGGATCGGACAAGGAAGAGGAAGGAAACATCGCGCGCGATCCGTGACCCGTGTGTTAGGGTACTGTTGCGCCATTCTCCGGGTATTGATCGGAGAAACCACGGAAAACTACCGATCAGAGCAGCCAGCTGCTAGGATTCTCCTCCAGACAGCATCTGAATGCGATCTATGTAGCTAGAGTCGAAAATCCTGCCACCACCATCGGGACCCGAACCTAGGACCTTTGGGTGAGAGGCACTGCAGTGACATCAGTTGACGCCCTGAATGGCAGAAGCAAATAAAGATAGGTGTTTGTGAAGTAACTTGAGGAGGCGTGGATAAAGGAAAGAAATGAAATGGAATGAAGAGATAAAATACAATACGATTTGAGGAGAAAGAACAAGAGTGACATGTCACTAAAAGCAAATCGAGGAAGAATAGAGTTAAGAATAATAGAATAAGAATGGATAGATTAAATCCCACATAAAAAAACGGAAAAGACACACTCAAACACGGCGGCCACAATGGAAATGTAGGTGTTAGTGCCCGGTCTGAAGTCGGAGGCGGAGATAATCGAGGCGATAACAGGGCCGCGCCTGGCGCGCTGGCCGGCGCGGCGCCGGACGCCCTCCGCGCATTGATCGCGCGGCGCTACCTGGAGGCGCTCTTTCCGCGGAAATGAACGCCGGAGCCTCATTCGCCCCAGGCCGATTGCGCCACGCGAAGAGAGCGCGGCTGGCGGCGGCGGCGGGGGTGGTGGAGGCGAGCAACAACCATAAGTGAGGGCGAGGGCGGTGGAGGCACAGGAGGGCGACGAGAAACCGTGAGGGCGGGGGCGATGAGCTAACGTGAGGGGAAGGGTGGTGGTGGGGGCACAGGAGGGCGACGAGAAACCGTGAGGGCGGGAGCGACGAGCTAACGTAAGTGCGAGGGTGGTGGGGGGCAGAGGAGGGCGACGAGAAACCGTGAGAGCGGGGGCGACGAGTTAACGTAAGTGCGAGGGTGGTGGTGGGGGCAGAGGAGGGTGACGAGCGACCGTGAGGGTGGTGGCGATGGAGGCGATGGAAAAGGGCGGGCACCAGGGCGGATGGTGAGAGAGGAGATGATGAGTACGGAATTGGGGTTGCACAGGAGGTACCATTATGGTTGGATGGCGGTGGAAAAAGGCACAGGCGGCGGGGGACACGGTGCGAAAAGGGAGCAGAACGATCGGGGGTTGCGAAGGCGGTGGTGAAGGTGACGGTGGCGGTGGAGGTAGGGCGGGTGTGACAGGAGCAGCAGATGCCGCGAGGACGTTAAGGACAGCGGGGACGGTGGGCTGGGTGGGGGTTCGTGGTACGGTGTCGGGAGTATCGCGAGATTCGTGGGGACGGCAGCGTGGTGGGGCAGGGGATGCAGGGGAATAATGGGACGGTGGATGGTGAAGAGAGAGAGGCTCTTGGAGGAAGTGGTTGGAATGATGGGATGGCCAATGGTGGGGTAGCGGAGTGGCTGTGTGGTGGGTTGGCGTGGGAACAGCGGGTGGAGGTGAGGCAGGCAAGGAAGGCGGGGAAGGAGGAGAAGGTGGGAAAGGCGGAGGAGGGGAAGGAAGGGAAGGAGGAGAAGAAGGGGAATAAGTAGAAGAAGTAGGAGGGGAAGGAGGAGAAGCAGGAGAAGGAGGAGAAGGAGGGGAAGGCGAGGAAGGCGGGCAAGGCGGGGAAGAGGGGGAAGGCAGGGGAGGCGGGGAAGGAGGAGACGGTGAGGAAGGCGGGGAGGGCGGGGAAGGAGGAGAAGGAGGGGAAGGAGGAGAAGAGGGGAAGGAGGGGATGGCGGGGAAGGCGAGGGTGTAGGGGGTGGCGGTGGAGTTGGCAGAGCGCACGCGGCCCGCAAAAGCGTTTCGCGGGAGAAATGAGGACCGAGACGGGAGAATGGGAAGGGCGATGTTGTCGGTCTTGGGAGGGGGCGCGGGCGGCGGAGGAGGCGGAGGCGGCGCCGATGAAGTTCCTGACCGCTTCAACAAACTCCGCGAAAACAAAATCCTCTGGAGGCCGCTACGTTCGCCACTAGGGAACAATCCATCTGGCCGACACCTACGCCGTATAAAAACATTATCAAAATCTGGTCTGGGACTTTCGCTGAGATATTTACGGACTGTTATCGTAACTTCTTCACATTCTCAAAAGATAAAAAAATATGTTTTTGTCTCGTGTTTCAAAATGCTTTCCAAGAGCTTATGTTCACGTATTTTTGAAAAACCATTAAAAGGTTTTCCTGTCACATATTATTGTTATTTCTGGCAAAATATCTAATTCTCCCAATTATATCCTACACGCTTTAGGAACACTGCGTCGGTAGTTTTAGATTAGAAATGGACGATACTGAGTGTACTTCAGTTAATCATATTCAGATTTGATACTTGCCTTTTCAAATTATTGTAATTACATAAACTGCTCCTTTGGAGCAATTGGTAGTTACCGGAAAATAGGTCAGTGTGTAGATATGTGTAAGAGAGTGTCATTGTAAGAGTGTGTGCGCGTGTGAGAGCGAGAGAGACAAACAGAGAGCAGCTTATGGTATAACGTCGTAAAATCCCTAATTCCACTAGCCAAGCGGATAGAAAAATCTAGAACACATATTTAATAAAGCACGAAAAGCCAATCGAAAAGTACAGCTGTGGTCTTCAAATGTGGGCACGGAAGCTCCGGGTTTCTTTTATGATCTCACATATTACAGGGACAAGAAAAACATTCGGTGCTTCAGAATATATTTACTTCACGTGCTTCATAGATCCCGACTCATAAGGGATATTTGCATTTCAAGAACGAGGAGAGAACTACGAATAAAAGACTGACCAGGAAATAATACTTTATTCTTCTAGAGATTTCTGCATTCAGTGACAATAAGATTTTGGCATTCTACTGTTTTGAGAAATTTCGTATGTATTGAGATGAACACAGTGGCTACATTTGTGTCCTGGTTATATTAACTGCTAGCTTCTGTTTCAGGTTGTATTATAGATACATAAAACAGTATGATTCAGGCTACCGTATTAAAGGGTAATACAGTAACCACAAAGTTCGTACTTTCTTTGCATGAACTTTCGAAAATCATGTAACGCATATCGATAATAGAGTCGGGAACGGGATGGAGTCGGGGGTGGTGACGCGGCAGGGACAGGGTTCAAAGCGATGGTTGACGGTGGGGGCAGGATCACATACGGGAGTTATGTAACCCAGCCGAAGAAGCTCAGACGCTCTGCCCTCCATGAGGTCTGGACGGCGCCACCCACGCTGCCTCTGCACGACCAGCAGATTGATAACTCCTAAGTTATATCCTCTATAAAATTTCCTACCTATTTCCCTATGTTATTCACCTTTCCTAACTCCAAATACTGCTTCGTAACCTCAAAACACATAATCCTAAAATGTCAATTAAAATGTTATTCCCAGTCTAACTTATAACCCTAGTACTTCAATGTGTTATTCCCGAAAACCTAAGAGAGCGTATTGCATAATATTATTTTGTAAGAACATACTAGAAACTTGCAGAATATGTTAACATATACTTTAATCTTCTTAATCTAATACATCGCATACCTTATACAATGAATTCAGTGCCAGAAATATATTTTTATTTAAAGCTTTGAACAAAAAATCCATTGCTTGAAACTATTTAATTTTGCCACCAAGTATTATACCTTTTGTAAAGAATTTTACAAAAATGATGAATGAAATATGATTATTTGGAGAGAAATTGTGGTACAAATAGTTTTACATTACCATTACTAAAGGCGAGAAAGTATGTCCTGTTGAAATTTTGAAAAAGAACTCGTGTCAGATGATTTACTGGTTTCATTAATTGATTAGAGTTTCCGGGCGCGTCAAATGCTAAAGCCATTAATTCCGTAAGTGTAATCCATGTTTTTTATCGTGGGAGGTGATGGTGATCTTCCCTCCGCTGAATAGCGAGATTCAGCGCCGACCTACAAGTTGACTTGCAGGGTTTTCCCCAACAAGGTACCTCCCACCAATAGGACATCGCCCTATTCGGGACACGTTTTAAGCTGCCGACCGTTTTTCCGACATGGATAGTAGTGTAGTGCATTTAAGTTTAAGTATAGGCGTAAGGTTAGGACAAGGAAGAGGTAGGAAAGATTGCGTGGAGTCCATGGCCATTTTGTTAGGGTACTACTTCGGCATTTGCCTGGTATTGATAGTACAAACCACGGAAAACTACCAATCAGAGCAGCCGGCACCCGGAATTTCCAGTCAGTGGCTGAATTTGAAGGAGCCGCTAGTGTCGAAAATCCCGACATTGACGAGTCCCGAACCCCAGAACCTGGCGGTCAGCCGCATTGCAGTGACATCAAATGATGCTCTGAACCACCTAAGCCGATACCATAATTGGGTATACTGCACAAACGTGACATTTAAAAACTGTCGATCTTTAACTTGAAAATCTCGCTATCTTAGCTGCCTCAACTACAACCTCATGACGCAAGGATATTCTTGCATAATGTATGACCTTAACCCTTGGTCGCACTAATGAGGAATCGGAAAATGCTTTTGATAGAATCTATTGTATTGTAGTTGGTTTTGAAAATGACCAAATTAATACATGTCTGCAGATAGGGATCGTAATAAATTTTATTATATTAATAAAAGAAAGGATTTTACTTTAAAAACTTAATATAAGCAAGTGATAACATTGAAATTCAGTGGAAAGCGGTTGTATGATTTAAATCATTACAAGTAAAGATTAAATTCACGATTTGATGATTCACAAGATAAATATATCAGTTCTTAATGTTATCGGATTTATAGTTCTCAAGCCCACAACGAGCGGAGGTTTATTAAATGTATTTATTGTAATATATTTACATGAGACCTCCTGAATTCTGATCAACGCAAATAGGAGACAGATTATAGAAACAGGGCTGTATTCGAAAAGAGAAAGAGTGGTATGAATTCCGTTAACAGTTCGGATATGTAGTTGTGTTTATGACTTCCGAATCATGTGGGTGAAGGGTAACGTCCAGCCTGATAAATTTCCATTTCCTTTAAAAGCTGCCTCCTCGTGTTGACACAGGACAAATTGTCCAAAGGCATTGCTGTAAACGCTTCACGCTGTTTTCCAGCTTTTTTCCATTAAACTTATTTTCATACTTCATAGGACTCGGTCTCTGTACTTGGTCTTAGTTCACCATCACGCTCGTCCAGGGACCTTAGCTCGTCTTAGCGACTTAGCACCGCAACATTTTGTACCTGTACGAGAAGCAGCTGTAATTGTTAACTGATATTACGCGTTCCTGAAACCACTAGACAGCGACAGCAGAAGGCAATACACACAGAAAAATAGTGAAAATGTAAAACTGTGAAATGTGGAAATTGTGGAAAACTGTAGAAAATGTGAACGATTGTGGAAAACAATAGAAAACTATGGAAAACGCGGGAATCTGTGGGAATGATAGGGAGAAACGGTGGTGAATGGTAAAAGGAATTGTGGCGGTGCTGGTGGTCGTTGACGCGGCGGTTGGCGGCAGTTTGTGTTGCGCTGACGTTGCCGGTGGTGGCGGCGGCTGCGACCGTGGCGCTGACGGCGGCGGCAGCAACAAGTCTGGCCGCTGGGGCATCCGTCAACGTCAGCGCAGCAAAACACGCACTCCCCCGCCCACTCCCCTCCCCCGCCCCCGCCCTCCCCGGTCGCCCCTTCCGCCCCCGCCGCTGCCCGTCGCACGTCGCCCGCAGCGGCCTCGACGCAACCCAGTGTTTACCCTGAAGTTTCGGATGAGGTTGGGCGACGCATGGCAAAGCACGGCGGGGCGGGGCGGGACGGCGGGGCGGGGCGGGGCAGGGCGGCGGAGCGGCGCAGTGCGGCGGGGCGGGGCGGCGGGGCGGCGGGGCGGGGCGGCGGGGCGGGGCGGGGCGGGGCGGCGGGGCGGGGCGGGGCGGCGGGGCGGGGCGGCGGGGCGGGGCGGCGGGGCGGGGCGGCGGGGCGGCGGGGCGGGGCGGCGGGGCGGGGCGGGGCGGCGGGGCGGGGCGGGGCGGCGGGGCGGGGCGGGGCGGGGCGGCGGGACGGGGCGGGGCTGGGCGAGGCGGGGGGGCGGGGCGGGTCGACTGGCCGCGGCGGGGCGGTGGAGGGAGGGAGCGGGGAGAGACAGGGCGGGCACTGTGCCCAGTGCCACTGGGTCATCGCCCTGGCCGCGTCAAATAGGTCGCGACGCTATCTCTCGGCGCGTTTACACCGTTTTCAACAAGACTCATGGGCATGCGAGCGCTCGTGAGAATAATTTCCTGGCTATCTCTTATTTTCCGTTGCATGTTGCAATTGAAGAATATGAAATATTTCGTATAAAATATACATGGAACAAGAATCCATGTCCTCAATTTCTGTTATCTCTTACATAAACACACGTTGTACGGTTTACTTCTCTACTGTATAAGTACGGAACTTGAATAGGGTACATAATTCAGTGATGGTAACCGATATCTTGTAATACTCCATAATATGTATTAAGAAATAATCAAATCACAACAATAAAAGATTTAATATTTATTAAAATTCGCAGTGTGATGGGAAAACTGTTCCCAAAATATGTCTTCGGAAACTAATGTTTTATTTCTTAAATTCTTCAATACAAATTCTTAGTGAGGTGGTTTGATTATATCTTAATTTATATTATAGATTAGAGTATATACAATAATTGTTTTGTGGATCACATAGGTTTAAGCAAAATTTATAGAATCTACCAGGAACTTTCAATTATCATTCAGTTGTTTAAAGCAATAATTTTGAAACGCAGAAATCAGTAATAATATTTCTTTATTGTCGCGGTATTTTTTTATATTTGAAAGAAGAATGTTAAATGATATTCGAGAAAAATGTTCAATATGAAAAGGTTATAGGTCGCCGTGTGTGGGTAAGACCTTCTAAAGAGATCAGAATATTCTGTCACAAAACCACCTGAATTGCTTTAATCAATTGTTATTCGTTGAGAAAACAATAAATCATTGATGCAACGTGATATCTAACATCAATTTTTTTCTAAACAATGTAATTGTAAAACAATATTACTGTAACACGAAACATCATCTTTACAATTAGCATGGAAATGTAATGATCATTACTATATCTGTATGAAAACATGTTTCTTTTGCGCATATTTAATAAAAGATTTTTCAATTAAACAAATCAGTTTCGTTTCACCAGAATCTAATAAAAGTTAAGTTTATTATATTTTAGAACAATGTTTGTGTTCTCTGATTAGGAATTTAGCACTCACTTTTTTATCATTCAAGAATATATAAAATTGTTAAAAAAATTATGGGGTGTTGCAAAATCATAACAACGACAAATAGAGTATCAAATTAAAATTATTTTGCACAATATATATGAGTTTCTCTATGAACATATTCATGTTCATTCCTTAATATTATGATGTAGCTAATGGTAAATTTCCTGCAATTAGAGTACTTGTAATTCACTACCTTGAACTCCCCATTTTCATAACACCATAAGACTTATGGCAGACGTTTGTGTGTAGCTGAGAACGTATATCTCGTAACCTAGCCCCCGCGTAACATTTCACAGCGGAAACAAGGTCAGTGGTAGAGAGAGGCCTCTAGAGCAGATACCAAGGAAGGAACAATGAGGGGAGAATATGCTTCTCCGCACTGTGGTTATCGTGGTTATCTCTTCAGTGAGGGTAGCAACAAAACGATTATGTCCTCCCATAGTTTCCAACATGCGTGCACTTACACTAGATTTTGAGGTGCGATAATACATACGTAAACGAGCTGTTTACTTGCAAACAGCAAGTCGGAATTTTTTTTTACTTGTATTTACACAGATAAATAATGGGCACTGCGGGTATAGTTTTCATTTCAATATCATTTTATTTTGTATGATTCTTTAGATATTAATATTTCATATTTGTTTTACAATTTTACGTATATTTCCTTTTAAAAGAGGAATGAAGCTTTCGACAATTTTTAATAACTTTTAAAATCAAAACGCAATTTGACCACTGGTTTGCACAACACTAAGATTTTTTATATAGTAATAGAAAGTCACACGCTCGTTAGTTCCAAATATCACATTCCAGAATGCGAAATAGAAGCAAACTTTACGACATAATAAAATAATCATTGTATTTTTTTCTTTTATCTATAAATAGTTAAGGTTAATTGAAACTTAACAACACAAAAAACATTGTACACAAATTTTATTCCACTACACCAAACCGATTTTTGGAACAAATAAACCGCGGTTTACGATAGTATTCATCAGTGGCATTCAGTTTAAAAATGTATAAAAAAATTCAAAATATTTTACAACGGGAGGAAAAAAGTAATCTTCCACAAACAATATTTATCCATCAAACAATTATTAACTCATAGCAAACATGTTTTGAGGATTTTGACCCTCATCTTCAGTGCACCTACAGCAAATTAAAGGCAAATTGAAATTAACTTGAAACATACAACATTTACAGGCATCAAATTATAAAACTATGAAATTTTATTTACGCAAGTAATTTTGTTAACATGAGATTCATAATACAAATTTGTTATGAAACAATGCCAACGTCACGAGTACTATAAGCGCAAGATTTGTTTTACGATTCTCGATGTGCGGAGATGATGAGGGTTCTGCCGAAGTCACATCATATATCTGGTTCCAAGTGTTACAGTACTAATGTCATGAATATTCGCGCGTCGTTTGCTTTTAACATTACAAAATGTATAATAGACGATACAAAAGAGCGAATAAACTAATAGTATCAAGCAACTGCAAGTCAAAATAATTTGCAGCTGATAATACTCCTTATTAATGAGATAACTTACTTGCTTATTATCATTTACGTTGAAGTTTTATTTCCCATTAATTAGTATGCGAAAATACAAAACACACACACACACACACACACACACAAATAACTAAATGGGCAAAGAAACTTATTTCAGTTAAGAAGTGTAAACTTAGAAATTAATCCGTTAGAAATCAGCGGTAAACAACTGTGACAATCTTGTAGCGTCTTTTCAGAAGTCTTTTTTACAGCGAGACCAAGGTTTTCGACCAGTCCGTGCTGAAGCGTATTGATCCAGAGAGCTAGAGAGCCTTGTGGAGGTAAAACTAGAAAGCCTTGTCAAGAAACTTATGTGAATCTTATCACATGGAGTAGGTCAGCTAAGATATTCATAAATCCCGTCCTGTCCCGTCTCGTCCCTCGCCCCATGCATTCTGCAACGCTGCACCGTCCGGACGAGCATGGTCCCCGGGCGCTGCCGCCTCGCGCGTTGCACCCGCGCTTCAAAAGACGCGTGGCGCATTCCCGGAACGCGCTTTCACACAGCGCGTGCGCTCGCTCTTTCCGGAAAGGGCCATCGGCGGAATTAGGGGCTCGCCCACTAGGAGACGTAAGAGCTGCGCTCGGGTACGAGATCTCTCGAGAAAACACGCCACGGGGTCGCCCTTCGGAGGGCATTCTCTACGACGTCTCTTTCTTGTACTTGAACTCATTATTTTTTTACTGAAAGGTGCACATAAAATTCGTAGATGTGAAAGTCAAAAACAACTAGTGGTATTACAACAGCACTTGGGATTTCTCATATTATTGGTAATGGTGACGTAATATTATAATACTGCAACTCCGATCCTACTAACACATCCACTATCTCTTGACAAACTCAATAAATCTAACTCAAACACGACGAAACTATTAATACTGAAAAAACGACATAAAAATCATAATCAACATCTAGTGTTCATGAATAAATTTCATTAAGAAAGGAATCCCTAGCTTTAATATTGTCGGTGTAGGAAGCGTGCGAAAAATGGAATTTTGTCAGGATCCAACCGAAAATTACAAGGAAAGACTGAAATTTAAAAAAAAAGTTTGTATAAAATGATTTAAAGATCGAATATAGAGAAATATTTCTCTCCCTAACATTCAACGCATCATTCAGTGTTTCCCAGTGGGTCAAAAAATATTCAATTGCACTTTCAGGAGCAGCAAAGAAAATATTTTTAAAAGCTTTCCGATGGGAAACCGACTGCAGCAGACTTCGTCAAATAAAATAAGTGTTCAATCTCGTTCGAGATAGAAGAGTCAAGAGACTCGCGTATCGCAACTCACGAGTCGTTCAGGGTAACGGACTCGTAACGTAACATTTCGCGAACCGGTCCTGCTTCGCCCTGAACCCTGTTCGTTCGTGTTCTCCGTAGGAGCCAGGTGTGGCTAGACTTCTGTGTAGATTTTGAAGTTGCAGTTTCTGACAGTGTTTGAGTTGCCTCGCGTTAATTTTAACGTGGGACCATGAGGTCCGGATTCAAGTGAAGAGTGTCTATTGTAAGCAAATTAAGCTCTCCGCTATCTTCTGGAGGAAAAAATCGTAAGGTATTGAAATACGATCTGTGTGAACATGACCCAGATGTCCGCCATTACGTGCTTTGAACGTCGAGGTCAGCTCTCCAATTGCATCTAGAGTTCCCGCTATCTATGATGTGGGAACTTTAGACGGTGAGAGAAATTTTAAGCCATGTATTATGCTTCAATCAGCAATCAGCCCAGCGCAACGTTTATATTATTAACTAATGTGAGTTATAGATGTAGGAGCATAAGTGGTATATGTACCAAAAGAAATCTGAGAAGTGTGATTTAATTTAATGCAGATGTTATGTTGAGTAGTTTAGTTATGATAGGTTATGTATATTTTCATTATATGCTCTTTACGTTGTTATTTCTTACGAATTTGCATGTTTCACCAACAATTCACTTAGTCTGTAACTGTACACCAGCACTCGAAGTGAACATTGTAATGGTATAAATTCAATGAGTGTTTCAAGAAAATTTCCTAGTTCAGTATCTACTAAGAAGTAATCCGAGCTGCAGTGCTGCCAGAGTTTTAGTACTAGTCAAGAAAAGTAATTAAGTTGCATGATGACAATCCTCATCATCTAAAGGTAGAGCTAAGGAACTCAAATGAATGATGTATTTCATTGGTGAATAAATAGATGCAGATTTGTTAAAGCATGAGTTGGCTTCTCTCTTGCCCTCGCTTTTCCTTTTCCTTGCCCCATTCAGACTCTACAACTACGGACCCGCGACGAAATTTGGTTCTGTAAACGGAGTAATCCGAGTAATAATACCCCTTGGAGTCAGGTTCTTGGGGCACCATCACAGAATCAAACAATACGGATCTATATCATTTTTATCGATGTATTCATGAAATACGTGAAATTTGTTTCAGAGAATTTCCCCTAAATCAAGAGTAGTTGTACTATTCCATTCATGGATTTCTTCCTCTAATCACACGGATAAATATAATCAAATGTTATATTCAATTCGCACAATCTTCATTTCCCCCTGCAGCTGAGTGCTTGCAATCAACGTCTAACAAATCTTTAACTTCTGTAAACGCTATAAATTTACAACGAATGTGTTTTTTGTAAGTTTATTTCGTGTCCACTTTCTTCAACAGTGATTTTATCTTTCTTTTACTGTGTGTGGCAAGATTTTCGTAAATATTTCCTAAAACACCACTTATCCCGAGGCGAGGAAAACATAACGACTTCTAAGGAGCAATTTTTATATTTCTTTCTTTGCCTGTTTGTACTATACAACTTCAGAAGCGGAAAAATAAACAGCGACTTAATTTCCAAGACAGCAAAACCTTTTGCAACAATAATAATATCCCTCACGTCCACCAAAATTCTTGAAGTGGAAGAATTAAATGTATTCTGTTGGAAATATTCCATCAATATAGTCACTTTTATGTACTATATTTTCGTATGTATAAATTAATTTTTAAGAAAATATTTAGATTTTTTAAATTATTTATTTAAAGTTATTATCAACCACTACTGATGTAACATTAGGGGTATCTGTATACTAAATGAAGTAATATGGTGATAATGGGGGTGAAAGGACAAACAAATACAACCAAACTCGAGGCAGGACACGAACCTGCCATCCTTTGGCCCGAGATCGTTACGGCACTCTGACTTAACTATCTCGGCCACCCGGACCAGCAATATTTAGATTTTGTTTAGCTTTAGCAGCCTTGGTACGAAGTCCCCCGTTTGAATCCAGCCTCAGACATGAATGTTTGCTTGTGTCTTGTGTCGTGGTGATCTCCATGTTTCAGCTTTCACATTTCTTCCTTTCTACCTGCTTTAGCTCAGTGCCAGCATTACCGCTGTTTCTGCAGGAACTCTAACCGCGAGGGTCCAGGATTTGAATCATGACGTAGGCGGAATTTTGGTTCTATCCATCTAGTTAGACTGAATTTAGCAGTTGTTGGGGGAGAATTCTAGCGGTCGGCTGCTCTGATTGGTAGTTTTCCATGTTTTCTGACCAATGTCAGGCGAATGCCGGAACGGTACCCTAAGCAACGGGATACAGACCTCGCACAACCTTTCCTTTCTCTTCCTTGTGCTAACCTGAACCCTTGCTTACACATACGTACACTTACATGTATTACACTACCACTCATGTTGGGAGACCAGTCGGAAATACTACTTGGGGATTAAGGCGTCCAGATGTGACAATTTGTACCAGTAAAAATGAAATAGAAGCGAAGTAACATGAAGGAAGGGATCTGTTGCTTGAACGGCGGTGCTGAAAGCATTCAAACTGGTTTTAATTAATGTAGTCTCTCTTATAAATTGGGGACGCGTACCGTAAACTCAAAATAAATAGCATAAAGAGAAGGTGGAAAACATCGCAATCGTCATTCGCTAGCGAAACTATCACATCTGAGTACGAAACAATGAACATTTATGTGGTCAACAAAGGATGTTGCTATAACTCAAGAGTTTGTTTCTGCTTCTCCCTCACACAACACACAAGCAATATCACACATCTGGTTAAGTTTGCTCTGGAATGTTTGTGTGTTTTCGTATCTACAATGAAACAGCTCAATCGTGTTACCAAGCACTTTCATACGACGTAAAACGCTATTTTCCTCCACGTCACACAAACAAGTGTTGCTTCATAATTGACATATTCTTTATATTTTTGTATCAATATCAATGTGTCGCTATATTTGCGCTTGTATTGCATCGTCAGCGATGAGTGACTACTTTTACGTTTACGCTCACGTTCACGGGCATTGAGAATGCTACTTCATGTTTACGTTAAAGTACGTGCTTACGTCGTCACGTGTGCGTTAACGTTTTCATTGTAAATGGTCCTTAAATAAACCATTCGAGCTCAATTCAAACTGACCTTTGTTCTACTTCTAGTAATATAACCATTCCTTTCCACATGTTATTGTAGAGATAGATAAACCATCTGCCACATGCCACAACTCAGAAGCGCAACAACATATTCATGTATGAAAGATTCCTAGAAGTGAAGAGATAACACGTATTAAAGGAACGTCACGATAACAATGATGACGTCAATGTTTACTATCCTGGCACCACAACTTTCTCGGACTTTGTGAATGGGAATTCCAAACTACAAACTCAGATCTCGTGGATTCAAACCTGACAGGCGCAATGAATTTTCTAATGAAAATTCTAAAGTCTTATATTACACTTAAGAATTTTCACTCTTCAAAAATACTTTCACTCTTCAAAAGTCCTGTATCACATTTCTGACACTTAAAAGAATAGTAATTATACACCAGAAAAACTTCAGTTCTCTCACAAATTCCATTCTAATCAAGCCTATTCAATTCTAATCACTCAACTCAGAAAGACGCAAGTAGTAGTGGATAGTACTTACCGTTCGAGATCGCAAAAACTCCCTATTGTCACCATCTTTTGGATGCGTTTTTGCTCGAAAATATATTTCGCAGACGTAAAGAGAACCACGTTGTGACCTTGTTACTAAGTAACAAACGTATTTTAATAATTAAATTTGTTTAAAGAATTATCACCCCGACCGGACAACTAGGCTTACGTAAACCAGGAAACCCGCGTTCGAATTCCGGACGGGGTGACAATTCTTTGAGCAAATTTAATTAATAATAATAATATTTTTTGGCCTCTATGGTGGTTCCCCGAAAAGTTTCCTTCCGCCACTCGTCGCCCGTCGAACATGCATTCGTTCTGCTTTATCGCTCGCAGGGCCGCACCGGCGCGGCGTGGCTGGTGCGGTGTGCAGGAGCGGGGCCTCCGGCAGGTGAGCGATCCCCCGGCGGGCGCCGCGAGGCCAGCGGCGAGGCCACCCAGCGGGTGGTCACTCACGCGTACCACCCACGGAAGGTGAAACCTCAAACAATTAACGCCCAGCCGCAACTCGCGCCCGGCCACTCCGCTGCGCCGGCCCGACCGTCAGAGCCGTCATGAGCAGCGCGATCGCTCAACCGAATGAGCGAGCGTGCGGGAGGGCGAGCGAACGTACGGGTGAGGATGCCAGCGAGTGAGCTTGGACATGTACGCGGACATGGAGAAAGAGCGTTGGTGAGCGCATGTGTGTGCGTGCGAGGGTAGTCGAGTGTGGAGGCGAGCGGGCGGACAAAAATTAGAGCGAGTGATCGTTAGCGTGAGCAAACGTGCGGACGGGGAAGCGTGAGGGCAGGAGAACGTGAGGCCGGGCGAGCGTATGGAGCGGCGAGCGTGCGGATGGGCGAGCATGCCGACTGGCGAACGCCGGACGGGTTAGCGTGCGGACAGGCGAGCGTGCGGACGAGCGAGCGTGCGGACGGGCGAGCGTGCGGACGGGCGAGCGTGCGGACGGGCGAGCGTGCGGACGGGCGAGCGTGCGGACGGGCCAGCGTGCGGACGGGCCAGCGTGCGGACAGGCGAGCGTGCGGACGGGCGAGCGTGCGGACGGGCAAGCGTGCGGGCGGGCGAGCATGCGCAAGAACGAGAGTGCGCACGGCTGAGCGTGCGGACGGCCGAGGGTGCGGAAAAGCGAGCTTGTAGATGGATGAGCGTTCCGACGGGTGAGGGTAGACGAGCATGCAGATGAGCGAGAATGCGGGTGGTCCAGAGCGCACATTCATATTGCCTTCGCCTCTCATGCGTAAATAAAAATCTTTACATACAAACGCCTCTCATACGACCTTATCATTACCTACGAGGGTAATCCCAAAAGTAAGGTCTCCTATTGTTTTATAAGTACAGAACTCTGTTTGTGTGGCAGTTGGTCACACTGATAGGAAGAGTGCTTCCCGCCCTGTGTGTAAAGATGCGCACGCAGCGCTGAGGCGCTTAGTCTTGGCTTGGCAGCCGTTGAGAATGGAGCTCCCGTTGGATGTTACCACCAAGTGCGAATTGCGCCCAGTTATTCTGTTTTTGAAGGCAAAGGACACTACGCCTCAAACGGGCAATTCAGAACCGGAGAAGAGGAATGTTGAGCAAGGGCGTACACATTCTCCATGACAACGCTCGCCCACACGTCGCTCGGCAAACAGCTGCTCTCCTGCAACAGTTTCCGTGGAACATCATCACCCACCCACCCTATAGTGCCGACTTGGTGCCCAGTGACTATCACCTGTTCCTTAAGTTGAAAGAACATTTGGACGGAAAGCGATTCAGGTCTGACGACGGGGTGACAGAAGAGGTGCATAACTTTCTGAACAGCATGGCGGCGAGCTGGTATGACATGGGCATAAAAAAATCTGTCACAGCATCTACAAAAATGCATCGAGAGAAATGGTGATTATGTCGAAAAATAGAGAAAATGTTCAAGGTGTAAACTGATGTAAACCATTGTGGAAATAAACAGGTCTATGTACTTACAAAAAATAGGGGACCTTACTTTTGGGAATACCTTCGTACAAATACTCTAATTTCTTTAGTCTGCTGGCATAATGTTCTAGTAAATATTTGAGCTGTTGTTTAACATTCGAGTGTCGGGAATGTGGTCTACATTCTATATTGTCGTTGAGTGAAATTTTTCTTCCACCTCTTCTCTAATTACTCTCTCTTCATTTGTCATCTTTTCTCGTAAGATCACTCTCACCATTTGTTTTTCTGCCTCACACCTACGCATTATATTTGCTTCCATGCATACCAGTCCATGCATACCAGTACTTTCAGTTACATTTCTGCCTCTCGGCGCCACGATGAAAACTTTGGCACATTTCTCTTCAGCGCCTTGAGAGGATTCTCTGTCGAACGAAAAAGTTTCTAGTACTTTGCCATTAAAGTAGAATGAAGGTAATCTGTCGACTAGAATGGTCAACATTAACGCAACCTGTTGGCTGCCACAGTAGTTCATCTTCACAATTAACTCTCGTGATATCATGCTTTAATTTCGTAATTAATTATTCCAATAATAATTGCTCATATTGATTGGAACATTCTCGCATCTGGTTGATGTTTAAAATATCCACAAAATGTCTCTTTCATGATATTTTTCGACTAAAATCAATGCATAACCTGATAAATTTAAAGGCAGTGAAGATCGTCGTAATTAATTAAAAATCAGTGCACTGTAATGATAGATATTATAATAGTATAATTAATTTTATGTTTGAATATGATTTTCACCATTGTAATTTCATGTAAAACAATAAAATAGAAAAAGTTGTATTTAGTGATGAAGTACGTAGAAAGGAGGGGCTTCATGATACATCCAGCCGTAAATATGTCCATTTTGACACGTGGACATTCTTCAAATACAGAGTCAACCACACTGGGGGTTCAAGTACGCACGTAGACCCTTAAGGCTCTGATGTACGATTTAAAGACATTCGAATAAGGATCCTAGGGAAAGAAGGATTCGATGGTCAGGAAACCGGGCAGTATCAAGGGAGGATGCCTCCCATACGAAAGTATCATGATTCAGACCGTGTGTATTATAAAACACCCCAGCCCTGCTCTGCCTTATAGGACCCTCCAACATACCTACCACTTTGATAGCGATGTCCGTGTTCTTATGTAACTTCGTATTTTTCAATTTTTTTCTTCAGTATAGGACTATGGATGAAGCATAGCGAGAAAACATTTAATTTTCACCGTTCTGATCAACCATCTCGCAGTCGTCTGAGGGGACTTAGATCTCCGAATCCCAACAAATAATTACACTTACGACGCCCTGCTTGCTTTTCTCTTGGTGAGCACAAATGGATCGCACCTAATAACATACATCCCACCATCCTCGTGATATAACACATTCAAATATCAGCTGAAGTTGAAGATATCAGCTGAAGACCATCCTCATGGCTACCACGTAAGTACAAAGACATGCGTTAACTGTTCAAAGTTACGATTTCCCCCGATATACGTATAATTGGAACACGCTGACTACAGTGAAACGCACTTAGCTCTCATTGATTTTCAGAGCTCGATCGTCTCTGGAAGTCTCCATGACTTCCGCTAAACGGTATCGATGCTCCCGCTAAGTGGGTTTATTGTCGCAAGTTTAAGGCTAACTTTTAATTAGTCATTAAACGTATTACGGTGTTCTCTATACCCTGTAAAAACATGCTTTAAAGGAAGGGAGTTTCATCCCGCATCCCTTAATGGAAATTGCGCAATTTGGAAGGAGAACCAGGTAAAGGCAATATAAGAGGGGGAAAATTTAATTCTTTTATCCTAGAAGCACACAAAGAAAGTTACAAAGAAAGCCGTTACCCTAATCCTTCCTGCAGTGTAATCTCTTTCATGGGCTTAAATACTATGTATATATTATCCTAAGCTAATTAACAAGATCTTCCAAATAAAATGTTTAAATTATAAATTGCATTAAAAATCTAAAAATGAAACTATAAACTCGGAACATTAATTCGTGTAATTAGTATGTGATTAAATTACAAATCTTTTCTCCGTAACATCATTGTGCTAAGTATTATTCCAAATATCGAACTTTTCGATTAACCTAAGAAAATATTAATAATTATGAACTCTTAAACCTACAAATCACATACCCAGGTAAAAATAAAAACGTATTAATATACATTATACTGACAATGTTATCTGGAAAATTTTAACGCAAGTTTACGAATATTAGTTTTCTATCAGTCGTTATATTTAATGTACATTTTCATTCCATTGTCTGCATTGCAAATTGCATTGTTGCAAGAACTATTGATTTCATTTCACAATGAACAATATATTTCTGCGCATACAAATAGTAGTTTAAACGTTTATTTTATAATTATTCGTAGCAAATAGCTACGTTTACATTCTGTAACAAATAGGACACACTTCAATGATATCGGATTAAAATTATTTCGATGACAAAACGAAAACGATCATTCAATACACTTCACGATAACGTCAAATGTTTGTTTCTCTGAACTACATTAAGGAGGCATATTTGAAAAATGTATTCAAAAAGTCTTGCTCTATTGCTTGCAATTTAATTCTAAGTAGATTTTTACGTTCTCGCTATGGAGTAGAGAGAAAGTTATGTAATGCCCGAAAAAATGGTGACTTTTTGGCAGAAAAACTCTTATTACAGCGCATTGGTAACAAAAAAGTGGAGGAATTCAATTGCTAAATTTAGAAAAAAATCCTCTAACACATGGTGTAGCCAGAATCCATGTTTCGTAGGCCCTTGATACAGCAAACTCGAATGGCGGCAAAACGTCTGTCCGTCCATCTGTCAACAACGCTAGCGGCTTGCTAAACCGTTCAGCCGATTTTCTCCAAAACCGATATTCCCCTATGGATCTGGCTGATGTCGCGTCATCTTGAATTTGAAACCAATCAGATAGATTTTGAAATAAGGTCATGTACAACTTTTCGAATATTTGAATACTTTTTGGGTAATTTCGCGTTACAAATTACTCAATTGATTTTCACTTTTACAGGTGTTTTGTCTTAGTATTCAATAAATCTTCGGTAAAAGAATTGATTAAAAGGTTTTGAAGAATAATTACAAGAACTATCTTCATTATAAGAAGAGTAATCAGAGCCTTTCTTCTAAACCTGAATTTTAATGCCATCATTCAAGATTATTTATCCGTACATTTCTTGTTCTTCTAGATATCAGTATATTTTTCACGAAGTAGAGCACCTTCCAGTTAGTTGCATTTTCCGTCTACATGTTATAAATATTATCATCCGGCAATTTGTCTCCCATCATCCGCCCTACATATTTCAAGAAACATTTAGAATATATAAGTAATTTGGGCTGTCTAACTGTGTCTACCATTTGGACTGTCTAAGTAATTAACATGGCGTTGTACATGCTACTGTAACTCCAACTGTACTGTCTCAGTACGAGAATGAATAGCACTTAGTTAAAATGGAATTTGTATGTTAAAAGTAGTCTTAATTCGTGTACATTCTTGCATGTCTCCTTCAAGATGAACTTTAGTATCAACCACAATGTAATATACCATTAATAAAACAATATTTCCTTAGGCTATAGTGTACTTGTTTATCGTATACGTTTTATGTTTCGCCACATATTTTGCTCTACTGCCCTTGTCTTGTGCAGGATACTTCCCAGGGTTCTAACTCGTTCTAAAAATAAATTCACTAAAATCACCTACTTCATCTGAATTCACGAATGAACGTTCTGCCTGAATGTACGAAAATAGAGGCGAATTTCCAACTTGCTTATTTTTGTGCATGCTAAATCCAAAAAGAATCACCATTCCTTTAAGAGCTTAAATACCTGCATGCAACGAGAACAAATTGCGTGGAGTCACAGGCTCATGAAAAGCCCTAGATATGAACGTAATCAAACGCTCCTGTGTGGAGAAGACGTAAACGGAAATGTCCTTACTGACATACTGTATCCGAACTAGAATACCTTTCAATTAAGTAACAAAATACTCGACTGATCAATCAATCCACGATCATTGAGAACATTTTGAATCGTAGCCAAACAGCTTTATTTGATGTGAATTTAGATTGCCTCTACAGGTCGCTTCTACTGGTAAAATATGCCGTTGCCTGTCCCATCATTAAAACGCGATTACAGGTTCAAACTTTAAGAAAGTGAGGGCACATTATTGAAATCCACATTCAAAAACCCTTCTACCTTCGCACATTTGTGTAGAAAGATAAACATACGAACAAAAAATGATGTGTCTGAATCACACACTCTAAGCAATTTGTTTCAATATCTTAACACATCTTTTAGGGCCCAAACAATATTTATCCCACAAAAGACCTCGAATGCTCGCGTGCTATGAGTAGAAACGGTGCAGTATAAGGTAGAGCTCCGATGCAAGAAGGGATATTAAGCGAAAGCTTCTAAGGGCCACAGTCGTAAACAAGAGTAAATTTATTGGCATACATCATGCAAGCAGGTTTATCCTTCAATGAAGCAACAAAATACTTGACGTCAGAAGAAAATCATAAACACTGGAAGCATTTTACAACCACTCTGCGTTGTTTCATCAAATATCAAATACACTGATAAGTTCAATTTTTGCAGGATCAGAAGGAATCGTGTAGGTTCACAATAAACAATAAACATTAAACATCAGATAGAGGCGCCTAGTCAGGCAAAAAACAAATATGGCACAAGCAAACGTAGTAGGAAACCTGAATCACTGAAGCAAAACCGTTTATTTGAATATCTTAACACATCTTTTAGAATCCTGGGCAATAACTACCCCATAAAAGAGCTTGACTGCTTGCATTACGAGTATAGCGTAATACCATAGTGTGAAGCGAACGTAACTACTCTTGTAAGCAGTACTGTCGTAAATAGGAGCGTATTTATTTACAGATCGCACGAGAACTACATTATCTTTCAATTAAGCAATAAAAATTTTATTAATTCATAAACACTGAAAATGTTTTAGAATCTCATTCAAAAATATTTTTGTTTTCACTAACTTTAGGCTACGTCACTCCCACGTTGAAAATACATTGTTGCTTCTTGGATTATAAAAAATTCGTTTATAGATTCAAAAGTTAAGAGAGTCAGAAATCATTCATGAGGCTTACGTTCAAAAATCTTCCTTCGATAATGTTGAGTAAAATTATCTACTCGCAGTGGCGTGCCTGAAGCACCCACGCAAAAACAGTTCATCTAAATATATCAACCCTCTTTCAGAACCCCACGCAATAATTTCTCACAAAGAACTTAAATGTTTGCGTGCAACGTGTACCAACGGTACGGAGTAGATTCATTGGCTGAAGAAGAACCTGTGAAGCAAACTTAATCAAAATCTTGTAACAGTCACTGTCGTAAACGAGAGCGCATTTATTGACGGACCACATGTGAGCTACATTATCTTTCAATTCAGAAACAAAATACCCTACTGCCCCATAAGCCGATAGACATTGAAATCTATTCGAACCTCAGTCAAAAATATTTATTTTCACTTTTCTATCACCTACATTTCTCTCGCGGAGAAATCAAATGTAGCTTCTTCAATCACTTAAAAGCTGGTTTAAAAGCTCTAGGTTCTAAAGTTACAGAGTTACAATGTTAAAGTTACAAACTTCATAAGAATGACGTTGAAAAATCTTCCTTCTTTCTTTCGCACAGTTTGATAAAATGTTGCACAAATAGTGGCATGCGTGAACCATTGAACCACACATGCAAAACAGTTTATTTAAATTATGTAGCACACATTTTAGAACTACAAGCAATGATTATTCCCGAAAGAGTTTGACTCCTCTTGCGCTAGAGTACAAATTGAGAGATGAAGCGTAAAGTCACAGGCTGAAAAAGGGTACGGGGAGCGAACATAACCAATCATTTCTAACACTAAGAGTCACAGCCGTAAACGGGACAGACTTTACTAACAGATCACTAGCAAGATAGATTATCTTTCAATTCAGTAGCAAAATACTAGACTGCGTTATAAATCCATAAACACTGAAATCTTTTCGAACTTCATTCCAAAATATTTAACTTTTTTACCCCTGAATCACTTCCATGGATTAATATAATGTTGCATCTTCAATCATTAAGTTCGTCATCTGCTTGATACGCTCTAGATTCAAAAGTTGAAAAGTTGAAAATAGATTTGTAAGACTTACGTTCAAAAATATTCCTTGGATAAAGTATTGCACAAATAGTGACGTACGTGAAGCACAGAATCACACATGAAAAACATATTATAAATAACGCATCTTTTCGAACTCCAAAGCAATGATTGCTCCGTAAAGAGCTTGACTCCTCGTGTGCTAGAGTACAAACTGTGTGGTGAAGCGTAAAGTCACAGGCTGAAGAAGCGTGCGGGGAGCGAACATAACCAAACATTTCTAAGCGGCAGTCGTAAGCGGTAGAGCATTTATTGACAGACCACGCGCGGCAGCGAGGACGATGGAGTCGGCTGCGGTGTGTGGCGTGACACTGCATGTGATCGATGTGGGGCGGCGCTGTGAATTTGCATTCATAAAGCTTGCGTATCGCTTGCGCGACTCATAACGCAGCCTCGTACACGCTACACTGTGTGCAGAGTTCGTGTGCGAGCCAAGAGGACGTGGACCTTGGCGGAAAAAATGTCTACGTGACCGAGCGGCAAAAATACGACCTGCGCGGTTGAATCAGTTTCTCGGCTAGCACGGATGGATACATTTGTTGACAACAAAAGGTTGAGAGTTCAGATCCCGCGTTTTTAGGATATTTTCATTTTGCGAAGAAAAAGACAAATCGCCGCGAGACACGGAATACAGGAGACTTTTCTAATTTGAAAATAAAAAATTGAGTAATACAATACTGTTGCATTAGATTCGAGCAGGAGCATGTAATTGACGGTCGATGTGCGATTTACAAAATTCTAAAATAGAGTAACTGAAGGCTACAGAATTGTCGAAATTAACTTTCCCTCATTCATACCTATACTGGAAACATAAATTATCATATCTGAATGAAATATTTTGTAGTTGCTAACGTCTACTTTGAACACATTATTCAGAATAAAAGACGGTTTTACACTTTCTGACTCTTAGGTAAAGAGATAATAACATTTAACTACCGATTCATCTTCTTCTATCAAAATATTCCAATATACGCCTTATAATGTGAACATGTCGATAAAAAAACGGTTTAGAAGCTTACAGAGTTCTAGTTTTCCCTGTTTCTCAATTGATTTGTTTTTCTCTCACTGATTTGTTCTGTACTTCTCATTGCCTACCGTATATTTTTTAATAACGAAAATATTTTCGAAAAATAAACGAAGTTTAAAAAAAGGTTAACTAGAGTAAAAATGAACCTTGCAAATAAAGTGATTTTTCCAAATATGACGCAAAAGTTACTTTTATACATGTATGACAAAATCTGCCTTAACTTAGGAAAATCTACTCCAGAACCTGATCATTTTCTACATATGTTCCCTTTTATTGTAAATACTAATTTAGAATTATTATTTCTTGTAAATACTAATTTTAAAATATATTTTCTTGAAGATTATTTCAGATTCTTTCATATTTGTAATCGTTATGATTATTACCATGAGTCTATGAAAGATTTGGGTTAATGTGAGCGGAGAGAGAACATTTCATATTTAGAACACGGATTTGGATCCAAGTAGACGTAATGTACGTTTTCCTCATTTTCCATCTCACTGCACTTCACCTCGAAAGTAAATTCGCGTGCAACTGACTTGGACCTTGGACAGTGAAAAAAAGTGTGTGAATGCGGGGAAATATACGATGTAAGCAGCTATACGGCTGCTCTCTCTGAAAGTCAAGGTGAAATGTTTGGCCACTCGCTGATTCGGCGCAACGCTATTTGTTTGTCGCGACGCACAGTGGAGCAGGGGACTGTGAAGTATGGTAGAAACGAATACGATAAAATAACATAAAAAATAAACTTGGGCAATATTTGTTTCTGTTCATCCCAGTTTAATGTATCTGCGTGTTGAAGAAACAAATATTGTCAGTGTTTTCAATGCATGTCGTCGATCTTCAGACCTCATTTGTCCCTTTAGGAATATGATTTATTTATTAATTTATATTTCTTTGAGTGTTAATTTATATTTGTTTTGTTCTAGTTAGAATATCAGAGAGATAATTATTTTCACTTTTTTTTTCAACGCTACAGAGTTCAGTGTTGGTATCCGTGACTTTCACGTACCGCTGCGCTGGGGTCTTTCAATAGCATGCCAAGTACCCATTTTGATTCAAAATTGCCTTCGGACCAGCAAAGTGGAACTTTTAATATCATTTGACGGCATTTCTACGAAAAGATATTTGAAAATTGCCGTCGTTCTGACATCATTAAAGAAAGATTATCCTGCCAATACAAAGTGTTAAAGGTTTGTCATTAAAACTTACGGTAGAATGTATTGTTACATTAAAATTTTGTTGCCGCACGATAATGAATGTGGCGTAACCTTTGACACTAAACGCTAAGCGCACGAAACTGTGGACGAAACTCTGAAACTGTGAGTGCCGCGCAATCAAAGTCACGCGACTCACCTTTGATATCTTACCAAGGTTATCACTTTGGTACGGCGTGTTTTTCTTTAACGTTGAACTTGTAGTCCCCGGTCATGTGCTCAGAATTTTTCGTCAAAATGGTACGCAAAATGGGTCGCAAAATTTTTCGTCAAAATGGGATTTTTCTTCGCCGGAAGGAATATGCTTACGATTTTGCAGGAACATGATATCACACAGTACCAATTACATCGTGTCGCTGGTCTCCTTCAGAGATTTGTAGGTAATTTCAAATAACTTTGTACAAGCCTCTAGACGAGCCTTTAGAAGGGAAGAAGGACTAGGTAGAAGAGTCAGGCACGGTTCACAGCTCGTTGTTTAAGGGCTGCCACTGCATCCACCGACAATTGATCTATTTGCTCTTGGAAACGCTCGCTTACGGGTGCCTGCGCCTAAAAATTTCCGTGACTAGAAAACATTGACAAAGCCAGCTACATATCTGGTGGTGAAAATTCGTTTAAATGGAAACGTAAACTTAGGACATCCAGTCGAATGCACTCAGCTGTCCTGTTGCCGCTACGTTGAAGGATGTAGTTTCGACCCACGTTTCGACCATACTGCCTGGATCTTGAAGGCCGTAATGAGTCGGGTGACAGGCGGTCGGATTGTATTACTTATAATGGTAGGCTATCGGCGACTTCACTAAGACTTTCTTGCCTACAAAACAACAAACACTAATATACCTCAAAACACTTCCCGCATGGAGCTATTGTTATATGATGGATACCGATGGAGATATTAGCGCAGGCCTTCCCATTTAGCTGGATTCAGGGCATTGTGTCCCGGAAAATTTCCGTAACATCTTCCGTCACATCAATCCATTTCCACATTTCCTTTCTACACTGCGGGCGACCCATCGCACCTCCCGCTTTACAAACCTAGTCTTCCCAGAACTGAGCTTGGAGTAGTGCACGTGCCCAGGGTGGTAGCCTCGTGAGCCCGTAGCTGGCCTGAGAGGGTGGACACGATTTCAGACAGGTCTCTATTAGTCCATGTGTAGTAGTTTACCTTTCCCATGTCACAATCACGAGCTGAGAATATCCAGGTGTCACGTAGGATTCAAACCCACACCCCTAACACAGAGCGTATACGAGCACCGTAACAGACTGCTCTATTTGCGTCGGCACTTCATATACTAGGGAATATTTTTAGCACGCGCCTTGAATCTCATCTAGTCTCTCAATTACTTGTTCTGCTCATCTGGAGAAAGGATTCTCCGACAGGATTATTTTACAACGCAGTAATCCTGAAGTATATTATAGATGTTTGACGTCGATGTTTGATATCCATGTTTGACGTCGACGTTTGACAATTGAAACATTCAAATTGCCCAATTATGTATATATAAAATATTGAATAAAACTAATTGTGAATTACGGTGTCTTTTTTTCTTTCATTGATTACAAAAATTAATGAATAGTTTTCCAACGCCATTAACTAAATCGCCCTCTTCCTTTTTCGAAAATTTATTTTCATATGCAATGTACGATACACAAATTGCTGTATTGCAACTGTTGCACTTTTAGATTGTATGGTGATGAGGCTAGTTTATTTTTTATCGCGATAAAAAATGTTAAATACAGTAGAACAAAAATGAATATTATTCAGATTTTTAAAATGTTGATACACATTGAGTATTAAGGATATACGTATTTACTTATAATTCTTGCATCTGTAAATAAAACATATTAAACAAGTCTACCAAAATGCATTTTTTAAGTTTTTAACAAATCTTAATTAGTTGTATCAAATTCTATAAAAATAAAATCAAATTCATTTCTCCAATTACATTTTATAAATATTTATGAAATGTAACGTAATTTATAAAAGTAAAATTAACTACACTTACGAGTCTAACGGCAACCAGTTGACGCGCCCGGAAGTACAAAATAATTAATGCAACGTTTTGAGCTCCCCTGTCCCACTGTGCTCTGCACGGGTCGATGGGGAGGGTAGGCTCCCTTGTTTCACGTCCAGCAAATGGATTCCCACCAGCCGTTGAAAATTGTTCACGTTGTAGCATAAACATAAATGATAAATGTGCCCTTCATGCTTTGTGGCAAATGGTCGTGAAGGCTTTTAAGAGTAAGTAATTTCTTCTCGTGAATGCCGTTGATAATGGCTGAATAATCGCGCTAATAATTTCAATAACAAAACCTTTAAAATTAACAATTTTTTAAAGAGTGTATTTTTTAAATGACTCGGTCAGACTGTTAGCCTTAGACCTACGGATATCGAAGTTTATATCCTGGACGAATGATGTAGAATTTGTTGTGGGCAAACTTTGTGGCACGTTTTCTAGGAATTTTCCCGTATCATCTGATACATTTCACATCTGCTCTATTATGTTCCATATCATAACATTACACTCTCCAATTCATTAAAAATAGCTTATCTATTTCAGTTATAGCTATAAATCTTAAATTTTGATACAATAATAAAGATATATGGACGATTTTTCTTTGTTCTTTTTGTTTGAAGTTTGTTAGCTAGACGTAAAATAATAGTGTTGTTCACATTATTTGGTTGAATTAATTTACATTGTTACTTTCTCTGAAGAGAACGTATCATGTCAATTTGGATCCTTAATTATAAATCAAAAAAATGACAGCATCATTACACACGTTGACACTTCTCTCTGTTCTGTAATGCCTTGTTATTTTTTATCTGAAAATTTTTATTCTCCCACAACAAACAACTATCTGCAAGTGGAAATTGTTTTAAAAAACAGTATAAATGTTTATAGCAACCCTCATATCTATACATTCATCATTTACCACAATACCACGCACTCTTCACTAAAAAAATGTTACTTTCTCTAAAACTTGCTCTTACGATTTCTGATAGCCATTTCTAACACTTTAATGCTTCAAGCAAACCAGTCTTCTTTGACTGGCATGCTGAAACTGTTCTAATTTACAGCATCAATTTGTGAGCATAAATATATATACCTCTGTGGCTAATATGTGAGACCACAACATTTCACCAAAATTCTCGTTTCTCCAGGAATGAGGCAATTTTTTTGTCGTACGCTTTCCATTTACATCTACCTCTCCATCACTTTGGAATTTCATTCGGAAATCGTACATCGGAGCAGGCCCGACCTCCGGGAGCCAGCGGCCGGCCGGATTTAACCCTGGCCCCACAGTCGCCCTCCGAAGCAATAGAGACGTCGCATAAAAATGTCTACGCCCGAAATAGAAGCGAACAGGAGGGTGGGGCGAGGTGGAGCGAGGCGGAGGAACGCGGCAGGGTGGTGACGTGCGGGTCGGGGCACGAAGGGGCAAGAAGAGGTAGAAACAGGCGACGCGAGACAGCGGGATGAGATCAGGAGGTTGGTGGGAAGAGGGATTGACGAGGGCAGAGAGGAAGGCGGAAGAGTTGAACGAGGTGAAACGGACCAGGTCGTGGAGGGACGGATGGCAGGGCGGGGCGGGATGGGAGGCGGGATGGGACGGGAGGCGGGATGGGACGGGAGGCGGGATGGGACGGGAGGCGGGATGGGACGGGAGGCGGGATGGGACGGGAGGCGGGATGGGACGGGAGGCGGGATGGGACGGGAGGCGGGATGGGACGGGAGGCGGGATGGGACGGGAGGCGGGATGGGACGGGAGGCGGGATGGGACGGGAGGCGGGATGGGACGGGAGGCGGGATGGGACGGGAGGCGGGATGGGACGGGAGGCGGGATGGGACGGGAGGCGGGATGGAACGGGAGGCGGGATGGAACGGGAGGCGGAACGGGATGGGAGGCGGGACGGGCAGCGGGATGACAGGCATAACAGCGAGCAAGCGGGACAGCGGGCGGGGGGGATAGCGGGCGGGACAGTGGGTGGACGGGACGATGGGCGGGAGGACAGCGGGAGGGATAGCTGGCGGGGCTGCGAGAGGGAAGTGGTGGGATGGTGATGGCTGGCACACGGCTGGGGTCGGCGGCTGGGGAGGGGGAGCTGCATCTGCCTGCGCCATTTGTCAGCGGCGGAAAAAACGCGATGCTCCGCGCTTCCCCCGCCACTACTCCCCACGTGCCGCGTCTGCCCACGCCTTCGTCGCCGTCGCCGCGGACGCGAAATCGTCCGAAAGGAGAGTCATTAGGCGACGCGGAAGAGGGGCGCGCAGAGTGGCGTGGACTGAAATCGTGGCAGGGGGCTCGAGCTAGTGGTGGATGGATGGAGACGCGGGCGAGATGGCATGCCGTGCGTGTGGAGCGAGGTGGGCGAGAAGGGTTTGACCGGGATGGCGATGGATGGATCCAAACAGGAGGAGTGCAGCAAAGGGGAGTGGCGGTGCGCATCGGGTAGGACCGAGGTGAGGTGGGGAAGGATGAGAAGGACGGGAAATGATGAGAAAGGACGGGTCAGGGCTGAGCAGGGCACGTCAGGGAGTGGCAGGGCGAGGAAGAGCGGGGACGTGCGGGGCAGGGAATGACGGGGAATGGCATGCCGGGGAAGGGGCAGCGCGGGGAAGGAAACGACAGGGAAGGGCACGCCGAGAAAGGGCATGCCGAGCGAGGGCAAGGTGGTGCAGGGCATACCGGGGAATGGTATGCCGGGGCAGAGCAGGGCGGAGAAGAGCAGGGCAGAGAAGATCAGGGCGGGGAAGAGCGTGACGGGGAAGGGAACTATACGGAAGGGCATGCCGGGGAAGGGTATGCCAGGGAAATGGCATGCTGAGGAAGGGCAGGACAGGGAAGGGCATGACGGGGAAGGGAGCAACAGGGAAGGAGATGACAAGGAAGGGCAAGACGGGAATGGGCGGGGAGAGGGAGGGCGGGGAAGGGGATGACGGGGCAGGGCAGAGAGAGCGAGGAAGAGAGGAGTGGTCGTGAGTGGGGGATGGGGAGCTTGGCTGAAGCGGGTGGGATAGGGAAGGACTGGGGGTGGGGGATAGGATGCGGAAGGACGAGGAATGGCGGGGATGGTACGGCCCGGAGTACGCTGGTACTGACCGAAGCGTGATGGGGCAAGGGAGAGGCGGGGAAAGCAGGGAGGGAGAGGGAATGGAGGAGGCGGTGCAGGGCAGATACAAAAATGTTTCCAGAGGTGGGGGAGGCAGAGCGGGCAGGAGACGGGCACCGCGGCGTGGGAGGACGGAGGACGGCGAAGGCGGGTCACGTGGCCGTCCTGGCAGGCCCCGGCGATGGAGCAACGTCCGGGCGGAAGAGCTCGCGTAGGCCTAAGTGGGAGGCGCTGGCCCGGGCGAAAGCACCTCGCAAGCAGGCGCATTAGGAGGTGGAGCGGCTCCAGAAATAACACAATAAGAGCAGCAGGGGGAATTCATTTTAAAGGGAGAACTCGAGAGGTCAAACAAATATTGTGCAAGACGCAGAATCGTCATCAGAATAATCTAAGCTGAAAATAAATGATTCGAGACAAATTAAATTGAAAAATTTATAATCTGTATTTTATTTTATAAAGTATAATGTAAATTAATAATTTATGTTAACAAAATTAGATTATGTTCAGCATATAACGTATGAGACACTCAGGCAAATCGTAATTGGATCTAATGCTCCAAATCAAAAACGGGAATTTAACTTTCCGGCAACTGAATAAACGAAATGATGCAAAGTTTAACAAAGACGGAACACACAATAAAGAGAAAAAAACAGCTACTCTGACATGATTGCACAAGCTGATGGTTCTCTTTTTGACAAACACAGATGTCGTTTCTTGAACTGCTGTTTTCATTGTCGAATGCGGTATCGGACAATGTATATTATTTACCTTACGCAGAATGTTGAATAAAAGAGAATGTGTGTTGTAGTAGAAAATGTTCTGTATGTGAGAGACATCGCCCGCTGACACGCAAGCTAATGCCACCTGTGTGCGACTTGCATCCGAGCAGGTCCCTGCTGTCCTTGGTTCCTTTTCAGTGAAATGAATAATGAACACGTTGCTTTCGCGTAGCGTAAGTGGAAGGCAGAAATGCGCTGAAAAACGCCGGTAACCGCTTCTGTTATAATTACTTAGAGAAACTGAAAAATGGCAAATATTTAACACATACATACTTGCTGCAATAGGTCCATATTTATTAAAATGTCAGAAAAATATTTTTATCGTCGAAAGTTGCCTCGACTTCATATACTTTTCCGTTTCTCTGCATCGCTCTGAATAAGTCATTCACGACGAGATCTTTCTCCCAGCAGAGCGCAGCCATGTCGCAGAACGTTGAGAACTCGTCCAGATGGCGCCTACGAGGGAGCGACAGCTGTGCGAAGGACGTTTCTATGCAGTACAAACGCAGATAGCCACATAACTTCTAGGACACGTCTACAAACAATAATCACAAAACACTGTTCAGTCTTACAAATCATTATCGCATTGAGGAATTAGAAATATTGAAGATTCCTAGAAAATAAATTGGTGGGTCAATTAGAGTTTTGTATTAGTCTAAAAGTAAGCGCACTTTTTTTAACTTCGAATTCAAAAGTCTCGTGTGTATGGAAATCGGGATTTTATGTTAAAACCTATCCGGTATTATGTTATTGTTCCCACGGAGTGCAGCTTTTGATAACTTAGCCTACTTTGCAGCTATTCAAAAGTACTCTCTCAACATTATTTTATCAATTTCTGTGGATAATAAGCTTTTCCTTTTCTCAACGTCCCCGTGAATTCGGTAATGCCCGTAAGATTCCTTTGCCACAACAGAGCCCCACGATCGCTGGTCGTTGAGAAGTCGCCCATACAGTGGTTACGAGTGATCGGCAGTCATGAGAAGCAGAAGCGACTAAAAACAACGATGTCAAAACATCTTCGAAACCTCAGCCAACAATCATTAAAAGTTCAGTTGAGCGTTGCCAAAAAATGGAAAATATTTGAGAGATGGAAAAATGGTATTTTCTATTTGAAAAAACTTTCGATTAATTGGAAACATTTTCTACCCGATATTTTTATAAGCTCTTTTTTATTATTTGGAATTATTGGGTTCAACTTGAACTTTTAATTAAAAACCGATACGAAACCGATACAGAGTGCAGCATTCTAGCAATGTCAAGTTGTTTCTTGAAATATTTTCTTCAATAAATATTCTTATTAAATTTTTCCATTTCTGTACGTCTGCCCCCATGAATAAGCCAATCCCCGGATAAGCCGTTAGCCTAGCAGAGCAGCGTCGTCGCAGATCGTAAAAATAGTCACCGAAAACTCCAATAACAAAAGAAACTAGCATTTTCTTTTATAACTCAAAATGATGGGTTGACTTTGAACACTCAATTCAAACTTCGCTCCAACGTACAGACTGTGGTATTCTAAAAAACGTCCAGTAGTCTCTTTACATTTTTTCTTGAGAAAGTGTAGTTATAAAACTGCACCGTTTCTGTACGTCCGTCCCCATGAATAAGCCCGTCTCCGCAAGGCGCCGTCGCCCTCGTGCCGTCGCCGGACGTTGAGAACCCGCCCAGATGGCGCCTGCGGAGCGGCGGCGGTCGCGCGCAGTTTACAGGCGATCGAGGACAACTGCGGCGCCCGCGGCAGCTGGGCGCACGTCCCTCGCCGGCGGATGAGAGCTCCGCGCGCGACAGTTACCGCCCCTCGAGGACTGCCGCCTCCCCCTCCGCCCCCGCCCCCCTCCCTCCTCCTTTCCCTGCGCCCGCTCCATCACTGCGACGCTGGCCACCCTGACACCACTTTTGCCTCTTCCATGTCTAACTAAATCGGATTGATTTATTCTACTTCTTATTAAATATAAGAATATTAGAATGTTATAAGAAGATTTAGAAGAATATTGTTATAAGAATATTAATTATAAGAAGTTGAATACAGACAAGAGAGAGACAATTTTTCTGTGTCGGGTTGATTGTGTACGTAAAGGATGATTCATTACAAATGAAAAAAAAAACATTATATTCTTCTCAGATTGATTGATTAGTGATTATAGGCGCGTCAACTGCTAAGGTTATTAGTCCCATAAGTGTAGTGCATGGTTTTCCTCGGGAGGTGGCGGTGATCTTCCTCCGCTGGACGGTCATATCCGGCGCCGACCTACAGTCGGCTATCGGGGTTTTCCCGTATCTTCCAACAGATAAGCAACCAATGGGGCACAACCCCAATAGGGAGAAGCTCTTAGTTCCCGACTGGTCTCCCGGCATGAGTATAGGTGTAGTGTATGTTAGTGTGTGTGTGTGTGTGTGTGAGTGAGAGAGAGAGAGAGAGAGAGAGAGAGAGAGGATAGGACAACGAAAAGGAAGGAAAGATCGCGCGCGATCCGTGGCCTGTTTGTTAGGGTTAAGCTTTGGCGTTCGGAGAAACCACGGCAAACTATCGATCACAGCCACCGGCCGCTAGAATTCTTCTCCAGACAGAGACAAAACCCGACCTATCTAGCCAGTGCCGAAAATCCTGCCACTACCAGTCCTCGAACCTAAGACCTTCCAGTCAGAGGTACTGCAGTGACATCAAATGATGCCCTGAGCCACCTGTTCTCCGCTAGATGGCGCCTTGCTTCATCCGCTCACCCGTCGCCGAGCGCTTTGCTTTCTGCACTCCTCCTCCTCTTCCATGTCCTCTCCCTCCCCTTCCCTGGCTGAGCGTCTCCGCTCCGCCTTCGACTGTTAGCGGCGCGCCGGCAATTTCACGCCTGTCGGGAAGCGGCGCGCGCGGCGGCGGGCGACGGTCTCCGGGCGACAGGCGACCCACGGGTGCCCTCGCCGCTCCCACCCTCTTCGATCGCCCCCCGCCGCCCGGCGACATTCGCAGCCCCAGCGCGTGAGCGGCGATCGGCGATTGCCAGCCAATCACGACACTCAAGGGGACACGGAATTGATTTTCAGTCCAAGAATATATTTTGGTATTTTATTTTTATAAATTTTTATAATTTTCTCTTTAAATTGGCTTTTGAATTATGTTAATATCACTCTTACAAGATTTTTTTTACTTTTTTTTACTTTTTTTTTTTTACTTTTTGTATGTGAAGACCTCCTCTCCTTGGGCTTAAGTGTTGTCTAGAATACTTTTAGATACTGCTTCACAATGAGACGCATTAATACCGAAATTCTTAGGCATGCAGAAAGTAATTTAAGGATTGTTTGTTGTAAAAAGCTAACCAACATAAAAACATTCTCAAAAGGCAATAGTTATTGAAAAGTCTACAATTTTAATACTAAATTATATTTTTTTCATTTACATTTGTAATTGGAATCTGAAAGTTTCAGGAGTTGTTAAGAAAGGTATCTTCTATTTATTTAAATAATGTTTTTTTCTGATTACCTTAGTATTATTCATTCCGCAAAACTTCATTTACTAAAAAACGCAATAAAAATTGCATTGTGAAAAAATATTTTTATCCACAAAAATAACAAACATTTTTCAAAAGCGTTGTTTCAGTGTTATTATGAGTTATATATCTGTAACCTACAAAAAATTCATAAGCCCAACTTTAATAGCTTCAGAGAATTAGTCTCAAACATTAAACATTACCAAGATAGGGAATTTCGTGTTCACTTAAGCCTTCTGTGCTGGATTCTGACGTAGATAAGTCGTAAGGCTGTCTGTCAGACAGTAAAAATGTAGCGATAAGGATGATGGAGAATTAAATGTGTTTGTTAATAATCCTTTCCAGTCCTTTGATATTTATCTGAAGTATATTTTTAAATATACATCAGAGAATACCGGCGTCGCTTGCCGATGGCACTCAAATCACGATTTTAGTCCATGCCGATCAACCGTTATTCATTAGTAATTCAAACTCTGCAACGGTTGCGGCACTCCGTACTGAAAGCGCTTTGTCAATGTAAGTATATTATTTGCGTATTTTATCCATTAGAATTCTTACTGCTGTTTTGTTATTGAGATTTATGATACAGATTTTGTAGTACTAACTACTAATACAAATTTAAATGTCTTGTTTCCGAAGAAACGTTAGTAGGCACGTATGCATCGTGTTCATTCCCGATATATAACACGTACCAAGACACGGAGGGAGCGAGTGATGGATCAAATTCTAATTAATATTATTATTTCGTTTGGTAGTTATTATAAAATAAAATATATAAAAACAAAAATAAGGAATATTTCCTTCACATTCAATAAAAAAATTAATAACTATTGACGCGAAAATCAAAGATAATAAATGCGGTGCGGAATGCCGCACGCGCCTGCTGATGGGAAATGATGGGACGCGCCCGCCGGAGGGTTAAAACAATTTCTGATCAAGTGACTTCTCAGAATGATATAAAATAACAACAGTATGCAGTCTGTAATTTCAATGAAATCATCACACATTGACCAACTGAGGAGTACCAAAAATATTTCACACTTCAACTATCATAAAATACTGTTGATTATCCTAGATAAAATACATTGTATTAGTCAAACTGTTCAAGTGCAAGATTTGAGGCCAAACCGATCGCAGGCGCCCGCTGAGTTGCCCGCATGTCATTCGCCTTGCACTATACTCTTTAACCCCTCCTTTCTCCTCTTCCAGCAATGAGACCAGCGGCTTTTCTCCCCTGAATGGACGAGCAGTAAGCCAGATCTGTTGCTTGCAGCTAAGCCAAGGTGGTATTCCAAGATCATATTCTTAAGATCTATTCTCGCATTTTCGGCGAACTGCTGGATTCCGACTCACCGCGAGATTCCTGCTGCTGCATGTTGTTAACTGCAGCCATCGCCCTAGTCCAGTGACGTCAAGGTCTCCTACTGGTGGCAGTGGCACGCCTCGCGGCACCGTTCCAATACTTGAGCGGTGGGGAACTATTAGTAACCCCGCCGTTTTGCGACAGTGATGGCGTTGTCTCTTGTGGCGGGGTGATGAACTGCGTGGAGGGGCGATTTCGTCGTCGAACTCGTGCCACGGACTCCCGCTCGTGGTATCAACCTTGACAACACTGACTCATCGCCCCCCCCCCCCCAGCGGTCGCCCCAAGCTGTCCGCCGCGAGCTGCTCGGAACCCGTGAGAACGCGAACGAGACCGTGTCCGCCTCGGGGCAGCGGGGACCGAGGTCGCCCGTACCGCCACAGAATAGGGCACGTTCGCGGGCTGGAAGGGCTGCGAAGAGGCGCCCGATTGCAGGGAGGGGTGGTCCGCCATCTTCGGAGGGATTCTGCCCCCTCACAGTATTCACGGATCCCCGCCGCACCGCCCCGTCCCACGCCCGCGGACGCGCCGACCGCTCGCTCAGGAGGAAGCTACCCCCGACACGACAAACTTATCGAATCGAATTGCATCAGCGAATCGCAAATTACAGGTAAGCATTGACTCGAGGCACACCGAGTGAGATGGCTGCCTACTTAAATAATCATTGTGTCGATATAAAACATTCATCTCTGAATAGTAAAGTAAATTAACGTATGTTTCTTAATTACTTTTAATAAAATATTCTGAAACGACAGCAACAAAGGCCTATCTATGATCCTAGATTTTTCTCCGAAAGGAAAGGAGTGCAATTTTTTTCTTCTTTCATATCACCTCTTGAGAACAATTTTTCAGTGGAGCCATGTAGCGCCGTGCCGGGTCATCGACGCTCATTGACAGGAAGAGGTTTCAGCTACGTCCGGCGGATAACAAAAAATCCATGGATTTTAGGAAGCCCGTAGCACTCCCAGAAAGAATACATCTGAAAACAAAGTTCGCATGATTGCAAACTGCTTGGTGAAGCAGCTCTTTGAAATGCATGATTTTTCATTAAATAATTCAGACGAAATACAACGCTTATAATGTAATTTACATTAAATATTATATAACACATTTATGGATCTGGAAAGATCTGCATACCATGTTCTGTAGTGCCCTTCCCTCTTCGACACCTTGTAAATGTCCTTATTACTAGAGTTTGCGCAAACAGGAGAGACCCGTCGCCATTCATTTAGGTTATTTTTATCAGTTAATATTGAAATTCTTCTTAGAACACGTCACCTCATTGTCTCTCAGATGCAGCCCTTACACCCCCCTGTCTTTTCATGAACGGGAACTACCGAGGTAACCAGTGGATCCACTTGATCCAAACTAGATGACATCGGTTGTGGGTATCTGTCTAGGAAGAAGGATCCAGGTTTCTATTGTTTTGTATCGTAGTTGGGTCTGCGCCAATACGCCACATCACAAGGGTTCAAGACCGGCATCATCCGAGTGCGACGCATTCATGACTCACACACAAACTTCATCGCCACGTGGAAGGTCAATAAAAGAAATGATTTTATTTGAAAGGCAAAACATGGGTGAATAGAAAAGTGAACTAAGTCACCATCAGACATGCCATATTGTGCGGAATTCCTCTAATTAAGCAAAAAACCACGTCGACTTGCGGAAATTGGATGTGAATTGGGTGTATTTTGCTGAATTCAGCCCAATGGGTGGAATCCGATGTTTTGTGGGAGGATTTTGGGCAATGCGATGCTATTTTTGATTAAATCGTCAATATTTTTCACCTTTGTAATTGTACAAATACAAATTTTACACCTCAATAGGCATCTGAAAAACTAAGTCTATACTCCGATTTAAACAGTGACACTTTAATGTCACGAGCAGGACGGAGAGGGGGAGACTGTCATCCAAACCGAAGCTTCGTTAGGACTTAAATTTTTGGTATTGGCGCTCCCAATTGGATGGCAATGTCCCCTATTCTTAATTTTCAATTAATGCATGGGTTGTGACAGGTGGGCTTTATGCACTAAAGTATTTACTGTTTAACATCTTGTGAACATGCAACTGTTTTGAAATGACCAACTCCAGTGTGAGAGTCTGCTTGTCACCGCTCACCTTTTTTCACCACTCAGTTCTTTGGCGGAATTTGGCGGTTTTTGTCCTTTAGATGGCGGGTTTTTCAGTACGGATATGACATCCCTTGTTTTACCCCTTACACTGGTTTTGCCCCTTATCTGAGCGAGATTATTTACTATCATCGTATGGCTCACCCAGTGCTTTAGAGAACCTTCAAGCGCTTGAGATCTGGAATCCAACGTACATGTCGAATCTCCAGGGACATTTTCTGGCTAGTGGTGGGATAATATAAATTTTAAAAAAGTGAGATTCAAATCGGTTCCTAAGGATAACGCTCGTTATTTCACCATAGCGACATAGCGACCATAGTCGTGTGGAGAGTCAATTTCTTTGAAATGGTTACCACGTCTTGTAACGTGTTCCAATTTATTTTGAAAATTGGAATAATTCGCTCCATTGAAAAGGATGTATTATGTAACTTCCTCCGTCATTAGCTATTTAACATACACCCCACCAGTAGGTCACTACATCTCCATCCTGATACACATGCCACTTCTGTGACTGGCTAGGTCTACTGCCGAGATTGCTAAATTATACAACTATAGCGTGTCAGACCACTGTTTGTTATTCCCCAACATGAACTAGGCTTCCGAAATGGTCTGGCTATTTTTCAAATACTTCCCACATAACATTCCCCTCTGTTTCTGAAATTACTAACCCCTCACCGCCACTTCCCTCATTTATCTCAACAACCCATAACAAACGAATAAAAGTTCACGTAAATGTTTTTGAAGCAGAAAGAATGTTTCATAAAGTGTATTTTGCTTGCTGCAAAATTACATGAAACACATTTTATCAGGGAGAACAAAACGACTCGTTTGCGTGTACATTATACATGATTTGTTTTTAAATGAAGTGACGTGTAACAGCCAAAAAGGTTTCGCGTTTTAAAAGCAACTACGTAATGGAAATAAACATAACAAGGCATTTAACGCATAAAAACCAAAACAAGAAGTCTTATCGTACTGAATGTTCACACCAATAAAAAAGCAATAATTTTTAAGATAGTAAAAGTTGTTTTTATTAAAGACTTTAATAGATATTATCTTTCAGCAAACATTGTAAGGTGCTGGTAAATTTAGGGTTCCTTTAATTATTTGGGCCTTTATTTTCAAACATTTCTGTCTCTTGCATGTACCATTTTTTGACATTTATATCATCTTATCATTCATCATACTTACCCAATTATTCTTGCAAGCTTTTAAATACCAATTTTGATTTCATTATGTAAAACAGTCCCTCTACGATTTAATTATTAATTTTAAATTTCGTATACTATTATGGATAAAACAAGAGAAAACGGAGAAAGTACATTAAATAATATATTTTCTCGCGTCCAAACGAATAATCAGAGAGAGATAGAAAGAGGAGAGGAAATTCAAATTGGAGAAATAGGCTTTCCCATATACATAAAACGAAATATATCCAAGAATATTGAATATAGATTATGGTATATATTATGAAATATTAATATCTAGGTAATTAATTTAAATATTGGATATATTAATAAGGAGTTTTCTAAGATCCATGCTAAAAAACACTAAAGTTGTAAAAAAAGTAATTGACAAAACTCTTTTGTATCATTGATGCAGATTCTTTCAAATTTGTCTTTTACGTGTTTCCAAAACCACTATGTCAAAATTAGCTGATTACGATAAAAGTAACGGAGTGTTACTGTGTTTCAGTCTCTTTAACAGATGGAGAAACGATAGCTGAAACGTGTTCGACTACATTGATTATATGATGCACCTGACAGGCGCCATTGCCGAAGCACAACGCATCTCGCTAAATTCAGGCCACGCGCACGCCAGTGGATTTTCCCGACAGCGGAGCGCCAGGCTAAATTAATTGGATTGGAGAGGCAGTGTCCGAGGTGTGGCGGCAGAATGCCACAGCAGACGACGCAGCGGGTGGCAAACTAGAGGAGTGCCCTGGAGAAGACAAGAGACTGATGGACAAACACAAGGACCGGAAACCGCTTAACGTGTTTGGTGATGAAGATGCGTTTCGAGAATTACGTTGGGTGATAATCCTTAGCGTGGATTCGAGTTAAGAAGTTGGCTAAATAAACTAGAAGTACAAATGTGGAAATATACATAAGAGGTTTAAAAAACTAGCAACTAACTAAAAAGCAATTAATATATTTAATTATATACCGTTACAATAATTATAATAATTATATACAAGTACAATAATTCTATACAGTTTAGAGATATCTTAGAATAAATGTTGCAAACTTCTAGGGCGTGAAGGGGTAGGAAAAAGTATCCCTTCTCCCGCCAATTAATCTGATGGGAAATTTCATTCAATGAAGTGTGAACACATGTGATATAACGTTACACGTGAGACAAATCATAAAATTGTTTGCACTAGTTTTCTTTTCTTTATAACAAATGTTTTGTGTAATTTTTATAAGTATGATTAGGATATTGTTTTGTAAAACTGGTACTTGTTTATAAATTATGTAGTCTTTGTACCACATCTCAGTTTCTGCTTTCGTTGTAGGTTTACGTGAACTGCACCCAAGCACAATCATTTGCTCATTCGGTTGCATCTGCAGAATTTGTTAACTTACGTGAAAATGAATTTATTATTTTTATTCATTAATTTATTTATTATACATCACTTATTATTTATAATTTATTTATTATTTATCATTTATTATTATATTTATTGTTTCTTTGTCGGACTGGCAGGCCATCATGCGTCGGCCAGATACTGAAGTGGTATTTCGTATACCCGCCACAGCATGATGAGTTGCATAAAATCAGGGGCAAAAGAAGTATTTCATTAAATGGAATTTCCCTCCACATTTTCATAGAAAAGAAGTAATTATCTGAGATCCGTCTACATACCTTCGAAATTTGTTACATTTATTGAGACACACTGTATTTCCCAATACTATCAATTCGTGAGCTTTAACCGCTATGGATACTTTTTAGCTTTCGACTTTCTAAGGTCATCAGTTTTGTCGGTCACTATTTTTGTCACGTTGTAGTGGTTTTATCTCACATAGAGCAGTGATTTCTTAATTTCGAATCTGATCCAATTTGATACGCGTTTCCATATTGTTGAAACTTTTGGGTGAGTGGAAATTTTCGTGTAGATGAGGTGTTACTTCATGCGCGATAACTAAAAATAACTTAACACTAATAAACAAGGAATTTATCTTATACACGCATATTTTTCGAAACCACACATCCTACACATTCAAAAATTTCACTAATTAACTTCCTCCCATCGGTCTTCAGCCCGCAACCCGTGACCTCTTCCCCGAGGCGCGCAGATTCGCCCTAATGAAGGCCAGGGCTGTGCGTAACCGGAGCGTGAGCGTGCCGGAGGGCGGCGCCAGGGGGCGGTGCCCGGGGCGGCGGGGCGCCCGCGGCGGCGCCCGCTAATGGACAGGAAGAGTCGCCGAAACCCCGCGCCGCCTGATTTATCGGCCGCCTCCGAGGCGCGCGACCACGCAAATATTAGCAAAGGCAGCGAGCGCTGGGCAGAACAGGTAGGGTGGGCAGTGTGGAATGGGTTTAGAATGGGGTAGAATGGAGAAGATTGGAATGTAATAGATAGAAAAGGAATGGAAAGGAAATGAAAGGAATGGAAACCAGTAGATTGGAATAGAATGGAATAAAAAGAAATGGAATGAAATGGAAAGGAAATGAAAGGAATGGAAACTAGTAGATAGAAATAGAATGGAATAGAAAGGAATGGAATGAAATGGAATGAAATGGAAAGGAATGGAATGAAATGGAAAGGAATGGAATGAAATGGAAAGGAATGGAATGAAATGGAAAGGAATGGAATGAAATGGAAAGGAATGGAATGAAATGGAAAGGAATGGAATGAAATGGAAAGGAATGGAATGAAATGGAAAGGAATGGAATGATATAGAAAGGAATGGAATGAAATGGAAAGGAATGGAATGATATGGAATGTAACGGAAAATACTAGAATGGAAAACGATAGAATAGAAAGGACTGTAAAGAATTGGAATGAAATGAAGTGGATGAAATGGAATGGAAGGTATAGAATAGTATGAAAAATAGTTGAATGGAAAGCATTGGAATCGAATGGAATAAACTAAAGTGGACCGGAAAAAGGTACGGTATGATGCGGTTGAGTTAGATGATTTATGATGCGATGGAATACATTGAAATGAAATGGAATCGATTTCAATGAGATGATTTGGGATTTAATAGAATGCGATAAGATGAGATGAAATGGAATGGGATGACCTAGGATGGATTGAAGGGGTGGGGCGAGATGTAATGGGAGGGTGGGACAATCCGAGACGGATCATAATTGAAATGAACGAGTGATCTTTACATTGGTGAGATGAAGAATGTCGGCAGGGAGTGTCGGTGGATAGGGTGGGACCTAGTACGTCACAGAGGGGCAGTGCAAGTCAGAACGGAGATTCTATTGACAAACCGATACTGGATGTGACGGGATGGAACAGGACGATCGATGTTTAAAAGTTGAGGAGAACTATGAAAATGGGAAATGAAGAATATGGAACAAAGACGGACGTAGCTGGAACCATAAACTTATGGCTGGGAAGATGGAATCAAGGGAAGAGTTAGCGAGAAGAACATCAACAGTGTGAGAAAGAGCGCTGCAGATTGAAGGCGAAATACAGCGAGGCGGATCTTAGTACAGGAAGTTGAGATGTGTTGGCGTTAAAAGTGACTTCGAGCAGGGTATAATAAGGCAAATGAGCTGTAACTGGAAGAGATAGCTGGAGGAATAAACGAACCAAACTGTAGGATGGACCGGTGCAGTGCAGGCTGAAATCAAAAGATTGGACCAGACGAAAATCAATCCTAGGTTCAAGCAGAGAGAGAAGATACCAGGCAGAGGTCAGAGTGTAGGCGGGAAACTGCCAGCGACCGGCGCGGAGCGGCCCCCAGTGGGTGGGGAAAAGGCTGACACGAGCAGATTGTATGAAGGCCAGGATTTATTGATCGATTGATTAGAGATACCGTCAACTGCGCGTCAACTGCTATATTCCTGTAAGTGCAGGGTATGTTTGTACCTCGGGGGTGGCAGTGGTCTTCCCTCGTTGGATGCCGAGACCAAGGACCGACCTACACGTCGTATAGCGAGGTTTTCCCTACGCAGGTATCTCCCACCAGCAGGGCAGCGCCCTTCCTGAAGAAGCTCTACGCTCCCGACCGTTCTCGCGGTATGTGTGGTGGTGTGGTGCATATTAGTGAATAAGTAAATAAGTAATGAGGATAGAACAAATCAGAGAAAGGAAAGATCGCGCGCGGCCCGTGACCCGTTTGTTATGGAACTGCTCCGGTATTCGCCTGGTTTTCATAGGAGAAACCACGTAAACCTACCGTTCAGAGCAGCCGGTCACTAGCATTCACCTCCAGACAGCAACTGAATTAGACCGAGCGGTGAAAATCTCCCAAAGTCGGGGCTCCAACCCTAGGATCTCCCGTTCAGAGGCCCTACAACGCCATGAACTGACGCTCCTCTGAGCCTCCTAAGCCAGCACGAAGCGCGGGAGGGAGTAAGAGGAGGGAGATGGAAAGAGGGAGCGAGAGAAGGGGCGGGGCTGGGGCTGGGGCGGAGGAGGAAGCGCCGCCTGGTGACACGGGCCATCAATCTCTCGCCGCAGCCCCATCCGCCGTCCACCTGCTCGCTCGCCCGGGCGGTGGCAGGACGTGCCAGGTGAGCGCGCCAACGCCAACGAAATCGCCGTCCCCCCCCACACACACACACCTCTCCGCTGCTTTTGCCACACTCCCTGTCGTTGACATTGCCACATTCCACGGCGCTGCCAATGCAGTTTCCTCATTTCATGGCGTTGCAGCATGAAGCATAGAGCATAGATTCATAGCAAATCTCATAGCCATCTCATAAGCATAGATATGGGCACAGGGGGCGTTGCTCCCCTACAAATTTTGAAAGAATCCCCTTAGTAAAAATGCATTTTATTTTTGTGTAATATACAAATTTTGGTTTTCCCTTTATAACCTCACAGACTTCGAGATTTGTTTCCTTTTTTTCATAATTTCGAATGAATTTGATGGCATTTACAAAAGATCTCCAAGAATTCTTGCAACTTGTAAATGGCTCATCATAAAATTAATTATATTTATTAATTTTATCATTAAATTTATATTTCCATTCTCCAAGTAATCATTGTACTTATTTCCTATTGAAATGTCATATACGAGTAAAAGTTTAAGTGGGAACCACAAACGTAGATATCACGTGATCTTGTTTTATACTGCGCATGCTGTAGTCACCCTCAACGCCGTTGCCATTTCCCTAGCCATCCCCCATGCCATTGCCGTTGCCTCACCTCATGCCGTTGCCGTTTTCACACTCCGTGCCATTGCCGTTGTCCTACATCATGCTGTTCTCATTGCCGCCGCCTTTGCCGCGAGAACACTCCATCCCCTTCTCCGCTGTCCTGTTGCCATTACCATTGCCATTGCCACGATCGCTAACGTCTCATGTGCTTTACGGCGCTTCTCTCTTATTTAATACTGCCCCCAACCCCAGCATTTTTCTCAGAAAAGCACAAACCCGTATCCCTGTCGTTCCAGTTGGACATTTTGACGTTCTTTGTAGCTGTGGTCCATCAAAACATTACTTCCTTTGTTGGTGCCTGCTGTTAAGACGCCTGCTGATGCAGGTTGACACGTTTGCGTTTGTCTACTCTGACTCCACTGCCAACGACACCTCGAGTCCATTAATGTCACCACCACCGACATCGTCCCTTCTCTGCCTTCCCTTCCTCCGAAGCTCCCTGTAACATCAATGCCGTCTTCGGCATCAAGACCTGCTCTACAAACTTCAGCGTTAATAGATTACTGTACGTGTTTCCAGTTTTACATCTTCGAACCTTCTGACTGTAGTAATGGATTATTGTCGATTTCTCTACATCACATCACTTTATCACTATCATAACGGTTGCGGTCATCCAAATCCCTCTCCACTCACATCCTTCACTGTCACCTTTGCCGCCAACATTGCGTTACCTTGAATGTAGTAAATGGACGCAAACTTCAATAATGGATACAAACAAGAAAAATGAATGTTGTGATGGAGGGAGTCTGTGAGAGACAAATGGATGTCGGAAAGATGTTTGACGAAAACCGCAGGAATGCAGGGTATGTAAACTAGATGTTACTCTCTGCAGAATTTTTTGTAAGTGCTTGCTAGTAGGAACAATAAGCTCTGAGAGGAAAACATTCAATTTTTGACTGCAGAAAGAAAGAACGGAACACTGAAGTCTTTTCTCGAACCACCAGATGAAGTAAAGTAATTATTTCCTCTATTTTAGTGAGAATGGTTGGAATGGTGGGTTTCAATAAATGTAGCAATTGAGTAAAAGGAAAGGATAGTTTACCATGACTATTGATATTTTGAGAACAGAATCACATTGTTTTATGTCGAATCGAAAATTAGGAAAATTGGAACACGAGAGAAGCTAAAATAATGAATAACTAGGGTGTAATGTAAACAGGATATGGGAAGAAAAATTGCAAAGCAAGTTGTTGAAATGTATGGTTATTGCCGGATGCAGTGTATAATGAATCAAGATGATTTGTAGCGTTATACTTCAACTGTGACCTTCAGAGAAGAATTCGCGGCTGCGGAAAAACCCAATGTTCAAAAGTGTGTGTGTGAGAGACAGAGAGAGAGAGAGAGGGGGGGAGTACAGAAAGAGTGGAGTGCAGAGAAATAGACAGAGAGAAAATAAATGGGAAAACTGTGCGAGAGAACAGATTTGCTTCTTGTAAATAGAAATAATATAGAAAAATATCATATGGCCGACTTGAAATTTTTCAACAATTCGTTGACAAAGTAAAGTATTATATACCCAGTTTTACTGCATACGTTTGTACATCACCTAAACATATTTACTACAAATATATCGCAATGAAAAGTAAGTTTTGAATACTAGAACAATTATTTTCGAATCGTCTACATTTTCTTTATTAGTAAATAAGAAGAATTCATAGATGCTGTGGTAAATGGTGTTCCCACGGAAAGCAATGCATAGAACGATACCAACAACAGTGAAATGGTTTGCTGCAAAAGGATCTTAAATTTCACAATTTGTAGGACGACGCCAGAGCTCCGGAATTGCAATCAAATACGGTACGCTGTCACAGTGACATTAAAGTAAGAGGCGTTTCATTTCTCTCTCAACAATTAAAGGAAGCGCATCTCTAATAATTGGCTTACTGAACCCTTCTCTTTTATACCTTTTGCTCACAATCGAACTCGTTTACGCTTTTCGGTTGTTCGCGTAGTATCTGAAAGATAGTATACTTCAATCATTAGCAAATCAAATTATGCGGCTTACGGAACTTATTCTTCATAGTTGTTGAAAAAAATTTCCAGTGGTCAAGAATTCGCCCTCATTTTTCCATATTTTAATAACAATAATATTACATACGAATTATATTTTTCAGTGCTCCTTTACAAACGTGCTTTTTATAAAAGTCATTTCACAACAGAGAAAATGAGAAAAGCAGTGATGCAAACAGTGCAAGTTAACCACATAAAAATTGTCCCATCTGTGCTTCAAAATCTTCCTGGATGAGACACCACGAAGTAAAAATAAATATGACAGTGCATGAGAATGTTACTGTGCCAAAATGAAAGGAAATAGATGAATGAAATGAATCAGAGAACACTCACTTCGTGTACTTTGCAACAATCCAACGATCTCGGACAAGCATCTGGCTTATGTAAATCCAAGTAGAGTCGCGTACAAAGGGTCTTTATTTCTTTCATTCGCCTCCCAGTTACGCAGATAACACGTATATCAGGGCTTCTAAACGAAAAGGTACTCAGCGCCACAAGCTTGTTTCTCTTTGCGAAACGAGCTCAGAGCTCCTTTCTACGATAATGAATACAGCTTACGACCGCCGCAAGACTCACAGCTCTCGGCGGTTGGTTGGAAATATTTTCATAGCTTTGCGTAAACCGAGATGAAAGAGTGCGTTATTATTTTCAGCCATCAACTACGCCCGCATTGTATAGTTGCCTCCGCAAATCTCAGCGTCGATATAACCGCAGGCTCTGATGACACCGTCTCCAGCGCACACGCCGCGCCGCCGCATCCTCTATCGCACATGCCAAAGCTTCGCCATCACCTACGCCATCGCCCACGACACCATTGCCTCAATCGCCCACGCCACCATCTTCCCCAACGCCCTCGCCGCCAGCCTCACCATCACCCACGCCGCTTACCCCTCCATCGCCCACGCCACCATCCCCTCCATCACCCATGCTGCAGACACATCCCCCACATCGCCATCCCCTCCACTGCCCTCTCTGCAGGCAACTCCATCACCCACGCCGCCGACCCCTCCATCGCTCACGCCACCAGCCCCTGCATCGCCCAAGCCACCGACCCCTCCATTGCCCAAGCCGCCAATCCCTCCATCGCCCACGCCCCCGACCCCACCATCGCCCACGCCGCCGGCTTCTCCATCGCCCTCGCCACAATGCCCTCTATCGTTCACCCTACCATCTCCTCCATCGCGCACACCGCCTTCCTCTCCATCACCCAAACTTCTGTCCCCTCCGTCTCCCACGCCGCCAACGCCTCCATCACTAACTGCTTCCCCCACGCCGCCAACACCACCACCCACGTCAGTGCTTCTATCACCCTTGCTGCTGCCTCAATCACCCTCATTAAAAAGAGATCACCGCCATTATCATTGCTGCAGCCGACTCGGTGATTCCGAACGTCTGAGCGTCTCCCGTTGGCAATGAGGTGTGGCAGGAAATGGCGGAGACTCATAACTTTCAACTAGTCACAAGACACTTTCATAGTCCTTAACTCGTCACGAGTGGGGTTGGAGGCAAGCGGAGAGAAACAAGAGGAGTTACCTCCCTCCTCTTGTATTTCCGAGGCTCTTCGTCTGAGGGCAGTAGATAAAAGCGGACGTCAACGGAGTGTGCACGACGATAGGTTGAAGATTAAAGGGAAGTTGGACTGCTGATATTGTGTCTGTATTATTGTGACCAGTCTGTCAACGTGGACTTTTTGTAAAGCAAACTACACTGAGCTTTGATCTGAGGCAAGTTCAAGAGATTTTGAGATATTGCCTTAAAGCTGGCGGTTTTCCTATGTTGTCTTAGTGACCCCTCACAACTGGGTAATGAATTCTGCTCTCGGCTTGAATAACCCTCTTGACAGCAAAGTTGTCCTCACTGAGGGAACATTTCACTGAGCAAAATCTTCATTCTCTCAGCTTTGCATCACCCACGCAGCCGTCTGCATCACCATCATTCTGCTCTCTCCCACCTCCCACACTCCGCTTCATTCATTGGCATAGAAGGTCTCATGGCATCAATATCACAGCAGATTCTCCGTCTGGGAAGTCTTAGGGACCGACTCCCGTTGGTCGCAGGGTTTCTGACAACAGCTAGATTGAATTCTGACGCTGTCTGGAGGAGAATGCTAGCGTCTACTTGCTCTGATTGGTAGTTTTCGGTGTTTTCTCCGAGCAAATCCCGGCGAATGCCAACGCAGTGCTTTAAATAAAAGGAGCACGGATCTCGCGCGATCTGTTTCCTTATTGTAACTTGTCCTATCCTCGCCTCTTACTTCACATACAATTACATTCACTACACTATCGAGTACGTTGGGACGCCAGTCGGGAGCTAACACTAAGATCTTGTCCCAACCGGGGTGGTGCCCCGCTCGCTGGGAGATACCTGGTTGGGGAAAACCCCGCCGACTGACGTGTAGTTCGGCACCACATCTGGCCATCGAGCGAGAGATGACCAACACCATCTTTCGCAAAAACATTCACTGCACTTACGGAACTAATGATCGTTGACGTGCCAGGAATCACGAGTTGATCAATCAATCCGCTCCATTGACGACGCTAACCATCGTCCCTCCTTCCCCTTTCCCGACACTGTCCGGAAACTATCAACCTTCTCCCCTCCTCCCGCTTTCACCGGCCTCTCCTGTCCAATGCCTAGTTTTCCGCTCGAACCGCTTAGCGGATCCCGCGTCGTCCCAGCCCGCAGAAAAACAAACTGGGCTCGAGCGCGGGCGCACATCAAAGTCCGTCATGTGCGGACGTTTTTACGCGCGGCGCGATGATCGCTGGGCGGGGCGCGCATTTAGCGCGGCCGTTAAGCGCGCTTTACGTGCCACCTGGCGGACGCCCGCCGCCGCGCCGGCGCGAGCCACTGCAGGGGCGGTCACGCTGCCCGCGATACACAACGCTTTGGGGTTTCAACGCGAGGCGCATTTGTAGATTGTGTTGGGTTTTGATGGGCGTTGTCTTTGTAGAATAGGAATTTATTCTATGTTGTCACCGCATTTGTTTGTTTTTCTACTCCTATTGTATACTGCTGTCATTTGATGGCTGTAACCAGTTTCATAATGACAGCCATTTCGATACAGTTTTCATTATGATACAGGTTCTTGACCAGTCACAGAGAAGTTTACGAACCAAGTATTGAAAATTAATTTTTGAGAATCGTTTTAGCAAATGTTTCGTTCGATTGTGTACATTAAAATTGTACTCCATATTATATTATCCTCAATAGTTTTAATTTCTTTTATTAGTAGAATTTTTGTAGTATATAGTGTAAAATAAAGTGGATCATAATTTCACTTTGATCTTTTTTTACTAGCGCAGTACTGCCTAACAGGCGGACAGGTAACCACAGCCACCTGCGGCAGCATGCGAGGGTAGATTTAGATAGCTGTCCGCTAGGCGCCTTGGCTGAATCAACTGCCACGAAACTATTCATTGTAAAAGTTTAACTCATAAAAGTCATAGAAAAAGTACTGTATGAAAGTCAACGTAATGGGTATTAATACACTCGTGTGAATTTTACGATACTCACTCGTTCCTCGCTCGTATGGTAATATCACACTCGTGTATTAATACCCATCATTACATCATCGTTTCATAATGTACTAATTTTATTGAACATGTATTATGTAAAAAACTCAGAGCGGGTAACTATATTAAATGGTTATGAATAAAAAAGTAATAATGATTTTTGTAGAAACACGTATTGTAATCTAGATAATCTTATTCTCACACCAAAATGACAAACTTTCAACATCTTTTTTCGAGCACAAATATTTTTTTTTGTTTTTTCACAAGGACGTAATCAACATTTGTTTACATGTTCATTTTGTTGGTGTTTTGTGATACTGATAGATAAATACACCTATTTTATTTAAAAGAGCGTCCGAATAAGCAATTTTTTCCATGTGAAAATTGCACATTCAAATAGGTATTAATTTTGAGTGTAGTATTTTTTCTTAGTTTCTGTTAAATCTCATTTTGAACGTTTGAATTTGTACATCTGGTACACGGTATGTGTGGATGCTTTTTTAAATTTCAACGCCCAGCAGTCCCAATTTCGACGATTTTTTTATTAATTTCTGAAACCCTTTTAATTAAAAATTATGTATCCGTGAAAAATCTCAATTACTACAAAATCACAACTACTGTGATCTCTGTTATCACCAACAGTCATGAAAGCCTGTCCTATGGCAAACGTATTATAAAAAGATGTATTTTTATATACGTTAATATTATATATGTAAATATTTTGTGAATTTGCAAGTAAATCGTGCGTAGAATATGTTCATTTTACTCACGATCAAATTACTAAAATATGGAGAAAACACCCTTTATTGCAAATGTGAGGATTAAAACTTCTTTTTTTATCAGCCAATTGTCGTGGTAACACGACACAACAAAGTTAAATGACAATAGAACAAATTTGCTGAGAAAACCTCAACTGTAGCACCCTTAGCAATGGAGTTTTCTAGTAACATGTAGTTCAGCTCTCCCTCTTGTCTTACCCATCCTTCAAGGCTCGAGTTATGATACCAACGCTTATTTTTGAATAATTATATTTTAATACCAGATATCTGGTATGGCACATATGCTTAAATGCAATGATGACGCTGGTCATAAGAAAATGGATGAGAAGAAGGAGGAGAGTAATAAGTATGAAGGAGAAGAACGCATGAAAGTGAGGAAGCCCGACTCAATTCTCCACCACAAATTTGACTTGGAGCGGAGAATCTAACCCCGTCCGCAGTGGTGAAATGTGAAAGGTGAGAGCTCTGATAGCTACACCGCGGGTCGCCCTACAGTAGGATGAATGGCCATTAGGGCGTAAATGTGAAATTATTGTACCATTTTCAGTTTATTATCTGAGTTTTGTTGTCAAAATCGCTGTTCTGCTCTGGTCGAATGTCGTGAAATCCCAAGCACCGCTTGCTACGAGGAAAATGGTCCAACGTGCGGGTTCCAGCTTCCTCCAAGACAAACGCAAAACCAAATTCAGTATACGCATAAAAACACAATACAATTACAGTACCTGCACAATTATTAAGTACGTGTATTAATAATATCATCACATTACACGAAGATAAATCATTTTCTACAGCAACACTCGAAGTAGATACTGTGAGTTTGCAGAAACACACTAATAAGCTTACTTAACTTCTTACTATATTCCTAGATCAAGTTATTCTTTCATCAAACATTAAAATATAACAAAATACAAAAAGCAAGTCACTCGCGATTAGTATTTATTTCAAGTTTTAGAAATATAATCCAACATCTCTGTAATTATTACAGCGAGATAAAAACGGAAAAAATAATTTGTTAATATTTGCCTGCGTGTGAAAAATTCTAATAGAAAAATTTGAATATCCTAATCAACTCAAACTACAATAAAAATGTATTTATTACGGATTATAATATGATTGCGGGTATTTACTAGCAATTTTATTGTTTTAACAAAAACGATTATCGAATAAAACCTTTTCTTCAAGCATTCCACCTATTACTTTCACGTCAAACAGTAGGTACAGTGAACAAGAAAGAACTCACATAAACCTACGTTTTTCGAATTTATTTCATTACTCAAGTAAGTGAAGTAAATAATAGCTAATAGTAAATAGCATCTTTTACGTCCAATTTTATGAGTTTTTAAACAAGACGCGACCCCCCCCCTTCCAGTATGTCAAAATCTTATCATTTTCATGTCGTTCTCTAATCAAACATCAAGCATCCTTTTTAGCGAAGAAGACGGATTAGATACCAAGAACATGAACATAACTCCTCTCTTGCACCGAGATGAGTTAAAATACATTTTGGTAATATGTAATTTTTTTCTTAATCAATGAAATTAATGCCATTAAATCAAACACATTACTCAAATAATCTTAGTAATGTGAGCCCTAGACGTTTACTTTACGAGCTTCGAAGTTATACGCGGTTTAACCACAGACGCTCTCGCGCGAACGTCAGAGTAAAATCACGCGAAGGAATTTGCATCCAGGGGCGGGGAAAATAAAATTAATTCACAATATTAAAGTTAAATGCGGTTTCTGTGGCAAACATAAAATTTATGTTAACTGAGAAAAAAATATATCATTCTTTATGCCATTACCCATGTACTTAAATGAAAGTGATAAAAAGCGTGATAAAAGTAGAACTATTGCCTGTATTGGGGAACATTTAACATTGCGTTTTACATTTGTTCCTCAATCGCTCATAACAAGTGATTCATTTCTCCAGCAAGGTTGTACTCACCCGTCCTTTACTATTTCTGGGTGATATTCTCTCGTCAAACACTAAGCACTATCTACTGCGAAATCGCGGCGAGGTCAGGTCGCGGAGAGGTTAGGCCACGGCGAGTTCCCACCCGAGCCAGAATAGGGAGGTTTATCTCCCACGCGCGCCTCGGAAATGACAACGCCCCAAGGAATACACCTGCAGACTCTGAGACTACATAAATCTAAATCGCTCATCAAATAACTCGCACGTTAACATCAAATCAAAGTAAAAATATATGCTATAGCACACATGAAAATGAAGATCTTCCTTTCAGGAGAGGATTAAGAGGATAGCATCATCAAATATTTGTCGCATATGTTTTGCATCACGGCACTTTTACATTAGAGTCTATGAACTATGGAAAATCATGTAATTCATCTCCCGTATACAAGTTGAATACGAATCAGCGTAGGCGTTTTCCTTCTGTAGACTTTCCAATGCTATTCTTCCCTCAACCTGCAAGCACCGTTTGCTCCGAAGATGGACGAACTTTAATTCTCACGCGTTTCTTCCCCTTCAGAGTCGGAGTTACGGGACAACCCCCACCCCTTCCACGCGCGCCTCAGAAATGATATCGCCTCGAGGAATAAACTTCCAGAGGACTACATAAAATTAACTCGCTCACCAAATAACTTACAGAATACCGTCCCCAAATTGAAGTCTTAAATCTTTGCAATCAAATACATAAAATTGACAGTAGTGGAAGAAAGATGATCCAAATCTGTTTTTTGTCATTTCAATTTGGGCTTACAGTAATTAACTTAATTAGAGGTTAGTTAAACCAAATTACTGGAGCGAAGGTTCGCCTTTGAATTATGGTGAATTTAAATTAGAGTCCTTGAACCTTCAAATAATATGCAATTCATTTTTCCTGACATTCTCCTACACGCGTGCAGCTCATTCGGTTTCCTCACAATTCTTGCGCAAGCCATTCTCCGTGAAATTGCAAGTACCGCCTACAGCGATGTCTGCCGCGTCTCCTTTTACCTACAGGCGAGAGACTGCGATCCCTTCGCACGCACATTTACATTAAATTTTACGAACTTTCCAGAAACGTGAGATTCACTCCTCTTGGTATTCCCCGAAATCCCCAAGAACTCATTCCTTTCCCTCTGTTATCCTTCCCTGCATCATTGTGACATCAAACTTCAAGCACCCGTGAACATACTTTTGTATTTTCCTCACCCCCAACACATAATTGTGTTTTCCTCCCTGTCCAGAAAAAATCCTCCTAATTCACTAAAAACTTTTAAAAATTGTTAATTTTTAAATTACAACTTAATTACACTAAGTATTATTTGATTAACAAATATTTTGCAAATATAAATATAATTAATGACATTATTCTGAATATTTGTGCATTTTTTCCGGGGTGTGAGTTCTCCATGGGTGGATCCACCACGTTACCCCTCGCGTGCATTACAAGTGATGTCGCTTGAAGCAGTCTCCAGGGATCCAAGCAAAATATAATTAACCAAATAGCCAGTGAAGAAGGGTGAGGTTAATTTTTGAATATGATGCATCACAAACATTTTGTAACATACAAGGCTACACAGACGTTTTTATGTAGCCTTGCACATTATTAAAACAGACACTAGAAAATGACAATTATTATCGAAGGGACCACAGTACTATTGAAATAACATTAACAGAATTATAACAAATATAATAATGTGATGATATACACTTTCAATCATACAATACCCAAATAAACTTCATATTCAGTACAAGTGTAAAAAGCGAAACAACACTATGACCCGAATTTTTCTTCTCTTTTACTCTTTCTCTACCATTTCATTATTTATTATATTGAAATAATAACAATATTTGAGGTCGTCCGGTCAACAGAAAAAATTATTTGAGCGGATTTGATAGGCCGTCTGTACAAGTTCTCGGCATGTAATATTTATGTACGTATTTCTTTATGTCGGAATCGAGACTTCTTACAATTACGACTAACAATAACACCAATACTTACTTCTGCAACATTTGCTATTTATACACTGTAAATACTCATAAACATACAAATATCCAATTTATGACAAAATTTGAACCCAAAACATTGACAAAATATTATCCTCATTGCTCATTGTTACTTTACAACTTCTGTTTTGTTCATTCCCTCCCTGAATGCATGCATGGTCAATTTTACTTCCTTCAAATATTAAATTAATTCTTAAAATTTAAATACAACTTGGTCTTCCTACATTTATTAATTTTAAACAATTCCCCATCCTTTACCTGCCTATAGAAGTCGAACAGCACACTTGACCGTCGCTATTCCAAGACGTTAATTCGTTCCACCTCCATTTTCCAATTAGTTCACACCAAAAATGTATTTAGACATGCACTTCTATATTTCCCATCGATACTTCCAAATTTCCCGGAGAGTTGTCTAAACAGTTGTTACTGTTCTACGACACTTCTATTCACGTTCTGATCGCTAACATTAACAATTCCCGTCAAATTTTCAAATATTTTTCAGCACCACCACTAGATCAACATTTTACGTCTTATCGCCACCACGCCTAAGCATCATCTCTCCCTTTGTTAATCTTTCGCGTGCGTCATCTGCTTCAAATTCATGCGCAATTTTTACCCAAATAAGTTTCTTTTTGCTTCCGCCGCTTCTCTCATTCGATCAATCGCACACTGTCCAATTTTCTGATTGGTTAACATAACTTACAATTGTATTCCCCCCACACACACACACACACACACACTCACACACGGAATTTACTCACGTGTCCTTTAATTAATCACATTATGATAATAAAATATCACAATACACAAAAGAAACTTGCATGTTTCGCGAAGTGACGTTTGAAGTTTTGCAACGACTTTTTGTAGAAATTTCCGTAAGTTGAAAGAAACACGCACGCACGCCAGTAGTTTGGACCTTCGGGTTCGCTAAAGCGCTTGGGGCGACATTTAAATTAGGACACACAGGTGAAGCAAGCGACCGCCAAGCATTCACGCATCCATTCAGCCCAGCCTGCGCCATGCGTATGCGCGCAGGCCAGTTCTACTCCGTATCAGTCCCCTCTCTCACCGAGAATTAGAGGACGAGGCTTAGCTTTATCTTCCCGATATGAACAGAAAAAAAAATCTAATGGTCTACACCAGAAAAAATTATGCTGAACAAAGCCACACAAAATGGAAGTGATTTTGGTTGACCGGGTGGCACCGCGTCTAAGGCTGGGATGCCGACGTTTCGAGTGTCTTGCCGTGGACTTCCTCAGGGCTGCTCTGCAAGGAGGAAGACCACAAGATGGTCGAAACATCGCCATCATAGCTTTCTTCGCGGCGTCACCTCGACATCAAAAACACTTTTAAGACTCAGTCGCGGAAGCCTGCGACGAATTATGACAACAATTAATAAAACTCGTAAAACATTGCAATAAATTAAATATTTTAACTCAAAAGAGAACATCAAAAAGTTGCTGTTCCATGACGCAAAACGTCAACAGCAAATATTTAACGGAGAGCGACCTCTTCCTTGGAGTCTTGGCGTTTGCTGTAACGTAAGCAGTGACGCACAGAGTACGAGCATTTAGCCGTACGCGCAGAAAAGGTGGAAAGATAAATCAAATATTTACGTTTTTTAGTTAAAATCAAAGCTGTTTTATTGGTGTTTGATTTTCCCTCAGTTACTCGGTTTCTGAAGTAACAATAAACACCTCTCACATGGCTGTAAACTGCACAGTTTTTTTTTCAAATTCTGCGGGCATTGAAACTTAGTAATCGCCTCGCAGGTGGATCGCTAAATAACCTAAAAATCACCAAATTTTTAATTATTTTTACAGCAAGAGATATCCTCGTCCATAAAAAATCTTTGGTGTTGCCGCGTTTTCTCTGCCTATCTTATCATTGTGATTATTTTCCAATTATAATTCAAGTCAAGTATTTTCCACACACACACAATAGTAGCCCGTGGAGATGCCTCCTTTGGTTTACTTCTAAAAGTATTTGATCTATTGAATATTGCTGTAAAAAATCAAAACGTAATAAAGTCGCCCGGGTCATCCGTTCTCGAACAAAGTATGGTGCGTAAAAATATGGTAATAAAAGTACTTGGACATTTTTGTTTGACTGCAAAATTAGATTTAATTTTATTTGCATTGACGGTATTTTTAAAACTTGAGCTAAATAAAACATATGGGTCACGTCCAGTTTGTTCTTACGTCAAGTAACAATGAAGGAATATTATCTACGAATTACTGTCAGATAAGTTGGAATGCACATTTTACACATCTTTTTTACGAGTTTTCAAGTAACACGTGGTTCATCCTTTATTTTGTCCCTTACTGCATCACTTCGTTCCTGTTTCTTTTACAGTTCTCCCCCGTGTCATCCTCCCGTCAAACTGTAAGCACCGCCTGCTGAGGAGAAGAAGAAGGCTGGGACTCGTCAGTCGTCACCAGGGCTGTCGGATTCCAGGAGGCGTTCTCCGAGCGCCCGTCGGAAATGCTACCGCTCGGGGGAATCCTCCGCCAACAAGCGGAGGCAGTATAAACTTAATTTGCACGCGAACTTGCATCATGGCAACTTCAAATAAAAGTTACATACGGTTGCTCTAGCACACACATATAAATTGACGTAAAAAGTTAGAGAATGATGAGAGATACTATTTGTGGTTATATCAAGAAACATAATGACGGAATAACATCATAGAATGAATCGGAAATGCTTCAGCATGATGGAACATTTTGCATTCGCTTTTATGAGCTTCCATGAAACATGCAGTTCAGCCCTCGCTTTGTTCCCTGCGCGGGTCAGTTCTCCCATATTTCTTTTACAGTCCTCCCACGTGCCATTCTCCCGTCAAAGTGCAAGCGCCGCCTGCCGCGAAGACGGACGGGACTCGCGCGTCGTCGCCAGCGCTACCAACCCCCTCCTCTTCCTCCTCCGCAGACGGTGGCGCTCCCCGGGCGCGCCTCGGAAATGATATCGCTCGGGGGACTCCGCCTCGGGGCGGGAAGCGGACGCCGGGGAAGGCGCCGGCGCTACACGCCACGACGAAGGGGGCGCAGAGTTTACGAAAGTCTCCTTGGCGGTGGTGAAGGCCGTGGCGGGCGGCGGTGATGGCGTGGCTGTTGGCTGCGGTGGTGGCGACGGTAAGGCGGTGGTGGTGGAAGCGGGGGAGGCGGTGGCGGCGGAGACGGCGGTGGCAGCGGTGGCGGCGGCTGTGGTTGTGGAGGCGGCACTTATGGTGGAGGCGAAGAAGGCGGTGAAGGCGAAGAAGGCGGTGGAGGCGAAGAAGGCGGTGGAAACGAAGAAGGCGGTGGAAACGAAGTAGGCGATGGAGACGAAGAAGGAGGTTGAGGCGATGAAGGCCGTGGAGGCGGTGGAGGCGATGAAGGTGGTGGAGGCGGGGAAGGCGATGAAGGCGGTGATGGCCGGGGAGGCGATGAAGGCGGTGGAGGGGAGGAAGGCGGTGGAGGCGATGCTGGCGATGGAGGCGGTACAGGCGATGAAGGTGGGAAGCGGTGGAAGCGATGAGGCGATGAAGGTGATGGAGGCGCTGGAGGCGGTGGAGACAGTGGGAGCGGTGGAGGCGATGGAGACAATGAAGGCGGTGGAGGCTACAAAGGTGGTGGGGCGGTGGAGTCGATGGCGGCGATGGTGGGCTGCCAGTGGCGGGTACGCCTGCACGGGCGGGGAAAAGACTGCGTCTCGTGCTGACGGGGCATGTCCTCCGGAAGCAGCCATGCAACTCCCGAGGAAACAGACGCACTGATAGACTGCGTTCACTACTAGACTTTAGATCCTTACAATATCCGTCATAAACCACTAGAAAAAATAAAAGGATGTTACGAAGTTCCCCCGAACCATAGACATACAAGCAATTTGAGGAGTGTGTTGGTATCGAAATATTTCTTTCTTGAAGATATTTGTTTCATTGCTTCAAAACATCCTCGTTCGCTAGCTTTTGAACATTTTAGAAATGAAAGGTTTATTAAGTTAACATGTCTCATCATCAACCACAAACTATTCATAGAAGTTGCTCAAAGTAAGTTCGTTCATACAAGACTCATACAAGTTGCTCAACGTAAGTTTCGCCGCGAAAGCCATAATACAGCACCCAATATCCCCAAATCAAAGTTTTGCAACGGCTCTTCCACCGCCCTCCGTTGATGTATAAACGATTCGTGTTTGTATGAAATATTAAACTTAAGGTAGAGATCTATACTATCATGTTCTGACATTCCACATACTGCTTTTTCTCGACGAGAAAACGCATGGTAGCGAGCGTATCGCTTACTTTCCGAAGTGCGAACGCCTGGGGCGGGAGATGTAACTGACGTTTGTGGATGCCCTTTGGAGCCAGCGTCAAAATTCTCAACAAACGCGATGACAGAATACGTCCGCCAGCGTTAGATATTCGTGATCGTTACTTTTTCCATTATTTGCTGCAATTCGAAACGCGATGGTCGGTGAGTAAAATGTTACAAATTTGTGACCAGAATTGTAGATTCTTCGTAATTCTAACTTTAATTGCTTGAAATCCATAATAATTGGTATTTTACACCCATTTAATATTCCTTATATACCTAGAATAGGAAAACGCAGAACGTGTTAATGGAAAATATGCAGTAACTCGAAAAGTTTTCTCCTTCCTTGTGTACTGAATATTTCTTACATAATTTACCCCATTGATATTGTGTTCTCCTACCGAGGAGACTCGTTTAACTTCTTTTGTCGCGCCAGGAAAGATCTCTTCAACATGAAATTGAAGAAATCCAAATAATTCTTGTGTTGCGTCGTGCAAACTCGCGTGATGTTAATACCAGACCCCTTATTCCCTCCCCCTCTCGCGAAAGCTGTCAATAATAAACTGCGACAGCCGTTTCACCTCTCCTACAGAATTTTAAAATAAAGAGTAGACTGAGTTTGTGAATCTAGTATTGGTGATTACTGAATTATCTTCAAAACTCGACAACGTTGGAGGAGATAGAAATTTTAGGTTTGCTTTAAGAAAATTAATGGACCTATCTTATTGAGTAAGAAACTTGATAAGACATTTCTGTAACAAATTCTAAATCATTAATTATTGTTGTAACATTTCGATTGGAAAGACGTGAATTCTATGTCGACATCTTGCCTCCATGGCACAGCCACATTTTATATTAAAATGAACAATAGGAAATACATTTCAAAAAAAGTTCTCAAAGAAACATATTGTGTGAGCCTACTCAACATTTCATTTTGATAATTCTTCCGTAGAAGAAATGTCGGTAAAATTCAATTTCTGTGTTGTCGATCCCATTTCAACATCACACCATTTTCCAAGAAAGAAGAGAAAACGAATTTTACTCAGAACCAGAGCAGTGAATTTGTTTGACATAAAATGGAGTCTTTTGTTCGCGCACCCGCTCTTCACCTACAGAAAGACATTTCGCGAGTTTCCCCATTTCCCTCATCACATGAAACTTATTACTAAGCATAATGTTCTGGTGACATAAATAAATCAATTATTTAATAGTTTCGTATGTGTTATGGTCTATTCGTTTCTCTGTATTTGAATCGCTATTGTATTATTTTTTTTGTAATTATATTTTAAAAGCGTCGACATAGAATTCACACCTTTCCAATTGAAATGTCATAAGATTTATTAATGTTTTACAATATGTTTCACGGCACAACTTATAAAGTTTCTTTTTCAATAAGATAGGTCCATTAATTTTCTTAAACCAAACCGAAAATTTCTATCTTCACGAAAGTTGTCGAATTTTGAAGATAATCTATTAGTCACCAATACTAGAATCACCAACTCAGCCTGCAGGCTTCAGTACTCCCGGACCCGGCAAGAGGACCCTCAATTACTCTCATTCTTGATCTTCTTTCTTTGTTGAAGTCAACATTCGAACTCCTACTCCTCACACACGACAGATATTTTCCTCCTTGCAAAAATTCTTTATCCCAATATCTCTGCAAAACCTCTGGCATCCTTGCGTACCCCGTTTCACCAACGCTTTCCACCAACTCCACACTCTCAAGTCAGCTATCCCTGTTCCCCGATTCCAGACCGTCAACATCAGTCAATCCTGTCAACCAGGCCAACCCGACGAACGCAGGCAACCTGTCAACCACTGCAAACCCGACCATCACGGCAAATCCGTCGACCTTTCCATCCCTCCAGAAGGTAATACAGTGTACCAGGAAATCCCGCACTGAGCCGAATCAGGGTTTTCTATTAAAAATTGGATTTATGTTGTCAGCAACAAGATCACTGGGAAACAAGTAAGCGAACATTTTCAGCATCTGTTATAATTGCGGTGAGAACGCAACATTCTTTTCCGAGCACCAGCTCGAGCTACCAACTTAATTTCTGTTGCAAGCACTCTCACCAGCAAGATGCCACTGTGGAGAGACTTTCCTGGCGCGCTATAACTATGTTGATTATAGAATGTGCTAATAAAATAAAGCAGATAAATATGTTGTATTAACAAACTAAATTTTCAAACACTTGGATTCCATCCCATGACCTCGCCAGACGTTCTTGCAACTACGTCAATCTCATCGATACCAACTCCATCCCTTCTGCCATCCTCGTTTCCTTTTGTTGGTTTCCAGGTTTCCCCCACTCACCTTCGCTTCGTTTCTCCCCATGCCCCCTCCCTTCCTGCCAGCTACCCTCATTGGCTCGCCCCCCAAGCAGGACAGCGCGCTCTGTTCGCCGCCGCAGCCTTATGGGCAAATAAAGCAGAGGCGACGGCGGCCGTCGGCGGGGCCGCGCCGGGCGGCGGGCACGTTCCCGAACGCCGAGCACATAAAAGCGCTCGTAAAACAGCCGTAACACTACAGCCCAGGCGGCGGTTGCAGAGGGAAGAGACGGTGATGAGGGCGGTGACGGCGGGGACGGCGGTGACGGTGGTGACGGCGGTGACGGCGGTGACGGCGGTGACGGTGGTGACGGTGGTGACGGCGGTGACGGCGGAGACGGCGGTGACGGCGGTGACGGCGGGGACGGCGGGGACGGCGGGGACCGCGGGGACGGCGGGGACGGCGGGGACGGCGGGGACGGCGGGGACCGCGGGGACCGCGGGGACGGCGGGGACGGCGGGGACCGCGGGGACGGCGGGGACGGCGGGGACGGCGGGGACGGCGGGGACGGCGGGGGCGGCGGGGACGGCGGGGACGGCGGGGACAGCGGGGACGGCGGGGACGGCGGGGACGGCGGGGACGGCGGGGACGGAGGGGACGGCGCGGACGGCGGGGACGGCGGGGACGGCGGGGACGGCGGGGACGGCGGGGACGGCGGGGACGGCGGGACGGCGGGGACGGCGGGGACGGCGGGGACGGCGGGGACGGCGGGGACGGCGGGGACGGCGGAGACGGCGGTGACGGCGGTGAAGGCAGTGACGGCGATGACGGCGGTGACGGCGGGGACGGCGGTGACGGCGGGGACGGCGGTGACGGCGGGGACGGCGGGGACGGCGGGGACGGCGGGAACGGCGGAGACTATAATGTTGGCAGCAAAGGTTATGTTGCAAGGTCATCGAATAAGGCCAAGGTCAGGATGTACCATGTTGCATGGGACATGCTCAGTCCCCAACATCCACTATGCAACGGCTGAACGTCTAGCTTCCGAATATCATCTATTGTCTCTCTCCACCTACATTCACAATTTTTCTGCTTTCAATTATATAGCTTCTTCCGTACCTCGTCTCCTTCAGCTTATTTACCAAATCAAACACCACGAGTTCTCTTGTCTAAAATAATTATTTTCCGCGTAATACTTCTTTAAGGAAATGTTCAGAATAAATCTTGCAAACTTGTATGGAATGAAGAAGGTTCAAAGGTGATCACTTTTCACCAGAGAAACTGTGGGTATCACTGGCACTGACAATCCCTTTGCATGGCAGCCGAGGCTGGCAGACCTACACTCCTCAGCGGCACCCATGAACTTCTTTGTATGAGTCATGGGTGTACCATCTGTGTAATTGAATGAGGAACTTACACACAGACCCCACACACAATAATAGCGTAAGAACCGAGATAGGGTCCACGGGCAACCTCGGGCATAAATGTAAAGGTGCAAACCAAAATGGGTACAAGGACTACCTCGGTGAGATGTTCGGGAAGTAAGAGGAGGCTTCTGAATATGAGAGTTTCTAGTAAAGTGATAGTGATCGCGAAGGACGTTGGAGGGTTCCTCAGTCGCTAATAGATGGGAACGTAAAGGAGATCGGCGATCCCGGAAGGAGGATCGAGCCAAGAAGAAAGAAAATCTATTTAGTTATGAATTTCCTGAACTCTACAATGGATACATAAATGCTACACCAGTAGATGGATACGTGACGAAATTTATTACTCTAAAGTATAGAATCAACAGAATATGCTACTGAATATGTTTTTAATGTAAACATCAGTTTTGTTTTATTTGTAATGAGTTGACATTGCATGAAAAACATTCTTATCCGTGTTCTTGGATCATAGGTTTGTTGCATTTGAAGCATCCATTTTTGCATAAACATTTGTTTTCTGACCTTGTTCATGCAGTTCATTTCAAAAATTCAATTAGTTTTGCTTTGCTTTTTTCGCTAGTTAATAGTTTTATCAGAGAGCATATTAGAGAGCATCAAGCCAGTTTTCATGATTTAGTGCAAAATAAAGAGGTTTTTTGGGGCAGGGAAAGAGACGTACTTGCTTACCTGCCTAAATACACGCAGGGATACCTACAGGGATATTCTGTGGACCAACTTACCTCGAATTTTCTTTACGAGAATGCCAGACGAACAACACAGTGCGACAGGCGAAACCTTACTTTAGAGGAGAATATACAAAATTTCACTCGCGCGAACTTTCATTTGCGTAAACTCCAAGCTGCAAACAAAAGACGGAGAGGGGACATATTACCTCTGCATCCATTTGACTGTTAATTTTGAAACGCAAGTGACGACGGAGGAAGATCTAACGGCTAGAATTTCAGTCGCATTATCCAGAATATGTTATTTTCAAAGAGTGCTCGTGGATGTGCATCGCCGTTGCAACGCATGCATCAAACTTATGACCGTCACATTGATTTTCTTTCTCAAATCTGAATAATAAAGACAGAAAAGTAAATATTGCCTTTGCCAGTGGGGAGATCGGCCTCTGACGGTTTGTGTTCCTGTCAACGTCATTGAAGGATGACCGACCTACCAATTAGGGATGTAATCTCAGAATTGTCATGTATGTAACTTCGTTAAACGCATTCCTCATATCATTTTCTCTAGAAATGTTCTAGAAGTACGTAACAGTTATTCTGATTCACCTGTATATTCGAAGTCTGCATCCACATTATTTCAAATGAGAATTGTTTTCTATCTTCCTAAGAAAACACGGTATGCATTTTTTAGTCACTTATTTGTATACAACTGACAGGCGGTTTCTCCGAAATTAAATAAAATATGATATTCAAAGGTCACATCGGCCATTACTGTTATCCATGTCTTCTCAAAGAAAAAATTTGTTATTTCATGACGTTTTACGCCTATGCGGATAAAACATGCGCTCATCTCGTACAAGAATAGTACTTTTATTTTTATTTTTAGTAGTTTTAATTTCACTGTGTTTCAATTACCCGTTTAAATGTATATTCTCGGATTCTATATTGAAACCCAATGTAAATAATACTTTATTCACTTTAATTTGCGTAAGGAAGGAGAATATAATGGGTTATAAGAACTGTCAAGTATTGCGTAGATTGATGCTCGGTACTAGAGTTCGAAATAATTGGCAGAAGATCAGTCGTTTTGGAGGATGTACAAACCATTGCAAACCAGCAGTGTACGAGTATCAGTATTTCATGATCATTCCGTTTGTGACTTCTAAATGCTCTTGTTTTGATATTCAATACGACACAGCGCACACTCACATAATTCTTTCCGTATCTAAAAAAATATTAATAGCGTTTTCATCTAACAAAAAAGCACGAGATTCAATTCTTTAGCATTTAAAGAAAACTCAGTGTATTGTCGGAGCAATCATTTAAAACATTAAATAACTATTCTTATATGCATTGAGGCATTATTTTACAAAAGTAATTCTTGAAACAAATCATTTTTAAAAATGTGACATTTTTTATGCTTTTACTTTTATTACATCGATATCTCCAAGACAATACACTTGTTACCTTTTATATCTCTGTACAGTTGTAAGAACACTTTTCTATCGACAAAAATAATTCTTTAAATAGAACAGTGCTCACGAACAACGTACTGGAATTTTAACGCTAAAACGAAAGGAGGAGCCAAATTGTTTTCATCACGCAACACACTTTCTCTTCAAAATATTTATACTCCTGGAACACTTATATATACTTCAACTTCTCAGTTTATGAGACACATTATCACCCCATACCAAACTCAACAATTTGTTTGACTCTCTCGACACTTTAAAAGCACAACAATTAAATGTTTTCTCAAACACAAAAACTAAAGCCAACTTGGCAGTTGAGGAACAGTTGAACCACGATGGGCGTGCCTCCGGCACGTCAATACTCCCCCTGTCGTGTTTATTCTGTGAAAGGAAGTTTAATATCCGCATGTCCTTTATTCCAAGCATCCCGCGTCATTTGGTGCTCCACTACATTTAGACGTGGTGTCACAACGCAAAAGAACCCACAGGGGAGGGGAGGGTGCCGTGCGCAAACAAACTGAGACGTGATCCCGCAGAGATGAAGCAAACAGACGCTCTGTGTTGTGCTTCACGCCGCCTCCGCCACCGCCTCATCCTTTCCCGAGGCATTCCTCGGAGGCATTTGCCACCCGCAGAGCCGGTCTCCCCTCCTCGCCTTCGCCTGCCACAAGCAAAAGCCTTGGATACCTTATCTGTTCGACTCGCAATCCCAGCACCCGGCTCCGGCAAGTTCACTGCGGCGGCGGCGTGTCTCCACTGAGATAACGCGGTACTGTTTAACCCGATTGCGGTTTGATTCTGTTCCGATTGTGGGAGAGACTGTTGCCACAGTGGTGATGTGGAGGATACGCACGAGATGATATATCTCTAGCTGAGAAAACCAGATTTTCAGAAACTACACTTTCTTCGTTGGGAAGATATCTTCATGGCATGAATATACAGGGAAACTCAATGAAGTTTCAATGAAAATCATGTCATTGTCAACACTAACGATTATGAATCCATTAAAATCCTAGATTTAGCCCTTAACTAATTTCGTTGTGTTTGTTTCGTAGTAGTGTGTGGCAGGAACAGATTTGGGAAATGAAAATTATGCAGTAAAGTCACAGTGATAAACATTTGGTGTAGTTTCAGGAATATTCATTAATCTACTCCATTAGTTAATACGTAAGTGGTATTTGAATTGAATTGAATATATTGAATATTTATTTTATTGGCTTTAACCTTAATTATACGCCATTATACATTTATGTACATCATTAATCAAAGAAACAGTCAGATCAATACAGTTACTCAAAAACCAAAAATTACAAAAACAGAAATTACAAAAACGCATTAATTACAAAAAAACATAAAACTAACAAAACTTTAGTGTATTTACATTACATGTTCACAGGTCATGTGTTACAATGAGTTTTCAAAAACCATGACTTTTAATAGCATTCTACTATGGAAACTTAATTGTACGCCAATATACAGTTATGAAATCATTAATCATTGAAACGGTCAAATTAATACAATTACTCAAAAATAGAAAAAAATAAAAAACACATAAAACACATTAATTACAAAAAATCTAGTTAAAAAGTTAAATATTAATTTATTATTTTCTTTGATAAATATTTTAAATGCTCAGATAGTCACCTTATTCACATTCAAATTAGTATCAGTTGTCCTTTCGTCAGTTTAGTTATTCAATTTAGTTTCAGATACAGCAAATTCATTGAAATAGAGCAAATGACCGTAACCGTAACCGAGCAAATGACCGTGAGTGGTATTTGAAAACTAATGGCATACCAGGAAACCATCTGTTTTTACGTGATCTTGGGATGACATTACCATAACAATTTATATAAATCGATTAATTCGTCCCGAACGATTAATTTTGTAACAGAATTCACTTTTCTTGGAAGGCCGTGTTTCACCATTCTATATAATGAAAATTCATGAAAGAGTGTACAGGGAAATCGAAGATTAATGAGTAATATTGTAAAGCAAACGTGCCTGACCCAGTAGCTTTCAACGATATTTTTAATATGTTCCGTCGTTCTTTTTTCAATACACAACACGCCCGCATATTAAAAAGAAGGAAGGTTAATATACTGTAACAGCACACTATCAGACCACAAAAAGCTCATAAATTTTAAAACTCAATTACTGATCATCAGCAAGCATATACTACATCAATATTTCTCCTTCCGAAAGAAGTAATTTATGGTAAAAGAGAGTAAAATGAAAATTTATTCGCTAGTTAAAAAGTTTTACTTTGCACACAACGATAGTCGGCGAGAAGACATTTTTCAATCGTGAACAATATCTATTAAATCATGAGTATAACATATTTTTATTCATTATGACTATGTAAGGGGAAGCAAGACAGTTTAAGTGAAATACCTCTGTTTTATGCATGTTCAAACGGAATGCATTTCAATTACATTAATGTGGATGTTGTTAAGAGATGTAAACCAATCGGTATTGTTCTTGTTTGCAGAAAAACAAAGTATAACCGCCTAATAAGTTTTGTGTCTATTACAAACTGTATGTAAGCTATAACTTTATTTCATGATTTTTTGATTGTATAATGTTTTTCACTCTACTTAAAAAACTATTATTACTTGCAGTTTATTTAATTATCAATCTTAATATATTCCAAAATGTTATGTTCCTAACGCTAGCATCAGCAGCAATTCAAATGAAACAACAAAAGTCATGGATATATTTGTCACATTTAAATATGACAATACGTAAAGTAGATCTTTACACTTTTCTCTTTCATTAACAAATTGGTAACGGGTAAATTAATATATGAAATTCCAGAGTAAATAGAATGAATTCAGTCGTGCAAATTTGTATCATAATGTCACCTGAGGCACTAAACTTTTTCATGTTTACTCTTAAGGATTAAATTACTATTGTTTCACAAATTAATATAAATATCGTTCGCGAAGCTAAGAACATACCTGTGGTGTACATTGGTGTTAAGAATGATACTTAAGAGCATATGCATCAAAGAGAACGTCAAAACACATCATTTCTGGAATGTAATTGGTCATAAGTTTATGAACACTCGTAGCTGTCTACGTGGAGGCAATGCTTTTCGGCTTGAGCGAACCAGTAATTAGACGGTTGCGAGTTTAAAACAAGCATAAGAAATTTATTCAAATTATCTCCAGATTGTCCAATCAAATTTGTTGGCTGAATCAGTGGTTTCCTTGATCTCTTTCAGACTAATGTCGCAGCAGCATCCTATACATAGAGCCACGGATGAAGTGCAATATTCCCTTCCAATTCCAATCCCATCATCAATTCCCAATGCAATTCCCATCATCATCTTATGTCGGAACCATAAACTTGTCCCTCAGGGATGGTACTTCACTGTTGGGAGATACTCGGAGAAGAAAGAAAAAATCCACAATCAGACGTAGAGCTCAGCGCCGGATCTCACTATCAAATGGTAGAACATTAGAACCTCGCTTGACAAAACACACCCTATATTTGCGGGCTAACGACAGTTTATGCGTCCAGAAACACAAAATAATCAATCAATCAGTGGAAAATCAGTTTCGACTTCGATGTGCCACAGGACATTTCCCTTTGAGGAAGGCCGTAGAATGGCGGCCGAAACTTTGGCACCTGCGTCTAGGACACGACGTCTCCCTGACAACCAAGTCGCTACTGATTTCGATGCGGAAGCCTAAGCTCTAGTAAAATACGTCGATGGCAAGTCGACGGTTCTTCAAACGGACTTGGTGAAAAGAAACTCAGAGAGTGAGAACACACTGAGTGTATTGCAGAAGTGAACAAATACAAAGTTATACAAAGTAATACAAATTTCCACTATGCAGTCTAAAACGGTTGTGAACACATTACAACGCTTTCTTACACACTATATAGATTTCATCCCCACTCCTATTTATAGATACATGGTGGAGGGGGAGACGCTGTTATGATCGGTGGCGCGGACGCGCCCTGTGTGGCCCTTATCACGGGCGGAGGGGAGACTCCGGAGCGAGAGGCTTGATGTCACGAGGGCTGGGTCCCGAAGTGACTTTTCATGATTATGTGGAGGTTAAAGGGGCAGGCGTTAGTTATTGTAGCCGTCGACACTCCATCTGAGTGTGGAACGTGGAGCGCAGCTCCAGGATAAAATTTATCAGTATTTATTGCGTGCTTAAGATAGAAATGGGGTTCAAATTATCGGGGTTACAAAAAGACTCTTTTTTCTCTGGATCCAAGATATTAGTTACCAGAAGTTCGAAGGGCCTCGTGCTTTAATTAAATGCATAAGCCCTGCCTTACTCTGGAGTACATTACGTAATACTATGTTAAGCCTGTACGTGGGGATATGTCTCTCAAGCCGTAGGGCGATCTTGCACTCCAACCAGAAGCGCATTCCAACGTAGTCGCCGCTCTTTTGATGCGTTGTATCGACGGAAACCCAAATGATTTCCCTAAGACGTACGGCTCTCGGCAAGTGAACCCCACCAGAGACGCCTTGCTCGTCAAGACACCAAACACGAAGACGCGCCCATAAATATTGCATGATATGGAAATACTGCTAAAACTCTGCCCGAAGTGCAATTTCTCCATCGCTTCCGAAGCATCGAATCTTTTGGTACGGTTTCCCAGTCATGTGTTTAAAATTCTCTGTGAAATTTAAACATATTCCCAAGACACTTAAGCACAGTTCAAATCATTTTTAAAATAGTCTCTAGGAATGTGTCAGGTTTATCAGTTCCTTACTCTTACAAATATCAATCAAAGTTCTAAGTGTGTAATAAAACATCAAAACCTAGAAGCAAAGCATCAACCTTCATATTAATAAAGCGTTATTTCTCAGTTGCATCGTTTATAGAAAAGCACCAAAATATTTTGAACTGTATTAGAAAGTATACATTTCTGTTGAATGAAGATATACTCCCGTCACACTAGTTTTTACGAGTCATACACACATTCTTCACTCTTCTATTTATAAGAAATAAACTATTCGCGTTTTCTCTTTTTCACTAACTTTACTAAAGGCCGAGCAGCAGTGATAAAATTGAAAACCTTAATTCTACTTTGGATATTCGAAATTTACAATAATCTGCCTAAAACTAAGTTTCACATCAGACAAAATTCTGATTTTGTCAATGGTTTTGATCATTCATATGTGTAAAATGCGTCTCAGGTTAAAATCGTGTGTAGGGTTTCTGAATGAACACAAATAAAATCGTTTTTATCACTTCTCGCGTTGAAAGAGCTGCTGGGCCACAAAGAAAAGAAATACAAACTTAAACAACTTCGAATTGAACCACTAATAAAACTTCACGCAGACCACATTTTTTCACGATTTGGAAGTGCTGTGTAAATAGGCGTTGGCCACTCCGATCCTTGAGCTCAGAAACCTTTTCAACGACCCCATAAACTTTCTGTCGAGTTGAAACACTGCAAACCGCCCACACAAGCTTGAAAAAAACGAACAGTTTGCAGACTAAATGGGAATGTTTTTACTGCGTGTTAGTGAATGTAATACATTAAAAAGAGAAAGTACGACCTCTCTCCTAACCTATATTTTCAGTTCTTTTTTTCTTGCTACTTTTAACCGGCGAATACCGTACAGTCTCCCCATAGAAGTTCTAAAAACTAACCGCATTAAATTTCCTTCCTGTCTAAAGCAGCTTATGTACCCTGGCGCCTTCTGCTTCTTGTTAAACTCGAGTGTTCCTGTGGTGCGCTGAGCACTAAGTACGGCACGTGCCTACAACTTCAATAGACGCCGTTAGAGTACATTTTCCAACCTCAATTTTTGCATAGAAGTCTTTCATTGTGATATACTTTGTCTTTAGACTTTTTCAGCGTCTTTAATGCTATTTACACAAATATAAAATTGTTTTGCGTTAAGCGAAAATATTATAAATATATTTTTAAAACTAATCAAGTTAAATGAACAAAAGTACAAGAATCCACTGCGGACAACATGTTACATTACTTGTGTAGTGGATGCAGCGCGGTGTGAGGTCCGTACTGCGAAGCGACTACATACAGGGTCAGATCAGGTTTCAGGGGATTGTTTCTTAGGGGCAAATGAAAGTCAATGCACTTGTGAATGAATTTAATTTAATTCTTGAAATATTGATTAGTTTTACAAGTAGTTAGGTAGTAAGCCGGAGGACCAATGAATGTTTGTAATTAAAGGTTTCTTCTTTCTTGAAGTTTACACTTACAGTTTGATGAAGGCACAGCAAACACCAGCCCAGGTCAAACGGCTGAGTGTGTGTGCCGTCGGTTGAAATAGGCTGCGGATGTTGCGGCTGGTAGGCTGAATGTCACCATGGGCGCGTACTCGAGTGCTGGAGCGGCCCGTACTGTTGATTTGGCCAGGTGAAGGCTGCTTCACGGGTGGCCCGAATGTTGATCGCGGCCTGCTGGCCGCGCCGATTGATTGCCGGAGCCTTGATAGGCAGAGCAAGGACAGCTGACTCGTTCGCAGGCTGTCTGACGAGTAGAGTAGTAATTGTAGCAGCAGTAATAGTAGTTTGACGTAGAGTGACTGCGTAGAAGTCGCAGTGAGATTGACTTAGTAGTAGTTTGACGTAGAGAGACTGCGTAGTAGCAGCAGAGTAGAAATGACTTAGTAGTAGCAGAGTTTGACACAGAAGTGTGACTGCGTAATTTCACATAGTAGTGAACAGAGCAGTAATTGTAGCAGCAGTATAGTAGTTTGACTGAAGAGTTTGACATAACAGTTGCGGTAGTAGTTACGACGTAGAAGAAATGACATTGAAGTTTGACATAACAGTGGCAGAGTTTGACTGATAGTTGACATAGTAGTTTCACATAGTAGAAATGACATTGAAGTGGCGCGTGGGAGCAAAGTTGCTGTATTTATTTGAACGTATGTTTCTGAGTGCAGAGGGGGAAGAGTCACGTGACAATTGCAGCTAGCCTATGAAGTACAGTGAGACGTAGTGTGCCACAAGAGATGCTCGCTATTCGTTGTTATGTTTTGAAGTGTGTCACGTGACTTGTGGGCGGCACTGGCTGTGACCGCGATGGCTGCATCTCATTAGCAAGGTTTGGTATTTTCTCACGGGAACTGCGAAGCTGGTTGAGAGAAAAGGACGGTAAGGCGGGCGCGGGTGCGGGCGCGGGCGCGGGCGCGGCTGCCTAGCAGTTGCGTTCGTGGTCATCAATACTAACGCCAGTATTGGGGCGGGAGGCACGTAGCGATATCTGGAATGTTTATAAACACCGTCTGTCCGCCAAAGACTGAGAAAGGGGCAGGTAAACGGCTAATGGCTTAAGGGCCGCGCGCCCGGCGCACTGGCGGTGGGTAAATGACCTACGCCCCTTCCCCGGCTACAGTACAATACGCGGTGCGCGGTTTTTGGCGCTTGCGGCAGAGAGGGCTCAACGAGAATCGTTTTGTTGCCTGAACATCTGTGTTTCATTTCTTATGTTTTTGTATAAACGTGCTAGAGCCGTGAGAAACTTTGAAGGTGGGGCAGCCGAAGAATGTTGACCGCGCGGGGGAAAGACAATTTGAGGCTGCACCCTGCTGGCGAGTTTTCTTGTAATTGTTCGCGAGATTGAACAACTTGTTTCAGGTAGCAATGACATAAAGGAAGTTTATCTTTTTTATAGTCATGTTATGAGTAGTAGGAGTTACTGATTTCTTCTACTTCTTCTTCTTAAAAACATGTAATAATATAATATAATTAATTGCTTTTTGCTGTTTGTAATGAAATGTATATCGCAACTATCATTATCGTTATCATCATTGTTGTACATTGTTTTATTTCAAAGAAATAAGAGAAATGTGTATTTTCTGAAAGTTTTCATGTGAAATTTTATCCAGTGCCGGAAAATCTGAAATTGGAGCATCTATCTTCCTAGGGAGAAGAGAACTTTCATCTTCACTGTCTATAAAATTCTGCTTACTGTAAAATCTTAGGAAGTGCACTGTCCACATACGTTAGGATCTGCTATGCCTCTCGTAGAAATAAGAACATTCCGCCAACACTTCTGTTTGTCTGCAGCTCTCCAAGTATCCTCTCTGCTTCGACTCACCACCAGTTTTTATCCCAACGCAGGATCGCTTCAAGGGCAATTGGAAACACAAAGCACTTCCCTAATTTCTTCTTGGAATTATCTCGAGTTTATTGGAAGGAAGAACGATAAACTCAAGGCGTAAAAATAGCTTATCCAACTACACAAGATTTTATACCTACATTTATTATTTAAAAAGTATCATAAACAAACTCGTCAAAAAATACATCAAGACGCAACCAAATCAAATACTTTTTTAAAAGTGAAGCACTACTTCTTGTGCAAACCAAGTAAGCTTCCCTAGCCTTCCACACTCCACAACTATAAAAATATGAGCAGAATCAAGAACTTTTGATTTGATTAGCTGGTCAATCAATGATGAAAGGCACTTCAAATTTATTTACTGAAAAGATATGTAAATTAACCAATGAGTAAGATCTCTTAAAGCAGCAATCTCTGCTGATTCAGCAGCGCAGCAATTTGCAGGAAAAATCACATAGCAGCAACCATTCGCCATCGCGAAAACAACTTACCCGAAAAGTAGCGTGCAGCAAATAGCATTGGCGATGCCGTGCACTTGTTCGTCGTGATATACTATAAACAACCTGTGCTGACTATTCTCCCCTGCCTTTTCAAACGTGCAATGATATCATACAACGCCACCAAAAACAGATGCACGCTTAATACAGACGCATTTTTACAATATCACTTTTCAAATTGTGACAAATGTTACACTTTCAATACATCACCAGCACATTACACCACTGTAAGTCGAGCATTCTACCATAAATGCCACAATATTTTTTGTTATTTACGTTACTGCTTTAATTGAATAGTTTCCCAGTATAGAAGGAAACCGTTCTTACTCTTAGAAATGCTTAATTTTGTCTCGTTTAAAAGTAGATGAAATAGTGTTAAATGAAATAACCATGTGTGGAGTTGAAGGGCGAGGAAAAAGGGGGAATGGCGGAGGAAATGACGAAGATAAAGGGTGGGGTGAAAGGACGAAAGAGAAAGAACGAGGAGAAAGGACGAGGAGAAAGGACGAGGAGAAAGGACGAGGAGAAAGGACGAGGAGAAAGGATGAGAAGAAAGGACGAGGAGAAAGGACGAGGAGAAAGGACGAGGAGGAAGGTTGAGAAGAAAGGACGAGGACAGAGGAAGGGGAGAAAGGGTGGGCGGAAATGAATAAGAGAAAGAATGGTGGGGGAAAGGACGAGAGGAAAGGGCAAGTAGAGAGGGCGGGGACGAATGGGTAAAGAGAAGAGTGGGTAAAAGGAAAAGGAGGGTGGATCAAAGAGCGGGGTGGACGGAGGCAGGGAGGGGGGAGAACGGACGGCGGGAGGGGGGCGGGCGAGGTCTCTTGAAGGGCGGCGGCGGGCGCAGCGGGACGTCGCCACAATGTTTGCGCAGCGCGCCTGCTTTCAGAGCCCAGTTTGTTTCCCTGCTGGCCCCCCGTCGATTTATGATGTCCCGGGAAACGTGTTGCCAACGCGCCTAGCGCCTACAGGCCTGGAGGCGCCTCCACTTGCAAACAGTTCCCCTCAGTCTGGCTTCAGGTAGCGGCAAATGTGCAAACAAAATCACGTTCTTCACGCGCCTACATTGAATTAAAATGCACACGTGAATGTCCAATAATAAGTTTTAATGATAACTTGCCTGTTGGTTGGCTGTCTTTGTACACTTGTAAAGGACATGACTACTAATTTTAAGGGAAGATTTATGATTTACATGTCTCTAGTAATGTTTATTATTTCTCAGTCGATATACATGGTTGGACTTTGGTGAGTATAATATTGATATCACACACTGTTCAATTAATGAAGGAATATCTGCAGAATGCGATAACAGAATTAGAGTAAAGCACTTGAAACACCAATTTAATTCATGCCTTTGTAATTGCGTAAATGCATCCCTAAAACATCCTTAATTCCAATGTAGGGGCAAGGGTATTTTCAACGAATGCGGACTTCCTGTTCGACATGCCTTCCGGTGATACATCGCTTTCTCAGAATACTTAGAAAAGGATAATATTTATACGACAAAAGTTAATGAAATGTTTAAACCTGTAAATGATTTTCATTTGTCTTTTAACCTTGTTTGATTTTTTTCAGAATTTTGCAAATTTGAGGTATAAAATTTGAAACATGTCTTCATTACAAAAGTTGCACACATGTTATTACATATTCGTTTGTTCATCAAGTCGACGATAAAATTTTTGTCGTATGTTTACGAAAAAATGATATTGTAAAACTGAAGCACGCGTCATTTTTCTATACAATTTCAACCCGTCTAATGCAGCACGTTTCTGTACCGATGAAAAATGACCGTTTAAAACGGGCTTTAGGTTTAGACGGTTGGACCTGGCGAATCAGATGGGCGAGCAAGGTGCGGCTGGATCCGACGCAGTGTCATTCGCCACTTCCTGTAGCGGGAACGCGTTACAACGCACTCGAAAATAGAAGAGAGAAAAAATAAATTAATTTTACCACAAGCGTAGCAATCCAGAAAGTTCTGAAAATTGACTCCAGGACGCGGTAGTCAAACTGGATGAAATCTGTACCAAAAAACTGAAGCACGCGTCATTTTTCGGTGCAAATTACATCCCATCTAGTCCAGCATTTTTCTGTACCGATGAAAAATGACCGTGTAAAACGGGTTTTGTAACTCCAGGACGCGGTAGTCAAACCGAATGAAATCTGTACCAAAAAATGAAGCACGCGTCATCCCATCTAGTCCAGAATTTTTCTGTACCGATGCAAAATGACCGTGTAAAGCGGGCTTTGGGTGTAGGCGGTTGGGTCTGGGTCCGGGGCTGGGCCTGGCGAAACAGACGGGCGAGGCCGGCGCGGCGCCACTTCCGCGGCGGGAACGCGATGCGTCGGTTTATGGCCCCATTTACGACGTTTTAATGATCAGGGATCGGGCGCCGAGAGGAATTGGATGCCCGCGCAGAACATCGCCTCCCCCGCTCGCCTCTTCGCGTTCCCCAAAGTGTCGCGCTCCACGGAGCATTGACGGTCGGGCGTCTGGAATCATAAATGACGGAAGGGTGGACTATTAACTCGGCGGCGGCGGCGGGATAGGTAGTCGTCTCAAGTCTATTGGATGAGTTACGTGCCAAACGGCGGATTAAACGAGGCTGGACGACGGGGAGAGTAAGACATAAAATATTAAGGATTAGAATTTAACGTACTCAGACAACAAATCATTGGTTAATGGACGATACTTGCGAAAGAGTCCCAAACAGCAGATGTAATCGTACAAGAAATTTAAAAAACTGTTTTTCAAATTGCTACCATGAGGAAGTCGCAGTTACGGCGTGTGAACATCTACGTGAGAACGAATTCTAAAGACAGAAAACGATATAAATAATATATACAAAATGTAGATAGTATATGCATACCTGTGTGCATATGATTTAAGAATATAGACTATTTTGAACTGTTCTTGAGAGTGACAGAGTTCTGACTAATGATAACTAATGATTCAACGGTCTATTTACTCAAGAGTTGACAGGTAATTGTGAAGAGAATACTGAGTTATATGCAAAACGGGGGATAAAACGTCAAAAGTTCGAGAAGACGAAATATGAATGGAGAAATTTAACGCATTCAGCCATCAATTCTGAGTTGATATGGATCTGTTGTGATACTATCTTCAGAATCAAAGAGATCGTAATTAATTAAAAACAGAAAAATCTCACAATGGTTGCAGATAATTGGCCTTCTGATATAAAGATGCGACAGTTAGTAAAGTATACGTCTTCTTGGAAGAGGAAACTTTCTAACCAGAAATAATTATTGTATTACATATAATAATAATTTTAAAAAAGTGAGAAAATTAAAAAATAATGAGACAAAGAAAAAGAACAAAAACAATAACTAACTAATAATAATAATAATAACAACAACAACAATAATAATAATAATAATAATAATATTAATAATAATAAAGTAGGTCCGGATAGCCGAGATCGCTAAGACAGTTATGCAGTGACGATCTCGGACGGAAAGTTCGCGGGTTTGAGTGTATTGTGTATCTGTTTGTGTATGTCTGTATGTGTATGTCTGTATGTGTTCTTTCACATTTCATTATCATGATCATTTCATCTTCCATTCCCCCAGAGCTAACAAACTTGGGGGATAAAAATTGGATCCTACTAGATACTGATCCCTTGAAAAATTTCATGCACCTGCCACGGAGATAATGTTAATGAGCAGGATACATGCACGTTTGAGTCCAAGTCGGCCAATTCCTCGGCAAAAATGGTAATAAAATAATAATAAAAATTACACTTCACACACAAAACATAGATAATAAATTTAAATTCACTTTGAGCTAGGCTCTTGGATCCTACTAACCAATGAGCTGTCGGCTCGATTTGAACTGACTCTTGCTGAGCGCCACTAACTCTCATGGTCATGTAGTTGGTTTTCCGCGCACACGCACTGATTTTTTTTCACTTTTGTTGTTCACCAGCAGTACTCACCACTCGAAGGGGCACATGTACTGTTGTGCCATCACAGGCCCTGTGGCGCTGTGGGTGGCGTCTCTATGGCCGGCTTTGCACCTCGGCGTGAGCAATTGTTCACGACGCTAGAGTGAGTGTGGAGGGGGGACGGTCGCCGCGTGACAGAGCCAGTGGGGGCGCGGGCCCGAAATTCGTATGGTACCAGGACCTCTCTACCAAAGTGATCGTAGTAACACGCAGCACTACCTGAAATAGCCTCGGCGACAATACGTTCTTGTAATTTCTTCAGCTTGTCGCCAGGGTTATTTACACAAAACCTAGTTATATACATAAAACCTGCCGCATTTTAATTGACTTGGAGCATTATTAAAAGAATATGGAAAAATAATTTTGCAAAAGCTAAATTAAAAAATTAGTAAACTATAGTCATAACTATTGATCTAAGTAGATCTAAGCGAAACCTGAGTAACTACATGCATGTATTACAGGAGAATGAATTTGAAATATACGCGATTCCAAAGGTACGTGTACGAAAGGGGGGTAATTAAATCATATTACAAAGGAACGTAGTGATCAATAGTGAACAAGAAAAGCTAAAAGCCTTTGGAAATAACTAAGAAAATCATATACAGAGGAATAAAAACTGTGTAATTCTCAAGCACGATCAGTATACAAGACAACCAAACAATATCGAAGAAAAGATGGCCTTACAGAGAAGCCCCTTTGCCAGAACCGTCTGGTTTAAAATGTGATCTCAATGACCCATAAATACACAGTACGTTAGTATGTGTGTGTGTGTGTGTGTGTGTGTGTGTGTGTGTGTGTGTGTGTGTGTGTGTGTGTGTGTGTGTGTGTGTGTGTGAGAGAGAGAGAGAGAGAGAGAGAGAAAAAAAAGCCTTTATGTGAATCTCTAATCGTTTGGAAAATTAAGTTGATATTGAAGCTGCTCAATCTTTGAGCAGAAGTTTTTAAATCCGTGATTTTGTTAGTTCATATGGAAAGGGATCTTACTGGAAAAAACGTTAATATTTCACAATATCCAAAAATGATATTGTGATGATATTGCATGATATTGCAAAAATGATATTGCATTGGATACGTTTTATTTTAGTTCAGGAAAAACATATTTTTATATTCCCATTAATCTTCCATATTTGTTTGTACTCCCATTCACCTTCCTAACGAAAATTCTCAAACCAAATGTAAATTCATACGCACATCGTTTCACGTATAATGAAAATTCTTCGTAGATGATAATTCCTTACGAGTTTTCGAGTTTTCAATTATGTCATTAGTCCAAGATCGCAGACATTCCTTTGAGTCAAATCTGGATAATGGTACACCGTCAAACAACATAAAAATGATAAAATATAATCTCATTACAGATTTTTTACATTCTATTTGAAGAAAAAAAATAACTTTTATAACCGTTTTACCCTCCTCAAGAAGGGTTTTTTCGACGGCTCACCACAAAAGCAACACTTGCTATATTTGACTTTTCCCTAAAAACCGAGCGTAAAGTCCGCGGCTAAGCACTCATAAGCCAATATGGCGCAGCTGGGATGAGGCGACGCTATCTGGAGGCAGCGGCCGGGCCAAGGAGGAGCGAGCGTAAAGTCGCACTATCATCGGCCTTATTGACGCGGGGCGTTATAATCCAGATTTACGTCGCCATCGCCGCCGTTAACGCGGTTTATTCCCACAGCCATCTCGAAGAACGAAGTGCTAGTGCCGAACGGTCCTGCCCTGGCCGCCCTCGCCGCCACCGCCGCCCTCGCCGTCACCGCCGCCCTCGCCGTCACCGCCGCCCTCGCCGTCCACCGCCGCCCTCGCCGCCACAACCGCCCTCGCCGCCACCGCCGCCCTCGCCACCATCGCCGCCCTCGCCGCCACCCTCGCCGCCACCCTCGCCGCCGCCCTCGCCGCCGCCCTCGCCCGCCGCCCTCGCCGCCGCCCTCGCCCGCCGCCCTCGCAGCCACAGCCGCCCTCGCCGCCGCTCTCGCCGCCGCTCCTCGCCGCCACTCTCGCCGCCAGCCCTCGCCTCCCAGGCACTAGATTTCCATGCACCTAGCTTTAGTCTTTTGACCTGACGAGTGTTGTCATTTTTCTCCATGATCTCTCCTGTTTTCTATCGACATTCTGCCATATTTTATTTCTTTTTCTTCCACCATTCATTCCCAATTTACTTTTTTCAAAATTCACTCTTGTTACATTTCATTTACTTTACTCACCTTTCTCGTCCTGTCGACCATGCATCTTTCTTCAGTTCATCGTCCTGATTTAGGTTCCCATTTCTCTGGATAAACCCTCCTATTTTCTATCTAGATTATGCTATCCTTTACTTTTTTCTCCTTAATTTCTTTCCTATAACCATTCTTAACATTAATATATTTTTAATCGCATCTGGTTTCTCTTTATGACCGCTGTCATCTTTGTGACCCGAGTGTCTAGCCGAACTTCTACTTTGCTTCGATCGCACGTTCTTGGCTCTCGCACTAGACGATTCCCCCTGGTTCCTATCTCGATTCTATCAACTCTTATTGTTACTTCCTCATTCCATTCCTTATTTTCATTTCGCTGGTTTCTTTTATTAGTTTTGTTTTAATTCTTGACCCCCCCTACCATCTGCTCCAGAAGATATTCCACCTCGCTACTCTTTTACGTTCATTGTTTTCACACCTTACTTGTTTTAATTAATAATTTGTTCCTTTTTCTTAAATCTTTCTAAAGAGTTTTTGTCCACTCCTTACCTAGCTCACTTCTAATTTTCATTTCTATTTTAATTTTACACCTCCTTTTTCTTGTATTTCTTCTTTTTTCTCTCTGGATCTTTGTTCGCATTCTTTCATTCATTTACCCCCCTACCCGAGAACACTAACCTTTTGAACATTATTTTGATTTAAGAAGGTATTCTATTCTTCAAGATAAACATTTCAACTTACTTTGGTCTAGCCCAATTCTTTTATCTTTTGTCTTACTCATAATTTGTCTCCTTTTCTCCCCCATTTCTTTCGTTCTTTGTTTCTGACCCTATTTCTTTTGTCCCGTATGAGCTCCACCGTTTTCATTGGCTCTTTGTTAATGACACTTGTCGAGGCTGCAAAATACAGCTTATATTACCGGGGGAGCTTCTGCAGGAACTGAGCTGAGAAAAACTGCTATTCGCTTACCCGTGCACTTATCATAAGGGAAGACTCTGAAATGATCAAAAGTATCGCCTGTTAGCATACCTCGGCGTAAGGATCATTGAAGATATTGTTAGTGTTACTTTTGTCTGGATGAAAGGAGAACTTTTACCTTACTGATTTCCTTTCGTTATTCGTGGTGCGGAAAATGCAAATTCAGTTATCTTTGGAATGCTACCAACCTTGCACATTGTACTTCACTTTCATTGCAGTCGATACACGCGAGTAAAATACGTCGATGGCAAGTCGACGGTTCTCCAGACAGACTTGGTGAAATGAAACTCAGAGAGTGAGAACACACTGAGTTTATTACAGAAGTGAATAAAATACAGGTTATACAAATTTCTATTACAAAGTAGAAAATGGTTGTGAACCCTTTACAATGTTTCCTTACGAACTATATAGACTACATCCCCACTCCTGTTTGTAAGTACATGGTGGAGGGGGAGATACTTGTTATGTTCAGAGACGCGAGTGCGCTCTGTGTGGCCCTTATCACGGGCGGAGGGGGAACTCCAAGGCGAGGATCTTGGTATCACGAGGACTGTGCCCCGAAGTGACCTTTCATGATTACATGGAGGTCAAGGGGCAGGCGTTAGTTATTGGAGCCTTCGACGTCTTATCTGAGCGCAGGGCGCAACTGAGATGAAATTTGTTAGTATTTATTAGGTGCTTAAGATAGAAGTGCGTTAAAATTATCGGGGACACGAAAAGACGCCTTCTTTCTGGTTCCAAGATATCGGTTATCGGGCCTCGTGCTTTAATTAAATTCATAAGCCCTGCCTTGCTCCGGAGTACATTGCGTAATGCTATGTACAGCCTGTACGCTCTGTACGTGGGGATATAAGTCACGTATTACTTAGCTTTAACGCTAGCGAGCAGATTTTTCCTAGGAATGCGACACTCAGTGGGACGAGCAGCATGTGGTTGTTGTATATACGTAGTCAATGAAAGTTCTCCAGAAGGACAAGCAATATCTCTAATAGCATCGAAGTCAAACCTTGTCCCTCTGGTCTCCCACTATTCTTTGTCTTGAATTATATGTTTTACTAGTAAAATTCATGATAAGTTTTACTAGTAAAATTCATGATAAAAGTTTATAATGCTCTATCTCTAATTGGTGAGCTGAACTCTGTGTATTTCTTTACAGACAGTACTATAGTACTGCATTGGATAAAACAGGGTCCAAATAAATCAGATGCTTTCATTTCTGTTTGACTCGCTGTAATTAGACAGTGTTCTCAGGTGGTTACATATTTCTTCTAAAGACAACCCTGCGAATCTCATTTCACGGGGACTCACTGTTAGATTTTACTTACTCTATTTTTCACACTTCCTTTACGGTATTAAGTGATTATTGAAGAGTAAGAAAGGCAGAAATTAAGACATAACATTTTCCTTTTCGTACGAACTTTCACTGAAAGATTTATGTTTCTCTTTTTCGTACACCATACGCTTTCCTATTTATTGCCTGCCATTTTAAACTTGCTTCCCAATGGCTCGTATTTATTTTCTCGATCAGAAGCCGTTTGCATTATTTATCGAGTAAATTCATCAGATACATTTTTTATTCTTCTGAACTTCCTCAGAATCTTAGCTCCTATCTCATCTTCCTTAATGACATACGTAACTAACTCCCTATCCACTCTACTCGATTTGCACTGATGTGCCTAATTTCCCCCCATTAGTGGTTTCTCAAAATATCATTCGTGCAAGAACCACATTTTTCGTGCTTCTAACACATTTTTAATAATATTTTCAGTCTGATCTTCAACAATACATGAAACATTCTTCTCAGTTTACTCTTCATTTTCCATTCTTATTTCCAATCCATTACCTTGAACACGCATTATTCACCTCTCACTTCTCCTACTATTCCGCTTCGTTCCTCTTTCTTTCTCTCTCCCTCTCCCTACCGCTCTCTCTCCCTACCGCTCTCTCTCCCTACCGCTCTCTCTCCCTACCGCTCTCTCTCCCTACCGCTCTCTCTCCCTACCGCTCTCTCTCCCTACCGCTCTCTCTCCCTACCGCTCTCTCTCCCTACCGCTCTCTCTCCCTACCGCTCTCTCTCCCTACCGCTCTCTCTCCCTACCGCTCTCTCTCCCTACCGCTCTCTCTCCCTACCGCTCCCTCTCCCTACCGCTCCCTCTCCCTACCGCTCTCTCTCCCTACCGCTCTCTCTCCCTACCGCTCTCTCTCCCTACCGCTCTCTCCCCCTACCGCTCCCTCTCCCTACCGCTCTCTCTCCCTACAGCTCTCTCCCCCTCCCTCTCCCCCTCCCTCCCTCTCTCTCCCTTCCCTTTCTACCCCCTCCCTCTCTATCCCCCTCCCTCTCTATCCCCCTCCCTCTCTATCCCCCTCCCTCTCTCCTCCTCTCTCTCCCTCCCTCTCTCCTCCTCTCTCTCCCTCCCTCCCTCTCCCTCCCTCTCTATCCTGCCCTCTATTTTCTTCCTTCTCTCTCCCTCCCTCTCCCATTCTCCCTCTCCCTTTCTCTTTCTTTCTATCTCACTCTGAATTCCACATCCACAAGTACCATCTAGTTAACACCGTGTTCTCTCTCTCCATGTGCGTATAGGAGATCGTAAAGCGATGGGAGATACGAGACAGGTCGGCCGGACGAAGCTGTTTCGTCAACCTGGACTAGCAGCGAACAATTTCCCCACACATAAACTACCCCGGTCGTTGCGGGTTATGGAGCAAGGTGAGGGATCGTGAAATGGAATTAGGAAACGAGCGACAGTAATTCATAACCCTTATTAAGTTGTGAATTCTGTGGATAGCAGTACTCCTATTGCATTAGTGGATTGAGTTACAATGTACGTTCAAATCGAAAGGTAGCTTTTGCTATAACATCTTACGACAAAACATTAAGTATTAATTTATGGCTAATTACGCGGGATCTGAAAACGAGAACAAATAAATTGTGATATTGATGAACATTGGATGAATATAATAGCTTGTTCTGAAGAGAAATGACATGCAAAGCTGTAAAAAACATGATAAGATACGTTATTTCATTTTTACATTATTTTCGCAATGCACGTATTAAAAAAATACAAAACGGAGATATAAAAACATGTGCTTGCAAGTAATCATTGTGCGAATCCACGTTACTAATTCTCATGTTTCAAATTAATTCATTTCATGTTATAACAATTGTCTCAGATGTAAGATTTCATCATTTCAACAGCATCTCTTTTCGTTGTCTCATTCTATATGTATAAACGGACTTTCTTGGACCGCATGCGTTCTCCTTGAATGTGCAGCGGGTTGCATGTCAAGATCATGCACGAGACAACGGAATAATGAAGGTGTCAACGGAATCATTGGAACGAAATAAACAAATGGACAGTAACTCACGCTATCTCAGAATTTACTGAAACATTAAGAACTTCCTTATTATTACATGACTTTTCTTTCGCAGTGCGAGGATTTATTTTAATTCATATAAGTTTTTATTTAAGGCATTTAAATGTATTACATCATAATTGCGGTGTTGCGTAAACAGACCACTGCTCAAGAGCGTATTCCACTGCTTCACCTCATCTGCACGCAGCCGGAGGTTCTCCAATAATTGGTACAGGACTCGACCGAAACGGAATGTCGGGAGGCGCGCGTTATTAAGTCCTGCATATTGGACGCGGACTACGACGATGGGTGCCGTATTGCCCCTTTGCCCTGCCCGCGCCGTCCTCAATCTCCAGTCTGCCGTCCGCATCCCTTTCAAACAGCCACTTCCCCTTCCTCTCTCCCTTTCCTTGGCACCTGCGCCGCCACGCGCCGGCTACCCTTCCCACCGCCACTTTTCCTTTCATGCCACCCACTCCCCACCCACCTCATCCCATTTCTCCCCGTTAGCCTTGCATTGCTGATTGCATTGAGATACAGATATGAACATTACCCTTCGGTTCAAGCAACACTCGTGTCTTCATTCAGTTTCTCGTCATCCTTGTCAATTTGTGAGGTCATGTTTTATATCGCTCGGCACGCCCACAAAATCTCGCGAAACATTCTTGGCTCATATGCATTCGGAATAAGTGACTTTCGGGTTTGCGCGTTCGGATATTGATCGCAAAACGTTTTACCTTCATTGTCGTTGCGTTTCCCCAGGCTCACATCTACCCCTTCTCTTCCCTTTTCAACCCTTCCATCCTCGCAACATCACGCAAACTCTCCGCTTGCTGCTTCATTCCTTCCTCATCTCTCCCCGCATCTGTCGTCACATTCCTCTGCGCACCCTCCCCCTTTTAAGCCTCCAGATCCATTCCCGGCCCCTCTTATCGCCCTTTGCTTGCTCTTCTCACTATCTTCACCGTTCCACACCTACCGATTCCTCTGCACACCCAGCTAATCTTCCTGGTTGCCTCTCCGTCCCCAATTACAGTTCCGCCGACCCAAAATGCAATCGCATACTCTCCATTCCGCTCCATTAACTCCCTCACATCCACACCTCCACGCATATTCCGCCTCCTTCTCTCCCATTCACCATCTCGCATTGCCCATTCTTCCCGCCAAACACCCACCCACGTATCTCACTCCACCCTTCCCATCCACTTCGTTTGTCGGCGTGCTGCCAGTCCGCACGATCCCTGGCACAGTCCCTGGCCTCCGCTTCATTCGCGCGAGTCTGCCCCGCGCACGAGCGCTCTCCTTAATTACAGCGGCACCGCGCCCCAAGGGGCAGCCCTGCCCGACCACGCCCCCCGCTCCCCACACCCCACGCCCCTGCGCCCATGCGCCATCGAGCGCCTAGCCCGGCACCCCGAGGACAGGCGTCCCCTGGTTGAGGAATAAACAGTGGAATCTAGAATTCTCTACATTGATGTCAGTGCTGTGCCTCTGACCTGGAGGACTTAGGATTTGAGTCCCAACGGTGGTAGGAGTTGTGACACCAGCTAGAGAGCTAGGTTGGATTTAGCCCCGTCTGGAGGAATTTTTCAGCGGTTCTTTACTCTGATCGGTAGTTTTTCGTGTTTTCTCCAGGCAACCCTAGGTAAATTAGTACCCTAACAATCGGGCAACTGACCGCGCACGATCTTTCCTTCCCCTTCCTTGTCCTATCCTCACCCCTTATACACACTTACACTTGCTAGCACCACACCACCACGCATGCCACACATGTACCAGTCGGGAGCATAAGGCTTTTATTGGCTGGGGTGGTGCCCAGCTGGTGGGAGATGCCTGATTGAGTAAAACACAGCCGACAGACGTGTAGATCGGCACCGGACCTTGACAACTCACACAATAAAACACACACACTTACGGGAATAATGACCTAATCAATTTACGCGCCTGGAAACCCAATTAACCAATCAATCGATTTTGTTAGGCATCTCAAATCTCTTGGTATCTTGAATTCCTCGTAATTACTCATGCTCATTCTCAAATTGATTGATGTTTCCAAGCATGTCAACTGCTAAGTTCATTAGTCTTGTAAATATAGTAATGTTTTATCTAGGGAGTTGGTGGTGTTATTCCCCCGCTAAATAATGAGAGCCCGCGTCGATCTGCCGAATTGCGGGATATTTTGGCCTCAGTGCATCCCCTCCCAGCGGGGCAACACCCTAGCCGAGACAAGCCCTAAGCTCTCTAGTCTGGCGACATGTGTTGTAGTAAGTATAGGCTCGTATGTGGGAGTACGAGAAGAGGATAGAAAGAGGATGAGGAAGGAAACGAGCGGTCCACGGCTCGTTTATTAGGGAATTGCTTCGACATTCACCAAGAACTGATGAGAGAAACCAACTGATCAGAGCATCCGACCGTTAGTATTCTCCCTCATGCAGCGATAAATCGGATTATAACTACTAGCTAGTGTAAAAAATTCCGCCACAGTTTCGTCATGAATCCTAGGACCTTCTGGTCAGAGGCGCTGGAGATAAAACTGTAATGCACACTCTGAGCTAACTCTTGTCCGAAACCTATGTATTTCGGACTGTATCAGAATCTGTCCCATTATTTCTCACAATTACTCCACGTATAATTCTTTTGCTTCGTATCCTCTGTTCATAATCGCTTTTCCTTCTCTTTGCTCGTCTTATTCTGGCACAAATTCTCCTCAAGCCTCATCCATGATGCGATATTTACAAATCGGTATGAATTATATAAAACAATTTCCCATTCAACAGAAGAAAAATGTCTTTTCCAGCAACTTGTTTGGTCAAGTTAGGTCAAATTCGATAGGTTTATTTGAAATAGTATTCCAATACGAGGAAGTATTCTTAAAAGTAATAACTATTAATTTCAAGACATACAGAAGCAACACGATTGAGACACACACAAATATTTCCCTTCTGTTCATACATCACTCATGTCTTTATTGAGTTACTCTATATATTGTGAATTTGTGTAGTCATGTTTTATATCGCTCGGCATGCCCGTAATAGTATATAGCGATATAGTATATCGCGAAACTTTTTTAGCCCATACGCTTTCGGAATAGGTGACCTTCGGGTTTGCGCATTTGGTGTTGGTCGTAAAATGTTTCATTTAAACAAATTTCGCAAATCCAAACCTGGTTCAGGTTTTCGCATATAGACTTTCAGGATATGATTACCTTGTACATGTATCCTGAAAGAAATGAGCGCGAGTCACTTTCGTGACACCTTCTGGAGGTATGTAATAAATGAATTAGTACTAATTGAAAATCATAAGCTCGTAAGCAAACAGACTCTGTGCCTAAGCTAAAATAGTAACCGTTTATGATACTTCGAAAAAAATATATGTAGACTTATTAGTCTTATCAAATGAAGTTACTAATATACAGTTTATAAATATTACAAATATGTAACATAACCCTTCCAAATTCGAAATAAGTTAATGTAACTCAGACAATAACTGTTCTTTATGAGAAGTAATAGGTTATCGATTGCTTGTCATTGTAATAAGATCACCAGAGATTCGCAACATGACCAACAACCCTCAGAGCGGTCATTGGCAGCGTCCGCGGCGCACCGTACCGCCGTCAACCAGAAACTGAGCAACTGTGGACGGCGAGGGCAAACAGCACGTTGGCGCGCGCCGCCATTGAGCCGCTGGCGCGGTTGACTGAGATGGATTGCTCGCGGGACACACTTATTTGCGCGAAATGGAGCGCCAGGGCGGGCGGGCGCTTTGTGACGTTCGCCCTGGGCGAGAGGGTTGGAGTGGGGAGCGGAGAGGGGGGGGCGCTTTGATGAAAGAGTGGAGAACAAACACGAGAGTTGTCGGTTGTCACGACGGTCGGTGCTGTGCGAGGGTAGGGTTCCCTGCAAAGTGGCTGGACAAACACGAAATTCGGGCTCGGCGACTTTAATCTGCCTGTTATGAGTGACTGGCTTCCTTGATGATGTCGATCTCGTAATTGCAGAAACTCGTTATCCATCAAAGTGTGGTTGCAGATATCGACGTTCAATATTGGCACGTTAGTTAACGGAAAAATATGATGAGCAAATAACGTGCGCTGTATTGTTCGTTTATTCAGCAATTGTAATGTGTGCTTTTATTGATTTCGTTTGAAACCGGCGGTAGAGCCTTTCGTGATTATAGGGACTATTACAAACACTCTCTAGAGTTTATATCTGCAAACTCATATCGTTTATACCAAAACTTACTGTGAACGTTTATTAGGCGAATAAGCTGCATGAGAGAGGACAAAAGGTGTTTCTTAACTTGATAACGATGTATTTAGAAATATAAAGAGTTATAATAAGAATTTACGATCGATTGATTTTCCTGTCATCAAGTTATTTTAATGCTTATGTAACCGATGAACAAAATTACCATCGCACAGTAACAACCAGATCCAAACACTTCCACTCAAAGTTGCGAAAGAATAAAACATTACTATTGGAATCCAAGACAAAAGAAATGTTCCTAACAAAAGTATAAGTTAGGCCTAAAATCTGCCAAACAAAACAGAGAGATACTAATAAATTAATGTCCACAAATATAAATGATAGTAGGTCTGACGAAATTAAAGTACTACGTACTACCTAAAACAAAGTTTTTGGGGAAGAAAGTCAGGATGCAATTGAGCTATGCAACAAAGACAGGTTTTATTTTCAAAAATAGGCGTACAGGGTTATATTGATGGTCAAATAGACGGGATGTGAAAAGAAAAAAACTGATGAACACTCAAAGAGGAAATATGAAAAAAAAATTGGCATACGAAGAGCAAGAAGGGACGCTTCAACAAGACGCACAGCCTGCGAGTCACGGACGAAACAAGCACAAGCGTCCGATGAAAACTCCATTTCCACGACGGAGTCGCAGCCACCTCCGACTGAGCGTTGGGAGACAAGACACCGTTTTAATAAGTTCCAATTTGCTCCGCGAGAGGCGCAGCTGTCGCATCCAACGCGCAATTACCGGCGCCTCCCTCTCACCACCATCCCGTCAACTCGATTCTTCGGCCAGCAGCGTTCTGCCTTCAGCAGCCTTCCCACCCCACCAGAGCTAGTCGCTTTCTTTCCCGTCACTGCATCGACAGTTCGCGACTCTCGTTTGTCTCCCCAACCCCGACGATTTCCGACGTAACTCTCCTCTACGTCTGCTTTGAATATTTTAAAAGGGATATTTTATAAGTTTGAATATTTTATAAGGTAAAGGAAACACTTTTTTCAAAAATTTAGTTTCTTTTTAATTGATAAACTATTTTCAATTTGTACTGTTCTGCATCTTCTGTGGTTGATTTTATCCATTCGGATTTCTAGATTTCCCGTCCACTAGCCCTTCCTCACAATAAGGCTATCAAGTTCTAATTCTATTACCTAAATTCTACTGAATTCTCTCTTTACATGCCGCAGGCGTTAATATTTAATGTGCACTTGCTACACCATACAAGCGTATCCCGCTGTCCCATAAGGGCTGCATTCTGTATTTGAGGAATAGGAGATGATATGCCTCTGCCAAAATAGCACCAACTATGGACCTCGTTTGAATGATTTTATCGTGTTTTAGGACGCGTCTACTGCTATGGTCATTAGCCCCATAAGTACAGTACATGTTTTTATCACGGAAGGTGAAGTTCTTCACTCGCTGGCTAGCTAGATCTGACTCCGACCTGCACGTCGGCTTGAGGGGTTGCCCTAACCAGGTATCGCCCACCGGAGGGGGGGCACCGCTCCAGCCGGAACAAGCTCTAGTTCCTAAAGGGCCTCCAAACATGAGTGGTAGATTAATGCTTGAAAGTGTGGGTAAGCATTGGGGAAAAAGGAAGGAGTGAGCAGGGGGAAGAGGAAAGAAATATCGCGCGAGGTCCGCGGTCCTTTTGATACGGTACTGTTCCGGAATTCGCCTGATGTTGATCGCAAAACAACGGAAAACTACCGATCAGAATAGTCGGTCGGTAGAATTCTCCTTCACATGGCGGCTGAACTCGACCTAGATATCCAGCGTCACCGTCCGGACTCGAACCGTAGGTCTTCGTGGTCAGAGACAAAGAAGTGACAACTTCTAGTGGTGCTACAAACGCACATACTTCATTACGTTGTTTTTAAATGCCTCGCAATATTATACTTCTACATAATACAACAAAAGTGTTATCAACCAGCAATTTTTTTCCCTCGGAGACCCGAAATCAAATCCTCAAAGTTGCCGGTACTTGTACCACTACGCCACACAAGTAACGTATGGGTCGAACAGAGCCATAAAATGGTAAATGCCTGATAGGAAAACAATTGATATAATGATGATTGATATAGAGAAAACGATTGATATGATACATATATTTTACAAATTCGGAAAGAGATGTAAAAAATTATTAAAAATTGAAAATTCGAAAATCACATACACAATTTCAGTAAGTTTATGGTATTTAATTCCATTTGTGATTTAAATTGCTTCACATTGTTTTCAAAACTGTTTCTAGAATTCTCAATTATTTCCTCCGACAAGGGAGAATTGTGACAAATAATTACTTGACAATTATAATTGTCCCCGACCTAGATTCGAACCAGCGAACCTTGCCTCCGAAAAAAAAGTGTGTGCCCAGCACTTTGCCACCTCGGTCACTGTGATTATAAATGGCATTTGTACTTACAGTAATGGTAATAGTTTCATTTCTAGCACTAGGCAGGAGAATGTGAAAAAAATGTCCTTTGGGCGCCCAAAGAAGATATCTGGGAAGATAATTCATAACCCAAATCGTAGTTCAAAATAAAGAGATTAGAAAACTAAGTCCTGCGAGAAAGTCTGTGCCATTCTATAGCATCACTAGTTTATTTCTTTATTTGCCTTCTTTTATTACACATGTGGAGAAAATTTAAACAAGAAAAATTGGAGTGGTTTTTTGAGGAAATTTGATTTCGTAAATTTCAGGCGGAAATTACGCAAATCCTACTCTCTTTTTCAGAAAATTGTCAGTTTTTAAAAAGCTAATTTTGTACAACAGACTCTGTTTGAGGCAAAACTCTCTATCTACAATTTGATAGTTTAAAATTTCATTTTTCATTTAAGTTCATAAAAAATAATCATTGCATTATATCATACTTCCCTTGCTAGAACGTAGCAAGAGAAGAAAACATGTTCTAATTTTAAAGAATAAAATACTGGCACAATTCACCTACATTGGAATTTAACTAAACACATTTAATTATACTCCGTTTCACATGAGTAGAGTAAAAATGAATCTAAACATGTCGCTGTATATTCCGAACCCCCTACAAATGCTCTCAGGAAACATTCACTTCACGATCTCCATATAGTATTCACATACCTCTGGTGCTTTGCTGATTTCAAAAATCCTTCTTAGTCATTCTGTTTGAAGCAAAAAGAGGGAGGATTTTGGATGAAGACTGTTTACTACCCTAAAAGGAATTTACTGAGAAGTATAGAAGGCTGATGCGTTCAATATAGATCAAGGCCAAGAATTTACGATCTCTGGAGCAACACATGTGTTACAGTCTTCATAAAATATGAGGAACTGCAATATAGAGAGGCATCCACGTTTTTCTTATGAAACCAAAAAGAGAAACAAACTACGAACTTACTATACAAAAAGATCAATACTACTGCCAGGGGAATTAAATCCTTTTGTTATTACTTGTAAACTAACGTACTAGGATATGAGCTTAGTAAAATATACGAAAGAAATGTGTTTTGAACGGGTATGGTCATTTGGTGATAAAATTACATGAGATGCGTAATCCTTATAATACTTTATTGATTTCACGTTTAATGTAATGTCTAATTCACTCTTAGCTGTGCTAATTGAAAATGTAATCAAAATAGGACATCATCAGAATTTTTTTTATCTAAATTGGTTGTTATCTTGCCTGGAAATTTCCTTTTGTATCTGTAAAATCTTAATACATCAGAATTTGAATATATCATGATTTTACTGATACAAAAGGAAATTTCCAGGCAAGATAACAACCAATTTAGATGACTTTTCGATACCAGATAATGCAACACTTGTTCGCACACTACAAAGAAAATCTGTATTCAGAATTTAAATAGTATGTGGCACACTCTTTCTCCTCCACTACTAGTCCAAATGGAATCAATTGCATTTCCCGACTTTTAAATATATTGCACTATGAGTCAAATCCTAAGCCCTTCATATGGCGTTTCCAACGAGAAAACAGAATATGCAGTCATATATCGAACATGCGAGCATTTTACGTGCTGTGAATAATCAGGAGAGAGTTTACAAACCGAGTAACTATTTTCATTTCGTTCAATTCCATTATTTTATCTCAATATTTCATCAATCATATAACTCAGCGTGATATCCCCCTGAATGAATTTAATATGACTAACTGAATTAATCTCATTCAAATAATTTTGTAAGTATGAATCCATGCTTTTAAACAGTGTTACCAATATTATTATCATTGACAAACAACTCAATATTATTATAATTGACAAATAAACGTTTTCGATTAACATGAACAATATGCTCACTAACATAAGTAGACTCATCGTATCATTTAGAAGTAAAATAATCTTTACGCAATGCAACCGAAACGTCTTGTCGGGTAATAGAAAGTGTTTCCAAATCGGCGACTGTGTTGGCTAGACAGTGGCGAGTTCTCACCAAGCAAGCAGCTTGAAGCGAAGCCCTTCCGCCCGTGCACTGTGCGTGGGCGTTGAATCTCGGGCGCGGACGCCGTTCGTCGTCGTCGTCGGCGGTGGCAGCGCCGGAGGGCGGCAGCAACAGGTGGCGGCGCCAAGCCGCTCGGATTGGGCCGGCGCGTGCACGGCGCTTCATTACGGTCACGGCGGCCGCTCGCCGTCCCCCCCACCCCCGCGGCCCCGCCGCCCCACGGTCGGCCTGCGCCCGCCGCCCTTCTTCGACGCACGCTCTGCCCTGCGACGTCCCACCCACTACAAAGGGCTTCCCGCCTGCCGGTTCTCTGCCTTCTGCTATTGTTCTCTGCTTCTGCTATGTTACTGCCTTCTCTGTATCCCTGCGACTCACTGTCTACGCACGTACTATGTCCCTCCCCTAATTATCCACGCACTACCTACATTCTGCCCTCTCAACGATCATGTCCTATCTATATCTCGTACAAGCTGAAATGACTCAGAGGTGATATTACGATTGCCTCTGCAGTGCCAGACCGGAAGGTCATTATGTTTGCTCGTTGCACTCGCTGGGAATGATTCCCACCTCCCTTCTTCAAAGCACGGTCTGACCTGAGCCATCTCAACCGCTACAGTGGGCTTCCCTTCTGCCTGTTCTCTGCACGTTCCTTCCTTCTCTGTATCCCTCTCTCTCTCATTTCCCACACGTACTATGTCCCTCCCCTAATTATCCACGCTCTACCGACATCCTGCCCTCCGAACGATCATGTCCTATCTATATCTCGCTGAAAAGTCTCAGTATGAAAGCTGAAATGTTACAGAGCCAACATTACAATTGCAGCAGTTTTACTCAACAGTTTCTGTCCGGAATGTCGTATGTTTGCACGCTGCCCTCGTTGGGCATGATTCGCACCTCCCTTCAACGCACGGTCTGACCTGAGCCATCCCAACCGTTACAGTGAGCTTCCCTTCTGCCTGTTCTCTGCAAGTTCCTGCCTTCTCTGTATCCCTCTCTCTCATTTCCCACACGTACTATGTCCCTCCCCTAATTATCCACGCTCTACCGACATCCTGCCCTCCGAACGATCATGTCCTATCTATATCTCGCTGAAAAGTCTCAGTATGAAAGCTGAAATGTCATAGAGCCAACATTACAATTGCAGCAGTTTTACTCAGCAGTTTCTGTCCGGAATGTCGTATGTTTGCACGCTGCCCTCGTTGGGCATGATTCGCACCTCCCTTCAACGTACGGTCTGACCTGAGCCATCCCAACCGTTACAGTGAGCTTCCCTTCTGCCTGTTCCCTGCAAGTTCCTGCCTTCTCTGTATCCCTCTCTCTCATTTTCCACAAGTACTATGTCCATCCCGTAATTATCCACGCACTACCTAAACCCTGCCCTCTCAACGATCATGTCCTATCTATATCTCGTACAAGCTGAAATGTCGCGGAGGCAACATTACTGTTGCCTCTGCAGTATCTGACCGGAAGGTCATACGTTTGCTCACTGCACTCGCTGGGAATGACTCCCACCTCCGTTCTCCAACGCACGGTCTTCCCTGTTCCATCTTACCCGGTAGGGTTCGCTTCCCGACTATCTGTTCTGTACGAGTACCCACTCTACCTACGAGTATTTTCCTTCCTCTCATTGTCCACACACATACTAAGTCACTCCCACACACTAACCATATCCCGTCCTCTTATTGGTCATGCCGTATCAGACCCTACTATGTCCGCTCAGGCTCAAATGTCTCTCAATCAGCGTTACTATCGCCTCTGAAGAATATGTGATCGGAAAGTCATACATTTGCACGTTGCCATCGCTCAACAAACCCTCCCACCCCCACCCCACCTTCCACTTCAATTTGCTTCTCTTCTGTCTGTTTGCCTGTTCTGTACAAGTTCCCATCCTACCTATGAGTATATCTCTCCCTCTTTTTGTCTACGCACATATCACGTCACTCCCCTCATTTTGTATTTAATAATTATTCCATATATGTATTACATAACTTGATTCAATGTGGCTAGACCGAAGGCCTTTAAGCCATTACAATATCTACATCCTATCACTATCTAACCTTTCGAATTCTGGTATTCCTCCCAAATGGTCTGTCTATAGCATCAAAGCTGCGGAAAGCCGCACTCTCCTCATTCTCCACGCATTAACCCCATCCCATCCTTTCATTGACCATACCCAAATCAATACGCTTCTCAGGATGAAATGTCTTAGAAGCAGCGTTACCATTGCCTCTGAAGAGTGTGTGATCGGAAGGTCATAAGCTCTTCATTGCTCGTTGCCCTCGCTGAACACGCCCTACCCCCTGCACAGTTCGCTTCGGGTTCTGTGCGAGTCCCCACCCTTCGTGTATCCCTCTCTGTCGTTGTCTCACCCCTAATTATCCACTCAGTTACTATATCGCGCCCTCTTATTAGCCAAGTCTTATTTATGCCTCGTCTAATCTGATATGGCAACGTAAAATTGCGTTACAACTGATACGTTACAATTGCCTGTGCATAGTGTCTGACCAGAAGGTCACAAGTTGTCTCGCGACTCTGGTTACGCATGCTCCACGCCTCCATACAATACGCCACCCCACAGTTCGCTTCCCGTCTGCGTGGTCAATACAAGACTTATATCCCCACGTACAGAGCGTACAGGCTGTACATAGCATTACGCAATGTACTCCGGAGCACGGCAGGGCTTATGAATTTAATTAAAGCACGAGGCCCGATAACCGATATCTTGGAACCAGAAAGAAGGCGTCTTTTCGTGTCCCCGATAATTTTAACGCACTTCTATCTTAAGCACCTAATGAATACTAACAAATTTCATCTCAGTTGCGCCCTGCGCTCAGATAAGACGTCGAAGGCTCCAATAACTAACGCCTGCCCCTTAACCTCCATGTAATCATGAAAGGTCACTTCGGGGCACAGTCCTCGTGATACCAAGATCCTCGCCTTGGAGTTCCCCCTCCGCCCGTGATAAGGGCCACACAGAGCGCACTCGCGTCTCTGACCATAACAAGTATCTCCCCCTCCACCATGTACTTACAAACAGGAGTGGGGATGTAATCTATATAGTTCGTAAGGAAACATTGTAAAGGGTTCACAACCATTTTCGACTTTGTAATAGAAATTTGTATAACCTGTATTTTATTCACTTCTGTAATAAACTCAGTGTGTTCTCACTCTGTGAGTTTCATTTCACCAAGTCTGTCTGGAGAACCGTCGACTTGCCATCGACGTATTTTACTCAAGTCTCCATCCTACCTGTTTCCCTCCCTCTCATTGTCCTGTACCTGGTTATCCGTTGCTTGCTGCTCTCAGTGCATATGCTGGTCGCCTACCTTCTTCAACGTACGGTCTTCTCTATGTCGCTGGTCAATATGCCACCACAGTCGGCACAGTTCGCTTCCCGCCTGTCTATTTCTATACAAGTCCCCTCCTTATCTATATCCCCCCTCTCATTGCAACGCTCATACTACGACTCCCCTCATTATCTCGTGGTCTCTCCGAAGTCTCTCACCGGAAGGTCATAGGTTTGTTCGTTGCCCTCGCTGCACATGATGCCTCCCTTCTTGATCCTATGATCTTACCCGCCCCCCCCCGACCCAGTTCTCTTTACGTATGACCGTTCAGTGCAAGTGTCCGCCCTTCCTATCTACATCCCTCCCTTTCCTTCCCCATTCATTTATTCCATCCCGCCGTCTCATTGCCAACTCTCTTACTGAATACCTCTCTCTATAAATGAACTGGCTGAGAGGCAGCAATACAGAGTCTCTGATTGGGAGGTCCTAGGGTTGGAGTCCAATCGTTGCAATGGGTGAATAGACAGGTCGAACTCTCCACTGTCTGAAGAAGAATTCTAGTTGACAACTGTTCTGATTGTTTGCGTGGTTTCTCCTACACCGAAGAAACCACGTAGCCGGCGAATACCAGAGAAGCACTTTCAGAAATGGGACAGCTAACGTGTGCGATCTTTCCTTCCCATCCTTTTCTCTCATCTCAATTTACTAACACACGCTCGAGCACGCAATGCACTACCACACTTTTAGAGATAGCAGTGGAGAGCTTAGTATCTGACTAGGTTAGGGAAGAGTCCCACTGGAGGAGATACGTCGACTTGAAAAAACTTCGCAAGTCGACGGTCGGCGCCGGATCCAGCGGGGGAAAAACATCGCCCCCTCCTGGGATATAAATTCACTTCACTTACGGAACTAATAACCATTCAATTGCAGACAAAATATACTTTTTTATACTTTATAGTGCATAATTTCTCCCTCGCATACAAGAAAATTCATTTGCAAATTAAGAGTTTACAACGTTGATGAAAAGAGTAAATATCATTAAAGGTTGACAAGTGTACAAATAAAATTAATCACATGTCAAGGTGTGCCATGAGCGCTAATACTATTTATAAAATGTTATAATTAATCACATTAAAAATAGTATTTTTGAAATACAAATATGAAACGTTTATATCATTCAAATGGTAACATACGTCGTTGAAAATGCATTCTAAAACTACTGATGTACTCACAATTGCATCAGAGAAGAAGTATACAATAAAAATATTCTTGATATTTACTATACATTTCTTATCTAATGAAGAATTTAGATAATTTTAACCAATTTTAACCAATTTTAGTGTTTTGTGCTAGATACGTTGACTACAACATATAACAATCGAAGATTCACGATTTTTGTTGTTACCACGATAACATGATTTAAAAATCTTGCAGCATTCTTTTCCTACTCAATTGCGCACACATGTCACTCGAAATTATTTACTAGTGTTTCCAGTACTAGAGAATTCATACTCTACGTAAGAATTTATCACCTCATTTTCAAAAAACAGTCCATCCTTCTGAATCCACTGAAGGAGCCATGGACGTCAAATACAACACATCTATGTTGAGTGAACCAGAAAGTTCCTATGCATCTCCGTTTACAAACGAGAATTATGTCAATTCGAAACGATCCATCACTTTCATAAAAACTGCACGAGTCCGTCTCTCAAACGCCCTCAGAAAGAGCATCAGAGATGTGAGCGAGGAACGTTCGCGAAAACCTTATTTCTTAATGCGAGAACCACTTCGGCAGAAGACCTCGCGTTGCCAATGCCAACGCAGAAAGATGAAAGAGAGACGTCGCAGCATTCGTATTCTGGACGGAAGCACTTCCTTAATAGAAGCGCCGCCGGGAAAAATTTACACAGAATCCCAGGGCTTGGGCGCGTATATCGCGACAGCCGAAACAAAGATGTCGCCCAATACAAGAAACGCGGTATTCCCGCGGGGGCTCCGCGTCCAATATCATAAAACGTTCCATTTCCCCGCGCAATAGGTCCGTCCGCGGGGGACGGGGAGGGGTCAGGCGGGGTGGCGTGGGGCGGGGCGGGGCAGAGAGTGAATGGGCGTGGTGGAATAGGGAAGTTACAAGAGGTGGAAAGGAATGACTAGGGCGCGGCTCTGCGAAGCAAGGATTGGACGAATGCATGGCAACAGAAACGGAGTGAGGTGGAGAGAGTAAAAATAGTGGACGGGACGGGTCAGGGCAGGGAGAGGAGATGGTTCAGGGAAGGGAGAAGAGGTGAGGCGGAATCATTAGGGCGCAGCGTAGGACGCAGGGGGTACGGAACTGGTGAGAGGACGCATGGGAGAGCATGGGTTGGACAGGTGGGACGAGCTGGACAAGTTGAACGAGCTAGACACGGAGAAGTTGAACGAGGACAAGTTGAAACCGCTGTACGAACACAAGCTGTATGAGGAAAATCTGGACAAGTTAGACGAGCAGAATGAACTGGGAAAGTGAGAGGATCTGGATGAACTGTATAATTTTAAAGAGCTGAACGAACTGGAAAAGTTGGACGAACTGTAGAAGCTGGACGAGCGGGACGAGGCTGGGCTAGGCGGATCAGGGCGGGGCACGGCGAATCAGAGAAGAGCGAAGCGGAGCAAGACAGTGGAGCGGTTGGGCCAGCGGGTGCGGGGGACGGAGACGGGACGACTCGGGGAGGAAAAGGGCGGGGCGCGGCAGAGTGCACCCCGCCCTTTTCCTCCCCTCGCGCTGCTTGTAGAAGGAAAAGAACGCGTCTGCGCTTTATGGAGGGCGCGACGCGCGCCGACCCGCCATTCGTATGTATGTTATTCATTGCTGGGGGGAGGGAGAAGACGGGTGCGGCGGTAATGGTCTAGAAGGTTCGGAGACGCAGGAAGTAAAGATAATGAAAAGACAGCGTGTAGAAGCAGTCATAAAAGTGAGGAAGAAAGATAGCAAAAGCAGGGATAATGCTAAAAAGTATGGATGTAAGAGATTAAGGAAGCCTGGAACCGCTAAGATACTCGTACACGAATGCTTGAAGTCGAAAGAAAGAAACATATAATATAAAATAAGAGGGCGTTTTGAACAGGGTACATGCTCTTGTTACAAGAGCCTGGGTTTGGGTACCACGAAAAAAACAGCACTGAGATTTCAAACAGAAATTGACGTAAAGACTAGTAGTGAGAACGGTTGCAGTAGCAGAGATAAAGTTAGAAGAAAGAATAGACGAATGTTGAAGAGCAGAGGAGATGTGAATGTAAGATTTGAAGTGGAGATGGAATTGAAATTATAGCTAAAATTGGCTACATATACAAAGGGAAAAGGAAAACAGAACATAAATTACACAAAGAGAAGAGACGTTTCAGGGGAGGAAGGAGTGGAGAGTCTACAAATATTAAGATGGCTGTAGAAGACCTGGAGAAATCCTGAATGGAATAGTGAGATTATGTAGAAATCTGAGTTTCAGGAGAATGGCAAAATACTAAGGAGTTAAAGACATCGTGATTTGGTCGACTAGGTAGAAAATTAAGGGAAGAGGTAAAAGTAAAAAGGCAGCCGTTACAAGTGAAAACGAGTAAGCTAAATACATGGCAAATCGAAATTTCGAATATATGGAAGATATGTCCAAAGCGGAAGATATAGCAAATCATCTACTAGAGAAGATCAAGGTAATTGAAGTAGAAGCACTGGGTGAAACTAAGACACAATGGACACGTCAGCTGGAGGAAGAACTGAGGTGATGCTTGAAGGGCTGGATGCAGATGTGGATGTGAAGGAGAAGGTGATGGAGGAGGAGGAGGAAGTGGAGTTGGAGATGGAGGACGAGACAGAGTCGACCGAGGTAGAGTTAGAGAAGGAGGAAGAGGGGGCAGGAGGAGGGGTGATGGAGGAGGAAGAGGAGGAGAAGGAGGCGGGAAAGTTTGAGGAGGTTAAAGAAGAGACAGCCGGTGTGGAGGTGGAGATGGAGGAGGCCAAGCAGGAGAATTGGAGATGGGGAAGGGTGAAGCCAGGTCGGCCGAGGTGGAGCAGGAGGAGGCGGTACAAGAGGAAGAGGTTAAGAAGGTGGAAGAGGAGAAAAAGGAGGAGAAAGATGAGGAAGAGGAGGAGGGGGAGGTGGAAGGGGAAATGGAAAAGGTAAGAGGATACGAGGTGAAGGAAGAGGAAGTGAAGGAAGAGAGAGTCGGCCGATGTGGAGGTGGAGAAAGAAGAGAATAATGTTGTGGTGTAGGTGACTGATGCGGAGGGGGTAAAGGGTGGAGGTGGAAGTGGCCATGGCAGCGAAAGCCTCGTGTCACCGGCGGCGGGCAAGCGGCGGTGGAGGCCTCTCCGGTCGCGTCGGCCAATCGCGGCCGAGTGTTTTGCAATTCATGGTCGATAGCAGCGACGCCTGGCAGAGCGCCAGGCTCCTGTAACGCGCCCCAAACCATCGTTCCCCCACCCCCGCTCAGCCGCTGTATCAGCCCAGGCAGACGCCTCCTCCGGTGACCCGGCGCCCCCGCGCACGTCGAGTGACACGCGCGCCCTCCCGGCGCCCCTCCCCCGCGGGCTCCCTCAACCCCACACTCCGCTCTGCACCGAGCACTATTTCTCGGAAGACTGCGCTTGTGCTAGAAATTGCATTGAGATGTGTACGCAACTGACGCTCAAATGCTCTTTATGAGCTCTTTCACAAACCGTATGGTGCTGTAATCAAAAACTGAAGAAGAAAAAGAAGGAGAAGAAAAATAAGTTATTTTGAGAACAGAAGAACAGATAGAGTAGCAGACATGTTCGGCTTGCTCAACAAGAGATAGTAATGTCTCCTAACCGTAACCTAATCGTCAATATGAAACTCCTGTTTATAATAGCACCAACGCGAGTCAAAATTTGCCAAGAAATAAATTTGAATTTAATGGGTGAATGTAGCGTGTCTATGTGTTCGTGTGTGTGTGTGTGTGTGTCGGTGGGTGGGTGTGAGTTTGTGACCGATACATGCACAATTAACATGTAATAGCACTATCGAATTCGCGCTATCACGCTTGTTCGTTAAACATGTCAATGCACTTAAACGCTGCTTTGTTTACTACTTCGGTTAATGAATGCAACTAGTGGGACCCGTGCTACCATTCCGCACTTTGCAAATCATTGTTTTTAAATTGAAAATTTCGTCATACAGGAACGAAAATCCAAAACGTTTGGCACTGAGCTGTGCGTTTCATGTCCTGTAAACATTCTAATATTGCTAAACTTTTATTTAACAATCATGTAAAAAGCTTAATGTTAGATCTTTGGAATTAAACCGAACAAATATAAAACCCAAATTACTAATTTCCAGTGCGCGCATAAATTGAATGAAAACTACGTAGCTTCCGCCTATGTGAGAGTTATCTAAGGCTTCGTTAGATACCCAGAAATTCGGAAAAAATATAAAAAGAATTGAAAGAGTTTTGATCTTCGCTGGAAAATGCGAATATTTAATCATACTGTTCTGAATATTCTTGAACTGTCCGTTCCTGCTGAAATCTCATACTGAGTCACCGCTTACAGCAGAGCTGCAAGGCCTCAAGGAAGACGCTGCCCGACATTAAATATTTGCTATTTCCATGTTGCGATATGGAACAGCAACTTTAGTATTCTTGGAATGTTGTAGTGTATAATACTATACTATATTATTGCATAATTTGTGACGACTGTTGTATTGAAATATTTATTTTATTGCAGTGTTACACAAATTTTTTTTCTAGATCAATAAGCGTGCTACTTTCTGGATAAACATATGTGTTGTTTAGTTTATCAGCATATTTTCTGCTTCCAGTGCAAATTAGATTAATTTAGAAATTTAATTTAATTTCTCATTTCGATTTTCTGCCCTTGCGACCACCCGTCCTCTCTGTGAAGTATGGTACTCAGACGCTGAACTTTCAAAAAAATGTAATACAGAGTCCAAAAGGTGTCATTTCGTAGATTACCACGTCAGAAATGGTCAAGCTCCTTAAAGTGCCCGGGAAAACAGATATTAAGGGTGTAAAACTTATAGTTTTTGTTACGCACCATGGTAACGAATGCTCTATCTTTCATGTGCGCTTGCTGCATATAACACACAGACTACACTGTGTTTCAATGATCGATTTTTAAAACAGTTTCTAGAACTGATGGGGAAATAACCAACAGTTTGTATTTAGTTTGAAACTAAAACTAAAATTTCACACTTGCAGGATTTTGTGTCGATACAGTCTTATCCCACAAAACCGTCAACGTTTCTTAATGAATTATATTTAGAATGGATAAAATGTAGTTTAAGTAAAGCGGAATAATATTTTAATTACGGTTAAAGACACAATTATTTTGTCAAATAACTTTTCTTTTGTCTACCTATGTTGCGACAAACTTATCGCGAACTCGCACATTCCGCGTACGTTCGTAACGCCCGACCCGATTGCAACCTTTTCGTCATTCACGTGTCATCCTTTCCACTTCATTTACATCAAAGTCCTTAGATCTGCAGCGCCCTTCCGTTCAAGCGTCACCTTTCATGTCACCTCCGCTTTACTTGGGGCTCTGTTTCTGCTCTTCTCTCCGCCACTCAGACCTCGACGCCATTAGTCTCTCGCGAAGCAACGACCCTGGCGCGCCTCCATCTGCAACACGAGGTATTTCGACCGACGCGCCGCCGCCGCGCCGCCGCCGCCGCCGCCAACGCCGCTTGTAGTTCAAGGGCGTTCTCTTTTAAAGCGCGGACTTCTTCACGGGGAAAGATCGCGGAGAGGAGACGAGATGGAGAAGGAGGAGGAGGAGGAGGAGGGGGTGAATTTTCGAGCCCATAACTTCGCCGGGGCGCTTATCGAAGTTCGTGCCACTGCGCGCCGAGCATTTCGCTATCGGCGATCGGCGTGAGCTGCTGTTTACGACGTGGCCTAAATTCCACTCGACTTAAAGGAGTTGGGGGGCTGATTTACGCACACTTATCCTAACGCGGGGTGAGACTTATCAGGACGTGACTTTCTGTCTGTAATCTTCGTTTCGTGTACGTCTTCTCCTGCCTGGACGTCCTGTCTTTTCGTGCTGTCGCAGCTTGTTCACTGCCCAAATTCTTTGCATCAAAAGCGGGAAGAACTTTTCTCGTAACAAATAAATTATGTCCGCATGCTCTATCATGCTTGTACAATGTTGATTATGACTTACTTGGACCATATCTTACATCATATTATACATAATCATCCGATTTGCTGCCTGCATCCTACCCGACTTGAAAAGTAGGAGATTTCTTTAGGGACACTTATTCTAATCTTTAATTAGTCTTATTAGCATTAGTCGACCAGAAAAATTATCAACCTGCTCGATTCTGGAACTAGCGATGTTTGTTTACTTACGCAATAAATAGTTCTTACCCCTGTGGTTGCCATCGAAACTTACTCCACTAGGATTGCCAAAGGAGACAGTGAGAACTAACGTAGCTCGTTACTTGAATTAACGACAATTAATGTCAGTGTTTGTATTGACATCTTGTATAACAAATGAAAAATATAAAATAATTATCTTATCTTAAGGTCGGGTTCCTAGCTCTTTATACCACATTTTTACAGAAAGGTGATCAATAAACACGCTGGCACATTCTTGGTGCTACATGCAATTTGGTATAGATAGCAATCTAGAGATAAGGAGGAAACCGTCAAACCGCATGTAAGACTTAAAATTAAAGGAATTGTACTCTTTTGTTTTGTGACCATGCTGCTCCTCCAGCCAAGTTAATTTTTATGGTGAATTAATCTGTTTTCGTGCCTGTAATATTCCTTTTGCACAAATTGTCTCTTCCTTATGTGTTCTGCCTCTGCTTGAAGTCGTTTCTTCTTTACTGCCCAGATGTATTGCACAGAATCCAGTACGAGATTCTGAATGATTTCACAGCTATGGTCAAGTTTTTACTTTGTTAATTATTTTACAACCTTTCGTTATGTGTTATACATAAATTATGGCTTTTTGACTGCATCTCGACTCACATCACATGCGGCCTAATGAGTTGGGGAATGATTCTAATGGTTTGGGGCATATGATTAGAAGGGAATACTTGTCAATTGTTATAAAATACCCAAATATTACGATAGATATAACTAGTAAGGATTGTTTCCTAATGACCTTTGAAAATATTAATTGCTTATTTGCTGAGAACAAGCTCACAAATTTGATTTATTTAGGCATAGCTGGGTGGCGATAATATGTTGTTTCACCTCATTTACAGCAACTGAATGCAGTATGAACTAATTTCATCTCCAAAGTTTTAATAGATGTCTAGACACTCAATAAAAGACTCGTTGATAACTAACATAAATATTGAAATATAAAGTATCTTTATAAATATTTCAAATAATTCTTATAAAATTTCATAGAACAATCTAATCTGTTAATTGATCGTCAAAGTTTCTAAAAATTAGGTGACTGAAAATTCATTAGAAGGGTGAGATTTACAACGAGAGAAACTAACTTGCTCACTATTTTTTTTCTTTCTACTCATAAATACGCCATTCATTTTAGCCTATATTATCACATATTCCTTCAGTAAATAATAAGAAATAATTTAAATTTTTGTCTTGGGGATATTGGAAACAAATTTTCGCAAATTTACAAAAATATCTATTGAAAAGAAACAGAAAAAAGTAAACTTAAATCAGAGTGAGCAGTTAAAGCAAAGATAATGCATTTAAATTCACCCATCAGAGACATAAATCTCTGAAACGACTTGAAAGGATTGGCTCAACGAGCCGAAGGCAACGAGAAATCGATGGCGGATATGTAGAAAAGCAGACAATGGATTGCGGCCAGTGAGTAGAGAGGACGATGTCTTTACGAAATAGCGTGGAGAAGAGAGATGAGAGGAGTGGAGTAGAGCGTTGTGGAGTTGAGTAGACGGTGTAGAGTGGAATAAACAGTGCGGAGTAGAGTGCACGCCTACGGGTGGAGTTGTCGGCGGGGGATGGAGTGGAATGGACGGCGTGGATCAGACGGGGTGAAGTCGAAGAGTGATTAAGGGACATTTCAAGAAAAATATTAATGATTTTTTTTACTTTGCTTTCTCTTATAATCTAAAATACTTCAACTAATAATAATAAGCCCATATTTTGCGCATTGCAGAGGCACCGATAGTCCTCTAGATCTACTCCTTAGGTAGCTGGTTGCAACCTGGAGTAGATTGTATATTCAGCCGACACATAACATCATTAGTCGTGATTTAGAGGAATAATAATAATAATGTCTTAATAATATTCTTCACAGTAAAATCTGTGAAGAATAAAATAAAAATAATAATATAAATTATCAAATATTTTCTGGATTGAAAAATTAGCTACTGACAACCAGTAGTTTTACATAGTATTTTAGAAGGATAATGATGTAAATTGGTATTCAAAAACCTGTATTAAACACCGTATCGCAAACAATGGAATATTGAAAGCCAATTATGAGAATCCATTAGTATCCAATACACAGGCATGTCAATAATAATGCAGGTAAATGAAATTGCGGAACTTCCTAAACAATAACTCGTTAAAACGGTTCAATATTGGATTTTCCTTGCATTGTATCATACTATACCATATGATGACTATCGAACATACACCCAATGAAAAGGATATTATTGTTGGTTACTATGAAATTTTATAACATCGGTTTTAGGCGTGGGTGTTTTATGCGCAATATTATTGCGAACTATATGACTACTCTGTAATAATTACTCAAGACTGCTATGAAATGTCTGATTTTTCTAATGATTTAGGATGTGATGTATTCGATAATGAGAATAAGACTTTCAACGTTTTCAAATTGAAACGTAATATTTTTAAGTAGCTGTGATTTAAAATTATTTGTGAGTTAAATTCAAATATTACATACACAAATATGATTTACCAAATAAATATAAAATAGATGTGTTTGTAATTTGTATTAATGATTTATAACTTATTAAGGTGATCACTACCCATCAACTATTCCAAAAACAACAGAAGCGACGTTAACAATATTAATATACAGATGTAAAAGTACTGAAGGTGTTCGACTTTTTTTACATTTCCTCCGTACGACCATAAACATTTCGCAACATAAATCAGTGCTTTCCTGTTATTTTAGTTGCACTTTTGTAGCGAGGAATCACAATTTTAACACTGTTCTACCCTACAATGAAACTTTCAGGAAACATGTGTCACATCGCGAATATTTGTCCCTCTGGATTACGAAACGCTATTACTCCGTACAAAGTAGCTCCCAATCATTACACGTGGTGTTTGTTCACTGCGCTTTTATCGTGAACAAGAATTAAACGCCACTAGAGTAAGCCACTCTAGTAAGCCACTCAAGACATCGATCAAGTGACATGTTTTCGTGTTGATTGCTACATTTTGGAAATGAAGACCAGGTTCCTAGAATTATCACGTATCGTTTTTCTGAAAATTATTCATGGTAGCTCGTGCGGTTGACCAATTATTTTCGTGATAAGAGAAAACTGAATTGAAGATGACATGTGCATCCATATGAGTTTTATTCTATTCATTACTGCCAAATTTACGAAGAAATTTTGCGACTAGTTACTTTTGATAAAGCAGAATATTTTTTGAATAAGAATATAGATATTCACGTGTAAAATAAGAAGGCTGAAACATTTGTGATGCGTAAAAATAAATTTGAAAGTAACTAACATTTTTTTCACTTTACATTAATTTTGTAAAAATATCTATCGGCTACTTTTATCACACTAATATGAAAATAACAGTTTAAATTTTTTAAATAAATTAATATGTTAAATGTTCTGTTTTAAATGCCTTTGTTCAACATTGGCAACATGAAACAGCTCTAAAGCCTCAATACTATGCTACCGTGATGAGACATTTCTTATGAAACTTTGCGTTTCCGCATTGAGTCTTGGTATATTTTCATTTTCAATTTCAAACACATTCAAAATAAAGAAGAAACGAAAGAAATACAGAAAGGGATAATCCCACTTACCTTGCGTGTTGGAGACGGCACCCAGCTCACACCCGCAGCTTCGAAGACACGAAGTCGTGTTTCGTGATGATGAGATGTATTGCAGTGATTACAAAAGTCCTATTCTATTAAATTTTTCGTCAGTTCCCAAATGTTTCACACTGTAGGTTAACACAAAAGCAGGGTCTAAACATCCGCATTCGGAACACACATACGTGGGAATTCAACATCCTTTTTACAACACGAACACAGAACAATCGATCCATTTAGCAAAAAGAAACAAACTGTTTTATATTATAATTCACCGATCATATGTACCCTGTGTATTCCATTCTCGCACCAAGAGTCAGTTTATAATCTTCCCGCATCACTCGTATTTCTCACTCACACACACGTATCTAATAGAAAACCAGACGTCTAAAGAGGTTGACAACGAACGAGCGGTGCGTGAATCTTGAAACAGGGAAGGAAGGAGAACGACGCGGAACGAGGACGGGGAGTGAAAAACGGAAAAAAACACACGTCATCGCAAACTTTTACAAAAGTATCAATCTCGTAGAAAAGTGGAGGAGCAAGGTGCGTCAGCGACGGCACGACGCAGGGGCGACGCCGTCCGCGTCGCGACGGAGGGGAGGCGTGGGGGCGGCGGGGTGGGGTGAGAGGGCGGGGGGTGGGCGTGGCGGGGGCGGCGTGCAGGGCGGGGCGCGGGGCTCATAAGATGTCGTTGCTGCTGCCGTTGGTGCGCGTCGTCTTGGTGTTGCACGTCTTGTTGTCGGCGTCGACGCGGCCGTTCGCCTGGTTGACGGAGGCGCGGTGGTAGCGCGTGCCCGAGCCGCGGGCGCCGCTCACCGGGCCGCACGCGATCACCTTGCGGAACGCCTTGCGGAAGTTGTCCGACAGGAAGGCGTACAGGATGGGGTTGACGCACGAGTTCATGTACGCCAGCACGTGGCTGGCGATCTGCAGCATCACCGTCGTGTTGGTGATCTCGTACTGGTCCAGCGTCTTCAGCACCAGGATCACCTGCGAGCACGCGCGCCGGGACCAGGCGGTGAGAGGTGGAGCGAACGGTTACACAGAAATAATAACCTCATAGTATAAAATAAATAAATAAATGCAATATATGGTATAGAAGTTAGTTGCTCTAGTAAGGTTAGGTAAAAATAACAGGTAGATGTAAAGCAAAAAGTAAAGCTATATTTCAGGTAGATGTAAAACTATATTTCACTAAAATTTTCAAATTTTACGCATTATATTCCGCAAGTCTATGCGATTGCGTTACCTATGATCCAAGAAAATGCCCAAATTCAATTAATCATCGATTAAAGAGCATTTTAATGGCATTTCAATCACGTCCGCGAAACAATTAGTTTAATAGCATGAATAAAACTATTTTCAATCGTTGGGACGAGGAAGAACGACAAGGAAATGATATACAGGAAATGATTCGTTTCAAGCTAATGTCTAATTTTTTTTTAATTCTGGCCCTCAAGAAAATGTGCGCAGCTAAATCTCTTTCCCCACACGTCATATATAGTTTTTACTGTTTTTTTGACAAATAAATAAATAAATGTTTATTTCATGTAGTGTCTGGTATTTAAGAACAACTAACTGAACTTCAAAAGTCATCTGACCCAAAAGTGAAATTGTTTCATGAGAAACGCATCATAGAAATGTGTGTGAATTGCCATTGTGTGACAATATACTATTTTTAAAATAATTGACAAATAATATTAATAATGTATTACGACTCCAGTATGATAAATAATCACGTTGCCTTTTAACAGATGTTCGCGCTGCTCTCGTATGTGGTAAAACGCTAAAGGTCGCCAACCTCACTCACCAACCTCGGCCGCAATCCTTCTCACCAAATCCGCCCCAGACCAACTCGTCACACACTAGCCCGCTCTCTCTCTCTCTCTCTCTCTCTCTCTCCAGCTCTCTCTCCAGCCCCGTTCCCCCAGCCCCGCTCCCCAGCCCCGCTCTCCAGCCCCGCTCTCCAGCCCCGCTCTCCAGCCCCGCTCTCCAGCCCCGCTCTCCAGCCCCGCTCTCCAGCCCCCGCTCCCCAGCCCCGCTCTCCAGCCCCGCTCTCCAGCCCCGCCTCTCAGCCCCGCTCTCCAGCCCCGCTCCCCAGCCCCGCTCTCCAGCCCCGCTCCCCAGCCCCGCTCCCCAGCCCCGCTCTCCAGCCCCGCTCTCCAGCCCCGCTCTCCAGCCCCGCTCTCCAGCCCCGCTCTCCAGCCCCGCTCTCCAGCCCCGCTCCCCAGCCCCGCTCTCCAGCCCCGCTCCCCAGCCCCCGCTCCCCAGCCCGCTCTCCAGCCCCGCTCCCCAGCCCCGCTCTCCAGCCCCGGCTCTCCAGACCCGCTCCCCAGCCCCCGCTCTCCAGCCACGCTCTCCAGCCACGCTCTCCAGCCACGCTCTCCAGCCCCGCTCTCCAGCCCCGCTCTCCAGCCCCGCTCTCCAGCCCCGCTCTCCAGCCCCGCTCCCCAGCCCCGCTCCCCAGCCCCGCTCCCCAGCCCCGCTCTCCAGCCACGCTCTCCAACCACGCTCTCCAGCCACGCTGTCCACCCACGCTCTCCAGCCACGCTCTTCAGCCACGCTCACCAGCCCCGCTCACACCTTCATTAATCTCGCACGCCAACCCTACTTTCAATCCCGCTTCCATCGGTGCATAGCGGCCCAGTGAGCAGGAAAAGCATAGCCGCACTCGTTATTGCCACGCGCCGGGCTCACCTTCAAAGCAGTCAAGATTAATTTGCGAGGGCGAAGACTCGCTCGCCCAACGGCCTCGTTGCAAATAACGCAACTTCTGATGAAAGTTGCGTCACCTTATTTATATTCTAATTACTTTCGTGACGTTACACGTAGGAGCTCGAGAACACCCCTTGCAGAAGTCTTTTCCGATATCACGTGCTGCAATAATTTTAAAGGAGACATGGAAGAACTTAAGGCAAAGACACCAAAAAGTGCATTTAATTTCAAATAAATATTCGATATTGAAAAAAACGTTAATGGAAGATTAGAGTAGTTTCCTTGCCTTGAAACGGCGGTTTTTTATTTGTTATATTTTTTTAATAAACCAAATTCAAAACCAGAATTTGTTCCAGCAGTGGTCACATGAAAATTGCAAAATGTTGGTAATGGCCAGATGCTCGATTCAGTAATATCCAATCAATAATATTCTCTCCCCTGTTTGAGCTTGAGACAAAATAAGTCCCTTTGAAGTTATATATTGCAATTATAATTTTCAGTTTAATCTTTAAATACAAAATAAAGAATATGGAACCATTTATCTTCGTTCTAAACCTCACCACTAGATTATGTACGCTCCACTTTCGGCAAATTTGAAGCAAATAGGAATTCCATTTTATACCTTTTTTTCATTTCAGGCTCTTACTAGCCCACAGCCACTGGGTCGTTATCATATTCTATACTGGTGATAAAAATATTCCAACAACAGAAGGTTTGACATATCATGGAATTTTAAATTTTAAACCTAAGATCAGTTTAATATATTTTTAAAATATTCAATGATAAAATTACATTCGTACCTTTCCCCCCACTAATTTAACACATCAAAAGATAATACATAAATTTAACAGTTTTCAGAGCTTCACGATTTATAATCCCTTATGATATTCTTTACAACGTTTTACAATATAAGGCAGACATTGAAAACAATGGCATCAGAAAATTTTACGATAAAGCTCAGAAGTATTCCGCTGGGTTGAACAAGCTCATCAACACCGCACGCTGGCAGAGTACCTTCGGGGATTGAGAGGGAGCAGGTTAGTTTGGGCACGGATTTGGGACGGAGCATGAACGGGAATGAGATTCGGGACGCAGTCGCATCCGCCTGGGAGACGCCCCCGGGGGCACGGGGGACGAGGGAAGGAAATCGCCGGGAGGGGAGGTCGCACGAGTGGAAGAGCGTGTTGGGGCTTGCCCGGACTCTTCGAGATTCCGAGATGGCACAGAAGTATGGATTATTTAAAAAGTTATAATGATTTTTTTTCAAAAATAGTGAAGTTTAAAAAAATTTAAATTATTCGATCATTACTACATCGAGCAAAACTTTATGCTCTTGTGAAGCAGAAATATCACGGAGTTTTTGACAGTGTAAAATTTGACAGTATAGATATCGGAAATGACAACATGACTCTCATGTTGGACTGAATTTCTTGGATAAAGAGTTTTGTTTGTTTTGCATAGCTTCAGACAGTCAATAGTGAGTCCAGGTATGGAAATACTGCAGCTAGCAGTGTGCAACACAATAATGTGGTGTTCGGAACTTGCGTTGCGGCGAGCGAGAACGTGAAAGCGTGAACATTTTGGCGGCAAAGCGGAAGAGCGAACATGAGATGAGAACGAGATCGCGGGGTGAGAAATAAGAAGGAAGAGATGATGGGGAAGGCGACCGAATGAGTGAGAGGACAGGCAAGGGCGTAAGAAAGAACGTGGGAGATGGCGCTAGTGAGAGTGTGGGCGACAGCGTGAGCGATAGCACAGGCAAGAGCGAGGGCGTGTACGGGAACGTGGTGAGAGTGTGGACGAGAGCGTGGGCGAGAGCGTGGGTGAGAGCGAGGGCGTAGGCGAGGGGGAGCGTAGGTGAGGGCGTGGGCGATGGTATGGGTGAGCATTGGCGAGGGTGTGGGAGTGAGCGACGACACGGGCGAGGGCGTGAGAGAAGCCGTAAATGAGGGCATATGCGGGAGCATGGGCAAGAGCATGGGCGAGAACACGGGGCGAAGACACGGATGAGAGTGTGGGCGACAGCGTGAGCGATAGCACGGGCAAGAGCGAGGGCGTGTATGGGGACGTGGTGAGAGCGTGGACGAGAGCGTGGGCGAGAGCGTGGGCGAGAGCGTGGGCGAGAGCGTGGGCGAGAGCGTGGCCGAGAGCGTGGCCGAGAGCGAGGGCGTGGCCGAGAGCGAGGGCGTAGGCGAGGGGGGAGCGTAGGTCAAGGCGTGGGCGATGGTACGGGTGAGAGCATGGGCAAGGGTGTGGGAGTGAGCGAGGACATGGGCGAGGGCGTGAGAGAAGCCGTAAATGAGGGCATATGCGGGAGCATGGGCGAGAGCATGGGCGAGAACACGGGGCGAAGACATGGATGAGAGAGTGGGCGAGAGCGTGGGCGAGAACACGGCCGACCAAATGGGTGGAGATGGAGGCGCAGATGACGCATATTAAGACGTCCAGAGGAGGTTACTTCGCCCCCGAACCCCGGGCGTGCGTGCGGGAGCTCACCTGGATGGGGCACCAGCAGACGGCGAAGATCACCACCACCACCACCACCATGCGCGTCACGCGCTTCTTGCCGCGCCGACTCTCGGCGGACACGTGACCTCCCGGCGCCACGCCGTGCCACAGGCGCAGCAGCATGCCCAGGTACAGGCCGCAGATGAGCACCAGCGGCACCAGGTACGACGTCAGGAAGAAGCTCACCTGCGGCACCACAAGGAGACGCGCGCCGTGAGAATGGCATGTACGCCTTAACGCAACGAGCAACGATATAGAAAACAGTAATCGTGCAAATAAATTCACAATTAAATATTAACGAAGACTACATACAAAAGCATTTCTGTATCTATTGATAGTATGTGCCATGTATCAATATCCCGTTAAACGAAGTGTCCGAGTGTGTCAATATTTGACCTCGGATTTTAGAACAAATGCCTATTTAGTTCCTTTAGGCGGATGTGGAAAATAATTGCAAATACTTATGAATAAGTGAAAAAATGAAAAAATAGATCTACTGAAACTACTGAAATGTAATCTACTGAAATACAGTTCAAGTAATATTGCCTTTTGTATTATATTTCAAATGTTTGTTGTCGATATATGACACTGCGAAATATGAAACTATAACGAATTATACATATTAGGATTGGACACCAAGTATTATAACTGTTTGTAGGACTGATAATGTAATTAGCTTTGCTACAATGTAATCATAAATTTAATGTTTTGCTAAATACAAAATTATGATACTGAATTGTTTTTGTTTGATGATGACAGCAATAAACTATTTTTCATTAACTATGTTTAATTGAATAAGACGGTTCTATTAAAGCAAAAACATATTCTTGAAAAAAATAATGATTATTTTCTGCTCTAATTTCTGACAAGAGTGAAGAGTCGTTTACGACATCGTATAAAAATATTAAGCCCTTTGGATCCTATTTAACAATACCCATGATAATGTAATAATTTTCCGCAACATATCTTCACAGAGGTTTGCTCGATCTCTTTTATTCAGTTTCATAATGGGGGAAAATGGTCGCAAATATATGTGCTGTTAATCATTACCCTTCTTGGAATTGCAACATATTATATTTTTATGTCAATCTTGATATGACTGGCAGATTGATTTCATTGTTTTCTTCATTTTGCTGTGATTTGGAGGTTATAACATTCCTGGTAAACAAACAATTATTAAAATGCATTTGCTTTAAAGCTATTGCTTTAAAACATGTGTTTATATATACTGCTACTGCTTATACTTATATAGCTATTGCTTTAAAATATTGCTTAAGAGTCACAATGAGCATATTAATAAGTTTTACAAATTAGAAAAGGAAAATACATACAGTGGTGGATACAAAGGTGGATATACAGCAGTGCACTGAACGTAAATAGTGAATTATGGCCCTTGTAACTTCGCCCAGGTACTCAATCTACGCGACGCGTCGTGCTACGTCGATTTCTTCCCTCCCCGCAAAGCACTTTCGGCACCGTCGCGGGCAGACGATTGGCTCGCAAGTGCAGAATGACACCGGGACCAGGAATTGTACTGTCCTGCTGCACAATTACATGCAATACAATATTAAGCACATTTTTTTTCATAAGGCTCTTTTAATAGTACAGTTTTCGTACAAATTCTTGTACAGAAACTTCAAAATCCCGAACTAGAAATTGAAAAGTCAGAAGTATTGTTTACACAATCTCCAAGTTTTCTGTACGAGTTGCCATTAATCACCGCTATGGGCTCTGCCGGCACACAAATGAATAGCCAAATTGCGCTCTTCAAGTACATATATTCCCGACATTTCAGAACGTGCGTTCTGAATCTTCCATGTCAATATACAAAATCCCAGTAATCGCATCTAACCCAAAGATAAAACTAAAAATGATGACCGAATCCCGCCGTAAAAAATCCGTTAGAGAACGGTTCTGCAACTTGAGGTGTAGAGCCAAACTGTACGTTTCTGTATAAAAAGCAATCGAACATGCTCAAAGGTTTTCATACAGAAATCGTGAAGTCCGTACTGCATGCTTTCTGAACGCCCAATATGCACAAAAACTGCATGGTGGAAGAGGGCGTTTAAGAATTCCAACTTTAATGGAGTGTATGAAGATATATGGTTTTGTAAACGAATGTGACAACAATGTTATTTCTAAATTTTTGGTATTAGAGTACCATTATAACCAAATTCAGTTCACTATAGGAATTTAAACACATAAGGCAGCGATTGTCAACTGGACAAGAAATGACGACGAAGCTTTTTCCCCCTCCGAGATAAGGCACGCGGAGAAGCAGTGCGAGCAAATGGCAGAGGGATAGAAGGGCAGATGGCGGTCGCCGGTACCGAAAACCTTGGCAGTGGGCATTTGCCAGTGTTTCAGGCAACATTACAAACATCTACTCCCGTTAATTTTCTTTCTGTTACGGAAGAATGTTTTCCTTTTGTAGGTACTGGAACAATGACGAAGTGTTTAGTGTATTTGAAATAATTGAAGTATGTTAAAAAGTATGTACCTTTCAAAAGCATAGTATCAGTCTCTTTCTATCCGAACACAAAGAATATATTTCTATATTAAACGCTCCTATACTTCGCATCCCTTTGTGTATCATTGGCGACTTACTTCATCATGCATTACTGAAACAATATAGTGCAAACATGAACCAAAACTGCGCTTCCTATAATTAAAACTTTCAATTAAAAGCTACTTTACAAATTGTGCATTTTCACATTTTGAAAATAGACAATCTCTCTCGGTCTAGGTTAAATAAAAACTGTCAATTTCACTGTACAATCAATAATTCTATAGCAATAATGTGAACATAAATTCTATACAGCTTAGCAGTACAAGTAAGTAGCCAACATCCAGAGTGTGAAGAAGCAATTGATGACAATCAAATATTAATTACTTCGTATAAGAACTCAAATCTTTTGTTTCAATTCATAACAAAAATTTTAATGAAGCACAATTGTAAAAATAAAATTAAGTAACATTTGATTCGTGTACTCATTCCAAGTAAGAAATAAATATGAAATATTATATTCCCTCATAAGCACAATAAGTTGCGAGTTATTTTTACTGCAAAAAGCCTATGTTTAAAATGCTTGCGACCCCAATCAATGCTGAACATCTGCCAAACAAGACAATTCTTAAATAAGTTATCTCCTGGTTCTCGGGAATCATAATGAAAAGCCTCGCTGATCGTTGATAACCTAATCCACGTGACGCAAGTGGAGACGTCTGCAATACTCCCAGATAGTAACGCTCACTCGGTGTTGCCTCAATCCTCTTTTCCTGTGGGCGGACCATCTGCCACCTCGTCACACCCTAGCCTATGTGTGTTTTTTGAACTTTTGTAACTTGCTACAAATTTTTTCTTGAAACTTTTGTAACGGATAGTCCTAATTATACTCTTTAGTATAGCGTAAATTTTATTTTGAGTTTTTTTTGTTGTTTTTTCAAAAGTTACATAATTGTAAATTTTTTGAAAGATCTCTCACATATTTAATATGCACATTATCCGCAATTTGTAAATATTATTATATTAGTGAGTGTAAGTGCTTCAAATAACTTCAAATAAAGTATTTTGAAAACTCAAACATTTTCTGTGAAAATGAGATTCAAATTTCGCATTTTTAGTAGCACTAAAACGCCATTTTCTGTAAAACGGCACATAATTTTTAAAAGAAAATTGCCATTTATGACTAGGTTTTTGTGTTCTTTAATATTCTAAAATGAATATTTTCGTCCTACCATATGAAACCGAAAAATTAAGAAAATGACAAAAAAAATGTACTTTTGATGGTGATAGATGACAGCTGGCAAGAAAGAGTATGTGGCAATTCCGAATAGCTAGCGAAGACCCAAGGAAATAGAAAACTAATACGGGAAAGTCTGTTCCATTCTGTAGCACCACTAGTTATATTATGCGTCAGAGCTATCTGTATAATTTCCAATGTGCTTCGTAAGCGAGCGACTTTTTACTTTCCCGTATACGTACGTATATACGGAGTGATATACGTAGTATAGGGAACGTTATGTACAGTTGCGCGAAAAAATGGCCAATTTTCGGCGGAAAAAATTAATTGCCGGGCCGTTAAAACGAAAAAGTGGATAAAACAAGTTGCTAAATTAAGAAAAAAAATCCCCTAACACGTGGTGTAGCCACAAACCCTGTTTTCTAGGTCCTTGATACCGAAAAACCAATTGAAAGGAAAACGTTCGTCTGCCTGTCCGTCCGTCTGTCTGTCCATTTGTCTGTCCGTCTGTGAACACTGCTAGCGACTAAATCATACGTACAATTTCTTCCAAAATGGATATTCTCCGGTCGATCTGGTTCTAGTCGAAGCTTTGAGATTTTGAAAAAAGATTCTTCAGAATTTGTGGGTACTTGATATGAAGCCCCCCGGAGATTTTCAAACTTTTCTCAAAAACTGGTTCAAAATTTTTTCTTTAAATTTCTTGTATGAATAGAGTAAAATACACTTATTAACATGGCAAAGGTCCGATTTTCACGGATAACTCTGAATTTTCTAAAATTGTGAAAGTTTGAATATTTTTCGGCGTCTTTCTCCAACTACAAAATTGAAGGTAGAGATTTTTCCTTCAAATAAAATGTGTTCTCCAAAGTGAGTTCTTTGTTTAAGGTCATGTACATTCTTTTGAAAATTTTAGTAGATTTCGCGCAATATTGCGTGCAATATGTGCAATTTTAAAAAATTATAAAAACTAGATTTTCTCAAAAACGGCTCCAAATTTTTTCTTTAATCTTTTGGTAGGGATAGTGCTAAATGCACTCTGAAAACAGCATCAGTTAATAGACTGGAGGCATTCGAGATGTGGATGATCAGGAGAATGTTGAGAATCCCCTGGACTGACAAAGTTCGTAATGATTACATACTAGAGAAAATGGTATTTGCCGAGAGATATTAAAAATGATTAAAATTAGAAAAACATTGTATCTTGGTAATTTACTTAGAAACCCGAAATATAAACTATTACAACTAATAATGATTGGGAAAGTTCAGGGTAGAAGGGGAGTCGGCAGGAAGAAGATGTCCTGGTTGGCAAACATCCGAAAATGGACAGGTATCTCGAGTGCTTCTGAGTTGTTCCATGTGGCACAAGACAGAAAAGTTCGGGGAAGTGGTCGCCAACCTCCAGTAATGGAGACGGCACTTCAAGACAAAGTGCTAAATGTACTCTATGAGAAGACATAAACGTCATATTACTGTATTCTTTTGTTTTTGCAAAGATTGCAAAAACGTAATTTGTTTTACTAGTCTCTCACGTCGTTAATATTTACACTAGCGGCGAATTGTTTACATTATTATATTTATAAGTAAATGTGCTTTATATAATGTCAAGTAAAGTTTATCGAAAACACAACCGTTTTCTGGGAAAAGTAGCTCAAATTTCCACATTTTCAGAAACACTCAAACGCCATTTTCTCATAAATGGCTAAAAAATTTCTTCAAACTTTTCGATCAGATAGTGCTAATTAGATTCTTTAATTTCACACAAAGTTTATTTTGAGGAATTTTTTTGTTTATTTAGAAATTTTGCGACCCAAATAAGGGACAAACTGCATATTATTAAGTTACCGATAAATATATTATCACTTACTGAAAAGTATGAGTTTTCAACACATTTATTTACAAAATGAAAAGTAATCGTAACTTACCCAACTTGCGAAAAACTTTTACTTGCGAAAATTCTCCATTTTGAAAGTAGCCGTGCGGTTTTTTATTCCTTTCATAAACTGCAAACAGTTCACCAGACATTTTTCATTCCACTGCCTCCCACTCAACTTTATCGCAAAAATGATTCGAAGTCTCGGTGAAAATACTCACTAAATATATACTTGCAAAATCAATCCAGCAATAAAAGGTTAGATGAATTTGATTTGTGTTAAGAGACTTACAGCACTCCGTTTTAAGCTAAGATCAGTATACGCTAACATACTCCTTTCATTACTAACATTCAGAAATAAATCGTCGAGATCACCCGAGAAAGCTACTTAACTCGAAACAAAGATCCGTTCATTCTCTGAGAGACCACATGCACCATGAAGAAACATTTCATTTTGTCGGCCCCGTGGCCGAGATCTCTAAAGCAGTAGTGCCGTAGTGATCTCGGCCCGAGGGGTCGTGGGTTCGCGTCCCTCCTCGGGTGTGGCTGTATGTGTTCGTCATTTAACCCCCTATCATCACCATATCGTTTCATCCTCATACCATAACGTTAAATCCAATTGGGTCGCTAATGACCTAGTAGTTGATGCGACCTTAAGTAACAAAAAATATCGTTTTAATACGCTGTTTCAGTCAAGAAGTTTACATAAAGCAGGTATGAAATTTTTTGGTTGATTTCCTCGGCATTTTATACTCAGAGAGAGAGAAAGAAATGAAGAAAGAGAGAGAGGCAAAGAAAATACTATAAATGTTATGAAATCAGTATAGTTTCATTGCATGTGTTGAATACGTATGATTTTACTGTATCGTGTTACTTAAAGTAACGCTCAAATCACTGTAGATCATTACGTTGGAATTTACTTCTTGAGGGGAAAAAACAAAAGATTGTGATGTAATATATAAAATATTGAATCACCTTTCCTGAATCAACCGGTCTCGCTCTGCCTACGATCGGTCAAACGAAAATCAATTCTACTTCATACGTATTAGTCACATGGGTGCTGGCAATCTGAATACAAATAAAAACAAACTAAGATATCACATTTTCAAAATAGACACCACATCCCTTTGCATTCTGTTCTTTAGAGATGTTGTAAACAAATCCTTATATCAATAGACAACATGTGACCATTAACTAAACATCGACACCTGTTTCAAATAAAGTTCAAAATGTCGAATTCGAGTGGCTTGTAAACTATAAATTGATGATGAGAAAACCACGTTATACATACACTGTCGAGTAATTTCCCTGCATTTTTTGTTACAAAAGATATAATTAAGTAAAATGTGAAATATTACCACTAAAAAATATATAAATGAAACTTTAACTCAAAAATTAGGTAATTTTGGTGATAACTCCGTGTCTTTAAAGCAGTACGTGTAATGTCGCTAATTAATTTATACGTTTGAGCATACTGCTTGTAGGAATAAGACATTGTTTTGTTATGAGTGAAATGTAACGTAAATTAATTCCACACAATTTGGTTTCCTGGAACGAAAACAGCATACGGAAGGGAGAAATATTTTTCCTATAGCAGTGGAATTCCCTGAAGAAGCTCAAGACATGAGCTGCAGCAAATGACTTGCGTCACTTCTCCGGAGCGCACGCGTCGGGGGAAGATGAGACAAACTCACGCGAACATGCTCTCACGCCACTCAATTGAAACTCCGCGCTCGCATGCGGCTTCGAATATACAGAACAACAACGCAACCAGATGTAATTCATTAGAGTTTGTTGCACTGAGTTGCATTGCAAGAGCTGCAAAGTTGTTCAAATTACCCTAGACCTAGAATGCTTATAGCAGGCAGCACTACCGCAATTAAAACGATCGTTTCTGAATTCTGTCAAGTAGCGATTTCTCGAACGTTTCTCCAGTTTTCTACTGTTAAGTTTTACAATTTTGTACGCTAAAAGAAATGTTATGAAAAAGGAATATGTCTTGGGTGATGATGCTGGGGCTGCTTTCTATAACTCTAAAATGAAATCCAATGTGAGCAGTGTTTGGAATCAATCGTTTCATCTAATCTCTAAAATATTCATTTACAATAGTTATGAATGAATACAGGGGTAGAATAAAAACAACAAAAATACTTCAGGTAATAACTTAATTTCCCTGAAATATTACATTATTTCTCAGGTATTTATGAGTACAAACAAATACTACATGAAATATGAAATAGGAAATACTATTTAAGAACCCAATTCATCGGTCTACCCCTGATTATTTTTGAAAAAAATGTAAAAAGTTATGTTGTAGAAATGTGAGAATAAATGAAGATATTGTTGAAAATCATTAAAAATGACTAAACATTCGTATGAATATTTTTTATTCCGAAGAGTAAACACGAAACCGAGAAGTAACTTCATGGGAAGCTTAGCTCATGGAGTTCACTGCTCGAAAACACTGATCCGAAACTGACGAATGTTCATATTATTACGTATTTTCTTTTCTTTTCTAATTTATTTAATTTGAATGCATTACATCGTCCTGTTTTGATAACTTTTTCATGTCTGGAAGAAATTTATAGCGGCCGCTATGGTAGTGGTAAGTTTTAGCGATACACTACTGGCAAATGTCGGAGCAGTACCCCATCAAACGGGGCATCAAACCGGGCGAGATCTTCCTTCCACTTCCTTGTCCTATCCTCACCCCTTACTTACACACACACTCACGTGCATTACACTTCCCCACATGTCGGGAATTCTGGCTCTAAATGTCGGACCTTTGACTCTAAGTGGAAAGTCGCAAATTACGAGCTCCGTGCATCGAAGGGTTAAAGCATTGTGTGCTTCATTCATTCGTCAGTTTCATTCTATAAACGTTACTCACTTACAGAAAACATAGCTAATGGCCATTCACTTATGCTCTCAGCATTACTTTGGTCGCAGATGTTTGTGTTACTTCGTGAGTCAGTTAATCCTAGGCGTTCGTATGCCCTCTGCTACGTGCAGCATCGCGCCGACAAGCAAGAAGCGCCGAGCCACTTTGCCGCGCTGACGCCCCACCGAAGCTATTGCAGCTCCAGCCCGTTACGCAACCGCTTAATTGTCATGTACGCACACACGTGCACGAGTGGAGTGCTCTCGCACCGCACATCTGCACCAGTGCAGCCACAAACCGCGCATGCCGCGTTGCTCGTCTCACCTCCCAGAAGTAGATTCGACGAATGGACGTGTAGGAATAACGAATAGATAAAACAGGAGCTTAGAAAGTCAACTCCCAAAGAAGCGCGAGTGAACAGGAATAATAGAAAGGAAATCAGTCTCTTCGTCGTATCGCCACAACCTGGCTAGTATTTCCTGTCATTAAATGACTCGAAATTGATATTGAAAGAGAGTCTTTTTCTGTTTGCCATATCCCTCAAGATCACACAATTTACCTACCATGTCATTTTTCACCCAATTGGTTATCTTTCTTCTACACTCAATATTAATCCTTAAGTGGACGCGTTGGCTCACAGCGTGCGCCATCGACGGAATATTGTTTGCGCCATTTCAGATAAATGAGTTAACATTCATTATCACTTCGTGTAACCTTTCACTGTTGTACTTGGCTTCCCGTGTGTGAAGTTTCGTTGTCCTCACCCAATCCTGGGTTTATTTATTGGCGGATCAGTCATCGACGGACCGTCTGTCACATACTGTGCGCCGCGCGTACAGTTATGTAGAGTCTCAAATATGTTATGAACTTTGTTATGAACTTTGATCTCTCCATGTCGATAAAAAAATCCTTTTATACTCGCGTACGCAAACTTGTAAATTCAAATCGTACTCTTTCGAAACAATAACTTCTTGTTCCAGGGGTGATTTTTAAAGAGAAACATATCGTATTACAAAACTTTTGCTCGAATACAAAGAGGAGGAAGAAGTGGGTTGTAATGAATTTACTGTGCCTTTACTAATTGATTGTGATGATATATGTCACAAATTGAGACACAAATATCACAATATAGTCGCAGAAAAAACAGAAATCTGCTTGGCGCACTCCGTATGCCGCGCGTTCACTTCATGTCTCCAAAATTTGACGCGTGCGCTTCAGGTTTAAATTACAGATTTTACTACTTATCCTAACTACCCATGCCTGACTCACTTATTTCAGCAATCTTCCTCGTCGATCCACTCTTGACTGCCTCTCCGTCTCTTTAACGATTCTTCTTCCTAAAAACCTCTCTCTGCCATCTCTCACTTATCTCTGAATTGAGTTTCTTACACCCGTCCTGACAACACTGTTTGACGTAAACTACTTAGAACATCGTTTAGGCACCACTCCTAGCATCAACAGAGTCCTTACTTTACTTTCTTAATAATCAGCATTTCCAAAAATATCGCCCAAAAATATCATACTTCTGTTCAATAACTTCTCATTCATATAAATATAAGCAGCGATTATTCTGCAATCTTTACAGTTCCAATTCTGCTTCTAAATTTAGTCTGAGTGAGAAGGAAATGTTTTCCTAAACACAAGTAAATAATTAATAACAAGGAGCATACATTTAGATTACTCACTTCTAGAGTTTCCCTTGATTCACTCAAATGTTATAGTTGCATCATTGTGAACAATGAACATTTTTATTATTGAAAATAAAAAATCAGTAACTGCTGCACTACATTCAGACTAATATGTATATACATCAATTGATCCAGAATTAGACTGAATATAGAGATTTGTCTTTCTTTCTCTTTACTTCATAATACATCTTTCATAACGGTGCTGATGTTTTACATTGATTTCATAATGAACAAATAGTGTAATTGTTTTCATAAAGTGTTGAAAATAACAAATCCTCCTACAAAATCCAATGAAAGAATCTAAAATTCATTAAAACTATCAAAGAAAATTTGCGAATGTTTATTTTGATTAAGCTGTCCATTTTGAAGAGTTTGCTCGGGAATTTTGACAGATCAGTAAGGCCAGAGCCTTCTAAAGATAAACAAACTGGATTACGTTGTGGCGCACTGCGCATCTAGCTCTTCGCAGTCCTTGTGCATGCTTTTCGTTAACAGAGTTAAATTTAGCTGTTTGAGTTGGACGGGTAATCAAACCCGTAAATATTTCTCTACAGTCCTTAGAATATACTGCCGAGGACATCATAGAATCATTATGTCTTGAGTTAAAACAGACTGCTGTATCTGTATACTCATTAATCATTTCCTCGTATGTTACAGTCGTTGATTACTTATTAAAATGTTTTATTTGATTAATGGAGCGTAAAACACTCAAGAGAAAATTAAAATAGCTTCGAGTAATTTTCCTTTTCCTCTCTATTTATAGAAAAAATATTTACGAAAACATGTAAGCAAACTTTTTAAATACAAATATTGCATGACGGAAAAGTTGATGAAAATTTTGGTTTACAAACGCACTGATAAAATTTGGCTCAACAAACGCGATAAAGAAACATGAAGAAATGAGCCACTAATATGATTATTTATGATTTTTTTAAACTAATACTTTTTAAAATAATAAAATATTTTTGTGTAGAATTGTGGTTGTTTGATACATTCTCTTTTATCTATTTGGTATGTTTACATACGCACTACAAGATTTGAGCAGCCGCTACCAATATATTTTTTTGTCGTATATTTCGAACTTTAAACGTCTGCAAACTTCATATTTCCTTTCAAGCTGATGAAACTAGGGATAATATATCATCTAGACTTCTATATTTGTTCAGGTGAAGATGATGTGAATAATAAACCTGTTTTCCTCCCACATTCAACATGAAGTATAACGAACCTACCGTAATATAAATGAAATAATATTGTAATACAACCGTAATATCAATAAAAATGTTCTTTAATTATAAAATTACAATGAAATTATTTCGTTGTTACACTTAAATTATTTTTGTTACAGCAGAAAGTGGAAACATACTATAACGAGTCAACATGCCTCGGACATTATATATCAAGAAGGTATTCTTGTGCACGGTCTTCTTGGACACGTTGTGTTGGCAAGGTCGAACACTAAGGCGACAGACAAGATACTCGAAACGTAAAAATCAGCAAGCAGATGATTAATAAATGTCGTACTGAATGAAAATGGTTTGTAGTCTGGTGGATTGGACTGATGTACGCAATATTAAGTGCAGAATATCATTTCAAACATTAGCTGAATATTCAAATTGAAAATACGAAGTTAACGCATTGGAGACTTTGGAAGGTATTAAACGATTTATGGATATGAACAAGGTGTTCTTATATGCAGAAAGTGAACTGTAATATAGAGAACTGTTAAGTCTGGGTTTTTGTTTTGTTTTCTAGTTGTGAATTATACAAAGCTTTTTTCTTTATTTTCATTTTATTGTTGGTTTAGTTGTTATAAATCTTTTTGTTCTATTTTGAAAATTGGAAATGTTTTATAAATTTAATTAACGGTAAGTTACCATTATTTGCATCTACGGTGTATGCCGTATAATCATCGGCCCTAACAAATTTATGGATATTTCTATTTTTTATAATGTATTTGATTCACTAAAGAGAAAATTAGAACCTTCACAATACCAACAGCACACCTGGAGTATCGGTACCCAAGACGACTTTTGTACAAGGTATTTAATTGAGAATTAGTAAAGAATTATTATCATACTTGGCATTACTTTGCCAAACTGCCGAAACATTTAAGTTTATGAGTATTCAATATTAGAGAATTTTAACTTTATCCAACTTATCCAATCGTCATTTACCACCGATTTCTCTATCACGAGCACAACATCTTTCAGCAACTGATGAATTATTTTTGGAAACTACGCGAGAAATGATCCATACAACCAAGATATCTCAATGAAGTATAATAAGCTTTCGTCATTAGCTAAAGGCAGTGTCTAAGATGTCAAAAATATATTGATATAAAGTATTTGTCGACAAAATTAATATGTGTACAGATTATATAGATATTTTCAAATTTGTATATAATTGTATATATTTGTATATAAAAAATACTTTTAAACAATCCCAACTTTTTGTCTCATCATTTTACTTTCTCTTGATTATCTTATTCATATGACACTTGAGCTAAAAATTGGTCTATCTTCTTAAAAAATTACCTTCCAGAACCTTCACAAAGGCGTGGAATTTTGTAAGCTAATAATGACTACGTGCAAATTTAGAAGGTTTATTATTTTTTTAAGAGTAGATTCTGGCGTGATGCACGACGATTCATTTGTTCGCTCACACTCGCTCGAGCCTTTAATATTCGAGCGCAACTTTTGAGTGTTCTGCGCTCGCTCGCGGTTAGCTGATTCACAGAGTTAAGAAATGGCCCTGATGATTCCGCTTCACCTATTGAGGAAGGAATAGGTGTCATGTCTTGCGCAATAATATTTCAGAAAAAACCTAAGCAATACACGAGGAATATTTCAGAATAAATTATATTTATTGAAGATTCATTTACTGCTTATAAGTGAACTGAATGTGTGGGAATGTAATTAATTACACATAGATTTATTTTTGAAACTCTGGATCGTAAGAAGTTCAGTATTACTTTCCGTAGAAATATTACTCCTTTTACCTAAAATAAGATTTATCAAATACAATTAAGTTTCTTTCACTTGAATCGTCTTAGGTGGTTCAGGGCACAATTGATGCCTCTGACCGAGGTGTTCTAGGGTTCGAGTTTCAAAGGTGGCACGACTTTCGACACTATCTGCTAATCTAGGTCGAATTCAACCGCTGTCTGAAAGAGAATTCTAGCGGCCGCCTGCCCTGGTCGGTAGTTTTCCGTCGTTTCTTCGATCAATACCAAGCCAATGCCGGAGTGGTACCCTACCAAACGGGCCATGGGCTGGGGTAAGACTTATTTAGACTTATTTCCTTTCCTTGCCCTATCCGCACCCCTTACTTACACTTAACATGTACTACGCCGGAGGCCAATCGATAACTTAAGCTTGTCCCGGCTGGTTTGGTGCCCTGCTGGCGAGAGACACCTGGAAACAAAATTAAATACTTCGGCCATTTCTGTCGTAATTAGACACCACATTCGGATACCGAGATAACGACGCTAGTTTTAACGGGAAATCTGTAACTGAGACAGTTGTATTGCGCCTTGGAGACGAATAATGAGGTCTAAACATAGGAGGAAGCGCTGAGAGACGTAACTAAAAAATTCTACACAATAAACCTACTGTGGAAACTGAGCCAATGAATACGTTGACAGAGCTAGGACCTTAGACGATAAAAAACCAACAAAACCAACAAACTGGTTGAGAAGCCTCAGTGACAAGATGCAATGCCGCAGCACTGTCACTGATCGAAACGTCCCAGGTTTCGAGTTCCGAAGGCGCTGGTTATTGAAGATTCGCTTTACAAGTAGGTCGAACTCAGTCAACACCTGGAAGAGACTTCGAGCGGGCGACAGCTCTGATTAGTAGTTTTCCGTGGTTTGTCCGAACAATACCATGCAAATACTGGAACAGAACCCTAACAAATATCCGACAGTAGCACGCACTATACTCCAGGGACTCATGACCATAGTAGTTACTGCGGTCGGAAACACTCAACAGTAAACACAACAATAACAACAAAAACGACAACAACAATAACGACAATAATAAACGATACGAACAACTTTTATAATCTATTTATTTCCCATTTCCTCTTTTCTTTTGGTTATTTCTAGAGCTAGGGTTTATGCGGAATAATATGTAGGCCTGTGGACTAAATCTCTATAAATATGGACTAAAAATTGAATCAAAGGATAAAAGAGATAAAGTAATGCAAAACGTTTACATTTCATAAGCAGTGTGTCCAAATAACTTATTTTTAATTCCAATCATGTAACAATAATTATTGTTATAAAATTATTGTTCGAAATGTATCGACTGTTCTCGACTAGAACAGCCGAGAAATTTTTGCATTTTACCTCTGTTTTAAATTTTTTAAAGATAAAATGGTGCCTTTGTTCTCTTAATATTTGATTTTGTACTAATCTCCTCCTAATATCTGAACGCACAGGAACCAAATAGAATATCACTACATCTTTTGTAGTTTAATTTATATCTACTTTTGAGATGTATAGAATTACACTAAATGATAAAAATAATATTCCACAATTAGTTTCAAAAGAATATGTGGAGCCTAAGGACAATAAAATGTTCAAATACCTTACGAAGTGGTAGTTTTTGTATATCAGGAAATATGGACAAATACGAATTATCAAATCAGTTTGAAATATCTTCAAATGCATTCTTCGCAAAAATATGGCGCAAATTGGCAGAAAGAAATCGCGTCTTTGCGCGTTATTCAAATCAATAAGAGATTATCGGTCCGTGGGAGGAAGTGCAGGTAAGATTATCAAAACCAGCATACGTGGCGCGGAAGAATCATGGCATCAACAATTCGGCAAAGAAAACAGAGAACAGATGTAGGTAAATACTCATTTGTAAACAGAACAATACAAAATTGAAACGAATTACCTGCAACAGTGCTGGAGACTTTCCCTCAGAACGTCAAATACCTTTAAATTACATTAAATTAATTGTAACTTTTAAAAATCTGTTAACATTAAAATTCAATTTTTTGTACTATTATTATTTTATATCAAGTTAGCTTTAGTATGATAGGATTAAAATATTAATTTTGTAAAATTATATTAATATGTAAATATTATACTGTTTGTTTGATTGTTGTTTTTTTTGTATTTACAGTAACTATACTTAGAAAACCACCGGAAATATTCTGTGTATTTCTACGTAGCAAAATAAATATTCTATTGTAAAGTTAGTTGCAACTATCGAAGAGACTAATAAGTAATTACAGGCAAACACTGCTTATTACGAAGCATTCAGAACCATAGAAAAATAACTGTTTGATTATTTGGAGTTAACGAGTCACTCCAACTTACGCATGTGCTGGAACTCAATTTCCACAATCACAGTTCGAGGAAAACGGAATATTGATATAACGTGGAATGCAAGTGTATTCTCCCATCTTATGGAAAGTCACAGCTGCAGGACTCACGACGTGTTTATACATTACTACACTACGAAAATCATAATAGACATCCTATTAATTATTTAACAGGAAGATCGACACGTGCTCAAAAAATATATATATATCCCTCATTACTATCTAATTTGATAAATTCAATACGATATTTCTCGATACATATTTCATAAATATATGTTCATGTATCTTTTTTCACTTCAATGTATTGTATGCTTCACTCCTAATATAAGGCATTAGTACTTATATAAGACAATAGCATTGTTTTCACAGTCATGCGGAGTACGAGTTAATGTCTTCTTCATCTACGTTCCCGTAAGGAAGGGAACATCAACCGGAAAACTTGGTTTGTTATTACAATTTCGATCGAAATCGTGAAGCAAACGATCCATTCATAGACACTGAAAGGGCACCAGGCATTCGTCTTAATGCACTTTTTCAGTGGAACTAATGATTCGCAACGCCACAAAGACGTGCTGAGAAGCTCGGAACAAACAAACGCAGAGACAACGAAGGCGGAAGAAAAGCAGACGGGCATTCCAAAGAAGCAACCTTCCTTTGCTTCCTCTCCCCGTCTTCACCTTCTCACCTCTTCTGAACTTCCTTCTCCACTACCATTTTGATACTCGCGTCCTAATTCTCTTTCCCCATCATTTGCTTTGTTCCTGCTTTCTTTGACCATCACAATAATCTCAGTCTCTATACTCTTTCAGTACTATTTGTGATCTTCTGCTTCCCTATTTTGTGCACTGTTCCTTGCTACATTAATGCTTATGTTTCCTCTTTCCATTGTCAACGCCGCTCATGGTTGAACCTCTAACATATCTCATTTTTTCTCGTCTCCGCAACCGTTTTTCAACAGACATCGCGTCTACCATTCCTCTCCTCAACTGCTTACCTATCTCGCCACTCTTTAAGCCAGTGTTTAGTCCCTATGGATCCTCCGAATCCAAACCACATGGTGCAATTGCTATCAAGATTTTCACACGTCTTTCGCCAGCACCGTTTTAACATTTCTCTCCAGGAAAGTACGTGTCGTAACAGCTAATGCGTCCATTTTACACAGTTTAACCCCTTGTTCGATCCCGACGAATTCGTGATGTGGAATTTGTGGTGAACAAAGCAAGCCTAAGCTTCCGCGACCACAGTCATGTAAATGATATTGGCTGTACCCGGGAGACACTGCGGCAAAGGCTGTGGTGCCGACGTTTCAGCCAGCTTAACATCGTCTTCCTCGACAAGATGGTTGAAACGTCGGCATCACATCCTTGGATGTGGCATCACCCGGTCAGCCAAGATCACTTGCAAGTCATGGGCACTTTTTCCTCAAGGTCCCCACGATTGTCCTGCGTCTCAATCCCGTATTTCTCCATCACCAATCAGATCATTATTATGGCTATTTCCTAATCTTTGGCTCGTTACTCACGAGCCTTAATCATCTCAGCAGTTGAATGGCCTCTAAAACTAAACAAATAAGCAATTTAATTAATTCATTCAATTAACTCATCGCTAATTCTTCTTTCCGCTGCCGCCGTCTCCTTAACTCGAACTTCTCTTCGGATAATCACTGCTCTCACTTTTCCGTTTTCCTTTCCGCTCCAGCACAATCGCCAGCGTAGCCACCGACACGACGCAGCGGATCTTCCCTTCTTCCACCGGCGGCTTCTTCTCTCGCCGCCTCCACCCGCCGTTCCCCGGCCTGCCGCCGCCGCCGCCGCCGCCGCCGCCGCCGCCGCCGCCGCCGCCGCCGCCGCCGCCGCCGCCGCCGCCGCCGCCGCCGCCCGGAGAGGCTACGCTGTTTGTTATCGCTCCATCCGAAGCGCGTATTTTGCGCGCCGGCGTCGATTTGCCCGAGGACACGGAGCCATTGTCTTTGGGCCAAGGCGTCGCCCCCGCACCCGCCCCGCCACGCCACGCCCCGCCCCCGCCGCCGGGCCCCTCCCAAGCCCTCGGCGGTGCATTAGGCCGAACATAGCGCTGGCGGCGGCAAGACGGCGGAAGGCGGGAAGGGGCGGGGCCGGACGGTTGCGAAAAGGAACCCACACCGTACGGACGTCGGAAAGGAAGAGAGGTCGGCGAGTTTCTGAATGGTTCGCAGTAATGAAAGGACGGTTAGAAAGAGAAATATAATAATATGTTAAAGCTGTGAAGAGAACATTTTGATGTCCCTCCTATTCTGCTCCCAGTGAACGATTTTAAACAAGTGAGGTACCAAAAGAAGAGAAATTTTTATTTTAACTTACACCCTTACTTACATAAAGTGTATGCCATTCACTTGTCTTATGATACCAAAATAAAAGTATTATAATTTTGTTACATGTTTTTGTTGAACCTATTGCTCATTAGCATCTCATAACTTTAAATATTCTTGTTTATTTATCGTTGCCTGCTCGAATTTTACAATTTTCTCCATTGTAGTGTAATAAATATAAGAAAATGTTCTTACTCCTTCGCGCCGTCATTTGAACATTATGATCAATGTCGTAATTTTCCTTAATAAAATAATCTAAATTTGAGTTTAACGACATGTTCATGCGAAATGTCAGCAGTAAATATTACTCATAATGTATATTCGTGGATAAGCAAAATTGTTTATTCTAATTTTTCCAAAGCACTTGTTCTGTGCTATGTAAGGGGTGCAGCTAGTTAAATTTGAAGTAACGAGGAAGTAAAACTGCAAAAGTGATTGCTCGTGAAGATTGAACACTAAGAAATACCTAGATAAAATGAATTAACTGAGTAAAACATACTCACGTTAATGAACTGAGATACCTTTAACAATGGAAACCAAGATCTCATGACCTGAAGCAGTTAATAGAGAAACGAAAGACAATGAGACAAAATGAAACATTGAGAAAGCAGTAAGCTAAAGTACGCAAGTTGGAGCGGCCATATCACTTATGGAGAACACGTGTTTGGGAAGAGGGCGAAGCAATTTCCTTGTCGCGTCTCCATCCGTCCCCCGACCTCGCCCCTCCCCATCCTCACTCTCCCCTTCTCCCCACACCTTTCCCTTCCCTCTTTATCTTCAGACGGCGTAAAACATTAAAAGAGCCATAAGATAACGACTGGAAAGGGAAAGTACGCAAGATGGAACAGTCAGATCACTTATGGAGAACACATGTTTGGGAAAAGAAGGAAGCAATTTCCATCCCGTTCTCCTCCGTCCCTAAACCTCACCCATCCCCCGTCCTCACTCGTCCCCATCCTCACCCGCCCCCATCCTCACCCGTCCCCCGTCCTCATCCATCCTCTGTCCTCACCCGTCTCCCATTCTCATCCGTTCCCCATCCTCACCCATCTCCCATCCTCGCCCGTTCCCTTGTCCTTCGCCGTCCCCCATCCTCATCCGTCCCCATCCTCATCCGTCCTCCATCCTCATCCGTCCCCAATCCTCATCCGTCAGCCATCGTCATCCGCCCCCAACCTCATCCTTCCCCCAACCTCACCCATCCCCCTTCCTCACCCGTCCCCCATTCTAATCCGTCCCCCCTCCTCACCCATCCCCCGTCCTCGCCCGTTCCCTTGTCCTCCCTTGTCCTCCATCCTCATCCGTCCCGCATCCTCACCCGTCCACCGTCGTCACCTGCCCCCGTCCTCACCCTTTCGCTTTCCGCCACACACTTTTCCCTTCCCTCTTTATCTTCGACTGCTGTGAAACATTAAGAGAGCTGTAGAATCTCGGACCGAGGGGTCGCGGGTTCAAGTCCCGCCTCGGGCATGGTTGTATGTGATCATCCTTTATCCCCCGATCATCACCATATCGTTTCATCCTCATACCATAACGTTAAATCCAATAGTGGTAGCTAATGACCTAGTAGTTTATGCGACCTTAAATAACAAAAAACAAAGAGCTGTAGAATAACGACTGGAAAGGGAAACTTCCCAAGATAGAGCAGCCTGATCACTTATGGAGAACACGTGTTTGCAAATAGAAGGAAGCAGTTTCCCTTCAGACCTCAAGCGCCTTCTTTCTACCCCTCTCCCCCTTTCCCCACCCCTACTCTGCGCCCGTCCTCGTCCCTCCGCCGTCCTCCCCTTCTCCCTTTCGCCCCACACCTTTCCCTTCCCTCTTTATCTTCGGCCCATCGGTCGCCATTCCCGCGGGCGCGCTCCACTTCGTCGCAGATGTAGGTTAATTCGCCTTTCTAACGCATTCGCAGAAACTGTAAATAGAGCCCCGTAATTGCTACGCCCAGCTCTCCATTAATTAAAGGCGCAGACACTAATTGGTGTTCTGGGCGCCGTCTCGCGCCCTTGCGAGCTTCATACCACCCACGCTGTCCGCGCACGCTGGCCCAAACTGGGCCAAAACATTCCGAAAATAAACAAATAATAAATTCACGTAAATCAATACATACATACATAAATACAAGTAAATGGACGCGATTTCTGCAGCAGAAATGTAACTTAGTAATTAATCAACGAACAGTTTTTTATTAATTCTGATATACTTATGTCATTAAACATGCATACATAACTGTATAATATCGCAAAAATAAATTAACTTTTTTTTGTATTCAAAATGTTCATTATAAAAAGGGGTTCTATTTCCAGCTCTTAAAATGAAATCCAAAATTAAAAATATGTTTAAAACATTGAAATCTGCTTTCTAATACATTTATTAAAAGCAGGACACCTTCATTTTATACCTTATTTTCTTATCAACATTGAACATTAATCATAAAACTTTAACTATCATGCACCTCTATCAAGTTTGCTAGAGGGTTTGAAGCTCTAGAAGTGGGCACCATACGTTATAAGCAGGAGATTCTGCGACTAGAATCAGAATTAACGCATCTTCCAATAGGGTTTCCCAACACCCAAGTCTTCACAATTAGGAGCCTGAATTAAGCGCTCTCACACAAACTCCATTTTGGCAGAATGAAAAACAAACTTTAATGTCTTTGGAATCGGAGTATGTTCCTATTCATATCCCTTAGTGGTAAAATCTCTGTCTGAATGGTGAAATCTCTGAACCCAACAGGAGTTTGCTCGGACGAACCCGCAAGAGCGAAGAAACAAACAAGAACTGCCCGACTCCCCATTGGCACTAAGGACATGGGTTATCCTGTTTTAAAAGCCTATCTTTCCACAGTATTCTCCATTTCCGTGCTCATTACTTCATCATCTTCGTCCCCAATATCAACATTGCCGTGGTAACCAGCATTATCATCACTACATAAAACACTAAACAAGGAGACCCGACAACGGGATGAAAAACATGGCCAGCGTACCATCTCCCCGAAAATCCACACCATTCGACAAATAATAAGTAACGAAGTTGTGTACGAAGTTGTGTGCGCGCTTTGTATGTTTCGGCCCCACTGTGTGCCGCGCCAGTGCAGCGGAAAAATCAAATCATCGCCCGCCCACCTGCACGGAAAGCAAACAAGGTCGCCGTCGCCCGCGCCGCCGCCGCCGCCGCCGCCGCCGCCGCCGCCGCCGCCGCCGCCGCCGCCGCCGCCGCCGCCGCCGCCCGCCAAATGTTCGTTGCATCTATTCCATCCGCCTTAATTGCTGCAATGAAGCTGTAGTTCTCATCTAGATCAGATGATAGTTAACTCAGGGTCTCGTAGTTAGAGCACACAGGCGCGCTTCTCTGTCGCAGCTGGACGTCGCGTCGACGAGATCAAGTGCTTGAGAGGGTTCGACAGACGCAACGGAATGGATTGATTGATTGATTGATTGATTATTTCGTGTTTCCTGGCTCGGCAACTGGCTTGGCCATTAGTCCCGTTAGTGCAGTGCATGCTTTCTACAATGTAGGAGTTGGCGATGTTCTTCCCCCACTTAAAGGAAAGACCCGCTAGCAACCTACACGTCGTCTTGCAGGGTTTTCCCCATCCAGGTATTTCCCACAACCGGGGCACCGTCTGGACAAGCTCTTGCTTCCCGGCATGTGTGGTAGTGTAGAACACGTTAGTAAATGAGTGGAAGAAAGGTGTGAGGTTAAGATAAAGTTGAGGAAGGGTGGTCACGCGTAGCCCGTGGTCTGCTTGTTAGGGTACTTCTCCGGCATTCGCCTTGTAATGATCGGAGAAACCAAGGAAAACTACTGATTAGAGCAGCCGGCCACTAACATTTTCCTTCACACAGCGGCTGATTTCGATCTAGCCAGTGTCGAAAATCCTGCCACCGTCGGGATTCCAACCCGAGGACCTTCCGGTCAGACACACTGCAGTGATATCAATTGATGCCCTGAGCCACCTCAGACAGTATCACGAACAATTTTGCCTTTATTTCTGTGACAGAGTGGCAACTTAAATTTTCTTACGATTTAAAAAAGGTAAATGTTTCTAATTCAATTTCTTTTTTGCTCCGAAAAATTGGATTCAGTAACTATTTTTCCTTCTCTTCATTCATACGTACAGTATAAGTTGTAACTTCCATTAATTATTTAAAATATTTTTAATAGTAAATTGAATCAATACATATTTTATGACAGGTCATTATTAGGAAGACGAAAGAACTTGGTATTGTGAAGTGGGGAAATGTGGGGACAGAATAGCATCGAACATGCTCATAAACAATGTAAAAAGACACCGCCAAATAGACGAAGATTAATTTCAACTAAAAATTCAACAGAACTTATTGTGTCTCGGGAGGATGTGGGCGTACAGCCTCGAGCAGGATGAAGTTAAATTTATTTCGGCAATGTTCGAAAGTAAAACTGCGCGACGGATTAGATACAAAGTAATAATTAAATGTGTGGATTTTGATTAACCGAATGGTGCTAAAATGAATTTAGAATTAAAAATAATTCAGGTCATACAGTAATCGCGATAAATGGTATTTGGATGACGAAAGTCGAGAGACTAAAAGTGTGGAAGCCCCAAAATGGAGGGGATTTGGTCGCAGCTGTAAGAACGCCTGGTAGGAGTTTCGGTTATAGCGCCAAGAGAACTGATTTCATCAAAACAGGAAAATGCTCCAAAATTAAGAAATTTCAATGACATTTATGTAATGATGTACAAGGACAAGAATGTTTAAGTTAAGAATACAACTAAGTTTGAATTACTAACAATTAAAGTATTAATGGCCATCATTATCTACGTATTCCAATTATATAAAGATTACTATTTAAATTATTTAAAATATGAGTAAAGAACGGATAGATTCGTAGGCTTCCGCGGCCGGAGTCATTTGATTCTTTGCTGTCCGGGATGAGCCACGTCTCGGTCGATTGCGCTGAGTCGTCTGGTACATATAAAGATACGCTTCCCGTAGAGGGTCGTGAGATGGATTCGTAGGACTCCGCGGCCAGAGTCATTTGATTCTTGGCTGTCCGGGATGAGCCGTGTGTCAAGGTGTCAATCCACTGACACCCGGCTCATTCCGGACAGCCAAGAATCCAAAGCTCAAATCCAAAAAGAGAATATAAAAAAAATTCAAGTAAATGACTTACAGAAATTATAATAAATTTAAAGCATAATCTGCTAATGTACAGCAAAAATCAGAAATAATTTCAGTCATTAAAACAACCGTTACAACGAATAATATTCTTACGCTGCTGTAACTTAATTAATAATTAATTATTGTTATTTACTAGAACGTTTGCTTGATACGAAAACACCCACCAACTCCAGTTTACCCAAATTACAAAAATTATTGTCAACCATGTACTCATATGAATATTAATTTTCACCAAGAAGAATATATTTTTATTCCGTCTTTTAGACGTAAAATTGTGCCTTATGTATTAATCTGTTCTAGCCAAAATTACAATTACATAAAGACATAAATAAAGAAGTGAAATTAGTAGTTATATGAAGAGGTTATAATAATATAAAGAGAAGTGAGGATGTATTTCAATATTCCTTACATATTATATATCAGGTATACGATACTGCAAGAGACATGTTGCAACAGGTTGGAAACAGGCGGCTCTGGACGCAGTGTGCGCAAAAACTAGAAAGCTAAGTTGTTATACTCTGAAAGCATAGTTATACTCTGATTCAAACGTAGTGGCACTTTAAGGTCACGTACTGGAGGGAGATGGAGGGGGCACTGTTATTCATGTCTTAACGAAGCTCCCAATCAAATGACTGTGTCACCTCCCCCCCGCCTTCTTCCAGATCGTGACTCTGAAGGGATACTAAATTTAAATCCGAGTTTATCTGGCACGGGACCTTGACAAATCTAACTTATATTCCGATTGAAACAAACTTCAAGGTTCATAGGAAGCTTCGTTATGACTTAAATTTCGGGTACTGGAGTACCCGAAGTACTGGAGACCTTGAATTGTCTTTGCGATTAAATCTGAGAATAGGGTTATGAAAAATTCTAGTGATAGAGGTGCCAAACGACATAGCTGAATCTCCTTACCGAAACAAAAAGGAAACAAAAATACCTTGCGGACCGTCATTCAAATGACTTAGGTTGCTCAGGGCATCAACTGATGTCACTGCATTGCCTCTGATCAAGGGTTAAATGATCACAGGTGTTGTCATTGCCAACAATGTTATTTATTTTAAGAGCAGCTTTCGATGGCTTAGCCATCATGAGTTTTCTGCGATCTCTGTGATCATTTAATTTTAAATGCTAACGACATTTCACCACTAAACCAATATTCTGATCGAGGGGTTCTAGGGTTCGATTGCCGTCGGTGGCAGGATTTTCGATACTTCCTAGGTCGAATTCAGCCGCTGTCTTAATTCTAGCAGTCGGTTGTTCTGAACGCTAATGTTCCGTGGTTTCTCCGTCCAACACCAGGCGAATGCTGGAGCAGCATCCTAACAAACGGGCAACCCACGGACCGCGCGCGATATTTCCTTCTTCTTCTCCGTTCTATCCTCACCCGTTACTTACACACATGCAATACATTTTCACACAAGTCTGGAGACCAGTCGGGAGCTAAGGGCTGGTTCCGGCTGAGGGGTGCCCTGCCGATAGGGGATATTTGCGGGTTGAGGAAAACCGGATAGCAGACATGACAGTAGGCCGAATCTATCTCGCAATCCAGTGAAAGAAGATCACTTCTCATGGAAAAAACATGCACTATACGTATGGGAATAATGACCTTGGCCGTTGACGCGCCCAAAATATCGAATGAATGAATCAATCAATCCTACATTCACCCTGCTACTGGTATGCGACTGTTTAGTCCACCGTCGCGCGACTGCGATGGCGGTCGTCCGCAGCGCGAGCAGTCGCAGCTCCAAAGGCCGACACAGCAGGCGCGGCGCTGGTGTCGATCGGAGCAGAACGCCCTGAGAGGCGGCGGTGGCTGATGGAACGCAGGCGGTGGGGCGCCCTGGCGCGCGCTTATTAATACCCGCGCCGGCCGCCCGGAGCCCCGCGCTGCGTCACTCTAGCCACCCCTCCCGCCCCCTTACCCCACGCAGCAGCCGCAACCCCAGCGGCGACGACGGTGGCGCGCTGACGTTCGATGCAAGACTTGCAAGATGTTCTTGCAAGACTGGCGTCTGCCAGCGACCTCCGAACTTTGGGAAAGGCGCGGTGATCTTCCAGGTTGTACGCTTCAACGACACATTTTTTCCAGTTTGCTGTAATTAATTCTATTTTATACCATTTATATTTGCATTTAAGGTTATCATTATGTTATGTTAAGAACTTAAAAGAATATTAGAGCTCTTTCGGTTCATGTTATAGTTTTTAGCAATTATACCCACAAAATGTTTTGTGGATTTAGTGTTTTGTTTTGTGGATTTACTCAACTAGTCACCAATTGTCACTAGTGATGGGAAGTGTGTCAAGAACTGAATAGTATATTGCGTACAAAACAATTTTAGTCGTTCGGTAAGGCAAGTATTTTTAAACATATGCAAAAATAAAAAGTTAAAACGATGGATTCATTACTTTTCAACCCAGCATTGTATACTAAATAGTAAGATAGCAAAAAATCATAACATTCGCAACGTTGTTAACACTTACATTTAATCAACTCACAACATGTATTTTTATAATACTAAGTCGGTGGAAATGTCCCCGTATGCCACGCGTTTCTATTAGCGTTTAAAAACCTTAAGGCCGAAAAATAAGATAATAAATAAATTTAAAGAAATTCTCATGATCCTACGACTTATCTCCTTTAGTATAAATTCAGTCTCGTGCGTCAGTACCACGTTTTGGTATATCTAGAGCTAACAATGACTAATAGAATCACCAAACCGCCACTGCAATTTCTCTATTAAGAGCACACAAACCGGAACTCAGTTGACATCAATACGAATCAGGCCGAGAGCCGTTTCATTGTCCAAACGCCATTTCAAAGCATTGCAAGTAATGGACCACCATTTGTCGTTCCTAACTCGGTCCAATCGACTTCGAAGGCTTCAATCAGCTTTTCTGAAGCTTAGCATCTAGAGGAGGCGCGGTTGATTGTAGTAATATGAAAAAATAAAAATATCTAATAATAAAACGGTAAAATATAATATATAGCTAAGTAATATACTGATTACATATCAAACACAATTTTACAGGAGAAGTAAAGGAAGTGTCTATTTCGATCATTACATGGCAATAGGGATGACATGATTGTCGATATTAGCCTAATATCGACAATCATGTTAATACACTACTAGAAATATTTCGTTTCATTATTTCCACGTAATGCCGAAAAACACTTTTTGCTTTTCTAGGACATGAATTATTCGCCTATTACTCATTATCTTAGAAATTATAATCATGTAATTGCGCTGATCAAAATAAAATCGATAATACCTCTGACAAACAAAATCTCGAATAATACGGAATCTGTATGTGTGTGAGTTTAATTCTTAAAAAAATGAGTTTTTCACAACAGTAATGTTACATTTAAAGTTAGAACCACTACAAACTACTGTAAACTGACTTGATAACTTATTTGCAACTACATATATTAGTTTCAACAAAATTAATTTTATTCCTTTTGTGCTGACAAAAATACGAAGTTTTAAAAATTATTATTTATAAATCTTTCTTAAAAAACTAACGCATATTTGGAGCTGAAAGCATTAAACACCTCAAATTAGAACAAATATAATATGAAATTATATCTGAATCGGCGAAATGATGAATTTTAATTTTTCAACTTACGGGTCATCCATAAACTACATAACGCTAAAGGGGGGAGGGGGGTTGAGACAGAGTTTCACAGAGTAACGATAGGTAAGTGCGTTAAGAACGTAAGAAGTAACGATAACTAGAGATAGATAAGTGCGTTACAAGGGGGAGGGGGTATTGTAAATACTCGAAATTTGCGTTACGTAATTTATATCTGGCTCCTTAGCAAACGTTTAAAATTGAGTGTTGATGCATTACATACTTTCTCATATAATTTAGAACCTTAAGTAGAAGCGACAAGCCTGCATCCATCTAGGCGTCCTTCCACATTAAAATCCCTTCCGGTCCACCAATCTAGACAAAGTAGGTTTCACGCGTCTCAGTCTGGTAGTGGGGAACTGAATTCTTTTGCGAGTCCTTCTAGAATATTTGTATATAAAGAAAGAATATATCTCTCTGTTATGTGTGGTAAAATGATTATCTTTAATGATAAACCACAAATGAAATTCAGTGTCACGTTATAATAAAATTATATTTAGTCTTTTCAATTCAATCCAGCTCTTCATCACGTATTAGTAATTTCGTCTTCTTGTAAACGTTCACGGGGATCTACCGATAAACGTACCCTATTATTTACCGAAGGTAAATAAACATAGGAGGTCTTGTGGCGGTGTATAACGATGTCACATCACTAAAACTATAAGAAATCACTCTGTTGTTTTTTTAAGCAATTAAAAGATATTTTGGGTGTCTTACTGTGCCTACCACCAGAAGTGGTCAATAGCTCATTTTATTCTTCTCGACAATGGAAATCGATTAGCATAATTCTTAATCGGTCCTCTCTAAGAGATGATCCTATCTTTCCGGGATTTACATGAATTATTACGACTTGATTCTTGTAAATTTGTCCCAAAAAACGCACGAGCCGGGTGACTGTAGGTGTTTAAATTTATTTTTATAATCATCCGGCAAATAACAAATAAAACCGTTTAACGTACCTGCCAGATACCTGCCAGATATACCGCACTGTGTTAACATTATAATTTTGTAACATCTATCATGAACATAGCCCAAAATGCTCACATAATATAACTCAAAACTACGTGAAAACTACTTACATATTTTAAGAAAAGCCTACTTTAAATGATTTAAAATCTAATATCGAGGAATAAATATCATTAAGAAAAAAATCTAGCTTAAATATTAAAAGTGTTATGAATCGAAAAAAATTGAACTAAATCATCTTATAACTGTAAATTACGAAAATAACTCTAGGGAACACAATTTTTGCGTGAAGTGCGCAACATGTTTAATTTTATAAGTAGATTACGAATATCACTATAAACATGTCATATCACATCACAGTTTTTAAATATACCGTATCTTTATACCATATCATACCGTATTTTGCTATTAATGCACAAACATTGAAATTGCACCCGTAAGATATGTAAAATCAATATCCATAAAATGTAATTAAAAATTAAATATTTGTTCAATTCACCTATGCCACTTTCATGAGATATCAACAAAATTAGGTTTTCATGTTCTTTTTACCGCATTTGAAGATTACCGTCTTTATTCTCGCGTCCGGCAGACTCGCTCAATTACGAGTAGGTCTTAGTGATGTTAATAGGTCTTAGTGGATGTTATGAAAACAAGTTACATGTACCCACATATTTCCTACTGCGCATCAGTCATGGAAACGAAATATTTTAGCCCCTCACCTGGTCGCATATATGCAAGTATCAAATTGTTGTGGTGACATTCCAAGTCAGACGGTGTGATGTGGAAACTGTGCTTGCAGAGCGCGTGAAGTTCGTGTCTGGTTTACGTGTGCCTCAAATACATTATAAAGTACACAGAACTATAATGTATTAAAGTAAAATTGGACACATGGTCTGGAGAATTGAATCGATTTGGTAAAATGCAAATAGTCATTTCACATTGAAAGTGTGTGAATCAACCCCATTTTTCCGTTATGTTTGTGGAAGATTTACACCCAACCTTCAAAGGAAAAAATATATATGAAATTAACATTTTCGTATTCGTTATTCTTTGGCTGTTGTGTTTGTGATCAGGACAAACTATAGGCTGCTCACCGGTGTTGTGTCACCTGTACAACAAATCTTAGGTTGCAGTTGTATGGAAAACTCAAACGATTGTCATTCGCTATACCAATGTTGTGAAGAATACCAATAAACCATTTTAATGTACGCATATTATTGCATGAATACGTGTATTCCATATTTAACTTGTTCTTACCTCATATGAAGAATGCTCATAAAGTTTGTAGTAATATAACCGGAGTGACAATGTAGAATCAGAATAGGATTTTGTTTATTTCAAATACTAAATATGTTTATATATTTTTAGAACCTTTCGGGATCGAAACTTTTTATACCAATTTTCAAAATCAGCGTGATTGTTTCCTTTGAAATCATCTACTTTCGTCCTGGAGGTATGATTTTTTTCTGTTCCGTAGTGTAATTACTAATATATTGAAAAAGTGTACATGCAATTACTTAAAGGTCTAATATTGAGAATCATATTGCATTATGAAAGAAATCTGTAGCTTTAATGGTAAAGGTGAATTTTCGAAGAAAGTAAATTATTTTTTCTTTCAAATATCCAGAGTTTTTAATCCAAATCAGACCAAAATCAGACCAATATCATTGAGCAAAAGTAAACGCTCAATTTTATTCAATATTATGCAAAACCTCATATTTTCAGAGCATTGTAACAACATTATTGGAAGTCGCTAATTTTGAAGAACAGATTTTATGAAGAAAAAATTCTCAATTTACAAAAATTTCATGGTAAGAGTAGTTGGACATTTTTTAACCCTTTACCGTTTTTGAAACCAGACGCTTGAGCAAAAATCGAAACCTAAGCAAACCGTTTTTGCAAGTTTTTGCAAAATATTTTGCATCAAATTTGGTCGCATTTTGAGGAAATTTTAATAGCTTCCTTGGAGTGTCAAGTAAAGAACCTCTAAAATTCGAATACCCGTTTCAAATTCAAAGGCCGCGAAATCATCCAGATAGATAGAGGAATTGGTTAAAATCCTGTGTAGGTTTTAGGCGTTGCTCTCAGACTGCAAGACGGACTGATTAAAGGAGAGACCTTTTTCCGAAAACCTTTTCTTCGGTATCAAGTACACACAACGTGAATTTTGACCTCAGTACTTATTCTATAAATATGATAGGAACAAGTAAAATACACTTTCTCGATATTAAGGACCTCCAAAATTGGTTTTACTACAAAAAATACGTTCCCCTCCAGAATTACATAACTTTTCAGAAACTACACAGTAGTGCATAAAAAGTAAAAATGCCAAACAACAAGAAATGAAAGAATGCAAGTACAACTGTACGGAAAACGAAAAAACTATGTTGGCACTTTAAAACAGAATTCCGTGACACAACTGAACCCCCCTACAAAACATATTGAGCGCGAAGCAGAAAGGGATTACCAGTGACTGCAAACAAAAAAATTCGCTGCACGATGCTCGTTTGTTTCAAGCTTGTCAGTGACACCTCAGCGACAAGTCTCGATAAGTTTAAACGTCCTAGTGGCCGGCATCATGAACCTCCCCCTCCCCTGAGTTCCGTACATCACACTGCCTTTAATAAAACCTTATGCGATATTAAATTCAAACAATACTTTTTCCTGACATTAAGTGCAATAAATTGAATTACTTTCCAAATTAAAAAATATATTTAATTCGAAAATTTCGAGTAAAAAGTTTTAAAAAATGCAATGAAGTAAAAAATAAATTAAAAAATTAATAAGGGAAGAGGTTTTTCATTAACACAAAGATTGAATCAATAACAATCCTATTTAATAAAATCAGTAAAATTTAAATACAAATAGGAACCATACAAGTAAAACCAAAGTTCTGTAGTTCACTTTTGGACTTGAAAAGTTTTCCATCACAAAGCGCCGTGTTGAAAAGTGAAATCGTAGCAAAGCATTTCGTTAGCGAAAGGGCGATACTGCATCGCGGCGAGAAGCGCGGGAAGCCGTCCGTGGCCGCAGCAAATCCCGAGCGGCGCGGCATGGCGCGGCGCGGCGCCTCGCGGGAGAGGCGGCGGCGGCGGTGGCAGGCCCTATCAGCGCGAAGAAGCCCACGCAGTCACTTTAATTACAGCCGCGAACAACAACGCGGGGGAGGGAGAGAGCGAGCGAGAGAGGCGAAGAGAGAGGGAGCGATGGAAGAAAGAGAGGGAGTGATGGAAAAGAAAAGAGAGCGAAGAAGAAAGAAAGAGGGCAATGGAAAAAGAAAGAGAGAGAGCAAGTGAAAAAGAGAGAACGTTGAAGAAAAGAGAAAAAAAAAAAAAAGAGAGAGATGGAAAACACAGAGAAAGATAGGAATGACAGAGAAAGATAGGAAATGACAGAGAAAGATAGGAAATGACAGAGAAAGAGATGAAAAAAGACAGAGAAAGAGATGAAAAAGACAGAGAAAGAGATGAAAAAGACAGAGAAAGAGATGAAAAAGACAGAGAAAGAGATGAAAAAGACAGAGAAAGAGATGAAAAAGACAGAGAAAGAGATGAAAAAGACAGAGAAAGAGATGAAAAAGACAGAGAAAGAGATGAAAAAGACAGAGAAAGAGATGAAAAAGACAGAGAAAGAGATGAAAAAGACAGAGAAAGAGATGAAAAAGACAGAGAAAGAGATGAAAAAGACAGAGAGAGATGGAGAAAGACAAAGAGAGGGAGAGAGCAATTGAAAAAGAAAGCAATGAAAAAAGAAAGAGAGAGTGGTTGAACAAGAAAGAGAGTGCAGTGGAGTTAGAAAGAGAGAGAACGATTGACAAATAATGAGAGAGTGGGATGGAAAAAGAAACCAAGAGAGATGGAGAAAAGGAGAGAGAGATAGTAAAAAGAAGAGAGGGAGCGAAAAAGAAAGTAAGAAAGAAAAAGAGCGCGAAGGAAAAATAAAGAGAGAGTGGTGTGAAAAAAACAGATGGAACAAACAAGAAAGAAAGAAGAAGAGAAGGAGATAGAAAGAGTAGAGGTGAAGGAGAAAGAGAGGAAGCGAAGGAAATAGAAAGAGAGAGAAATTGAAAAGTAAGAGAGAACGCGATGGAAAAATAAAGAGAGAAAGAAAAAGAGTGGGAGTGATGGGAAAAGAAAAAGAGAGAATGATGGAAAAGGAAAGAGAGGGAGCGAAAAAGAAAGAAATAGGTGGCGAAAAGGAGAAAGAAAGAGCCGTAGTGAAGGAGAAAGAAAGACTTGTAATGAAGAAGAAAAGAGTGAGCAAAGAAAATAGAAAGAGAGGGAGCAATGGAAAAAGAAAGAGAGGGAGTGATGGGAAAGAAAAGAGAGGCAGCGAAGAAGAAAGAAACAAAGCGAGGAAGCGAAGGAGAAAGGAAGGGGTAAAGGGGTGGGTAAAGAAGTAATACTGAGAGGGGAGGGAGAGAGAGGTAAGAGGGAGGAAGAAAATACGCGTGATGTGCTATTACACTTTTCTCTGAACACTATGCCCACCAGCGCCCAGCTTTTCGCACCCAGTTTCCATTGCATCTCCGTTCCCGTTCTGCTACCGACTGCTGCATCGGCACGCCGCAAATGGTCCACAACTTTTCTCATCATTTGCCCTTGCTTTATTGTATTTTGGGGCATTTGTTTCCAATTATTTAACTAATTCTGGGCTGTGTATCTAGAAGGGAGGGTCACTGATCCATTGAAATTAATTTTACAATCTATATTTCTAAGCTGTCAGACCCTCCTACATGAAAATGCCACGAAAATAAAGTACATACATGGTTTGGTACATACAACCCAACAGGAAGAAGGAGTGTAGGAAGACCACATAGAAGATGGTTTGAAGTGTGAAGACGGAACAGGCAGCCGCCTAATCCTTGAAGTGAAGGAGAAGAAGAAGAAGACATGGATTGGTGAGGGGGAAATAACATAAAGGAGAAAAATCTCTGGTCATAACACTAATTATGGTTTCATAGTAACGAAGTTATCCTGAAGATTAACCTGAATTAAATGAGTCGAATTGCTGGTGAAATTTGATATTCATTTTTAAAACCATTGAAGTTGTTTGATCGACTTTGTATATGTCTAGATAATTCATCCAAAAATACTTTTAAATGATCTTAATATTAGAATTCGAAACATAAGGAAAGTATCGAGTTTGAGGATCATGTCTGTGTAATTAGTCTATCTGTATAATTATTATCTCGCATATTTAATCAATTTTATATCGCGTATTTAATCAACAATCCACTATAAGACGAAATATTTTTCGTGTGTCTTTGACTTATTGATGGTCGTATATTTCGGAAGCCTCTTCCTGGTATAGTTTGCTGTTGTTTCTCAAAGAACGCTGGCACGGTGGTCAAGGTTACAATAGAGTTCAGTTAAAAGATTAGGTACAGATCAAACCAATAAGTGTTCATAACGACAGTTCTGATTTCGCCAAACAAAAAAACAAGATTTTTCCCTTTGTTCTAATATATAAAGGTCTGAAAAAGTAAATCTCTGCAACTTTTGAGAGCTTATTGCTCATGTATGTTAAACCGTAAGAAAAATCTTTCTCTCAAACCATCAGGTTTGTCAATTGTTTGGTCTTAAATTATTTTAAATTAATCTTATTACGTTAAAATTTGTTTGTGAAATGATGATGTTTGTTTAAGAATCGGCAAAGGAACTTTGTGTGAAATGTCATTTCGCATCCAGGAAAGACAAAAATGTGTACGTTGAAGCAACAGTGGATGTCAGCACTGTTGGACGATGGGTTAGTCGCTGTAACAAAGCTGAATACATAGAAGACATTAGTGTTTGACTGACCCTCGTACAAAAAACTTTAATTCATCACATAGCATTGTAACTTGCTTTAAAAGCTTAAATATTTTTTACAGAAAAATTCTCCACAAAAAATATTATTATTATTATTATTATTATTATTATTATTATTATTATTATTATTATTAGTTGTTGTTGTTGTTATTATTATTATTATTGTTGTTATTATTATTATTATTGTTGTTATTATTATTGTTATTATTATTATTGTTATTATTGTTATTTAAGTAACATATTGCCAAGGGTTCTGGGAGACAACATTTTCATTTATAATCAAATTCATCACAGAAACACAGCTAAAATTACCACATTTATTTTATGACTTAACACATTAACAAAAAGAATTATTAGCAATCCACCATTTGAAATCAGTTGTTCCAGCAGAAGCGACCTTGAGAGTCTCTTGGGGAAAGAAAGAACAAAAGAAAAAAAAAAGAAAATGAAAAGAAAGTACCATTTCACTCGTTCTGGTTGATGAAAGTCTTAAAATTAAACAAAAATTCAATTCAAATTATCAAAACAGAATCACAACTATTTAAAGCGGTTACTATCTCTAACTCTCGTCTCTCCTTCAAGGCACCGAATTTCTTCATAGAAGCCATGATTATCGCTTTTTCTTAAGCACTGTAACAGAAACATTCGAATTCATATTCTTCTTCCTTACTCATCTCCTCTACTTTTGCCTTGATGTCTTCATTCCAACGCTACCACAACTTTTATTGCAGTCATCAGCACATATACGTGACTCGCATTGTGTTCGTTTTGAACTTCACAGAGGTTTTTCTTTTAACTTGATTCTGCGGCTTTTATTACATCAGCACTCACCACCACTTCCTCACTATCTGAAGGTCTTCCAATATTGGGCATACCTAATAATACGCTCACTCAATTAAATTATTTAATTTGAGATGTAGATTTCTTTCTAAACTTATTTTAAAATAGCTCAAGATTCTTACTGAAGTATATTCTAATTAGAAGAGAAGATTCCACAATAACTTTATCGAAGTTTCACAGAAACACGATAGCCGAGGATAGAAATTTTTTTAGAATACCAATGTGTCTAAAATATGTTAGAAATACATTTGAAATGTATTGAAGAAAACTACACATTTCAATTAATGCCATGAAAATATCGAAATCAATTTATGAAAGTTTCGTGACCTATATGGAGGCAAGAAACGGCGATCGAAAATCGTACATTCCCAATTAGCAGCGAGGCAAGACTATATTTCGTTGTACTTGCCTAAAACTTCATCATCCGCTGTATCTGGGGCCATATAAATGTAGGAGTCTTACTAATTTAAGTTCAAAACGGTAATTTTAGATTTCTTCTTTCTTTTATCTCATTTAATTTCTCATTATGTATCTCGCAATACATACAGAAAGTATTAGCCGATCCGGTGGCCAAGATCGCTAAGAAAGGAGTGCCGTGGCGGTCTTGGACTGGAGGATCGTGGGTTCGAAACCCGCTATGGGCACTGTGTTGACTATGTGTAATGTGCTTGAGCGTCCCTTGTGATTGGCGTCAGGAAGGGCATCCGGTGCAAAACGTTTGCCATCAAGCGCCAAGCCGTACTAACAGGAAAAGGCAAAAGAAGAAGAAAACATCTAGAAAGTATTACTTCTTTAAAAGAAGTCATGATGAAAGGTATGCGAACACACTGCAACTTCCCTCAACGCAGCATGCGCCGGTATGTCATTAATCCTTCATGTGTTCATGGATTAAGTTCTATTATATTTTCTTTGTTCTACAATTAATTCTATAATAATTTTCACCAGGTAGTACTGTAATCTTCAAGAAATTTAATAAAAGTGGAGGGGCAATTGTTGTCGCATCAATCAACGAAATATGTCAATTTCTTGTCCAATTATTATTATTGTAGTATCTTTAATAACATCTATAATACTCGTGAAAGTTTTCAAGTAATCAGAAGACGTAACTTTTGCATTCAATGACTTGGAAAATTTAAACATTTATTTTAAATACATTTATATGATTACATCAGAGTGTCCAAATTAACTCTTATATTGATAACTATGCTCAAGGTTTGATTAGTTTAAAGAAAAAATATGACAGAGAGGTAGTATTAGATGTATTTAAAAAAGATCAAAAACGCAGTCATTTCTAATAATTTTAAGAGTAAATTCACGTTTACATGACATATTTCTCACACTTCTATACTTATAAAATATATTTTTTACTACTTTTGCATTTCGTTTTGCGACTCGGCCATCATGGGCGATGCGCTGAGCAGGGATCAGACATGATTATCAGAATAGGTGCAGTTACTTTTCAATAGGGAGAATCAGCAATTTAATTCCAAATCCAATTTTCTACCCCAGGGTTGTTAGTTCTGGGAAATGGGGTGAAATTATGATGAATGATGAAATAGATACACACAAACGTACAGAGACACACACAACAAAACCATTCCCGAAACGGGACTCGAACCCGCGATCCTTTGGTCTGAGACCGCTACTACATTCCTGCTTTATCAATCTCGGCCACCGGATCGGCTATTTCTGCATAATCAATTAAAAAAGAAATGTGATAAAGAGTTTAAAAGGCCACCAAGATAAGCAGAGTTTACAAACTAGACACATGGAGATTGCAGAAAATTGATCTCTGGTATAGCTTTGATTTTTCTGAGCAAATTTTGAAGAATCCCATCATTATTTCAATAGAACGTTCATAAAAAAACGCCGCTAGAAGCTCCTGCAATGAAAACATATTCAATTCAAAATTAACTCCCTTCAATAATTTGTTGAATGAAATGTGATGAAACTGCTGTTAAAAACCGTGAGATTTAGGATATTCTAATTAAACGAAAAACAAAATGCTATCCAAATTTCAATAAAAAGAGAAAATTCCTCCTTCAATCTTTATCTCTCTCAGACAAATGCCACAAAACTTTGTACAATTTATACCTACAAACAAGAAGAAGAAAGAAGATGGACTGGCGGTGATATTGCAGGGAAACTTGGGGTAGTTGTTAACGGAAGGAATGCATACTCGTTTCAAATCTCCGGAGTACTTCAAGGAACCAGCATTTGTCAGAGAGATCGCCAGTTGAAAAAGAAAAAGATGCTGTTCCTCTGCGTCTGTTGAAAAGAAAATGAACTCAGCTGCTTAGAAGAGGGAGAAAAATGTGTAAACAAAAAACTTGATCAACTCTAAAACGAGGACAAATTCGAAGTACGAGACATGCGAAATTTTAAAGACAAAATCATCGGAGTTAGCAAGGTCGACAAAAAAGGCATACGAAATTGAAAAGGATGAAACGTAGGTAGGGTTTCTCTTTTGAACTTTTCAATCATTCTATAAAATGGTTATGAAATATCTCATATTTCTAAAAGATAAAATGTTTTTGAAGCAACAACCACCCGTACGTATGTGAAGCTTAATTTATACACTTCATGTAATTTGAATACTAATACTAATAACAATAATAATAATAATAATAAATATGTATTGTGACACACCAAACCGCATAAGTCAGGTCACACAGAGTAAACATTGTAATATGGAATAATTCTAGTCTTGTCATGTAAATAATATTTGTGTCATGATAAAACTGTCAATGTATTTCAGTATAATAGCATAAGTATTACAATATTTTCACAACTTGCAAAGGAACTAGAAAAGAAGAGATAATTTTTTATTATATTGTTTAAGTTCCGTACTTTTATTTTGCCGTTTCCCTGCCACACGATAAAAGAAAAGTGTAACCTCTCTATTTGAGGGACCACCGACGCCTTCTTCATACAAGGATGACGGCGCTAGAAGATAGTTTCGTCCTTGCACATTTCGACACAGCCTGTCTCATCCCGCTAGTGAGGGCGTCCAGCCAACGAATTGTCAAACTGACAACGCCAACGGCCGCAGACAGTAGGCTCGGAGACGGCCATCACCGCCCCCGCTGCCGCCACCACTACCACCAGCTGGTGTGAGACCGTCGAGTCGGGCAGACGAGGGCGTCGGACATAATGCACACAATGCACGCCCGGGGGCGGCAGTAAAAGAAATGAAAAAGTCCCGGGAAGAAATGAAATAATTGAAATAAAAGAAACCATAAATCGTTGGATTAGAAGAAAGCGCAACATCTTTGTAGGGCGAAGGAAGGGGAACTCTTAATGGACAGCTATAAACATTTTATGGAGATTGTGACGTCTGCGGACGCGTCTGGCGCGAAGTGTGAGGTGGAACTGGTGGAGGTCAAGGACACTCACTAAGCCAGCCTTTTTTTCTTTCAAGGAAAAGGGCAAAGGGAGCTCTGTGGAAGCGGGGGAATGGCCATGAGTTTTTCATTAGCAAAAATTGCATTCGATATTCTGAGTTATTCTCTGAATTTTCCTTAATGTTTGCAATACGCAAATGTATTTCTTTCAGATGATAGTTCAAGAGTGTTTAGGAGGGTCAGGGGGGTAATTACGAGCGAGTCAGAAAATAAAACTTTTAATAGTGACTACTTTATAAGATATAAAAAGGTTTTATTTCACTTTGGGCATTGACTTTTGGTTTCATCGTGTTTCGTAAACTTTTTTAAGAGCTAAGTTTATTGCTTAATATATTTAAAATAATAAAATATGATTCAAGTTTGTGTTAACTCATTTATACCAGAATTATTTTTTTTCCTAAATAAAGTTAATATGGGAATAGATAAGTCCTTTGAACCAGATATACAATCCGAATTTCATAGTAAAGTTAAAATAGTGAGTTCGTGTAAATGATAGACAAAATTCCACATTTTCCTACCTTTTGTTGACTGTTCAGCTATAGAATGAAACACCTTGTTATTTTCGTCATCTATACGGAAAATTATCCAATTTGTCAAAGAATATTTCTTTCGTAATTCTTGCTGAAACCAATTTTACCGGGATGTTATGGTTTTGGTGAGAGACACAACTTCCTAATGGTCAGAGCATTTTCCCGGCTACATTCAGATAAATATTGTGAAGTTTTTTTCGTAATATCAGCCGATCTCCTATTTAATAAGGAAGAATTTCCTATGATTGTGCCAATATCCTAGATGGAAATTGGACAAAACCATTGCTTCGAACGTAATGATTATGAAATAATTATATGATCACACTTACATGATTACAGGATATCAGCTTACCTCTACGCTGGAATTTACCATCTTTACTAGGAAACTCTACGAAATTTTAAGTGTTCGGCAAATATTCACCGTCTCTGATGTACTACAAAAGACCGACAGGCTTTGACAAGAGCAGGCACGTCAAACCGCGTCCGCACGAGCTACTTGCCCGCCTGGGGAGCCTGGAGCTCCTACGGGCATGGCCAGCTACACTTGACTCCGCCCTCATTTTCCCTCAAAATCCTGAAAGGGGTGCGCAAGCTGAAGCGGCGCGAAGCGGTGAATAGTGGCTTCATACAAAAATGCATTTGCCGGATTTTCTCTATCAAATAACCGATAATTAAATTATGCTTGTATTCTTCACTATTTATTACTATTTCATGATTTTTTTATTTAAGGTCGCATAACTTGTAGATCATTAGCGACCATTATTGGGTTTAACGTTTTGGTAACTGAGAAGTTTAAATGATATGGTGATGACAGGGGGGTCCCCTCACCACTTATCTACATACACACTTACATGCACTACAATATCACACATGTCGGGAGCTTCGAGTTTATACCGGCTGAGGCGGTGCCCCGCGGGTGGGAGGTACCTAGTTGGGGAAAACCTTGCAAAGCTGACGCGTTTTTCGGCGCCGGATCTCGCCATCCAGCGAAGGAAGATCACTGTCACTTCCTTTGATACAAACATACACTGTACTTACGGGACTAATGATCGTAGCCGTTGACGCGCGCGGAAACATGAAATAATCAAATCCATCTAAGCATAAAAGCACGGTGTCGATTTAAAAATATTTTTTTCGTCAGGACATTCTAATACGACGTGTTGATTTACACAAAATGTAGGAAAACGACTCATTGATTTGCTTTGAAATATTGTCTGAAAAAACCTGAATTAAGCGGCGGACGTAAGCAGTTTTCAAGAATTTGCTTTATCAACAGTGAGCAACTCCGTAAGTCGTCAAGAGGCTTGTGAGTAAATTGTTTACACATGTTTGAATAAGGACATGTTTGAGGATTTGTTCCTTTGTGTTTCAACAAAAAAAAACATTCACAGAAATAGGTAGTTTACATTCTAATGCGTCGCTCTCAATTTAACCCATTCATCTAGTTCATACTGAAAAGTATAAATTATGAATCCCTGAACACCAATATAACAATTGACAATGTTACCTTCATGCAAATTTATTCCGTTTGTTTATTATTTTATTCATGTTTTTATGATTATTTGTTTATGTTATTTATATGTGACTGTTTTTTAACCTTTCTTCTAAAACAAATGTGGGTATCTTGCGCAAAACTATGTAGTATGTCAGCATTAAAATACATTATACACAATCGTTTGTAAATGAATTCTGATACAAAATCTACTCCCCCTTATTTACTACTGCATCAGAAAAGGCTTGAAAATTATGTTCCAATCATCATAATTCACAAAAACATGTTAACACTTTACTGGCATAAAACTTCATCACTAGAGAGAATAACTAAAACAATAATCCAAATGTATAGTATAATTTTACAATCTAAACTTTTTTCTTTGAAATAGGCGACAAACTGTAGTTGTTCTATCTGCAAGACGATTAGTTCCACGGAGGAAAAACTTCGCTGACAACCGTCGCGGTAACTGCTGAAACTACGGGTAGTTTACCATCCATCAACACCACTTTCCCGGGGTTCATTTTCTTGCGTCGTGCTCTGAAGCAGAAGAAATAAGACCTGTCCGTCGAGGGCACCCCGACGTCGCACCCACGCCTGCTTATCGGGCGACGCGATCTAGACTGAGCTGATGCAGAAACAGGACTTGGCAGGTCTAAGAGTCGGGTGATTTTGCAGATTTCTCTGACACGTAGAAGTGTTTAAAGTGGTGAGGTAACGTTTTATTGTTGAAATACCTATGCGTATAATAGGAAATATGTCTTACAAAATGGGAAAATTTGTCTTCGTCAAAAAGTGTAATGATGAATTTATGTAGCAACATAAAAAATATACTCGTAGTTAAATGTAGATTTTTTATTATAGTTATTGCACCGTAATCCACGAAGTGCCTCATGGAATTCATAGGGTGTAGGTCGTATTCGGAATCTCCGAGGCTCGACGAGGATTCTCTAGATCTGTAAAATTGATCACTCGACGATAAGTCTACCTTCTCGCTCTACCCTAAGGAAGAAGAAGGAAAGATTGCGCGCGATCAGCGCCCAGTATTCTAGTGTGCTGCTCCGGCATTTGCCTGGAAGCGATCAGGGAAACAACAAAAACTACTTATCAGAGCAGTGGGCCCACAATTGATCGATTGATTGATTGTTAGTGATTGCGGGTACGTCAACTGCTAAGGCCATTAGTTCCGTAGGTGTAGTGCATGTATTTCCTCGGGAACTGGCGGTCACTTTCCCCGCTCACTGGCGAGATCCGGCGGCGATCTACCGTCAGCTAGAGGGGATTTCCGCAACCTTGTATCTGCCACCAGTGAGGCACCACCCCAGCCCGGACAAGCTCTCAACTCCCTCCCGGTCATGTGTGGTAGTAGAAGACAAGAAGTGTAAAATGTGTAAGTAAGGGCTGAGGGTGTGACAAGGCAGGGGAAGGAAAGATCGCGCGCGGGTCCGTGGCCCGTTTGTTATGGTACTGCTCCAGGTCTGGTATTGATCGGAGAAACCAGGGAAAACTACTGATCAGAGCAGCCGGCCGCCAGAATTCTCCACCAGACAGCGACTAAATTCGACCTAACTATCTAGCCAGAGTCCAAAATCCTGTCATCGACGGGACTCGAACCTAGGACCTTCCGGTCATTGCAGTGACATCAGTTAATGCCCTGAGCCACTTCTCCCGGTCTGGGTCTACGGATCTCATTCTCGCTGGAGCCGATTATGAACACAGGGCAAAACCCCGACATGTCGAGGAGCGAAACAGCCACCTCCCAACCACTGGTGCGCTGGAACCGTAAGGCATTGCGTTTTGACATTCCTAAATACAGATAGTTTACTTTTTATGTCATTTAATAGCATATTATGCAAATAATTTCTAATGTTAAGCTGTTTTTTAGGGTGTTTTTTTTAACAACTTGGTCATATAGTGACCGCAGTGATCGTTTAACTGTACGAGGAACTGTAGGAAGAACACGCAAGGACAATACGAACACACACAAACCTCCATGACGGAGGCGAGATTCGAGCCTGCAACCTTTCGAGTTTAGGCAGTCCTTCAGCCTTAGCGACCTCGGCTAGCCAGGCCGGTAGTGTTAAGCTTTATTGTATGAGTACATGATTTGAAAACAAGCGACTTAAGTGGAGTTTTCAAATTTGTACGAATGTAACAAAGAAACATTATAAACAATTTGCATACGTTATTTTCTGTATAACAGCATTGCAATATGTACAGAAGAATCAAAGATAATTTTGGAAACAACTTTATTTTGATTTCACGAGAATTTGACGTCTATGCGCAGTGGTCAGCCGCTACCTCCCTGTATCGGTCGGTTTACCGCTACCTACCTGTGATTCTCTCGCTATGAATGTTATGAACGTCTTTTGTAACTAAAAAACTCATTAAAAATGCTGGGCTACAGGAAAAGGAATTTATTGAATTTCTAATAATATTTTTTGCTCATTTTACAAATTATGTAAAATACCATATTTTAGTCAATGAACACAAAATCCTCTTGTTCCTTTTCAGAGCCACCTCATCCATTCTATCTTTTAGTGATATGATGAATTAAACTGACAGTTTTTTTATATCTAAAAGTGCATAAAATTATTTATGCATTTGTCGGAAAGATTAAAGAGGTAAGAATTAAAGAAGTAAATCTAGTGAATCTCAAATACGAATAATACAAAACCCAAATAATGTGGAAGAGTAGGTTAGTGCTATTATTCATAGATTGTTAGGCCAGCTTAAAGATTTAAACTAACATTGGTGATGCATGAACTAAACTTTCGGGAAGGTTCGTGAATAAATATCTCAACACTATCCTTTTAAAATGAACATACGGAGCACTTTGTATATGGCAAGAGGCAAGATTGTCCTAGAAAGAACTTACGAAGCCAAATTATCTGGTGACTTTTTTATCAATTTTCTTCCAAGACTATATTCTGAAACTACGGAACAAGGGAGACTAAAGACGCACACAGAAGAGAGCTGAAGGAAGTGTTAAGTTTATCCTTCGACGAAACAACTGAACAAGAACATTAATTATGCAGTTTCAAAAAATTTCCCGTGTTATATAAAAAAAATTCAATTGTGATAAAAATTGTAAAGTGAAACAATACATTCATAATATAAGCCGACCTAACTAATTCATTGACGATAATCAAACTGTACTAGAGTTATGGGTTTGAATACCGCGTAAGCCATGAATGTTGTAACTTTGAAATTGAGATATGTACGGTCAAGGGAAACCACATCGTCTTCGTAATAATCATCCAGAAGTATCTTTCATCAATTTTCGTGAGTGCTTATTAAAGGCTATTAGCTCAAACCGTGCGATTACATCACCCAAAAGGAAAAACTGCAGAAAGGTTACAACAGGAAAGTATAACATATGTGCTGTACGAAAAATCGAAGGCCTCCCCCAAAATATTGTTTAAATTCGTTCAGTACTTAATCGAACACATTAGACGAGGGATGTTTACAAACTCTGTAGAAATACAATTGCTATTCACTGTGAGCACCGATTTAAACATGTCTCTGGACATCTAATTGAAATGCTTCATATTAGTCAAAATCTGGGCACGTGTGTTGTAGTGGCCTATAGAAGAAAATCCTCCTAACCACCATATTTTAATCTTCCGGTGGGCGCGTCAATTTTACTCACAAAAGCGGACGCATAGAAGAACTGTATTATGCCTCTAGAAAACAGTATTTTGCGCACTTAAAACTTTTTACATTTAATTAAAGAAGAAAGGATAAAAGCGACTATTCATTACATTTTTAATGTGAATATATTTTATGAATCACAGAAATGTGGCTAGTTTTAGGTATAGCATAATAAATAACATATTGTTTCAGAAAACCTTATAAAACAAAATATAACAAAGAAACAATTAACTATAAAATTGTCATTAAATAGACTAATTAAATGAAACAGTTACGGTCCTTAAATTTTAAAAAAGCATCAACTGATTTTCAACAAGCCGTTTCCAGTAACTCAAGAAGATGCTTGATTTCTTCGTCTGTTTCAGACTTTCAGCACAGAAAAACAAAATAAGACTACAACAAGAAAATAATCAATAAAAAACACTTAACAACGTTGTTTTAGCCTACAGTGATCGAAAATACATGTAAATGAACAATCTGAATAAGTAAAATGTTTGTAACACAACAAATACTTACACGAGTGGGCGCGGTAGAACACGGAGTGCTGCTGTCAGCAGCTTTTAAATTTCAAATCTTTACGACTGATAGGAAGAAGGCAAGGGGTCATAGAATTCTGCGTTTCGTTTGGAATGTTGAAAAGTGAGAATACTGAAGCCCTCTGACATGTCAAATAGCGGTACTCCATTTTAGAACAATAAAAGTACATCACAAAGTATTCAGCATATCACACAGTATTCACACCTCAGATTGTTCGTTTACATGTATTTTCGCGCGCCCGCTGGAAGGTTAACACGTAATGCGTCAAGTATATTTGTGCCCACTGTTTTAAGGGATACATGTTTCAAACGGTTTTCCGACATTACATTACAAACGCACTCAATCTTCGAACTTCGCCACCTTCGCTTTGCTATCTATAATCTCACATTCACATACGCTTCTTTACGCTAGTACAAAATCTTCTTGAAGAAGGAAGAAGACAACGAATCGAGTATTAAAGAAATGATGGGAGATTCATTCAAATTATAATAATTTCATTCTAATAATTCTACAGTTTTATTAAAATTTCGAGTTTATACAATAAAATCTGTTGGTAATTTGGGTAGACACGTCTGAGGTGCACTTCCCTTCACTTAACGCAAAAATCACGCAATTTGATTGAGTAAAAAGCTCAAATGTATTTCGAAACAAAAACCCTTGGTGTTTTAAATATAATGATTGCCTGTACTTTGTTATCCTCGTTAAGAAACGTATGGCTTAAGGAAAAAAAGTAAAATAATTATCAATACCTCAATGAGAGGCTAATTTCGAGATCTACTTAGAGAAATAATAGCATAAAGTACTGGGTAGTCATGTATCAAGTAACGAAAGACAAAACAATATTGGCAATGTAACCCATGTGCGCTGTACATTAAAATCGAGGCGCTTCTCGGTGGAAGTGAAGGATTAGTTTACTGACCTCTGACCCCCCGTGAGCAGGTTCGATCCCGGCGGAGGTGCCCGGATTTTCGAAGAGCAGAAAATCTACAGTAGCCATGTCATGCTTGTGGCATGTAAAAGAATCCTGGAGGATGACCCTCAATTAACTCCCTCCGACAACATTCCGCCGTAACGAGACCTCATTTTCTCCCAACCAGACAGTTCAGATCAGGCCCCTGCTACGCGCATGACTGTAGGTATCGGAAACTGTGGCAAATAGAAGGCCACCTTCAGTCGCCATTTTGTTGGCAACTGAAGGCGGGAATTCGAATTGTAGTACGGATTCGAATGAAATTTTTTCGTCTAAATTTTCTCCCGTTTCAAGATTCAACACAGAACCGCATGTGGAATGGTGCAACAAGGATCAATGTCAATATTCTAAGTTTGACAGAATGGGTGGTTTTCTCTTTTAGCAGAACATCACAACTTGTGTATATTTCACTATTTCTAGTAAGGTAATGAGTTTTAAAACTTCGTAATATTACTCATAATTTGGCCAGTACAGTTGTATTAAATCTAATTTGTTTAAACCTTTTTTTAATGACATTGGCCCTTTCTGACAATTCCAAACATAGGCCTTTCACTTGACATAAGCCCCACTTAGCTGTATGAAGGGGAGGATTAGAGTATTTCAAGTATATTGCCCATTTATTCAATGTATAACGGGTTAAAAATTAAATAGGTCGTAAGTTTTATCCATTCTTTATTTTCATTCAATAAATAAAGTTGAATAAGCAATGACAATGGTTTCGACCAGCAAGAATAGCAATTTTTGTGCAAGAACAGTAGAGAACTGTTGGGCTGTGTGAAACTGTCATTTGAATACTTGTTTTGTTTTTATGAAAACCTATTTGTCATGTATTTAGAATACAATATTACTTAATAATAAAGACAAGAGAAATTACATGTAGGAGCAGAACTATAAACATTGCAAAGACAGAAATTACTAAAATGATTCACGTTCGACATCCAACTTAATGTCACTTTCATTAGTTTTTTCCCCTTCATTAATGTTGTTTAGAAATGCTTAAATGCTTCTGTTGGTTGGATGTATGTAGGTATGTTCTGTTGGTAGATCAGTCACAGACAAGAAATTGCTATCCAAGGACCTACAAGGATCAACATTGGTAGCTATTCATGGGCCCACATTTTAATACTATTTCTGTGAAGCCTTTTTATAATAATTTCATGCTGTTAATTATACATCAAATACCAACATTTTATTGATTATTTTCAAGATAAATCTATTTGCACAAAAACTGTAGTTTTCAGTTTAAAAAAATTAGTATAATATCTTACAATACAAAATGCTATAATAACTTATTTATTCTGAGATCCAAATGAACCATTTAAATAGAAATTGTTTATGAAATAACATTTTGAAATCAAATCGGTTGCTTTTTATCTAATAATTCACATTCATATTTTCAATTTCCTAACATCTCTATTGAAACAAACATCCTATTGGCCCTTCTTACACTGTCACAATGACAAAACAATCTTAGGCTATTGTAAAGATTGGTAGTGAAATTAGGAGATAGGATCAACTTTTGAATTTGGCTTTTCTCACACTGAAAGAAGGAACTTTAAAGCACATATTGGACATACACACTAAACATCAGTAAAGGCTGTCACTGGCCCTTCTTGCACCAAGCAACAGATTTAATAGTGAAAACTTTTTTCTTATAGGACAGGAATATTAATATCTTAATAAAAATACCACGAGTTTTTTAGGAAATCTGTAACAGCTATCCATCCAGTTTTATCATATACTAATCATTTAATATTCAGCATTAATAGTCAGCAATTGAATGCAAGTAATTTCAAATAATACAAGTACTTTAAAATTCAACACTTAAAAGTAACTGCACACTTCGGCATATAGGAAAAATGGGGGAAATTATGGTAATTTCAATTTAGCTGATTTGTTTTCCAATTATTCTATTTTCTTTTTAGTGTTATACATTTCTCCACGTACAACTAGAGGTGTTATTTTAATAGTAGTTAAAATATCGAGAGAAAAAACAACAGATTTTTGTCTAACTCCATCCCCTATTTTTATCATTCAACTTCAGAGCTTTCTTTCTTTTCATTTCCTCCAGAAAGAGAGCTCAGAGTAATAAGGCATACACTCTGAACAAGCATGGAAAAGAAAGTAATACCCAGAAAGCTAATAGAGGTAATAAAAAGCATGTATGAAGAAACTCTCATATATGTGAGTCTTTCGAATACAAAGAGAAGAGAGTATTTTAAAATAAATCAAGGGGTTAGACGAGGGTGTCCACTATCATCTACATTGTTCAATATATATCGACGCACTTCTCTTCGAATGGAAGAATGATATACACAATGAAAGAATTTCAGTAGGAAAGAATACTAAAATCAACATGCTCTTGTTGATTTGATAACTCTAAAACTATGCAACATGCATAGTTTTGGTCACTAACTGTGAAGATGACCTCCGGAAGTTAACCTTTAAATTACAAAGGAGGGCAATGTAATATAATTGTAATATATCGATCAACAAAAATAAGGCTATGGCTTTCAGAAGTAAACATCCCATAAGAACAAAAATAGTAATAAACAACATTACTATCGAACAAGTATCAAACTTCCAATATTTAGGATGCAATGTAAGATATCTGAATGACATTGTCGTGCAACAAAAGGTATCTAAATTTCAAGCTATCTGCGGCACTATCAAACGAACACTGGGAAAGAAAGCACGCAAATTACTACAACACCCTCGAGAAATGTTCACGATCACACAATTTTTTCTCAATATTTCTTACTCTCCACAGTACGCTCACAATTTTGCCAACAAAATGGCGTAGGCGTACCCTTTCAATCTACAGTGGGAACACTAGCGCTCATGAACACTCTAGTTCTTCTTACTAACTCTATGGTTCAGATATAGTCAACTGCGCCCGACATCTGGCGGAGAAAGTGGGAGTCAAATCCCAGGTGCATTTAGGGCACCGCCCGCTAGGTGTGTCTGCTCGATAAATGTCTCCACACCCGCGTCGGGGGTAGGCTTCCAAGGTAGGCTAGGTCGAACACACGTGCAGAACAACTGCCTAAGAGCAGTTTCCCTGCTATTAGTCCCATATGATAAATAAATTAAAATCGAAATCATATCTAAAAAAAGAATAATAACAATTAATAAAACAGTATTGGAAGACATGTCATTCGGAATGAAACTCGAATGCACACACACCAGTTATTTGCTAGTGAGGAGTTGGATATCTCTCTAATGAACATTGTTCCTATTCTTCGCAAGGCACTTAAGCAACTCAAACTGAACTCTAGAGTTCTAGATTAACTTAATCCCGTAATTACGCTGTTCATAATGATTAAAATTGGTTAATTAGTATTAATAAAACCGTTTTTGTTGTTGTTATTATTATTATAACAAAATTTTTAAAAAGTAATGAAACTGATTAATTCATAACGGAGAAAACTTGAGCATGGAAAAACGATGTGAAGGAAACAACAGCTTTGTTACCGAGGAATTTATGGAAGATGGAAAGCGACAACTGTGAGAACCTCACTAGCATACACGGTACAAAATAATGATTAATAGTTATTTATCATAGGTAATACCACGAGTGCTTTGGAATTTACCTGAGAATTTCCAAAGCACGAGCAGTATTTCATAGGACTATTCCACGAATGAAATTACATCTAATAGAGTTCCAAAATGTGCCAAATGTTAATATTAAATAAATTTATTTTATTCAATTACCTTTTATATTTTGCTAGTTCTAGCATGACCATCTGCTAGTGTACGAGTAGCAGATGGGCAAGGTTAAAAATGGTGCGGTCGATACGTAATCAAAATCGAGATAAACCAATGAATATCCAGACGATGACATGAAATGTTTATTTTGCTTTAAAGTAATAAACGTTTGATATGACAAACATTAACATTTAAAGAAACAAAAATGTATTATTTCAGTTGAAAATACATTTACTAAAAACGTACTTTTTAAAATGAAATATTGAAGTAACTCCTTTTCATTCACAATCGTGTCGGATTGTGAAAGAAATATGTTGGATGATGAATGCGTCCGTCTTAATTTATTTATGATTACCGAATGGTGTTGCTCAGTGATTTTCAGATAGGGGTTCATTGAAATGTAGTAGCATCGTCTCTCGTATTATTTCAGTACTACACATACTTTTTGCGGCTCTCACACGTAACCAATCTTTATAAATGAGGTCTCTAAGTAAAGATAATTTCACAGAGACATGCCAAATCGCAATTTGACTTTAAAAATATGAAGGATTTGTTAAAAAAACTCATCTAAATATTCATGTCAAATATACTTAATATTCTTCTCCGTGGTTTTTCGAGCTTCACGAGTTATTTAATTGATTTTGTCGTCAGACGCGTCACCGAATCTCGCCATGTTATTACTATTGAAAACAACTGAAACCGATGTTAAAAATCAAAAAGGTTATATTATACATATGTGGTTTATTGCACACAGCGGTTGATGCATACCGCCTCCTAAGATACGTGAGTCGGAGCTTATGATTGACCAGTACGTAGGAGAGGTAAGGAATATCGGATAGAAAAAGCCAGAAACTTCTTGCGATACACCGCCCTGATTAGGGTGTATCGTATTATATGTATAGTTAAACACTATTGGTTTTAATTTCACGAGTGGAATAATCTTACAAGAGACCATTACAAGTGACTTAACTGATTATTCAAGGCGCGTTAACGCATATGTATACTTACTAACGAGTACAAAATGATGGTTTAACCACGTTTTATGTACGTTTTAACTTATTCAATCGCCGTCATAACATTCACATTTCAATGTTCATTTTACAATCTTACCAACTGTAGGCCTAAATCATTAATGACAATATAAACATTTTATACTTTAACAGTATAACTTCAACACATCAGCAAAACACTTTATTACATCAGATTTAATAGCCATTTTATGAACTACAAGAAGCTCCATTTTATTGGTTATAATAATGCGTTTCTTAATCTTCTCTAAAAACGTGAGTGAATATCACATAAAGGCGAACGGATTAAACAAATTTATGTATTTAACAGGATATTTTTTCACGAGAATCTATTCTTGGGCGGGCGCGCTGCGTTTCCGAGTTTCGGGTGCAGTCGCTGGTCGGGGCGACGCCCGGTGCATCCTTGCTAATGGAAACGCGCACGGGGGGCGCGGTAACAAACGCGCGCTAAGGCCGCGTTGAGCGCTCCATTAGCGCCGCGAAACACGCAGATTACGAGCCGCAGCGCGGCCTAAGCCCGAATTCAAATCCTGCACTGAGCGCACGGTGTTATCGGCAGGGTATAGTAATGAGATATGCAACAAATCCTGTGATGACAGGTGGTTATCATCAACACTTGGTGTTTCCGAATTGAGCAGACACGTATGAAAACGAGATATTATCGTTGATTTTTTTTAAAATTTGTGGAGATGCAAGTTTACGTAGTGTAATGAATGTTTCCTGCTTTCAGAGCAGTTATTGCTTTTGTTTGGATTTCTGGAGAAAAACTTTATTCTTGTTCACTGAAGCACTACCAGCTCCAGCTCCTTTCTATCAACAGAAACTGTGACAAATTCATTATTTTACAAAGAATATAGTAACCTTCGAGATTTAGAGAGATACGTATTATTTCAAGACGAAGTTATATTTCTTAAAATATATTTAGACGTACTCAGATATCTCAACATAATTACTGAGGATAATAATACGGAATAGTAACTCATTTCGAAGCATTTTTGCCAGGGGGGGGCGAAAGTAAAAGAGTGGTATGTTACAGTTACAAAGAGGGCATTGGGTAGCCATATTGGACGTGGAGGTATTAGATGCAAAGATTGTGATGTAAATAGTAGAAATGATTGAGAACAAAATAAACGATAAATATGGGACATTGGAGATTCACAGGACAAAATAAACATAGCTGTGATTGGGAAGTTGACATTTACAGAATATAATTTTTATTTTGAAAGCGTCACCTAACAAAAAAGAATGAAGATAAACAGCCAAGGGTCATAGATTTTAGTAAAGGCGTTAGCGTAGAGTCAAGATAACTGACCATCACGAAACGCGTTATAGCGAATCACAAAATTACTAACAAAACTTTGATAAACAAACGAAAACGAAAGTGACGTGGCATAGCATCAGAGCTATGATTTAGCTAGAAGACATTTGGTCGCCAATGCGAGTACATCAGAGCCATCATCGCGAGCACATGTAAAAATAGTTATTAATTTTAATAGCTCGGCAGAGAGAACGTTTCTTTGTTGTGAATGAAAGCAGTGTCGAGTAGGAATGTCCACATGAAGCATTTGCGAATAACTATTCCTGTGAACATCGTAAATTGTTGAATTTCCGATTTACTACATTAATTCAGACAGAAGATTATTGGTGGTCGTCGGGAGTCTTCGGGGAAGATTTTTGACTTCGACAACACGGGCTACGAAGACGACATCAATTTCATAAACTGCATGAGCCAAGAAAAACATCTTATAAGATAGCCAAATCATTCTTTCCAAAGAAGTTGTTAGTCATTTTTTATTAAATTTAAGGCCTTTAATTAGCAAAATGCGGACATATTAAATTTGATGTCATGTCAAATAATTTATAAAGGAAAAATATTGTAAACTAGTGGTGCTACAAAATGTCACAGACTTTCTCGTATTAGTTTTCTATTTCCTTGGTCTTCGCTAGCTATTCGAAATTGCCACATACACTTTCTTGCCAGCTACCATCTATCACCGCCAAAAGTACATTTTTTTGTCATTTTCTTAATTTTTCGGTTTCCTATTGGAAGAACGGAAATATTTATTTTAAAATATTAAACAAAACAAAAACCTATCCCAAATGGCAATTTTCTTTTCAAAAATTATGTGCTGTTTTAAAGAAAATTGCGTTTAGCGCTACTAAAAATGCGAAATTTGAAGCTCATTTTCACAGAAAATTTTTGTGTTTTCAAAATACTTTATTTGAAGCACTTACATTCCCAAATATAATAATGTTTAGAAATTGCTGGTAATGTGAATATTAAAGATGTGAGAGATCTTTCAAAAAATTACATGTGTAATTTTTGAAAAAACAAAAAAAATCCTCAAAATTAACTTTAGGTCATATTAAAGAGTGCCATTAGCACTATCCGATAGAAAAGTTTGAAGACTTTTTTTAGCCATTTATGTGAAAATGACGTTTGAGCGTTTCTAAAAATGATGAAATTTCAGTTAATTTTCACATAAAACGGTTGTGTTTTCGATCAACTTTACTTGACATTATTTAAAGCACATGTACTCATAAATACAATAATGTGAACAATTCGCCGCTAGTGTGAATATTACCGATGTGACAGACAAGTCAAAAAATATATTTTGCAATTTTTGAAAAAAACAAAAGAATACAGCAATATGTCGTTTATGTCATGTAATAGGGTACATTTAGCACTATTCCTACCAAAACTTTAAAGAAAAAATTTGGAGCCGTTTTTGAGAAAATCTTGATTTTATAATTTTTTTAAATTGCACATATTGCACGCAATATTGCGCGAAAACTACTAAAATTTTCAAAACAGTGTACATGACCTTAAACAGAGAACTCACTTTGGAGAACACATTTTATTTGAATGAAAAATATATATCTTCCAATTTCGTAGTTGGAGAAAGACGCCGTAAGAATATCCAAACTTTCACAATTTTCAAAAATTAAGAGCTATCCGTGAAAATCGGACTTATGCCCCCCCTTAATAAATGTATTTTACTCTATTCACACATGAAATTCAAAGAAAAAATTTGGAGCTATTTTTGAGGAAATTTTGAAAATGTCGTGGGGGCTTCATGTAAAGTACCCCCAAATTTTGAAGAATCTCAAAGCTTTGACTAGAACCAGATCGACCGGGGAATATCCATTTTAGAAGAAATCGTACGTATGGTTTAGGCGCTAGCAGTGTTCACAGACGGACAGACAGACAGACAGATGGACGGACGGACAGACAGACAGACGGACAGACGGACGTTTTCCTTTCAATTGGTTTTTCGATATCAAGGTCCGACAAAATAGGTTTTCTGGCTACACCACGTGTTAGGGGATTTTTTTTCTTAATTTAGCAACTGGTTTATCCACTTTTTCGTTATCACGGCACATAAATGAATTTTTTTCGGCTGAAAATTCGCCATTTTTCGCGCAGCATTACATAACTTCCCATATACTACACCTAAATAACAACACCTAACACCTAAATAGCGACAACTAAGTTAAAATGACGACATAGTGTATTATGTTTCTGTTCTTCTTTTGTAACTTGGCAAACTTGTATCGCGGGAAACAATTCGTCAGTTCAAGCTCTTTCATTCCGATTTATTTTCTTCTACAATTTTGTCATTTTTTGCTGAGCTTCCTTCTCCTTTCTTATTGTGCGTGTTGTTTACTATTTTACTTTGTCTTTCTTTTAATCATTTGAATTTTTTCTATCCTGGTATTATTAGCCAAGAATGTTTTCTTGACACTCGATATCACAGCCTTGCATGTTTGGACAGATTAAATATAGATTTTTGAGCGGACCGTTCGATGTCGGGAAAAATTGATTGTCAATAACAAGTTTGCACCAGAATTATTTTTACACTGATTCATATAACCTTGATTTGAGGGTGTGTATGGTAAAACAAAAGTGCTTAAAATCATTTCTTACATGAAAATACTAGCAAACACATCAATTGCATAAATGAGAAGTTTTTGAAATGAAAAATGAAAACTGGGTTATTCAGTATTTATAGCTAAGATATGAATCTTTTCGACTTTTATAGAGTTCATTAATATGATGAAAATAAATTACATTGCACTGAAAGAAACTCTCTTTGTTTTCGCAGAAGTAAAGCGTAATATGTTTATATTCATTATTAACAAACTATTAACATAAACTAAAATTGTATATATCATCATTCCAAATGCATTTGAAAATGTCTTATCCACTATCCCTAGTGTCATAGACCCTCCTTCCTTTTTATGAGTTATAACTATATCACTTCCGTGGCAGGCGTATTATCGCGCTCTTGACAGCTGCGTTGGAAGATAATAGAGGAACCAGAAATTCAGAGTTCTGTTACAGAGTGATTCAGACCGCTGACCTATCTCGAAAACCGAAAAACCGGAATTACTTTTATGATGAAATGTTCCAGCCATATAATTTCAGACACTAAAGTCTTTATATAAAAAAATCTTTTCAATGAAATGATTTTAACGTGTAAACTAATTACGGAATAGTTACTGAAAAGCAATGGTTAGCGCATTTAGTTTTCTACTAAATGAACAAAATTTATTTGTTGAATTAAATAACAACCTTTTCTTAAATTATTTCCCAAATAGATATAGATCAATTCAATTTTCCTAACAATGAAATTAACGGTTCCGAGGATTGTTTTAGTTACATTTGTTGATATCCTCCAGAAAAATGTAAACACTCACGAGAGAGCCAATGTATGTATGATATAATACAATGATAAAGAACAAAATATCATTCAATGCGTTGACAGTGCTCAACGGACACTTTCATTACACATCCTGGTAGATTGAAGATACAGAAAAATAAGAAGCTTTCAGAATCGCTAGATACTACTTTAATGGCATGGCAAAAATGTAGGACATATTATTTCTTAATAAAGATATTCGGATGAAAGTTTACAGAATATGGAAACAAATTGAAAAATGATGGACTTACACCACACTGGGTAAAAACAACTGAACGTAATACTGCTTGCAGCATAAACAATTGATTATTTTTTTAATTTCAAGCGCGTCGACTGCTGTGGTTGTTAGTCCCATGACTGCAGTAAGTGATATATCCCAGGTAAAGGATGTGTTGATCTCCATCTATAAAATTGAGATACGGCATCGTCCTAGCGTGAGATACGGACCGCACCAAGCATGACAATCTCTAAGCTTACAACTGGTCTCTCTGGTCTGTATTAGTGCATATGCATGTAAGTTGTGTGTATATGTGTGTGTGTGTGTGTGTGTGAAAGAGGAGGGACACAAAGAATGAGAAATGGAAGATTGCGAGCGGTCCATTGCGAGTTTGCAAAGGGTACTCTTCCGATATTCGCCTGTTATTAACAGGAGAAACTAAGGAACATTACCGATCATAACAGTCAGCAGCTCAAGGTGCAGACACATCCTAAATAGAACTAAAGAAAAACTTCGTGAAGAATAGATGATGTTAACCATGAAGTGTGTCATAATTTTAACAGCATTCATGTGTGCATTAGAAATATTTTTAGATTGTAACTTCAATAAACCGGTGAACTTAGAATTACGTGAATCATGATACTACAGAACCAAAATACCCAAGAAACTCTAAACTCCTTTTTCTTCTTAAATTTTTGAAATTCAAAATATACCTGAAAATTGATAATTCGTGTATTTTTTCTACCACATATGAGAAAGTTCATATATCCTCACTAAATAATTTGATAATTCAATATATGTATCCACAGAGCATATTATCATAAAATATCTCAATGTCGTATTCAGCGCTCCAATTCCATTAGCAAAATAAAAATAAATTAATCATGCAAGTAACAAAAAAAGTAAAGTTTCACAACGTTAGTAAACATTTCTCAAGCGTCAAGATGAACATCTAGTTCATGTTAACGGGTACAAAATACTTACGTACTGCAGATTATCCGCCTCATTTCAACTACATATGAATACGATTCCCAGCACCGCAATAAATTTTCATTTTCAAACCATTGGATTGCTCAGGTGTCAGTTCCAAGGTTCACCGCCAGATGGCGGCATGCCTAGAAGCCCCGCCCGAAGCGGCTTATGAGGAAATTATATAGGTATCCTATTGAAATGAGGCTGGAGATTCGCAGAAAACTGAACAATTAAAAATCGAGTTACCATTAACAAATGGTCTCTGGGATTGTGTACACAAAAGTAGAACTTCAGGTTCATTTTTACAGAACATGTGAATAGCTTTCAGGGAAAAGTTTGAAATGGATGTATAAACCACGAACGAATTTGATTGCTTAATAACTCGTTTACGCATAGAGAGGACTGAATTATGAAAATAGAGACTTCCCAAAAACATTGAAACGTATGAGGGGACGTCTATCCAGTATCCAGTAACGTATTATGTTGCAAATATTGGTTCTCTTCTCTGACGAGTGAGTTTCCGCATACTTGCTCTGCAAAGTCATCGAAACCTCTCGGTAAGAACGAACGTTAAAGTTTTGTTTGCTCTTGACAGCGCCGGGGAGCAATCAACGAACTAAAGGGCCCAATGTAGTTGTAGCGAACTTTTCAGTGCAGTTCGTTTGCGCTGGGGGACCCGAGATCAACACTCGCTGCGTTTTACCGGCTGCCTCTCGCCGTTCACTAGCCGGGGATTACAGGCGCAATTAAGTGGCTTCGGAAGATTTTCAGCACAGATGCAAATTAACCAACTTATAAGAACCCTCGATTTTTTCTGAACCTTCCTTCGATTTTAACAAAGCGTATGTTTTAAAAAGTTCATATTAATTTATAAACAAATGAACAGAATTCAGAATTTTATAAAATACGAATAAATTAATCTGAACATCCAAGAAAAGGAGTACGAAAAAAGTTAATGAGAATGATAATATTTTTAAAACGTTTGAAGCAATAATGCCAGTTTTTGATCTCAAATACTGGTTTCTGAGTAGTTAAAACAATAACTATCAACTGCGTATAATTAAAAACAATATAATGTGATTATTTTTATTGTTTAAAGCATGTTAATAAAAAAGTCAAACGTTTTCTACTCGACTTCAAACCTGACTGCATCCTACATAAATAACATTTCGGGATTTTTATCGTGTTTCTTCCCACAGAAATTACTGCCAACAAATAGTAAAATAACAATTGACATACCGTGACAATTTCTCATTGACATTATTAACGCTCACAGAGCCTCATCGTTATTCTAAGAACCCGAACCCGAAGTCTTTCTCTGAAAGAGAGATAGTGGAGATAACATAAAAATTTGTATTTATAAAATACATTTAAACTACCAAATTTCTATTTCACATGAGTCACTTTCCTCACATCTTAATTTTGATTTTTAAGTCGCTACCATTAGGCCTTGGAAATGACTTGATAATGAAACGTAGATTCTTCTCCTTTTTCGTAAGTAACGAGAGAGATTCGCCTCACTTCCCGCAAGAACTTTGCGAAAGACAACTTGCACCTGCGAACGGAATAACGACGTATTTATAACAAGTTAATAACTTTTAACACGAGTTGACCTTTCTCTACGCGTGTCCAATTTCATGACGACGCTCCGTCATACGGCTTGCGCGACTAATATAAAACATCCTCGAACCTGTCCAACGCTTTTATGGCCAAACACTTTTTACTTAATTAAAAAGCACCATTTCCCAATTGAACTACGAAACAGAATGCTCTCGATCTTAGCTTTTGTTCTCCAATAACGTGAAGTCGGCGTCGCCTCGTAGCGATATGACCCGAAGTAACATAAACAAATCATTTATTTTCTGGGGCAAATCCAATTGTGAAAAACATTTAAGCCACTTGAACTCGTAAGCGATGGCTGCACGGAAGACTGTACCTGGAAGGCGAGCTTATTGTAGCCTTCGGGGCGGGTGAGGGGGTCGTACTCCAGGAAGACGCACGCGGTCTGCTCTTGCGAGGTGAACACGTAGGTGACCTCGCCGTGGCAGAAGTAGACGGGCGCGGACGCCGTCAGAATCACCACCCACGTGACGATGATGGCCAGCAACGCGTTGGGCTCGGTGCGGATGGACATCGAGGTGATGGGGTGCACCACGGCCAGGTAGCGGTCCAGCGACATCAGCACCAGCGTGTACACGCTGGCGTACGCCGTCACCACGATGAGGTACTGCACGATCTTGCACCAGACGTCACCGAAGGGCCAGTACGGCAGCACGTAGTCGGTCGCGGTGAACGGCACGCAAAACACGATGAAGAGCAAGTCGGCCCACGCCAGGTTGAAGATGAGCAGGTTGGTGGTGCTGCGCATTTGCTGGTTGGCCGCCACCACGATCACCACGAGCGCGTTGCCGATCAGCCCGATGAGCACGATGAGCGTGAAGAGGATGGGCACCACGATGGTGACCACCTTCTGCGTGATCTCGTTGTCCGCCTCCACGCCCACGTACGGCGGAGTGCTGTTGGTGCACAGGGAGATGACGTCCCCGGAGACGTTGTTGCACATGGCGTAGCTGGCGTGGCCCGGCATCTCGGCGGCGGCGGCCGCGGGGGCGGCGGTCGACGGCTCTTCCATGAGGCGGCGGACACGGCGCGGCGCGGCCGGCAACTGTTGCTACTGAGACTACGGCTGCGGGAGCTGGGGCACGGGCAGGGGGCGGGGCCTGCGGCGAGCGCAGCGGAGACACTGATAACAACAGCGGCGGCCGCAGCACTGAGGGAGCCGGCGGCGGCGGCGCACGCGGCGAGTGGCTGGCGGCGCGCCGGGCATCACCGCCCCTCCAGCGGCGGAGGCGGCGGCGGCGGCGGCGGCGGAAGGCGCGACCCGCCTCAAGGGCGCGCTTTACGCGACGGCGACACCGACGGCAGCGGCGGAGGCGGCGCTTGAGTCAGCGTAGGCGCAGCCTGTTGGCGAGCAGACGCGCAGCGTTGCGGAGACCGCCTCGTGGCCCCCGCCGGCCTCGACGGCGAACAAAGCTCGCCGCGGGCGACAGCGCTACGCAAACGATTGCCGAAGGATACTGGTAGAGTAGTCGGTGGTAGGTCACATCACAGCGCAAGTTCTTACAAGGCTAGGTCTAGCAGGACGAACGGGGTACATTGTGACCGGGAGGTTCCACAAGGTTCGGAAGTCGGGCGCCGTGGTCGACTGCGCGATCGCGTGGGGCGACCCACTTCGGCTGCGACGTCGTCGCACGCGAGGCGTCGGCGGTCCTCGCGCGCTGCCGCTCTCCCCGCCGCGCGTGTGTCTCAGCCGCCGGCGCAGCGGCCCGGCGGGGGCCTGGGCGCCACTCGGCGCGCGCGCGTGGGCAGCACGGGCAGGTGGCGCGCGTGCGGGATGCGGAAGGCGCGCGCGGGCAGCGGGCCCGGGGCGGCACGCGTGCCGGACGACGTGGAGGCGACGGCGGCGTCCGGGGCGCTAGAGGGCGCGAAGCGCCGCGGCGGCGTCGTCTTGGGCGCGCATCGCGCGGCGCCGGCAGGCTCCGCACGCGGTGGCGGCGGCGGCAGCCTCAGCGGGGCGTCATGGCGGCGGGCGCCGCCCCCGGGGGGCGGGCGCGGGGCCGCGGAGGTGGAGGCGGTGGCGGCGGCGGGGCCGGGGCCGGGGGTGGCGGCGGGGCCGGCGGAGGGCCCGGCGCCGGCGCCGGCGGCGCTGGCGGAGGCTTCGCCCGCGCGCACGGCGGCGGGCGCGGGGCACTCGGGGTGAAAGCCCTGCAGGCGGCGGCCGAGGGCCCCACGGGGCGCAGCAGGCGACTCCGCGTGGGCGCGCCGCTGTACGCCACGCTCCAGACGGCGACGAAGTTGGCGATGATGACGACGGCGAGGGCGACGGCGGCGGCGGGAGAGGGCGGCGGCGGCGACGACGGCGGTGGAGGCGGCGCAGGCGGCGGCGGCGGACACGCGCACCGTGCGGGCTCGGGCGCGAGCGGCACACTGAGGTGCGACGGGCGGCATCGCGAGGGCGGCGGCGGCGGCGGCGCTGCGAGCTGCGCGCCGCACGGCGCCGGCGCCGCGCGCCCCACCCGCGCCGCCCCCAACGCCCCCGCCGCCGCCGGCGCGCCCATTGAGGCGACCGCCCCCCCGCCCCGCCACGCGCCACGCCCCGCCGCGCCGCGCCGCGCCGCGCAAGGTGGCAAGGCCGAGCAGGGCGCGGCGAACAGATGGTCCCGCGAGGAGGGCGCCGGAGTGAAGCACACTATCGTTCATGGAGATGCCCCAGGTTCACGAGACTTGTCAACCAATATGCTCGGCCAAGACGAGCACTTTTTTGGACTTTCTCTTACATAATGCTCATGATGATGTTTAGTTTCCATCAATATTATGTAAAATAAGGAAGTAAAGAAAAATATAAAAACTAAACAATAATTATATCTGACAAAATTGTCTTCTTGTAAATAAAAATTGCCGGCCTCGATGGCCGACGTCTCTAAGAGCGTGTACCGTCTCAACGCTACGGCCCGAATGGTCGCAGGTTCGAGTCCTGCCTTGGACATCGTAGTTTGTCCTTTGTCTACCATGTATGTGTTGTCGCGGAGGCCCTCGCGTTTTGCTGACCCAAGATTAGAAGAGCTTAAGGGTAACCGTCCATCATCTGTAAAAAGCTGTAGGAATGAATATATATTGCTATATTTAGAATACACTAGCACATACTTCTAGAGTAGCAATAGTACGCGAGGCTACAAAACAGAAGCATTCTTCATAGAAACGAATGAGACGTAATTAATACAGCAATCGAACCGCATTGTATACACCAGGAAGATACAATAACCTTAAAGATTGATGTGCCATGTCATTTTCAATAATCACTGACTCACACTGTGGAGCAGTCAAATGTTCCTTTATGTTCTACGAAAACTCTTTTTTGGCTTCTTTAGAAATTGCTGTTTCCGACATGTAACGAAACCCCCTGTCTTTAGTCACTCAGTAGCTTTGAATATCATGGAATTTTTAATCAGACTGTATTAAGATGACAAGTAAACTTGAAATGATCTCTATTCTTAACACATTAATTTTTAAGTACGTAGGTATAATTTTGTTACAAAAAACCAACATTTATTCCGATGTTATTCATCGGTTATACATAGTCTCTCGTAATATTCGAATCGAACCTCTGAGGCGAAACAGAATATTTCAACAAGGAAGAAAAATACTTTTAGAAAACAATATTAGAGAGATACACAGTCGAAATTCTGAGAAATGTTTATCAGATGATACCAACGTTGATGATTTTATGCGTACAAAAGCGAACGGCTGGCGAGCTAGTTATAAAATAAATATACATTCTTATCCATTTCTTTCACATTAACACACTTTTCTTTCTTTGATCTTGACAACAAACGTTGTTATACGTTACAGTGGTGTTTTCACAATCAGACAGTTCGTTGTTGTTGGTAACATTATTAACGGTTTTATTCTCTTGTGAGATTAAAAAATCTTTAATTCTCTTTTTTTAATTTTTTGTGATGACTAAATCTTATTTACTTACTGTACATCTAAATGGTTCAAAATGTTTACCATCCTTGATACTACTATTAATGCTGGAAAAATATGTGCTTGTGGAATACCCATGAGTTGCTTTCAGAAACTAGTGGTGCCAATACAGCATTTACGTTTTCGCCTACTTTTACGCAAAATTACGGCAAAAATAACTCAAATTTTCTAAAAATTGTACAGGACTTTATTTCAAAATACATCTTTATTGAAGAGATTTCATTAAGGCAAAATCTCTTTTTCTAATACGTTTGTTGTAGGATAACGTCGAATCAACGTTAAACTTTTGCAAGCCTTATCTAATCGTATTGGTGATGTTGCTTTATTATTATCTATTGCTTGAAAAATAAGATATGGTAGTTGAAATTATTTATATGTTAATAATTTTGGTAATTTAGATAATGAGATGATATATTTAATTATTTTAATTATGCTGGCGGCTATGACTAGGAGAGCTCAGATTCCTTTTTCTTCTTGACTTCCGGCAGCTATAGGCTGCTCCAACTCCTGTTTCTGCTTTAGTTCATTCTTCAACTTTGGTAACAGCGGGAGTGTATCTTCTTATTCGGTTTGGTGTAATTATTGAAAGATATTCAATGAATAATTTTTTATTATTTATTGGTTGTTTAACTATATTTATTTATTATTTATTGGTTGTTTAACTATATATAACTAATACTCGAGGTTTTCAACAAACACTGATACCTAAACCAGTACCTAATAAGTCTTGTAACTATGAGTTAGTTTCTGCTCCTATCTGTGGCAAGGCGCCCAGAAATCATGTTATAAATCAAAAAACCATCATCAAATATATTCCCAGTTGTTAAACGATAAAGAAAATAAATGATTAATGTTAAAAGTAGAGATACTTTAATACGTTATACTTCTTATTTGTTAGCTAACAGATTCACTTTTTCTTCCTTGAAAATATTTTACAAATTAAAGCATTGATTAATAGGAGATGGAATGCTCTTTAGTTAAAATACCGGATTAAACATAAATAATTATTTGATAAACTACTAATTTTTTCAGAAGCACGAACTTTTTGCATTGTTTGTAAAGGTCATTCAACATTACGTGAAACGTACTCATTAAATTTGAAAAAATGTACATGACCTGCATTAGAGACCTAATTATGAGAAACAGGTTAATACCATTAAAAAACGATCTCTTCAATATCGTAAGAAGACGCCGAAAACATTTCTAACTTTTACAATTTTCGAAAATTCAGAGAGTTCCATGAAAATCAATTCAGCATCTTTTTTATTAGTTAAAAAATAGGAAACATTTGGCTATTTTTGATAGAAGGTATAAAATGTCGTTGAGTTGCATGAAAAACATCCTCCAAAATCAAAATATCAGATTCAAATTCAAGAAGCCACGACATCAGTCGGAGCGATAGGGGAATATCAATTGTGGTGAAAATTCTGCCGACTGTTTAGAGGAAATCATTTTTCCCGGGCGGGCGGTAAAACTAAGGATTTGCCTAAAGCCAAGTTTTCGGTATTAATGATTCAAAACGTAGATACTGACCATACGAAATGGTAGAGGAATTAATTTACTACATATAGAAGCAACTATTTTCAAATATAAAGATAAGTCCTATATACAAATATAAGTCTACTATTTCGGTGTCGGAGACTCAAAATTCGAGTTTTTCGTCGATAACTCTACCATTTTGCTGCAGTATTACAATATAAAAACAGTTGTTTTTTACTTTTTTCTTTTCCGAATAATGTAATTTATTTCAAAGAATCATGATTACAATTGGCCTTAAGCTCTTGAGAGTATTTTTTACTCCCCGTCGATTATTCTAAAAATCACAAATTAATTCATAAAATATTTTTGTCTTGTTTACTAAAGCGTGTGTACACCTTTTTTCGATGTGTTTTGTTAAATAAACTTTTTTTACTTGTGATTTAAGGTACCTACTTGTATATTTTACTATTTTTTAAAATGGTATAAATTCAGTGAGTGATACGATTCGTTCATGTGTGCTGTCGATTCTGAGAATGAGTCACACGTGTGCGCGGCCAACGCACTTTCCTGCGTAAAGTGATTCTTTGCTACGCAGATCCAAGTTGAGGACGAGGATCGCGCCTTCGGCTCTCGCGTTAACATAAAAGATCCTTAAGTCTGTAGAACGCATAAATACCAACCCACTTTATGCGAATACGCACTAAAAATATTTTGGATGTATATTTTTTTCAGATTTTTCAAGAATGTCTCCATTTTCTTGCCTCCTCACAAGTTTTTTGTTTCTTCTATGTATACTCGCGCGTGAACGAATTGTATCACAAACTGCATTTCAGCCTTTAAAATATGAATTTATTTAAAAATGTCAGGTGAAAATGTTTGAAAAAACTAATACATTGTATTTACTCACTAATAAAATTATTTTTCGGTCACTTATACCAGAAAATACAATTATGTTGGTTCATATTCTAATTCACAGAAGAAGTCATAATTGAGAAACGATCAACACTACAATAATTTACGTCTGTTTGTCAACTTACAAACTACTCTCTACGCTAAGAATGGTCAATATTAATGTTCAACATTTGGTCATATCTTCTGTTTGTAAATTAATTCTATATCACCCATTTGGCAATACAAATGGTAAAACTAATTATTGCCAGCAATTCAATAGTAGATGTCATTATGTTGAAAGAAATTGTATAATATATTTCAAAAGAACATTCATTATAGTCTGCTGAGATTCACAAAAGAAGTATGGTGAACTGAAAAGGAACAATGATGGGCGACTCTTTATTCTGTACAATAGATACATTTCACATGAATTTCCTAAGAAAGGCAATAACTGATTATCTCTACTGAAACGCAAAGTACTGAATTTCTTCGTCTGGAATTGCAGCGCAACCTGAATAAACGGAATGTTCGTCTGCTGCCTGCAAAGCGTTTGTAAGAGCCTCTTGCAGAAATGAGCAAACATTGGTTTAGTTTCAGTTTGAGAGACTCTCACATGAAAGGTTGTTTTCTTCTTGTTAAATATATAGCAGCCATTTGAAAGTGAAATGGAAGCACTCCTTTTTCTGTAGGTTCGCAGAAGCTGATGAATATGCAAATCGAACTTCGTCTTTCGTTAAATAATTCAGGTGTGTATTTTCTTTAATGTCCGCGTTAGTTCTCTCAGGAATTGGCCTTGTGCGGCGAGAGAAGGCAGATCTCAATGACGCACAGTTAGTTTCTTTCTCTTTGCTCTCAGGGTATTTATACGGCGAATCTGTTACGTGTAAGTTTGTCTTTGTATTCAGGAATTTGTTTGTTATAATTTCAACTGTTTCTTCTGTTCGATCTTCTGCATTAACAACAGTGAACAAAGAAAAACACCGAGAGAACAAAACCCAACTTTCAAGTTCCCCCTCTCGTCGATTTTGCCAATTTCCCGGTACGGGTTATTCTGCTCGGTAAAAGTAATCGAGGCTTAGGCATAGTCGAAATGAAATGAACACGTAAAGTTTTAATTTAATACAGTATACCATAGTAAACCAAATTTGAACAAATCTATATCCAGAATTTATTCTTTTGGCAAGTCATTGAATAATTAATAACTATGTTTTGAAATTTATCAAAAGTATGAGAAATGATTACATTTCTGAGCATTACAAACAACAAATAAGAAACGGTTGAGCACCTAGCGCATTCGTTTACAATTAATGAAACTATAAATATTTTCGTCACGTAGAGTTCTTTTTTGGTCACGTACTGTTTTTGGAGTAAAAATAAATAAAAATGTAGTATGGTGCATTACGAAAGCTGAGGACTGGAAGCCAAATGTACCGTTGGCGACTTAATAGAATCAAAACTCTTTTCAGATATTAGAGAACACATAGTTATCGTTATGGCACAAGATATAATTCTGAGCGGACTAGGAAAGTCTCATCCTCCTTTCTCATCAACAAAGAATTCTAGCCCGATATTCCAAGTTCATCACATGCTGTCTGATTTTACATTGTCCTGGTAGAAATATTGTCTTAGCCAACCGATATGATGAATAATTAATCTGTCGCCTACGCCATGTAGCAAGTCCGGCACATTCGGTAACCCAAATCAAATCCATCACGGTTCAATCGTCAACAATAATACTCACGCCACATATCTTACTCATCATTCTCGTCGCCTGATCTTCGAAAAACTCGTCTCCCACACGTTATATCAAAGAACCTCTTTACCTCATTTTCTGTACTCACCTCGCACGTCTCATTTCCCCTGAGCTTCATGTGCCTTATTCCCAACAAAACACGTTTCCACAACGTCCACCGGGAGAGGTGGCTCAGTGCATCAACTGATGTCACTGCAGTGCCTGTGACCGAGTGGTCCCGACGACGGCAGGATTTTCGACACTAGCTTGTCAGCTAGGTCGAATTCAGTCGCTGGCTGGACTTCTAGTGGTCGGCTGTTTTGATCGGTAGTTTTCCGTGGTTTCTCCGATCAACACCAGGCGATACCGGAGCAGTACACTAACAAACGGGCTACGGACCGCGCACGATTTTTCCTTCCTCTTCCTTTTCCTGTCCTTACCACTTACACATACACACTTACACTAACATACACTACACTACCACACGTGCCAGGGGACCGGTCGGGGGCTTAGAGCTTAGTCTCGGCTGGAGCGGTGCCCCACTGGTGGGAGATACCTAAATGAGGAAAACCCCGCTAGCGGAAGGTAGGACGGCTCCGGATCTGGCCATCCAGAGGGCGAAGATAACCGCCATCCCCGGATGAAAAAATATGCATTACACTTACGAGACTCAGATAGACGACCTCAGTAGTCACTAACAATCAATGAATCGGAATCACTAACAATCAATCAACCTATCCGCAACATTCCCCTGCTTCCGTATTACTGCAACGAGTAATTCTCTCCAAAACGCATTCTCTCGAGACACAACTCTAACACTATACATTCATGTTAGATGACGTCGCTCAGATCTCACTTTCCCCAACAACCCATTCTATTCACCACGATTTCAACAGCCTGATTTACCTGATATTGCGAACTCGAATTTTGGATATATTTCAAAAGCTGCGTCTACAAGTGTATGTATCTTGTGCAGGATGAAAATGGGTCCAATTAATTCTTGAGTAAAAAATTAAAATAACAAATGTGGCATTCGGTCAGCAATAAAAACAATATTACAAGAACAATTGACTCTTCGCCTATTAATTTTAATCAATTTTTAATCTGTGCGTAGGTCCAATCCTCCTCACGCACATTTTGAAAAAAATTTCTAAGTTCAGAATTCATGTAATTAGTTGTTGAAGCTAATTGTTAATAAATAAGATCAACATAACCCAACAACACTACCTGATCATTCCTCCGGGCCGGCTGCTCTGATCGGTAATTTTCCGTGGTTTCTCCGATCAACACCAGGCGAAGGCCGGAAGCAGTACCCTAACAAACGGGCCACAGGACCGCGCGCGATCTTTCCTTTCTCTCCCTTGTCCTATCATCACCCCTTACACACGCGCGCGCGCACACACACACACACACACACACACACACTAACATTAACAATGCACTACACTACCACACATGCCGGGAGCTTAGAGCTTGTCCCGGCTGGGGCGGTGCCCCACTAGTGGGAGACACCTGGTTGAGGAAGAAAATCCCGCTAGTCGACGGTAGGTCGGTGCCGTATCTCGCCATCCAGCGGGGAAAAGATCACCGCTACCTCACGATGAAAAACACGCACTACACTTACGGGATTCATGACCTGTCGTTGACGTGCCCGGAATCACGAACAATCAATCAATCAATCATTTCTCCGCACTCGTTTCGCTTTATTCTTCACTCCACCTCCTCCCCCACTGTCTTCCCCTCCTTCCTTTCCTTCCTCCCTCTCTTCCTTCGAGTGCGCGTCGCCGCCTCCGCCCTGCCATCGGCTGCGCTCGAAGCTATTTCGGTGGCGGCGGCGGCGGCGGCGGCGGCCGCGCGCTGCGGAGCGGCACGCGAGAGACTTGGGCCGCCCGCAAATGAGAAGCCTCGGCGCACAGTGGTTCCCGAACACGCGCGCATGGCACCAAAAATAAAACATGGATAAAGGATTTTTTTTTCTAAAATTAGCAGCAGGGTTTATCCACTTTTTCGTTACCAGACTCCAGTTATAAGAGTTTTTTTGGCAAAAATTCGTTGTTTTCTGGCTCATGATTACGTAAAGTTATCTTCTTACAAAGTGTTCGTAAGGCGAGAAAGTAAAAATGTTTGTTGTAGAAATATTTGTAAAAGGAATGAGAGATTAGAAAAACAATTAAAAATCTATTAATAACTTTAGTTGCAGCGAATTGATGTAGATTTATTCTCAACTAGGCAATGCGGCTGATTTTTATTGTTACACCCTTTTGTCTTGCAGCTCCCCTGCTATTTTAATTGTATATCTGGGATAACGGTCATAGATAGGATAACGAAGACGATGAAGAGATGAAGGAGAATGGGAAAGGGGGGTAAAAGTCAGAAGAAAGATCATGAAATAGACTGATGAGAAAATACAAGACAGTAGGAGAAAATAATGTGTAGAATAGAAAGGAAACAAAACAGATGAAGGAGAAGAGAATATAACTTGAAGAGGAGAGACAGGCAATAAAGATAATAGAAGACAAAGAGTTCTTTATGTAACCCATTTCTGTGTGTTCGGTATTAACTTAACGAATTATTTGCATGTATTATGATATTCTTATTTGTAGCTTATGAAGCCCCTGTTCAGACAGGTTCCGTCAGAAAGTCGAAATTATAACACAAGTAAATAAACCCCAGTATTACTGAATGCAGCACATTCAACGAAGATGATAATGATTTATAGTATTTGTCGCCCTAAGCATGCACCAACTTCTCTGCGAGGAACGAAAGATTGTGAATTCGAATCTCACGAAAGTGGCCGAATTGTTCTCCTTATTTCAGTGTGAAATGCGAATGTAAATATGTTTTCATTCCGTAATATCAAGCTTCTGATCCGGAATTTGCTCACTAGCGTAAATCTGCTTAGAAATGTGTACACTAAAAAGTGTTCTTATTATTCATACATAATTGTATATTAATAGGGAAATATTTTAAATCAATAAACCTGTGTAAAAATTACTCTTGTTTTCAGGCTATTTGTCATTAATTTCCGAGTCAATCGTTAATTCTTTCAATTACTTTTGGCATAATTCAGTTAATGTTCCCGGAAAATGCAGATATCGTCGAGAACAAAACTATAGTCGAAAGTTTCGCTACTTTTAACATCAAAAGGGCTTTATGTTAAGTATTAAAACTTAAATTAAGGGCTTTATATTAAGTATTATTTTAAGTATTAAATGTAGATGTAAATTTGATATGTTTATGCACAACCTAATCACGTTGAATCTAAAATAAACAGCTGCACATGGTAGAACTAAATTGAATAATATATCTGAACAAGATTGAAAAGGTTATTTTCAAGGCAGGCATCATTCAAAGATCGAACTCTCGAATTATCAAACATCTACTTTTGAGTTTACTACCACATGATTTAGACAGAAATGTAATTTTAAACATTTTACCTAAAATGATCATGGAACGAACGAATTACATAGATTCAAACTCTTGTGAAAAACATCAGATCAAGTATTCTGCCTGCCAGGCCTTTCACTCGGAGTACCTTCTTGTCTCCAGGAAACTCCATCCCCTTGCTAGGGCTGAGGGGGTAAGAGGTAACTTCACTTCTCATTTAAACCTGCAACTGATCTGAGGTTAGCAGCTAGCTTTTTGGCATGACAGTTATTGCCAAAGACGTCTCCATTTGTTTTGGGCATCATAGCCAATCATTAGATTTATTCGCGAACAAGTTTAGTACATCCTTTTAAGACAACTCACGACAGTAAAGCAAGCTTTTACGGTTGGAAATAATATTAAAATTACATTCCGGGCTGGATGAATGTGGTCTATCGGACACCCTCTGCTCAAATCGTTTCGTCTGCTACTGCAGCAGTCATCCTCATTGTCTAATGGGTATACGGTGTCCTTTCAGACAGCTCCCTGGTGACTGACAAACATTTGTTCTCTGTTTACGGCGCTAGGGCACTGGTGACTGTCGGTTTTGGCCACACTGAAAAGTCTGCAGTTGCCGAACACGCTTTTTCCGGTCATGAACACGACATCGGATTTGAAGGTGTTGATATTTTATCCCGTATGGAACATTGCCATGCCCGTCTACACAGTTAAGCCATTGAAATTCATAAACATTCTTTGATGTTTAATAGGAAAGAGGAAAGTAGGAAAGCTCACTCGAAATGGATACACGCCCTCCGTCGGGGGAAGCCGAAACCGTTCCACGTCAACAGCCGACACCAGTGCTTCAGCCTAATTTTGACGAATTAAAAATCTCACTTAAAGACTGACAATGTATCTTTTAACATACACTTCTTGAATTTCTTGTTACTTACTTTAGTAAGTTCAGATCAGTGTGCAATTACGGAATTTGAGTTTCAAAAAGGACTGTAAAATGAGTCCCGAAATGTGTCTGAACCGAGTGGAAACTGACCATGTCCCTTTTTTTTATTAAATAGTTTTTTGATACTGTGTGCACAACCACTTTACAGAACTGATGTGATACCATTGGATACAGATATATACAATAACACAAAATATAAGAGAAAGGATGTCTCCACTGGGATCCTCGATGGGATATTAAGGAGAAATGAGTTTTCAGCTGGTGATTTGTGAAAAGTATGGGAAATTAAACGGGCATAAAATGTGAAAGAGGTAGAAAATGAATTACGGGGGGCGGAATTTATTTTTGAGCAATCTGGAAGGGACGCGGCAAAGGTGAGGGTTCGTGGTCTTTCCTAGAGAGAATATGGGGTTTGAATGGGAGGTGATGAGCCTTGTTGAAAGGCCTTTCGGAGAGGTGGGCGGTGTGCTGGGTGAGACAGGCGTCTGGCACACTGTGCGGCGTGATTCCCGGAAGCGAATCGAGCCGCCCTCCCGAGCGCCGTCCAGCCACGCGAGTCAAGTGGGCAATTTGCCCACTTCGTCATATCCGAAAAATGAAAAACCTCAACAATCTTTTGGTAATTCTCCAGCGGTTGTGCATCTACAAAATATGTTTTGTATACTACCATTACAAATCAACGTCTTAATGCAGAAAATCGGTACAAAATTGGCAATTCATAGCATTTACTTCTTTACTTTTTCTGTGCACCAGGTGTGACGTAATTGCTAACATGTTTTTAGCACACTTTCTAGTTTTTTTAAATTATTTTTATGGCGTTCTTAATTTCACTGAGAGTTATTTGTAGTCGAAAATTGTTGGTGGAACAAACACAGCCATTATTTTAATCATAAAAATAGAAACAATTCACAAAAATTGCAATACTTCTTAAATATCTGATATATGTATAATTTTCGATTGGTATTTCTAATAAAAAAGTGATCAACTGCATTAATACGATGTCTTGGTCATAATTATTAATATCTAAAACAAATTTACAATAAAAGCAAATTTGTTGTAAGGGACTCCATGCCCAAATTCAATGAATGTTTAATTGTTTAATTTCATTATATTTAATTTATTTTGCTTCGTGCGTAATTATTATTTTAATTTTGATGTACTCCGCAAATCTGTGATAATGCCCCCTCCCATCAAAACTCTGCGTCTGTTTTTGATCATTTTTTCCTTGGAATAATAATGCTTAAGTATAGAGTAAGGACATTAGATTTTGAATAGACTTATTTTCGCACTACTTTCAAATAATTTTACTAAAAAGCATTAGAGAGTCGTCGTATGTAAAATTATTTTATCACTCGAAATTTAATGTTTCCCTTAGAAGTCAAATAATCGGAGCGTTAAAGGGATTTTCAGATAAAAATATGACATTTCAATCATTAATAACAATCTAGTTCCATAAGTCTCTGCTAAATTAGACCCAATTGCTTGAGACCTTTGTGGGCAGAAAGTAAGTTAAGAAGTGTTAAAGTTTGGAGGTAACATGCATTTTTATTTTATCTTGTGATATTCATTTCATGCCATATTCATGCCACTGAAAATCTGGAGAATTTCGTACATGCAAATTAGTGGCATATCTGACGAATAACACTCCCACAAAAAACAATGAAAACGCACAATAAATTTTGCCAGTGTTTGTTTCCTGTAACAAAAGTGGAAGAAAAGAAACCTTCGCTTAGTTACTGTCTCTAGCGCACTGTCCCTGAGTGCCAAACGCCGGAAATTATGTGCAATTTCGTGAAAACCCATGTATTGAAAATCAATATCAACAACGTGGTAATCCCGTAAAGTATCTCCTCGAGGATTGTTCAATATTTTGCCGAGCTAGAATTAATGTTCAGATTTAACATCACAACACATAAGAACGTAGTACACAGCTAATTGATGGAAAACACGCTCAACTTTAAAAGGCAACGCTGATGCCGCGAATGTTATTAAATATAATTTCCTGACAGTTTGTTCTGCTTTTTCGACATTCTCACATTTATTTATCGCATTATCGTTTCACGTTTTCTCTTTCTCTGTTACTCCCGCTGCTTTAGGAGTATTTGAACATTTAGATTGTCAATCAATGATTTGATTGCCTAATTGATTGGTTGAATTGAAACGTTGTCTGCTTGTGATAGGCTCATTTTGGTTCTTTAACTTCTGCACTCTACCTTACGTCTCTTCATGCTTGTAAATTGTTACTCTCAGTTTGCTTTAGTTCTCTGTTTGTAGGTATAATAGACTGACATCCTCATTGAAATGTAATCGTTTCAAATGTCTAAATTTTGCGATAAACGAAGAAAAAGTAGAATTGCAAACTTATTTAACCAAGAAAAATTAATTACTGAGAATAATTAATGTTATCATTTTTTGTGTAGTTCTATGTGAACACTGGAAGTGTTCGTGATTATATTTAGAAAAAACGCTTCAAAACTCTTTAATTTGTAACCAAAAAATATTACGTCTGCATGGCATAAAATACTGTATACGGAACTAGATAGCAAGAAAGATGGAACTAATAAAAAACAGAAATTTCTAAGCAATAACAAGAGAGAAGGACTGATATAAAAGGTAGGCGAGAGCGGACCTAGACGTCCTGAGAGAAAAAGGCAATTGCGAATAGCGATTGGATTGATTGATTGATTTATAGATAGCCCAGGCACATAACAAATTGTGACCCAAAGACTTGACAACTGTGTCTGTATGTATGTCGACACGCTGAATCTGAATCTGAAGCCATATCGTTAAATAACTCCTAAACGAGGGGTTTTAGGGCCTTAGAAGCTAAATATTTGAGGCCAATGGCCTCAATAGAAGTTTCTTATACCGTAATCTACAGGATGAAACCTTCTTGAAATTCTACTACAGTTTTGTTGGTCCGGCGCTTCCCGGTATTACCTCACCTGCTCAGAGATGTTCAGAATCTGCAATTAAATGTGAATGAGAGGGACAGAGAGCGTCAGAGACAGACAGGGACAGGGTGAGGGAGGGAGGGAGGGAGGAAGATACAGTGATAAAGGGGTAAAAGGGAGACGAAGGGCAGAACAACGTCTGCCGGGTTTTTCCTAGTAACATATAAAAATCTTGTTTTCAAGGTTCCAAGCTCATCTAACGATAAAACGATATGAATAAAACGATGCGACACGACCTTTCCCGTTTCACATTTGATGTTACGAAATAATCCGTCAGATTGAAGATAATTAAATTAATAGTTTGTGTTTAAATAAAAATGGTAGAAAAATATATCGCCATTTTTTTGTATTGATGTCTATACTTAATGATGGTCGAGTCAAACAAGGGTATTAAATTAAATTTTTCTTATTAAGAACTTGCATAGCCCATCATATATACATTTTAACCTGCAAATACCCGCCACTTTAAACTAGTATTTCATTACTCAAGCTTTTCCTCTCTTCCTTCGCATTGAAGAAACCTGTGGAGACCATTATCTGCCGATCGTTCCTACAGTGCAACGTGACCAGGACTTGGGAAGCCTCCCGCGATGTCGCCTGTCGGAGAGGCTGGCGGCAGCGACGCAACGTCCGTGCAACGTTTTGCGGTTCTACTTTTCCAAGAACGGTCGATCAATGAAGCAATGAAATGCCCACACTTCTCATCGCTATTTTAAAGCGGTAGGAGCCTACCCAAGGTGTGACTAGTTACACTGACCGCTACTCTTTGGCAAGGCGGTAATTTCCAATGGTAAAAATGCCGACAAGAGTTTTTCCCTTTCAAATTCGTATTTTATTAAAGAAGAAATTTTATGTCGAAATATGCAGATTTTTTTCAGATTTATCTTTATCTTTAATATAAGCTGCACCGGACTAGACACTCAGGATTGTAAATATTCAATATTTCACAGTCCTGAAATTGTAATATGAGCCATTAAAAACTCTGAAGACTCGAGATACTTCATTAGAACGAAGAAGTTCATTCTGGTAACCAATATGTTCAAGGAACAATTGAATATGCTGCATTTTTAATGAATTAAATTCCTATCAAATACCTTAGGAGGAGGCTAGAGAGTTACTTCTCTATAAAATTAGGCCATTAAAAATAATACGGTAAAAGCAGCACTCGTGCCTGGAAGAGATTTGTGAACGCGCCCGCAAGCTTCCAGTTGCTGCCTTCAGTTCCTGACCTCTGACCCACGGGGACAGTCCTCTGATAGCTGAATAGCACCACCAGCTACATCCGGAGACACGGTTTTGTTGGGACTTACAAGTAGGCCCGATTTTATATGTGGAATTTGTAAGCTTGAGAAGCACAACATTTCAGAAGTACGTAAATAGCTTAGAAACAATTAGAGCACATTTTATTTTGTCGTACGAGCACTCACTAGTAAGTTTTGTGAAAGATACTGGTGTTGATAGAGAATTGGTAAAATATTGTACTCAATAAATATTCTCCAATAACTTTTCTTAAATATCTGTAAGAATTCCTAGTAAAAATCTATTAGATAGGTTAGCTGATCTCCCGTTACCGTGTCTGTAAATAATGTAATAAAATGGAATTTCAAATATCAATGAATTAAATTCTCATCTCTATTTCTATTTACATTTCTAATAAGAAGATGATTGGGTTATGACCCACCGTTGCTCACAAGTCATCACCTCCTGTTCGCGAACTATTTTTCCTTGATGCCAGTGATCTGCTAGCTCTACCTAAATCACATCCAGAATTTCCGTAAAGATAGCTAGTGGCCTGTTAAGTTGAATGGAGCATAGTTAATCGCAAACATTGCTGATACATTTAACAAACAACAAGAAATAGCGACTTTGTATAAATTTATTTTTATCAATTATAATATAATTGATTATTATAAATTTGTATATTGCTGTTTAGCTTCCATTACAAAGTCTTGCTAATCGAATGATCAATGGGGGATGAGAGTTTTTGTCCCTGCTTTTCATTTCATAGCATTGTGTTGCCAACAACGATGCCTTACACGACATTCGAACATACAAATGTTTGCCCCAGACAATTAAAAACTCAGATGACTAAGCAATTTGAGCGGTTAATAATGATAGGTATATGACTCAGTGATATACTTATCACTGAATAAAATATATTTTGCAGCCAACATATTCCTAAAAGCTGCAATCAAGTAGTTAGCGAAAAACTATTCAAACAGATATTCGGCTTACTGTAGCATTGTGCACGTTTATTTCGTAACAACACACTTGATTCACCTAATTAGGAATCGTTTCATTTTAGTACTTGCCTGCTTTCATCAAGCACGTTCATTTCAACTTCACTAAAGTTGTTGGTAGTTTTAGATTTTTCCCAGTGTAATGCTAACTGAACGAAATGCGAAAACCTGTTTGGGGAATAAGAGAAAATTGTTTTTATCGTTTACATAATTTGACCTTAAGGTTTGTTCTTCTCTAAGTTCAGTTATGAATTATTTGCATCACCTAAAAAGTAACATATTTATTGATCATCTATACAAATATCTAAAGACAGAAGCGAGTTGACTTACAGAGCAATAATCTCTTAATCTACTTAACCAATACCGATGAAACGTTTGTGCTAGCTTCCTATAAATGTTTGGAATGCTATAGACTATGATTTACAACCATAACGTTAATATATTTACAAAATAATTACTTTTCTGGACATTTTTCGCCTAGCATTACATCATAGATTCAAGAGTACATCAATGTAAATAGTTAAGCTACGCGCCACCAAAACGCATATTCACGTTCAATTAGCAGCACTTTATTTGTATTTCAATTGCCTCGGTGTGAGGTCGACTATCAATTTCAACGTTTTCTTTACAAAATCTGTTTATAACGAGAGAAGAAAAAAGTATGAAAAAGTATAATTTTACGATGTGGCAACTGATTGAAGGCACGGGAATAATATGTAAAATTCCACACAAGTAATATGTAAGTGAATGCATTAATTTTTTGGTTATATTTGATTATTTTTATTTGCAAATTGAGTGAAGTCTTGGGCGGGAACCCCAATTTAAAAAATATAAACATTTTTATTAAGAAAGCGAGGAAGACAGAGTTTTTCCAGTTGGGAGCATGACAGAGAGAGGTTGAGCAAGACGGAGCGGGGATACAAGGAGGCTCCGCGGTAGGGTGGGGATAGACGGAATGCCTCTTCCTGTATAATAATTTTTTGTAATAAATACCCCAGAAATACGGGGTACTTCAGCTAGTTTAAAATAACTAGTGGTGCTACAACAGCACTTACTTTCCCGTATTAGAGGAAACAGCTAAGTAGTACTGAAATATTGCACTTTATGCGCTACTAACATCTTAGCTTACAACTTACTGTTTCCATCGCAGTGTAAGAACTATGTGAATTCTACAACTGCACAAAAATTGAATGCAAAAGTTTTGTAAACCTGTATTGGAAAAAGAAACCTGAAACCCTGGAGAATATAGAAATGCATTCCATATGGCCATGATTAGAAAAGAGTATTTTAAAACCATGCAACAAATTCTCTACTCATTAAAAATGGTATAGCATTTGGTGCGAAAATTAAATATTTTCATGCAAATATCAACATAAATTAGACAATTATAACTCCTTTTCATACAGTTCCATTAGGTCACAACAATGACACGTAATTCACAGATATTTGCGAGCGCAAAGTGAATTCCATTGTTGCAGACCCTGCATTGTCGCAATTCTGAGAGCTATTAATTCTTTTTACTAATTTCAAATATTTCAAAATAAACAATTTCTAAAATATTAATGTGTAAGTGTATAACAAAAGTTCGAATGTAAAAAAGTTGTTTGGTAGTAAACACTTTTTCTGGTTTCTGAAGTAGAAGAATAGCATTTAGGGCCATATAGGAGCAGTGCGAGAAAGTATGTGCGTTTGGAAGCACCACTAGGTGCTACAGAATGCACAGACTTTCCCGTATTAGTTTTCTATTTTCCTGGGTCTTCGCTAGCTATTCGGAATTGCCACATACTCTTTCTTGCCAGCTACCATCTGTCATCGCCAAAAGTACATTTTGTTGTCATTTTCTTAATTTTTCGGTTTCCTATTGGTAGAACAGAAACATTAATTTTAGAATATTAAAGAACACAAAAACCTAGCCGTAAATGGCAATTTTCTTTTAAAAATTATGTGCCGTTTAAGAGAAAATGGCGTTTTAGCACTACTAAAAATGCGAAATTTGAAGCTCATTTTCACAGAAAATTTTTGAGTTTTCAAAATACATTATTTGAAGTTATTTTAAGCACTTACACTCACAAATATAATCATCTTTACAAATTGCGGATAATGTGCATATTAAAGATGTGACAGATCTTTCAAAAAATTTACATTTATATCATTTTTGAAAAAAAACGAAAAAAACTCAAAATAAACTTCACGCTATACTAATGAGTGTAATTAGCACTATCCGTTACAAAAGTTTCAAGAAAAAAATTGCAGCCATATACGAGAAAATGACGTTTGAGCATTTCTGAAAATGCCGAAATTTGAGCTACTTTTTACAGAAAACTGTAGTGTTTTCGAGAAACTTTACTTGACATTATTTAAAGCATATATACTCGTAAATATAATAATGTAAAATATTGCCGATAATGTAAATATTAACGACGTGAGAGACAAGTAAAAAAATTTACATTTTGGTAATTTTTGAAAAAAACAAACCGATAGACCAAAATGGCTTTTATGTCATTGATAGAGTACATTTACCACTATCCCTACCAAAAGTTTAAAGAAAAAATTTGGAGCCGTTTTTGAGAAAATTTTGTTTTTGTAATTTTTTAAAATTGCACATATTGCACGCAATATTGCACGAAAACTACCAAAATTGTGAAAAACATTTACATGACCTTTACTAAAGAACTCAATATGCAGAACAAATTTTATTTGAAGAAAAAATCTCTATCTTCAATTTTGTAGTTGGAGAAAGACGCCGAAAAAAAATTCAAACTTTCACAATTTTCGAAAATTCAGAGCTGTACGTGAAAATCGGACCTATGCCATGTTAAAAAGTGTATTTTCCTCTATTCATACAAGAAATTTAAAGAAAAAATTTGGAGCCGTTTTTGAGAAAATGTTGAAAACCCCCGGGGGGCTTCATATAAAGTACCCCCAAATTTTAAAGAATCTTTTTCAAAATCACAAAGCTTTGACTAGAATCAGATCGACTCGGGAATATCAATTTTGAAGAAAATCGACCGAACGGTTTAGGCGCTAGCGTTGACCACAGATGGACAGACGGACAGACGGACGGAATGCCGTCAATCGATTTTTAAGCATAAAGAAGCAACAAATCATGGATTTTGACCACACCACGAGATAGAGGATTTTTTTTCTTAATTTAGCAACTGGTTTTATCCACTTATTCGTTTTCACGGCCCGGCAATTAGTTTTTTTTCCGCCGAAAATTGGCCATTTTTTCGCGCAGCATTACATAACTTTCCCTATACTACGTATATCACTCCGTGTATACGTACGTATACGGGAAAGTAAAAAATATGAAAATCACAATATTAGCTTTTCACATTTTTAATGAATGATGAATTATTTTTTGATTAATTCTACCTCAACATAAATGTTTCGTTATATTGTAATACAATGTCATGTTATGTGTTATTCTTTCTTTACGACTGAATGTTTTGTTATTTAGAAAAGTAAGTTTACAAAACTATTGGACAAACCTGATGTACAAGTTCCATTAGTATGCTTTTGTGGTTAGTATCAGTCGTTTTAAAGTTTTTTGTTTTTTTAAATGCTGCACCTTCTGAGACGCAAGGGTGCGCGGGCGGTGGCTGAACAGATTGCAGCGTCATGAATATCGAGCGGAGGGATGATCTGCGGACTCCTCCTGGGGGATAAAGCGCCTCGCAGCCTTGTTGTCTCAGCCCTCGGCCGCAGCTGACTCGGCCACTGCCCGGCGCCGCGGGGCGCCTCCCGGCCCGCCCACGCTCCCCCTCGCCGCGCCCACCCCGCCCACTCCACCCACGCCAGGCAGGCCTGGCGGGCTTCATTCCGCCGAACTTCACGAAGCCAGTGTCACGCGTTCGGGTATAAAATCCGACTCTGCTCCTATCTCCTCCTCTCGATGCTTCTTAGCGGCCTCCTCCTTGCCTTTCTTAACATTGCCTTGTTCTTCCCTAGCCTGCTCTTCGTCGCCTTTCTCTTCGTGAGCTCCCTTCCGCCCAGCTCCTTCCCGCCTTCTTCCTACCCTCCCTCCTCGCCACCACCCACTTCCTCCCTGCTACGCCCCTCATTACCCTGTTACTCCTCCTGCTGCTCCACTTATCCATTCTTTCTTTTCATTTCCATTATTCCATTTTCGGCGCCCTGTATCTCCTCGTCTTATCACAGCGTTGTTCCTTTCCATCTTGTCCCTTACTGCCTCCCTCCTCTTCGACGAGCTCATCTGCGCAATTCTACTTTTCCTCTTGCTCTTCGCAGCCTTCTCCCTACAACGACTTACCACTCCCAGCTTATCGATCCCCTGGCTACATTACCAACATTGGTAAATTTGCTACGTTTTCCTTTTAGCTATATTAATGATTCCATCTTCAGAAATCTTTATCTGCTTACAGAAGTACATGTTTGTGAGCATTTGTTCTTTTCCTCTTTTTTGTATAATTGTTTTACTTATTTAAGGTCGCTTTTCAACTGCTAAGGTCATATAGCGACCACTGTAAGTGACATTGTGGGTAGCGGTAACTGTATACGGACACACACAACATCCATGACCCGGGCGGGATTCGAATCCGCGACCCGTCAGGCACGATGCAGCTAGGGCTCTTCAGCCTTAGTTGAACCTCAGCTGTCCAGGCTGGACATCATTAACTATAACTTTACATGTTTTTCTTTCCAGTAAAAACTTACATTTCTGATTTCTTATTATACTTTTGACGAAATGTTTGATCCCACAAACCAACTTTTCTTTTGCCCTTTTGAGAGAGTCATTTCGACCCACTGTGCCCCACGCTGTGTCTCCTTCCGCCCTCGCAGATAGCCAGCCATCAGAGCAGGGTCCTTTGGCAAGGGCGCTCGCAGCGTCTTGAGGCTGAAGCTCCCGCTGTCTCCATTTACTCGGTTTCGACTTCTGGCGGTTCCGCTGCCTACGTGCACTACCCCCCAGGAGGCTTAAAATAGCGTCCCTTACCTTTATTTGGAATCTGAAGAAGTTGGCTCGTCACTGGCTCTCCCCCGCTATCTGCTACTTCTGACGTCATGATCAGAATCAGAATGTATTATAGGGTTGCAGCAGCAAAACTGCTGCTGAACAAAACGACACAAAAAGATTTTCCAAAATGTGATAGCACAAGAACTCAAAAACGTCTAACATATTGCTCAAGAAGAAGAAACGTCTAGCGTACAAAAACAAAAAAATCTATTCGTATAACATAATAAATTAAATACCAAAAACTGTGTGACGAATACTGCAATATCTTGGTACATCGTATTAATACACAGCACAATAGTTCTTTACTCGTGAAGAATATATGAAATGAGCTGCTAAGCCATAATGCCACACGTGAATATAAAACATTTAATGGCGGACGGCTTCATCCTTGTGCCTTGCTGTCGCATGCGTGGCGTAGGCTGTGTGGTACGCAGTGATGCATTAAGTACGAGAATGAAGACGGTATCCGCAATATGAAAATAGGGAGAAACACATAATAAAATATTTGCATTTTAAATCAATATCTAAACAGTTTAATTATTTTTGGATTTTTCCCGAGTCCTTGAGAACGTCTAACAAAATCGTAGTCTAACAAAATCATAGGAGATTGGTATGAGTTAAATCGGGTAGATTGAATGAGTTAAAACTATAGAATACACGATTAAACAGCAATGCCCGTATTTATTTACTTACTTCTTATTTGTTTTAAAGGATTGACTTCTTATAAATGGCTAAGTGCATCACACAAATAAATCTGAAATGTATTCAATAACAATACAGTCTTCTGTTAATATTAAGTTAACGTTACACGAACAATCGATCACAGTTAATAACGCAAGTTAATAGTTCTAAATCTTTCCTTCATATCTATAGCTTGATTTGACTATATAATGCAGTGTTCTGCAATTGAAAAATTAAATTACCATTTGAAGGGTTTTCTATTTTCCTAGCTATAATTGAAAAAGAAATATTTACTTTTAAAAGCCTTCACCTATCAATTCAAATTTAGAAGGAATTAACTTGAATTGATATTTTCTTTTCTAAGATGTCTATTCATATATCAACTTCAAGTACAAAATAAAACTGTAGCTGCTGAAGGGATTTATTTCTTGGAAATATAACACGACGAAGTAAGAAAATGATGGAGACAGATGTGGAAGACAGAAGAAGATGGAACGAATCAAAATAACAAGAGCTCTAAATTAAGGCTGTAATGAAACACAAAGTTTTCGTTGACAAAAAGGAGCCATCAGCCCAGAGCAACGTTTTGAATCGAAATGTTGCGAACGCCATGAGATTTCTATGATATTACTTGCGATTTGGAATATTGAAAGAAATGTACATTAACGTTGGAAAATACGAAATACATGTTTCCGCACGCTAGTACTAGTACTTACCTGAGTCAAATTCCACCGGTTTCCATGAATTCGTGTTAAAATATAATGTAGGTAATTTGTACGAAAGCGACTTTGGCACTGTACTTATCTCAAAATGCTGGACTGTCAACATTTCATTAGTACGTCAAATATTCACTTTCTGCTATAGTTACAACAAACTATTGAAATTGGAAATAAACGAAGTTACTTAATTATTTATAATTAAGTAAAAATATTTCACCAGATGCGATATCACGGATGTAGATGCAAGTAGGCACATAAGCTTAGTAAACCTGGAGGCGTGAGAATCCCAACATCAGCTATAGAACGCTCACTAGCATAGGCGTGTACACAAGGCTGGGGCAGAGGACCGTACCCCAACTGAAAATTTCGAAAGGTGCCCCGCAACACTTCGTAAAAAAACATTTTATTTCAGTAAATATGATCAATTCTTGATTCTCCCCTATTTAAGCCTGGAATTTGGAGAAGTGCGTACATTTAAGGTAGAGGCTCCCCAACCCATCTGGCAACCCTGTAAAAAGTAAAAAAATAATATGTTTTATTAATTGTATCATTAAACTGAAATAAAATTTAATAGGAGGAAACTAAATAAATGTTAACTACATCATTTGTAAAAATGTTAAAGCAATAGGCGGCCCAGAAATGTGGTTAGCACCCTCTTGTTTTAGATTGCGCACTTCTATGCTCGCCAGATAAATAGCTATACGTCATAGTGGCATTTCAATGTCACGACCTGGACGGGGAGGGGACACTATCGTCCAAGCAGGAGATTCGTTACTTCTGAAATGTTTGGTACTGCAGCTTCCGATTAGATGATTGTGTCCCCTCGTGGCCTGAAAGTGCCACTATCTTCAAATCGAAGTATAGTTCAGAGCCAACCATAGTCTAGAAAATTATTTTGGAGTGCGGTTGGTCACTTCCATGGTTTCCGAAAATCAGTTCCTGGGGGGGATACCGGAGCAATATTTTACCATCTGGTAAAAGACCTCACTAAAGCCTTCCTTTGCAATTCTACCTTCCATTCTTAACGACCGTTTCACACGGTCGTGTTTTCGTCGATAGAGAATAGTGGCGGACCAGACAGGATGCAATCTGTACAGAATAATGACGCATACTTGATTTTTGAGAGTTTACATCCAGTTTGAGAACCTCACTCCTAGCGCATCACTTTCGAGCACTTTATTCTCAGTTGATATGCCTGTAATGCAATTTTTCCTTTTGTGAAGTTTTTAAAGTGTGCCAATGTTTGAATTGTATTGTGAAGTAATTTGCGTGGTGAGAAGTAAAACGATTGCCGCTCGTCCGGTTTTCTAATGACGTCTAGTTCCGTGCTCAGTCCTAAACTAACTTAATTCGTGACTACAGCTGTGATGTACATCTGTTTGATCTTCAGTGCTTTTAGCAGAGTTAAAAGGAAATGTTTTTATCATGATTACCTGCAGAAAATTAAATGACAGCGTACAACGTTCGTTCTCGATCAGCCAAACGGTATCGCATAGAAACAAATGTCCCTTTTCTATCCATTTTCTTTACAGGACGAAACAAGGACCATGTAAAACGCGGGCTAAAGCTCAGGGATTGGACCAATCCAGCCACAAATGGCTTACCCTCCTTTATAAGTCTGAGACGAGTCCCAGATAGAGTGATGCGAACATCCGCAGAGAGGAAAATATATTACGTAGGGTTCATTACAATTTGTATTCAGAAGGTGGAAACGAATTGAAAAACTACAAAATAGATTTATGTTTGGAAGTCACAATGAAGAAAACTTAGGAAACACAGGTATAATTATAGTAATAAAAAATCACCCGAAACACAGACACGTCTCGAAAATCAGAAAAAGGATAAAATTAACAGCATCGAAGCGATTCTGGATTGAATTTCTAGAGAACGAGTTATCACTAGGATATCGTGAAAAATACTAACGAAAAGTGGGACGTTTTCTTTATAGGAGGCTTGCTGTTGATTTCGACACGAGTCATTTCTTCTCATCTACACGTTGTTCATAGTAGAAAATTGTTTTAGGTCGCCGGAACATTGTTCAAGATACCAAGGTGATGCTTCTATTCTAATGAAATATTTCCGCATTTCTATATTTTCTATTTCCTTGGTATTTTACCGATGTTGAAACATTTTACACAGTTAACATTTTAAAATAGTTATGTAGAAAAACTAAATCCCACTTCCTCAGAACATCGTTTTTTATTTCATGCGTTCCTCGAGAGGCAACAGACGAGAAACGCTGGTCGCGGTTAGGGTGGAGCAGTGAGTTTGGGAAGCGCTGGAACTGCGCGCCCCTCGAGACTTGCTATCACCTCCAGGGGCTCGCACTCGACCGCAAACTCATCCTGTCCCTCCCCTCTACCTCCCATCTCTCACAAACCCCTTTTCCTCGCTCCGTTTCGCCTTCCCCTTAACAGCCAATTAATGCGACGAACTTGCTCTATGAGGTCGCAGCGCTCCAGGGTTGTGCAGAGTTTTAGTAGTCAGAACGGTCCAGCTGTTACAACTGAACAAGCAGCATTGCAATAATGCAAATGAACCAAAACCATAGAGAAACCTTATGTGCCCAAGTGCTAGCATGGATGCTGGGTGACGACGTCCAAAACAAGAGCGCTTATATCTTTATTATAACATATGTGAAATAGTATCTAAACTTTTTGGACAAACATGAAATGAATTGTTTTGATGCGTAGGTGATAAGTGCTGATGATATGGCTTCATTGATGGATCAATCATAAAATGAATGCCCCAAGAAAATAGAGAAGTTCTAGAAGCTTCTTTGTCCACCATAAATCTCTCATGGACAGACCGGGATTCAAACCGCAATAACCAGAGGTGGAAGATGACAGTCTGACTACTACACCATGGGTTACCCCACATCTAAACAAATTTCTCATTCCACTAGGAAAAATCAAATTAAGTGTTTCGTGACGATTTCCAAGATGGTCTCTCCACTACTGTCCCTTGTGTCTGCCGTCGTCTCCTTTTCTGTGCACAAGTAGTAATCGTCCAACTTTCGCACAGCTCCGACAGGCTGTTTTTCTTAGTGTCAGTATTTCCGCGGTCACTGCAGCGTCAGCAGAAATGGTAAGCAACCAGTCTAAATAGACACCTCCAATTGAGTATAATTTTACGTACATAATGTAATGTTCTTCTTTTGGGTTCATTTCAACATTGATTTTATGAGATATGGGTGGGAGAGGTGATCTTTGTTAATGGGCTCTAGGTTTTGCACATTCATGAAAAATACACATTTTTTTCATTTTATTTTACATTTAAAGACAGTACAACGTTCAGCCGTGAGGCTCTTCAGTTGATTGGTCGAGCAACTTTGCATCAGAAAATTGTGAAGGTGGTAACTGTTTCTTACCTCCCTGATAGTGATTTCATTTGTTGTACCTTCAACCAAGATTATTGCGAGGGAATTATGTTAGAGCAATGACAGGATTAAAAAGAAAATACGATGGGAGGGACAGGTAATTGCTAGAAATGTTCCTACCTTATCTTATATCAGAGAGATATTGAAGGAAAATATGGAATGGGAGTCTGTTTGTTAGGCGGGAGAGTGGGGGCTGATCGGTTCAAATTTCGTAAGTGACTGCTCCTTGTACATGATTTAAATTGTTGAAAAAATTATGTGCCAGCTTTGTAATAAAGGAAGTAATTGGTTCTATTGCAAGATCGTTGTGGAGGGTCTTATTGCTGACAAACCAGGGGGCATTTACTGTTATTCTTAAAATTTTGTTTTGGAAGATTTGTAACTTGTTTAATGTGGTTGGGGCAGCTGAAATCCAAACAGGACATGCGTAGGTTAATATTGGCCGAAGAATAGATTTGTAAATGGTTAAAGTGGAATGAATTTTTAGAGAAGAGTTACGGTTAAGAATTGGGCGTAAAATAGCTAACCTTCTATTGGCTTCAATTACTTTGGACGAGATGTGACTGTGCCAATTTAGTCTTGTGTCCATCAAAACGCCGAGATAACGAATAGATGAGTTCAGAGGAGACCAAGGAATGATAGAAGAATCCAAAGTCAAAGGGCGAAAAAATACACATTGAAATACAAAGAACATGAACAATACTTTATTTCACAACGACTCAGTACACCACGCATCACTTCCCACTTTTCTTATATTAAATGTTAACAAATCACAGTTACACTTCCCATTTACTCCTGATACACTATTCAACACACAAAGGAAAAAGAAAACCTGATATTTATATGGGCGATACATCTAACCCCCAGGCGAAGCGGCGTCTCCGACCAGCTCGGCATTGCTCGGTTGCCCTCGGTCTCAGTCGTTTCCCGGAGCCAAAGCGGCCGCCGCTGCATGCAACTCGGATGCCCCACGCGCCTTCGGCCGTTGTATCCTCGACACTCTTTCCTTCCAGGTACTATTAACGTTCTATTTCCATCTACTCCTCCCGCACTGTCTATTCGGTGAACACGCTACTCATAAACACATTTCGATATCCTGAAGCGTTTAGAAGTTATGTGGGTGGTCCATAGTTGGTGGGACACCTGTATATTTTTTCAGCACCCTCATAAAGTTCTGAAAGAGAGAAATACAATGATATAAATATTGTTAATATTTGAAGAGAGACTTTTGCAAAGATACATTATGTCAAGTAGCACGTAATAGACGCGGATGCACACGTTCCTTAGACTTTTTCCTTGTTTACGGAAAGAGTGTGTGACATTGCTTGTAACCAGATTATATAATTATAACTTTCAAGGTACGACTTCGCCTTCGCGAGACAACACTGCCCACGACTGAGGGTCGCGAAGTGATCCCGACGTGGAATGTCCGAAATCCTGCGAGTGACAATTTTTATTAATTAAATTTAATGAACAAATCAATAATTAAAATAATTTGTCACAATTGTATCACGAGAATTGAATATTTTCTATACGATACTGTAAATATACTATAATAAATGAGGCAGAAAGTAAAAAAATATTGTACTTTTGTAATTAGAGTGGCATACTAAAAATGTATAAAATGGTAGTACATTTTAAAAATACCTGTACACTACATCTATTGCAGTAAAAAATGAATTATGAATTAGTAGTATTAGTATGACTGTTGGTGATGTAAATACCTTTTTTCAAATAATGAATGAAAGACGGATGTTGTCTGATAACAAATATTTATTTTAAGGCTTAAGATCTTTACTTAAGCCTTAGGATAAGCTCTGAGGATGATAGCCATGCTATCGAAATGTTAATCCTTAAAATAAATATTTGACACCAGACAACATCCGTCTTTCATTCATTTTTTAATTATTTATTTAAAGTCGCCTTAGAAACAGCTAGGTCATTGGCGACCACAGTTACATAAATACAGTATACAAATTTACATGATTTTATGGTAACAAATTTACATGATTATCAAATTCCATGAGGTACACATACATTAGAGATAGAGGGGTAATACAGTCTTTGTACATGAGATTGACAAACTAGTATCGTTCATTATACATCCATTGTACATATACATTCATTACATACCTACATTCATATATTACACATTATACAGAGTGTCCCACCAACTATGGACCACCCCCACAACTTCTCAAGGGTTCAGGATATCGAAATGCAATTTTCGATTAACAATGCTGAATCATGGGGCAAGTAACATGCCATAGAGAAATTGTCTATAACATTTTAGTTTTCGAGAAATTTAATAATCTTTGATTTTTTAAATGGAACTATATATTTTTTCAGCAGCAATGTACAGATCGTAAAAAGAGGAATAAAATGATGAATCATATGCTAGTATTTTGATAGTAATTTGAGTATAAAATTAGATTTTCTGATATGTGATTTTGAATTAAACGGACAATATTTTGTTGCAACTCTCGCCTTCGGGAAAAGTGACCTTCACGGCGTCAAGACTTGCGTGGAGGGAGGGGACTGAGAGGGGTGGCAATGAGGGATAAGAGGCCTAACTAAAGCAATACAGGGTATTGTCACAAAGGTCACATTAAGAAACACTCATTTCAACAATCAGAATAATTGATTTATCTGCATGTAACTTCTCTTCTTTAATAATAAATATCATTTTCAAACTTGACAAGAATCCAACCACCGTCTCTTCGTTGGTAAATTCAATTTTTAATTAAGATGATTATTCGTCCACTGCGCAACCGTACCTCTCCTGTAGTTCATAAATGGAAAAGAAAACATTACACTTCCGTCTTCTGCCATGGATTTTCAAGTTTGTGGCGGCACGTGGCGTTATGAAGTGAGAAACTCTCCAATCAGTATTAACAGTTGTGACTGCAGATGTGCATTTGTGTTAAAGTTTATTAAATTTACGCTGAGAGTCTGTCAAGAATATTTCAAATATTTTACTGCTTTCTTCTTTTTGTACGTGTTTAAATAAGAAGTTTATTAACAGTAAATAATAATAGAAAATGTCTACCTTTAATGAATTAATCGAGATATTACAATAAAAATCTTTAATCATTCATTCCCTGTCCATGTTTTTAAAATGAGAGTTTGTTTCTGCAAACATACTGAGCTCGATTCTTGTAAGTTTGAAAAGAACCTTTATTTTTATCGTCCTTCCGCTACAAATTATTTTTATTTTGTTGTTTCTGATTATCGTTGCTTTGGAATTTCAGTAGAAGAAAAGTTCAATTCAGATGAACAAACGGCAAAAATCTCTCATTCTGATCGTTAATGTTGATGTTCATATGATCTTCATGTCAAGACTATAAATTGCTGAAGTTACGCCTCTATCCCTCACAGCCTCCCCTCTCACACACCTTGTCTCCACGAAACAGTCTCGACGCCGCGAAGGCCGTCTTACCAACGGCTACTGTTGCGAGGGCTGCTACAAGAAAAGACCGTTTACTTAAAAATCACGTGTCAGAAAGTATAATTTTATACTCAAATTACCATCAAAGTACTGACATATGATACATCATTTTATTCCTCTTTTCATTATCTATACATTGCTGCTGAAAAAATATAGTTCTATTTAAAAAACTAAAGATGATTAAAGTTCTCGAAAACTAAAAATGTCATAGACAATTTCTCTATGGCATGTTACTTGCCCCATCATTCCGCATTGTTAATCGAAAACTGCATTTCGATATTCTGAACCGTTTAGAAGTTATGGGGGTGGTCCATAGTTGGTGGGACACCTGTATATTAATTATACATTATACATATTATTCATTATAGATACATTATACATTCATTATACCTACATAGTTTCATTCATTATACGTTCATTATATTTATTATATGAATTAGATGATAGGAAGAGGAACATAAGAATGCGATAACGTAATAATTTAAGACAAATACCAAATCAATTAATTAAATCAATTAATTTTTATGAGTGCGTCCAAGTAAAGTGTAAATTCGGTCGCTTTCTGATTATCTTAATTAATTGAACAATACGGGACATTCTGCATTGTGGAATACAAATTTTATTCCTTTGTTAGCTAAGTTATTTACACAGAATAAGTTTGGTATGCTTCAAGCCTGTGCAGTAACAGAAGAACTTAAATACAAGAGAGCAAAACAATGAAACACGGTGTTGATAAAAATAACACCTTTAGCACACATACAAGAAATTTACATTCCATAAAATTGAACGAGGGGTATTCTTCACGTCATGTGCTCAAAATGTTCACCGTCCACAGCAATACACATTTGCAGTCTCCTTTCCAGCGACCGACGAACGGATTGGAACGTTTCTTGCGTTATCTTGCCGCAAGCTTCTGTACTGCGCCTCTTCATATCTTCTGGAGTCGAAGGAATGTTTGCGTATACAGTATTTTTCAAAGTTCCCTACAGAAAGAAATCGAGTGGTGTGAGATCTGCTGACCGAGGTGGCCATTTCACTGCTCCACCTCTTCCTATCCAGCGACCTGAAAATGTTTCTTTTAGAACTGCCCTTGACACTTCAGTAGAATGTGCAGGGCAATCGTCGTGCTGATACCACATGCCAAGACGCAACTCTAAGGGAACTTCATGTAGCAACGTTGACAAGGTCTCTTTCAGGAATTTAGAATATACTTGACCTGTCATTTTTCCTTCAATGAAGTATGGCCCGATGTTAAAATTATCAATAATTCCGCACCAGACGTTGACACTCCTCTTCCGCTGATTTTCCACTTGACGGATCCACTTCGGGTTCTCCGTCGCCCAATAGTGCATGTTTCTTAGGTTTACCTGTGCGTGGTTTGTGAAAATCGCTTCAGCGGTGAACGACTTTTTACGAATCTTTTGTCGTCTCGAATCTCTGTTTACGAATCTTTTGTCGTCGCTCAGTGACATAAGAATAAATCTACAAAATTAAACACGTTCAAAATCACCTTCATGCAACTGCTGGTGAAGGCTAACGTGGTAAGGATGGAATTTGTACAGGTGAAGTATACGAAGAACACTTCTCCGACTTATGCCGGAGTCTCTAGCAATCTCTCGCGAACTCACATGGCAGTTTGCAGTCACACATACCATAACATCTACTACCTTGTCCTCACCGGTAGCAGGTTTCGTTCTTTCACGTGTTTTTGAATTCCAGTCACCGCTTGATAGCAGACGTTGATATATTCTTATCAAGGTTTTCCTTGACAAACGCTTCCGATTCGGATACCTTTTTGCGTAGATTTCCACTGCTTGCTTTGCGTTCCTTCCACACTCACCGTAAATAAGAACAGCATCTAGTTTTTCTTCATTTGTAAATTTTATTACGAAAGCCAACGTTGAACTGAAAGTGTTGAGAGATGTTTCACCTTCTCACAAGTTGCTACAATTGTGAACTCCAGCTCGTGAACAGTTTAGCGACCAATTTCTGTCTAGAGCAGAGCGCTGTGGCGACAACGGCTAGACACTTTCTGCCTGGCGAAAAATCGTTTCGGAAAGACACAAATGACGTGGTTTCTGAGGAAATGCAAAATACATTTTTTTTTACAATTTCTCTTCAAATGTTAACATACTTACATCATTGTATTCCTCTCTTTGAGATCTTTACAATGGTGCTGAAAAAATACATACTTCCATTTAAAAAAAATAAAATTGCGTCAATATCTTCGCAATTAAAAATGGTACACGAAAACGATATGTGTTATTTCCCCCATCATCTGCTACAAATTGGCGCAAACTGGATTCCGATGCCTCAAACCGTTTTGGAGATATTTGCTATGGCCAAGTAAGGTGCCCCACCCGGTATACCTAAAAACAGTCATATTTCTGTGATTTATAAAATGTATTAATATTAAAAATGTAATGAATAGTTGTCAGTTTTTATTCTTCCTTCTTCAATTAAATAATAGAAGTTTTGAGGGTGTAAAATACTGTTTTCTTGAGGCAGCACATAGCGCCCACCGGAAGGTGAATATACGTGGCTGTCATACATACATCGATAATGGAGAAAAATATAGATAAGCTGAAATTGTATGAACTAATGTTTCATTTCCTAACTGTTTACATTACCTCTTAATTACTTCTGGCTTGATAGCGAAAAACTGATATCTAATCATGTCTGTATAAAAACAGAAACTTAATTTTGTGCAATCATGAACGGATGTAGGAAAGGACAGAACCAGCCTGTTTTCAAGGTTTTCAAGGTATGCACAGTTGCAAAATACAATTAATAGAATCCTCAATAGAAAACCGAAGGAAAATAATATCAAATCCGTTGTGAATATTGCTATTAATTTGTATTACTAAGTACGAAAAAATCCTATTTATACAGTGAATAAAAATTTGAAATTACACTAAATTTTATACAGATATTATTATTATTATTATTATTATTATTATTATTATTATTATTATTATTATTATTATTATTAGTGTTACGAAGGAATTTTAAATTTGCTCTTATTAATGCTAATAAAAGCTGTTTATCCCTTTTTATACCTTCAATAATTATTTCTAGCTTGTCAATTTCACTCATCTCATTACTTTTCAACTCCGATCCTGAATACTCTAAACAACAGCGAATAAATAAATGGAATATTATGCAGCAAATTTTCCTTCACTATTTCTGTTTCAGAAGTTATTTTACATCCTTCAACAACTGTAAATTGTTGAAGTCCTAAAAACTGTGCAAAAATAATATATTCGGCATCTGATACGATAATTCATTTTTATACAATTTGTTTAACATACGATGAGCTTACAAACTTCACTCTTCAATGGGATTACGAGATAGATGTAATTTTATCATTCAACAAAAGTCCAACAATCGCTTATCACATTACGCTTAGTTTTTTTCCAATATTATTTATTTCCTGCTCAATTTTAAACAAATGTTTTAGGATGAAAACGTTTACGTTACGTTTTTGAAGGGAATATTTTTAGAATAAATCTTTAGCCACATTAGATGCACTTCACAATATTCTAGTCTCAACTATGACATTGTATTATGAAATTTGTATTACAGAAGACCACTTTTGTGTGTCTGCCAAAAGCTGTCTTGAGAAGTTGCCAGGTTTTCTTCACGCATCAATTTCATGACACCGTGTTCATTCATGTTAAAATTATGCTTTCGTTCTTGTTCTGGCAGTCACTAAACCAGATCTACTTAAAAATATGAAGGTAGCGTGGATACGGGAATAAATGCAACGTGGCGAGATAATACTGATAAGAATCGAAACATGCAGGAATTCATTTACGTTAAATCATTCGACAAACCTGCAGTAATTCAAATACGTGAAGACTACGGAAGGTTTTCTAGACGAGAATATATTGGATTTAGGATCAGGAAGCAATCAAAAGTAAACAAATATCATCGTTGGGAACGTTTGGTGAAAAATGTAACACCCTTCAAAATACTATAACCAATAAAATTACACTAGGTTCTCGCAGCACTTTTGCCAACGATGGTAAGGAACGTTGCTGACCTTTTGCTGAATACATTGGAAGCACGAGCTCGGAAAAAGTAGGAATTTGCCTGAAGACCTTCTCCAGAAATTGTTAAGTATCAATTAATTACTTATTAATTATATAATATAATTTTTGCATAGTATACCACTGTTTAAATGTAAGAATTAGTGCCAGGCTGTCCGATTCAGTTACTTTGAATTTTTCAATCAAAGAATTAGATAATTTGAGGTTTCTTGTTCGGTTGATGGTTTATGCAATAACTACTTTTATTTCTGTCATTGATTCTCTAATTTGTTGTTTATTTTAAATAAATTGATTTGAAGAGAGTACGTTTCTTCAATAATATATTTATTCTTTGAGCAGCGAGTCGACGTTTAGTTTCCCGCTCGGTATTCTTGCCGGTGAAGTTCGTGGTCGTGGCAGAATGAGTAGTGATCAAATTTCTTTTTCATTGACATTTCATGCGTGCGCGTCTCCCAAGTTTCATAAGCGTCTGGTCACGCACTGTCGTGCGTGACTGAGGTTTGTTAGTAGGCCTACAAACCTCTTTGCGGCCAGTGTATAATAGCATGCGTGTACAAATATTGTTATTCTTGTGGTTGCTATCGTAAAAGTGCAGTGTTTATTTAAATTCATCAGATAATAAATTCGTATTTTTTAAAATTTATATTTACGGGGTGGTTCACCAGCTGAATTTATCTCAGAGCCAGCACTGGCGCTGACTCTGTAGCGACTTTCCCGTAGAGGTTTCAGGGTTTGAGAGCCGACCTTGCGGGATTTTTATACCAGCTGCTCCAAGGCTATGTCGAATTCCCCGCTTCCTGGAGGAGAATTCTAACGATTGGCTGCTCTGATCGGTAGTTCGCTGTCACTTTTTTGACCGATACAAGGTGAATGCTGAATCATTATTCTAACATAAAGGACCACGGACCGTACGCCACCCTTTTTTCCTCAAACTCGTCCTCTTTCGCTCCTTGCACACTTGCTCTTACAAGCATTTCACAACCGCACATGTCAGGAGACCCGTTAGAAGCTCAGAGCTTGTCCCTGCAGAGGCGGCGCCCTGCAGGAGGGAGATACTTGGAGGAGTATCTAGACTAGGGGAAAGGGTATTTACACTCTAGGGGGGGGGGGCTAATGACCGACGACGTGCTTGGAAACATAAATCAATGAATGAGGTGATTTTCTGTCATCTTAAAGATTATTTTTTCAAACGTTTATTTTACGCGTCATAACTGTTACCGCCAACAAATTGTATTACGAAGAGCCACTGCATTGCTTTTCGAAATTATTCTCATCAATTCTTATAAAATCCTTCGTAGTAACAATACTGTAACAATGTAAATCGATACTGTAACAATGTAATACGAGAAAAATAACCTCAACCTCCAATTGCACGTATTCAACTTACACGTCTGAGGCATTTGCATCTGGCGCTCGACTAACCAGCCTAGCGGAAGAATGCATTTCTCACAATCAGAGCGATGTGGTTTTCAGAGATGCTCAACGGTTACAAAACATGTGAAAATAACCAGCTGCTGGTCCGAACGGAGTATTCTATTTGAAACGCGCGTCCCTAATCCCCCACGTCCCACGCTTCCCACGTCCACGAAGGCTGGTTCCAACTCCAAAATGAGCCCTGGCAATGGCAGGCGAAGGTGCTGCGCCGCGCCGCGCCGCGCCGCGTCTCGCTGCGCTCTCAGCAAAATCACTGGCTCCCTAGTAGTGTCCAACAGAAAAGAAAACGATATCGCGTTTTAATATTTATTTCCTCTTTAAAATTCAGAAAAGTTTTTCTGAACTGTGACCTACTATCTTGCGCCCCCCTAAATGAATGTAATAAATACCTTGGTGTCAAATATATATAATACTAGTACTAATATAATATAATATTAGTACTAGTGGCCTACTAGCACATGATTACTAGCGGCCTACAGCAGCAAAACGTCTGCTGAACAAAACTACAAAAATTGTTCGTTCAAAAAGTAGTACGTAAACTTCTCAAGAACATCAAATAAAATATTCCTTTAAAACATTTCAATAAATTGCAAACATTTCAAAATATTTTATCAAAAAAATCTTCCAGCATACAGCAATAACATAGTATCATTCGTACAGATACACAGTATGACAGTTCTACATGCTATGAACATCAAAACGTTTGTTCTAAAATGCAAGACGAATATAAATGTTTCAACTTCTTTGTAGTCGTGCTGTAGCGTGATGTCATCTATACCGTGGTTAGTGAAGCACTAAGAATAATTCAGTCGGTACGCACCAAGTTAAGGGAACAGGCGGAATGATAGAAATACGAAGGATATCCAACAAGTAGGGTTACAAGATTTTTTTTACACACACACACAACTGAAATTAATGAAATGAAACTTACAGGGAAAATAGTTTAGATATTACACCATGATTTAAAATAATCTCCGTTTACTTCAATATATTTTGTTAACCGTGGGGCGTTTGTCATTTCTTCGTCATAGAGGAGTGCCGCCAATACTTTCAACCCCTTCACCACGTTGATTTTCACCTCGCCGATTTAAGAAAAGAGGCTTCCCCTCAGATGTTCCTTTAGAGAACAGACGATTGTGGCCAGGTGCGAGGTGGTTTGAGAGGTTGGTTTCAAACATTCCAACCCAATGATGGCAACAATATTTGCGTTGCTCGAGCGCAGTGCAGATGAGCGTTGTCATGAACTTAACAGACACCCTTCGGCAGTATCGTGCAGCGCTTGTCTTGAAACTATGTACACATATATCTAAAACTGAATTTTCATACGCACTTTGTCACACTTTGCCGTGACGTAAACTGAAACGTTTTTTGCGATGAATGGCGACGACACTTGCCCTTGGCGTTGAGGAAGCATAACCCAACTCGCGCTTCGCACTTGGCGGGAGAGAGAATGAAAGCGCCTGCCGAATGAAACCCACACCTCAACGAAAGCTGGTATGCTATTGAAGTCTATTGGCATTTGTTCGCTTCAGCTATCTTTGCCCTATTCAACAGTTGTACCAACTGCGAAAAATACATTTGCTTGCCATGCGCTTTGTAATCTTACTTTACGAATACCCATCGCATTTTTCAGTCAAAATCGACACTGTTTTCCTGGTTTTAATTTTTCCCCGAGTTCCTGACTATCGAAAACAACGTACAGACCCCTCTTATGGCCGGAGAATATATAGTATTCTTTCGATTTCTGCGTGCATTGGAAATTAGAAATAGGTTAGGAAGGTTTGAAAAAATATTTAGAATAAAATTACTTTTTTTGTTTTGTTTATTCAAAGTCGCATTGGCTAGTTTTTTGTTTTTAAATTGAAACTCGCCAGACATAGTAGCATTTCAGTTTTGAAAAAAATATACACAATCTAGTGGAAAATGACTTTATTCCAATAGATTGTGTATATTTTTTTTTCAAAACTAAAATGCAACTATATCTGGCGAATTTCAATTTAAAAACAAAAAAGTAGCAAATACTATCAGTCAGGCGCGGAGAGGTGGCGCGTGGAATACTTGAGGTTCGGCGTTAGCATTCGCAAGGTCACCGGAAACGGAAGGCGATGGAGGGGAGGTCCGTCAAGTGATTCAGCTGCGCGCTGTCAAGCCACGTGCAGCCACTTGAAAAGTGTATCTTGTAGTACCTGAGGACACAGTATTACCCGCGCACGTTTTCTTGAGTCCTTGCTTCGCAACTTGCGAGAGAAGTTCGGTTATTTTGACGAAAGGAATATTATATCAAGTTTGTAGTTCGTTTTGTGATGCAAAATAGTTTTCTATTACACGGGAGCGAACATTTCGGGATATCAGATTTTGTCTACAACGCTCGTTGCTATCATGTACTCTGAATGCAACTAATGTTGACACAGGAGTGAGGGTAGGTATCCCGGGGCTCAAGAGAACGTGTGAGTGTAATACCTCGGACTGCAGGGGAAATCTTCGACGTTATCTTCGCTTAATCAAAATGGATTCTCCGTGTAATTTGGACAATCATGTTTCATTCCTTCAGTTTAGTAGATCTCATTTTAGCACTTAGATTTTTATTTACGTTGGCATCTACTAGTATTTTATACTGTAATATAATGTGTGTTTGTGTTTTAATAGAATATCCATACACCGTATCTATTGTATAAAGGACGAATAACTACCAATAAATATACCAATAAATTTAATAGATTCATAAAGAAAAAGTGTTCATTTGAGAGTGCACATAGCGCAGCTAGAAGTGCTTTGGTTTCGGAATATGTTTCTTAAAGTTCTCGTTTTTGCCGCTACAGGTTTATAGCGCTCTTCCCATTGGCGTTTGGCAGCTTTGTATTGCATGAAGTAGGAAAAAGACAAAGGTATCTGTCATGTCTCGCATTCAGATCGCGTATGGCATCATAATTGGCGCGCGAACAACCAGGCAGCGCGCTGTCGGGGTCGGCGGTGGCAGCTGCTAGCCGTAGACACGGCCCAATAGAGACGAGCTGTGGGAACGCGTCGCACCGCCCAGTATCGGCTCTATATATGGAGCCAGCCGGCACCCCATCAGCAGTCCAGAATCAGCAATCAAGGGTCCATCGTCGAGGATCAAGAGCCAGCAGTCAAGGGTTTACCGTCGGGGATCAAAAGTCAGCAGTCAAGAATCTACCGTCGGGGATCAAGAGTCAGCAGTCAAGGGTCTATCGTCAGGGATCAAGAGTCAGCAGTCAGCAGTCAAGTGTATATCGTCGGAGATCAAGTCAGCAGTCAACGGAGAGTGAGGGAGTTTGCGGAATCCCGTCCGCCAGCTAACACTGCACCTGAGGCAAGCCGTGCAGTCCCGGAACGTCCAGGACCAGAGCGTGGAGATGCAGGGGACGGCCCAGAATCGGCAACGTGGCGGCTTGTGGTGATAGCCACACATCTGCCGGGCTCCGTTGGAGAGACGTCGCACGCAGCCTAGGGAGAAGCTACTCCCTACCTATGTAATGACTGACAGCTTTGTAAAGAAGGATTCAATACATTTTTGTTAAAATAGCGTGCAAGCTTAATTTATGGACATATCAGTATCATATTATGTTGAGTTATAATTCGTAATTTAAATTAAAATAGACTGTGTTCAAAGAGGTTGATATGAGAGGATTTATATTAGAATACATATACTAGAAAATATACATGGGGAGGGTTTTTTTAGTAAGTTGATTTAAAGATAGACAGCCGCGCATGGGAATTTTATTCGAAACACAGGCATGACAAATCGCGCTCGCGAATTAATTTAAATTTATTGGATTGGATTGGTACAGAATAATTTAGAATACTCCGGGAACATTGGCCCTGCTGTTACACAATATCATGATAGGGTACACACCATCGAAGACATCCTACGGATGATATCAAGCCCGAAGATGTGGAAGTCATTATAGCGCGCGAAGATCGTAGTAAGCCTATAAGCTTTACTAGAAAACCGTACGGAATTTTTATTATTGAACATAGGAAAGCTTGATTACATCAGTGATGAGCTCAATGTAAAGTATAATTTTATCATAATAAATGTTAAATTTGTAATATGGAAAAAGAAAAGGCTGATAATTTGTAGGGAGTTTTCATCAATTCAATAACAAATTTCAAATAACAGAACTTCCAGGAAAGGCAGTACTATACAGAGTTGCTCGTCCATATGTATAAGGTAAAAAGGTAACAGGCTATATGTCCAGACACACGAGCAAAAATTGAAGTAAAATCACGGTAGTCATGGTTGAATTTGAGAAAGTTAACAAGTACAGCCGGGCAAAATAAAGTTAAATTAATTATAACATTAATAAATGCGATATTAGTCGGGCAATGAATGAAGTGTAAGTGAGCTAATAGATCGAAAAGCCAGAAATTAAATAAAAGTTTTAAAATAGAGCATACCGTCTGCAAAGATCGTGTTATCAAGCTGGTGAGATTTTAAATCTCACTCTAGTTTTTTAATCTTTTCAGCAATTAATATAGGTCAAAATAGATGCAGAGATATATTTGTACATTCATTGCGTAATGTCATAACATACTATTTATGAGAATGTATGTTCGCTTTTATTGATTCCCTCAAATCCTCTTTCCTTATGTTTAAGCGATTTTCATTCATGTGTAACGAAAAACCGCCTCTCACACTGCTACCGATATCGATCACGCCCACGAAACGGGCGCCAATGCAACGAAAAACCCCCCTTTCCTATTTGCTAAAACGCCCTACGAACTGGGCACTAATGTAATGAAAATCTCCCCTCTCAACTCCTATTGTTGATCACGAAAAACTTCCTTGCTGATCACCTGTAATATCTACAATGCACACCACTGTGCCCCCCCTTTTACTATCCGGAGTTTTCCTGTTTACATAAATTTATCAGGGCGGGCCGTGATTTGTTCTCTACAGAACACAAGCGCCACGCCAATGCAGGGACCAGGATCAGCTAGCTATGTGATAAAAACACCGGTTACGTAACATCAAAACGAGAACTCAACATCTCGTTTGTTTATTTTCTTTTTAACCAACAGAAACATTAATACCCTCATAAAAGAATCAATACCACACAACATCAACAAAACACGATATCATAAAAATCACAAAAATCAATAAACATATTATACCCAAACGTTATTACGAAATAATGAGCTCAATACTGTGGCCACACCCATTACATTGCAATCCCCCCCAAAATGTTTCCAGTTTTGGCTTTGCAAACCATTTATTCTCCCCAAGAGCAAAGAAATCAAAGTCATTGACTTCACTGGAGTGTTGCAAAACAAAAAAATATTCCACATCCCTTTCGTTGTTAACGAAGCAACGACCGGGCTCACACACAAGATCTCACGCCGTCATGCGTAAGAACTCTGCTCCACTGCTGCCTGCTAGCGCCGAATTACCAGTGCCCCCCAAATTGGCACTGACCACGGCGACGATATGCAAAGACGCGCTCGAGTCTGCTGCACCTCGGCACACCTCGTTCGGCGACACCCGCTTCGATTTTTCAATGATCGAAGTAACACCAGTTCCAAACATTAGTAGAAAACTTTCAAATTTCACAAAACTCAAAATTATGATCGCGCGTGGCATAGCTTTATATATTACTACTAAAATAGTTCACATCACACGGCATACAGTTCCGCCACCTTGCGAATACAAGTCCGAAGGAGCAACACCTTCTCGAAATTTTATAAGTTCGCGTGTTAAAATAATATCACGAGTGACGCGGAGTACAACTCGCCACGAAGTTATTCACTCCTCTCACAGTTTATAATAGTTCACTAGTACGAGTCCAGAAGAGAACACTTCATCAAAAAATTACAAATCCAAATTTTTAAAATTATTCTTGCAACAAGCGACGCGAATTCTGCCTCTCGCTACCAAGCTATTCCCCCATCTGACCCCCATTGTTGTCCTAAAGCATTTATAGCTTTTTTCCGAACAAAACAATAGCGCCTCTACTGTCCTTCTGCTTTATAACTTATAAAATAGTTTATTATAATTTCTAACACTTCCTGGATTGTCTTATTATATTGTAAAATTCCCAATTAAAATTTCGTATCCATTCCACTTCTTAGACATCACTTTTCTCGCTTCATTTTGTTTAAAAGAATGCTTTTTCGTGCGTCTCATGCCTACAAACATCGCTCGTTTATTTCTCAACTAACTAATGTAACATAATGTTTATCTATTAATGTTCGGCGTCCTAAAATTGTGTCACCACGTTTATAATTTGGCCCGTATTCCACGGAATACTTTGGTATATGCCAAATCTCGGTAGACACACTAGTTTTCGTTTAAGTTATTAATATATCCAAACTTTTCTGAAGCGACGTCACGACCATTGTTGTTTTCGTTCTTTAACATGTTAAAAGTCAATGTCGTGATCACAAAACTCGCGATATTATGCGTTTCTGTGATCCGATTTAGCTGAAACAAACTTTATTCTGTTCCTTATAATTTTGCGCGTTGACTAGTAACACGCAACCATTAATTCCCCACTGCGTTCACATGTTCGTCCAAAATACTCGTTTTCTCTTAGATCACCTTCACTTGTTTTTTCTACATTCCGCTCTGGAAGTTTCTACATAAAGTTCTATACCCGGTTCATAAACCAATGGTCACTTCATGTTATTTACCTATTTCATTTGTAATAGATGGCTAAACTATTACACATGCATGCACTTATTTATTCATTCAAATGTTCATTTACTTATTGTATCATTCAATAATTACGCATAATTTTTTGTCAAATGTTTTCCTTACTTCTACCCGGTCAATATCTTTGTGATATTTGTTTTCTTTTGCATCAGAGTTGAAAAATCATGTTAAAATAAGTTTCCGGATTAAATATGATTTTCACTTCCCTCCTCTAACTTATCGGGTATCATATTTTAAATAGTAAATTGATTGTAATTCACCAGTTCGAGGATGAATCCAATGACATCCTATTTACCTGATATAGCACTAAGGTTCTTTAGTAGCCCTAAGGAAAGAAGATAGATTAAATAACGGGTCTGATTACTATAGTCTGAATAATACTTCTGACTACTTGACAGCTGGGGTGGAGGTAGAGCGATGTTGTCACTTACTCGGGCTTTTTTAAAGTCGAATAGGTTTATTTTCTCTCGAAGTCCACCTCCTGTTCGTCTTGGGATAGTATTTCTTGACACACCCACAACTCACCAAAGAAGTTACAACCCACGCTCCGGAACGACAGCCAGACAGAAACCGTAACACATGGTATGCATCAGGAGCAGGAAAACATAATATTTACTATTTTATGGATGATGATGAAAGGAAACGAGTTCTAGAATTCGAAAAAAAAGTGAAGTAGAGCAAGAAAAGAAACGGAATAAACATCAAGAAGTCTTTGGAAGTATCAATGTCATCGGAAAGCTGTGGAGACAAAATGTTGAACGTTGAAGCATATTGTGTGCAATGTACGCGAATTTCACTATTTTGCCACTGCTAATGAGAATTATTTGGAATAGTAGATAAATGTCAATAGACAGTCATGCTGTACTATTACAGTAATAATTCCTATTAATATATTCGTAAATTACTGATCAATATACGTTGACTGTTAATAATAACAGTCGGGTCTAAATAGAATGCAAAACAATGTACGAATTATTGGTGCCTATTTACCAATTATGTCAAACATCTCGGAAAGGAATACACATACGTATGAGAATATGAGTACAAAATCAATTCCATCAATGAATCCACACCAAAGGTATTTAATAATATGTTGTGTGCCATATTTTTCAATTAATTCAATAAGAAAAATTTCAATTTCAGTAAGAAGAATTTCAATTTTCTTATCCCTTTTTCTCATCTCGTCTCTACTGACCAATCATAAGCTGCGATACATCAACCAGAACAGGTACCGTGTATTGATATTTGTGTTTAACCGTGTCTATACTCTTTTATTAGAAACACCAAACGGTCATGGTTGATC
>JAHLJT010009419.1:27540405-27563792 GCA_031308135.1 Acheta domesticus | reverse complement strand
TTGTGAATTCGAATCTCACGAAAGTGTCCGAATTGTTCTCCTTATTTCAGTGTAAATGCGAATGGAAATTTTTTCATTCCGTACATCAAGCTTCTGATCCGAATTTGCTCACTAGCGTAAATCTGCTAAAATGTGTACACTAAAAAGTGTTTTTATTATTCATACATAATTGTATATTAAGAGGGAACTATTTTAAATCAATAAACCTGTGTAAAAATTACTCTTGTTTTCAGGCTATTTGTCATTATTTTCCGAGTCAATCGTTAATTCTTTCAATTACTTTTGGCATAATTCAGTTAATGTTCCCGGAACATGCAGATATCGTCGAGAACAAAACTATAGTCGAAAGTTTCGCTACTTTTAACATCAAAAGGGCTTTATGTTAAGTATTAAAACTTAAATTAAGGGCTTTATATTAAGTATTATTTTAGTATTAAATGTAGATGTAAATTTGATATGTTTATGCACAACCTAATCACGTTGAATCTAAAATAAACAGCTGCACATGGTAGAACTAAATTGAATAATATATCTGAACAAGATTGAAAGGTTATTTTCAAGCAGGCATCATTCAAAGATCGAACTCTCGAACTTATCAACCTCACTCTTTTGAGTTTTACTACCAATGATTTAGACAGAAATGTAATTTTAAACATTTTACCTAAAATGATCATGGAACGAACGAATTACATAGATTCAAACTCTTGTGAAAACATCAGATCAAGTATTCTGCCTGCCAGGCCTTTCACTTGGAGCACCTTCTTGTCTCCGGAAACTCCATCCCCTTGCTAGGGTGAGGGGGTAAGGGGTAACTTCACTTCTCATTTAAACCTGCAACTGATCTGAGGTTAGCAGCTAGCTTTCTGGCACGACAGGTATTACCAAAGACGTCTCCATTTGTTTTGGGCATCATTGCCAATCATCAGATTTATTCGCGAACAATTTAGTACATCCTTTTAAGAGAACTCACAACATAAAGCAAGCTTTTTACGGTTGGAAATATTATTAAAATTACCTTTCGGGCTGGATGATCATGGTCCTATCGGACACCCTCTGCTCAAACGTTTCGTCTGCTACTGCAGAAGTCATTGTCTAATGGGTATACGCAGTGTCCTTTCAGAAAGGCTCCCTAGTGACTGACAAACATTTGTTCTCTGTTTACCGGCGTTAGGGCACTGGTGAACTGTCGGTTTTGGCTACACTGACAAGTCTGTAGTTGCCGAACACGCTTTTTTCCGGTCGTGAACACGACATCGAATTTGAAGGTGTTGGTATTTCATCCCGTAGGAACATTGCCATGCCCGTCCTTCACAGTTGGGCCATTGAAATTCTTAAACATTCTTTGATGCTGAAGAGGAAAGGAGAAAAGTTCACTCGAAATGGATACACGCCCTCCGTCGGGGGAAGCCGAAACCGTTCCACGTCAACAGCCGACACCAGTGCTTCAGCCTAATTTTGACGAATTAAAATGTCATTTAAAGACTGACCAATATATCTTTTAACATATACTTCTTGAATTTCCTGTTACTTAGTTTAGTAACTTCAGACCAGTGTGCAATTACGGAATTTGAGTTTCAAAATGAGTGTAAAATGAGTCTCGAAATGTGTCTAAAACGAGTGGAATCTAATCATGTTCCTTTTTTTATTGAATAGTTTTCTGATACAATGTACTCAACCACTTTACAGAACTGATGTGACACCATTGGATACAGATATATACAATAACACAAAATAAAAGAGAGAGGATGTCTCCACTGGGCTTCTCGATGGGAAATTAAGGAGAAATGCTTGTGAGTTTTCAGCTGGTGATTTGTGAAAAGTATGGGGCATAAAATGTGAAAGAGGTAGAAAATGAATTACGGGGGGCGGAATTTATTTTTGAGCAATCTGGAAGGGACGCGGCAAAGGTGAGGGTTCGTGGTCTTTCCTAGAGAGAATATAGGGTTTGAATGGGGGGTGATGCGCCTTGTTGAAAGGCCTTTCGGAGAGGCGGGCGGTGTGCTGGCGAGACAGGCGCCTGGCACACTGTGCGGCGTGATTCCCGGAAGCGAATCGAGCCGCCCTCCCGAGCGCCGTCCAGCCACGCGAGTCAAGTGGGCAATTTGCCCACTTCGTAATATCCGAAAAATGAAAAACCTCAACAATCTTTTGGTAATTCTCCAGCGGTTGTGCATCTACAAAATATGTTTTGTATACTACCATTACAAATCAACGTCTTAATGCAGAAAATCGGTACAAAATTGGCAATTCATAGCATTTACTTCTTTACTTTTTCTGTGCACCAGGTGTGACGTAATTGCTAACATGTTTTTAGCACACTTTCTAGTTTTTTTAAATTATTTTTATGGCGTTCTTAATTTCACTGAGAGTTATTTGTAGTCGAAAATTGTTGGTGGAACAAACACAGTCATTATTTTAATCATAAAAATAGAAACAATTCACAAAAATTGCAATACTTCTTAAATATCTGATATATGTATAATTTTCGATTGGTATTTCTAATAAAAAAGTGATCAACTGCATTAATACGATGTCTTGGTCATAATTATTAATATCTAAAACAAATTTACAATAAAAGCAAATTTGTTGTAAGGGACTCCATGCCCAAATTCAATGAATGTTTAATTGTTTAATTTCATTATATTTAATTTATTTGCTTCGTGCGTAATTATTATTTTAATTTCGATGTACTCCGCAAATCTGTGATAATTCCCCCTCCCATCAAAACTCTGCGTTCAGTTTTTGATCATTTTTTCCTTGGAATAATAATGCTTAAGTATAGAGTAAGGACATTAGATTTTGAATAGACTTATTATCGCACTACTTTCAAATAATTTTACTAAAAAGCATTAGAGAGTCGTCGTATGTAAAATATTTTATCACTCGAAATTTAATGTTTCCCTTAGAAGTCAAATAATCGGAGCGTTAAAGGGATTTTCAGATAAAAATATGACATTTCAATCATTATAACAATCTAGTTCCATAAGTCTCTGCTAAATTAGACCCAATTGCTTGAGACCTTTGTGGGCAGAAAGTAAGTTAAGAAGTGTTAAAGTTTGGAGGTAACATGCATTTTTATTTTATCTTGTGATATTCATTTCATGCCATATTCATGCCACTGAAAATCTGGAGAATTTCGTACATGCAAATTCGTGGCATATCTGACGAATAACACTCCCACAAAAAACAATGAAAATGTACAATAAATGTCGCCAGTATTTGTTTCCTGTAACAAAAGTGGAAGAAAAGAAACCTTCGCTCAGTTACTGTCTCTAGCGCACTGTCCCTGAGTGCCAAAACGCCGGAAATTATGTGCAATTTCGTGAAAACCCATGTATTGAAAATCAATATCAACAACGTGGTAATCCCGTAAAGTATCTCCTCGAGGATTGTTCAATATTTTGCCGAGCTAGAATTAATGTCAGATTTAACATCACAACACATAGAACGTAGTACAGAGCTAATTGATGGAAAACACGCTCAACTTTAAAAGGCAACGCTGATGCCGCGAATGTTATTAAATATAATTTCCTGACAGTTTGTTCTGCTTTTTCGACATTCTCACATTTATTTATCGCATTATCGTTTCACGTTTTCTCTTTCTCTGTTACTCCCGCTGCTTTAGGAGTATTTGAACATTTAGATTGTCAATCAATGATTGATTGCCTAATTGATTGGTTGAATTGAAACGTTGTCTGCTTGTGATAGGCTCATTTTGGTTCTTTAACTTCTGCACTCTCTACCTTACGTCTCTTCATGCTTGTAAATTGTTACTCTCAGTTGCTTTAGTTCTCTGTATGTAGTTATAATAGAAATTTAAATTTGAAATCCTCATTCAAATTTAATCGTTTCAAATGTCTAAATTTTGCGATAAACAAAGAAAAAGTAGAATTGCAAACTTATTTAACCAAGAAAAATTAATTACTGAGAATAATTAATGTTATCATTTTTTGTGTAGTTCTATGTGAACACTGGAAGTGTTCGTGATTATATTTAGAAAAAAACGCTTCAAAAACTCTTTAATTTGTAATCAAAAAATATTACGTCTGCATGGCATAAAATACTGTATACGAACTAGATAGCAAGAAAGATGGAACTAATAAAAAACAGAAATTCTAAGCAATAACAAGAGAGAAGGACTGATATAAAAGGTAGGCGAGAGCGGACCTAGACGTCCTGAGAGAAGAAGGCGATTGCGAATAGCGATTGGATTGATTGATTGATTTATAGATAGCCCAGGCACATAAAAAATTGTGACCCAAAAGACTTGACAACTGTTTCTGTATGTATGTCGACACGCTGAATCTGAATCTGATGCCATATCGTTAAATAACTCCTAAACGAGGGGTTTTAGGGCCTTAGAAGCTAAATATTTGAGGCCAATGGCCTCAAAAGAAGTTTCTTATACCGTAATCTACAGGATGAAACCTTCTTGAAATTATATTACAGTTTTGTTGGTCCGGCGCTTCCCGGTATTACCTCACCTGCTCAGAGATGTGCAGAATCTGCAATTAAATGTGAATGAGAGGGACAGAGAGCGTCAGAGGCAGACAGGGACAGGGTGAGGGAGGGAGGGAGGGAGGAAGATACAGTGATAAAGGGGTAAAAGGGAGACGAAGGGCAGAACAACGTCTGCCGGGTTTTTCCTAGTAACATATAAAAATCTTGTTTTCAAGGTTCCAAGCTCATCTAACGATAAAACAATATGAATAAAACGATGCGACACGACCTTTCCCGTTTCACATTTGATGTTACGAAATAATCCGTCAGATTGAAGATAATTAAATTAATAGTTTGTGTTTAAATAAAAATCGTAGAAAAATATATCGCCATTTTTTTGTATTGATGTCTATACTTAATGATGATCGAGTCAAACAAGGTATTAAATTAAATTTTTCTTATTAAGAACTTGCATAGCCCATCATATATACATTTTAACCCGCAAATACCCGCCACTTTAAACTAGTATTTCATTACTCAAGCTTTTCCTCTCTTCCTTCGCATTGAAGAAACCTGTGGAGACCATTATCTGCCGATCGTTCCTACAGTGCAAGTGACCAGGACTTGGGAAGCCTCCCGCGATGTCGCCTGGCGGAGTGGCTGGCTGGCAGCGACGCAACGTCCGTGCAACGTTTTGCGGTTCGACTTTTCCAAGAAACGGTCGAACAATGAAGCAATGAAATGCCCACACTTCTAATCGCTATTTTAAAGCGGTAGGGGCCTACGCAAAGTGTGACTAGTTACACTGACCGCTACTCTTTTGCAAGGCGGTAATTTCCAATGGTAAAAATACCGACAAGAGTTTTTCCCTTTCAATTCGTATTTTATTAAAGAAGAAATTTTATGTCGAAATATGCAGATCTTTTTCAGATTTATCTTTATCTTTAATATAAGCTGCACCGGACTAGACAGTCAGGATTCTAAATATTCATTTCACAGACCTGAAATTGTAATATGAACCATTAAAAACTCTGAAGACTCGAGATACTTCATTAGAACGAAGAAGTTCATTCTGGTAACCAATATGTTCAAGGAACAATTGAATGTGCTGTGTTTTTAATGAATTAAATTCCTATCAAATACCTTAGGAGGAGGCTAGAGAGTTACTTCTCTAAAAAATGAGGCCATTAAAAATAATACGGTAAAAGCAGCACTCGTGCCTGGAAGAGATTTGTGAACGCGCCCGCAAGCTTCCAGTTGCTGCCTTCAGTTCCTGACCTCTGATCCACGGAGACAGTACTGTGATAGCTGAATAGCACCACCAGCTACATCCGGAGACACGGTTTTGTTGGGCCTTACAAGTAGTTTTATATGTGGGGTTTATAAGCTTGAGAAGCACAACATTTCAGAAGTATGTAAATAGCTTAGAAAAAATTAGAGCACATTTTATTTTGTCGTACGAGCACTCACTAGTAAGTTTTGTGAAAGATACTGGTGTTGATAGAGAATTGGTAAAATATTGTACTCAATAAATATTCTTCAATAACTTTTCTTAAATATCTGTAAGAATTCCTAGTAAAATCTATTAGATAGGTTAGCTGATCTCCCGTTACCGTGTCTGTAAATAATGTAATAAATGGAATTTCAAACATCAATGAATTAAATTCTCATCTCTTTATTTCTAATTACATTTCTAATAAGATGATTGGGTTATGACCCACCATTGCTCACAAGTCATCACCTCCTGTTCGCGAACTTTCATCGATCTTTCATCGATGCCAGTGATCTGTCAGCTCTACCTAAATCACATCCAGAATTTCCGTATAGATAGCTACTTGCCTGTTAAGTTGAATGGAGCGTAGTTAATCGCAAACATTGCTGATACATTTAACAAACAACGAGAAATATAAATATAAATTTATATTTATATAAATTTATTTTTATCAATTATAATATAATTGATTATTATAAATTTTGTATATTGCTGGTTAGCTTCCGTTACAAAGTCTTGCTAATCGAATGATCAATGGGGGATGAGATTTTTTGTCCCTGCTTTTCATTTCATAGCATTGTGTTGCCAACAACGATGCCTTACACGACATTTGAACATACAAATATTTGCCCGAGACAATTAAAAACTCAGATGACTAAGCAATAGTGTTAGGCATATGACTCAGTGATATACTTATCACTGAATAAAATATATTTTGCAGCCAACATATTCCTAAAAGCTGCAATCAAGTAGTTAGCGAAAAACAATTCAAACAGATATTCGGTTTACTGTAGCATTGTGCACGTTTATTTCGTAACAACACACTTGATTCACTTAATTAGGAATCGTTTCATTTTAGTACTTGCCTGCTTTCATCAAACACGTTCATTTCAACTTACAAAAAATGTTGGTAGTTTTAGATTTTTGCTAGTGTAATGTTAACTAAACGAAATGCGAAAACCTGTTTGGGGAATAAGAGAAAATTGTTTTTAATCGTTTACATAATATGACCTTAAGGTTTGTTCTTCTCTAAGTTCAGTTAAGAATTATTTGCATCACCTAAAATGTAACATATTTATTGATCATCTATACTAATAACTAAAGACAGAAGCGAGTTGACTTACAGAGCAATAATCTCTGAATCTACTTAACCAATACCGATGAAACGTTTGTGCTAACTTCCTATAAATGTTTGGAAAGCTATAGACTATGATTTACAACCATTAACGTTAATATATTTACAAAATAATTACTTTTCTGGACATTTTTCGCCTAGCATTACATCATAGATTCAAGAGTACATCAATGTAAAAAGTTAAGCTACGCGCCATCAAAACGCGTATTCACGTTCAATTAAAAGCCCTTTTTTGTATTTCAATTGCCTCGGCGTGAGGTCAACTATCAATTTCAACGTTTTCTTTATAAAATCTGTTTATAACGAGAGAACAAAAAAGTATGAAAAAGTATAAGTTTTACGATGTGGTTGTCAAAGAATACAAAAAAAAACTTTAATAATTTCACAAAACTTTAACAATTTCACAAAACTCTTGCAGTGTTGCGAAACACAAAATTAAAGGCACACACTGACCAAGCGATGCTACCTGACTAACACAGCAAGCAAAAACCAAATGAATGTAACATTGAAAGGTTACGAGGCACACATGGCCGGGTTGTCGAACCACACCACTGTCACAGCACCACCGCTCCTACAAATCACACCGCTGTCCAGTAGAGGGTCTCAAATGCAGAAATCGTGAAAAATGCCCTTCACCGCCGTGGATGCATCATGCTCCCGGTCCACCATAGCTCCATCCGCTTGGCCCACACTCCACCAGCTGTGTCGCCGCTATCCGCACATGCTCTGGCGGTGCTCCGGGTTCCGACCCCGGGCAGGGCGCAGAGGGGCGGGCAGCCGGCTAGCTGGCGGCGGGGGGCGGACGTAGGCGGGGGGAGAGATACGGGCGCGACGGCGCGATGGTGTTGGTGGCGGCGGTGACGGTGGTGATGTAGTGACGTCACCGGTGTCGGCGGCGAGGGTAGCTGATTGCAACCTGGCAGGGCGGCGGAAGAACTGTCACATGCATCAAGGCGCGGGGAAACAATGATTTAATTAATGTCTTCATTCCATTTCATTGATTGATTGATTGATTGATTGATTGATGATGGATTTTTTTAAAGTGGGACGCGCGAATTTTGGAATTGGCGCCCCCATGACACCCTGGTCTACCATGGAACTCCCATAATTTAGCGGGAAGCACTCCAAAGAGTGCCCAGGTGGGCGGAAGTCGCAGGAACTTGTCCGCGCCGAGCAAAATGTGCTAACAGTGGTTACTGATTGAAGGTACGGGAATAATACGTAAAATTCCAGATAAATAATATGTAAGTGAATGCATTAATTTTTTGATTAGATTTGATTATTTTTATTTACAGAGGGAGCGAAGTTTTGGGCGGGAACCGCAATTTAAAAAATATAAACATTTTTAGTAAGAAAGCGAGGAAGACAGAGTTTTTCCAGTTGGGAGCAAGACAGAGAGAGGTTGAGCAAGACGGAGCGGGGATACAAGTAGGCTCCGCGGCAGGGTGGGAATAGATGGAATGCCTCTTCCTATCTAATAAATTATTGTAATAAATACCCCAGAAATACGGGGTACTTGAGCTAGTTTAAAATAAAAAATATGAAAATTACAATATTAGCTCTTCACATTTTTAATGAATGGTGAACTATTTTTTGATTAATTCTACCTCAATATAAATGTTTCGTTATATTGTAATACAATGTCATGTTATGAGTTATTCTTTCTTTACGACTGAATGTTTTGTCATTTACAAAAGTAAGTGTACAAAACTATTGGACAAACCAGATGTAGAAGTTCCATTAGTATGCTTTTGTGATTAGTATCAGTCGTTTTAAAGTTTTGTTTTTTTTTAAAAAAAAATGCTGCACGGTCTGAGACTCAAGGGTGCGTGGGCGGTGGCTGAACAGATTGCAGCGTCATGAATATCGAGCGGAGGGATGATCTGCCGACTCCTCCTGGGGGATAAAGCGCCTCGCAGCCTTGTTGTCTCAGCCCTCGGCCGCAGCTGACTCGGCCACTGCCCGGCGCCGCGGGGCGCCTCCCGGCCCGCCCACGCTCCCCCTCGCCACGCCCGCCCCGCCCACTCCACCCACGCCAGGCAGGCCTGGCGGGCTTCATTCCGCCGAACTTCACGAAGCCAGTGTCACGCGTTCGGATATAAAATCCGACTCTGCTCCTATCTCTTCCTCTCGATGCTTCTTAGCGGCCTCCTCCTTGCCTTTCTTAACATTGCCTTGTTCTTCCCTCTTCGTCGCCTTTCTCTTCGTGAGCTCCCTTCCGCCCAGCTCCTTCCCGCCTTCTTCCTACCCTCCCTCCTCGCCACCACCCACTTCCTCCCTGCTACGCCCCTCATTACCCTGTTACTCCTCCTGCTGCTCCACTTATCCATTCTTTCTTTTCATTTCCATTATTCCATTTTCGGCGCCCTGTATCTCCTCGTCTTATCACAGCGTTGTTCCTTTCCATCTTGTCCCTTACTGCCTCCCTCCTCTTCGACGAGCTCATCTGCGCAATTCTACTTTTCCTCTTGCTCTTCGCAGCCTTCTCCCTACAACGACTTACCACTCCCAGCTTATCGATCCCCTGGCTACATTACCAACATTGGTAAATTTGCTACGTTTTCCTTTTAGCAATATTAATGATTCCATCTTCAGAAATCTTTATCTGCTTACAGAATACATGTTTATGAGCATTTGTTCTTTTCCTCTTATTTGTATATTTGTTTTACTTATTTAAGATCGCTTTTCAACTACTTAGGTCGTATAGCGACCACTGTAAGTGACATTGTGGGTAATGGTAACGGTAACACACAACATCCATGCCCCGGGCGGGATTCGAACCCGCGACCCGTCAGGCACGATGCAGCTAGGACTCTTCAGCCTTAGGTGAACCTCAGCTGTCCAGGCTGGCTTATTAATGTATTGCGTGAAACATCATTAATTATAACTTTACATGTTTCTTTCCAGTAAAAGCTTACTTTTCTTTTTTGTTATTATACTTTGACGAAATGTTTGATCCCACAACCCAGCTTTTCTTTTGCCCTTTTGAGAGAGTCATTTCGACCCACTGTACCCCACGCTGTGTCTCCTTCCGCCCTCGCAGATAGCCAGCCATCAGAGCAGGGTCCTTTGGCAAGGGCGCTCGCAGCGTCTTGAGGATGAAGCTCCCGCTGTCTCCATTTACTCGGTTTCGACTTCTGGCGGTTCCGCTGCCTACGTGCACTACCCCCCAGGAGGCTTAAAATAGCGTCCCTTACCTTTATTTGGAATCTGAAGAAGTTGGCTCGTCACTGGCTCTCCCCCGCTATCTGCTACTTCTGACGTCATGATCAGAATAAGAATTTATTATAGGGTTGCAGCAGCAAAAATGCTGCTGAATAAAACGATACAAATAGATTTTCCAAAATGTGATAGCACAAGAACTCAAAAACGTCTAACATATTGCTCAAGAAGAAGAAACGTCTAGCGTACAAAAACAAAAAAAATATATTCGTATAACATAATAAATTAAATACCAAAAACTGTGTGACGAATACTGCAATATCATGGTACATCGTATTAATACACAGTACAATAGTTCTTTACTCATGAAGAATATATGAAATGAGCTGCTAAGCCATAATGCCACACGTGAATATAAAACATTTAATGGCGGACGGCTTCATCCTTGTGCCTTGCTGTCGCATGCATGACGTAGGCTGTGTGGTACGCAGTGATGGATTAAGTACGAGAATGAAGACGGTATCCGCAGTATTAGAATAGGGAGAAACACATAATAAAATATTAGCATTTTAAATCAATATCTAAACAGTTTAATTTTTTTTTTGATTTTTCCCGAGTTCTTGGGAAAGTCTAACAAAATCGTAGTCTAACAAAATCATAGGATATTAGTATGAGTTAAATCGGGTAGATTGAATAAGTTAAAACTATATAATACACGATTGATCAGCAATGCCCGTATTTATTAACTTATTTATTATTAGTTTAAAGGATTGACTTCTTATAAATGGCTAAGTGCATCACACAAATCAATCTGAAATGTGTTCAATAACAATCCAGTCTTCTGTTAATATTAAGTTAACATTACACAAACAATCGATCACAGTTAATAACACAAGTTAATAGTTCTAAATGTTTCCTTCATATCTATAGCTTGATTTGACTAGTGATCTAATGTAGTGTTCTGCAATTAAAAAATTAAATTACTATTTGAAGGGTTTTCTATCTTTCTATGCTATAAAAGTAAATTGCCATTTGAAGGGTTTTCAAAAAGCTATAATTGAAAAAGAAATATTTACTTTTAAAAGTCTTCACCTATCAATTCAAATTTAGAAGGAATTAACTTCAATTGATATTTTCTTTTCTAAAATGTCTATTCATATATCAACTTCAAGTGCAAAATAAAACTGTAGCTGCTGAAGGGATTTATTTCTTGGAAATATAACACGAAGAAGTAGGAAAATGGTGGAAACAGATGTGGAAGACAGAAGAAGATGGAACGAATCAAAATAACAAGAGCTCTAAATTAAGGCTGTAATGAAATACGAAGTTTTCTTCGACAAAAAGGAGCCATCAGCCCATAGCAACGTTTTTGAATCGAAATGTTGCGAACGCCATGAGGTTTCCATGATATAACTTGCGATTTGGAATATTGAAAGAAATGTACTTTGACGTTGGAAAATATGAAATATATGAAAGTTTGTTTCCGCACGCTAGTACCAGTACTTACCTGAGTCATAAATTCTACCAGTTTCCATGAATTCGTGTTAAAATATAATGTAGGTAATTTGTACAAAAGAGACTATGGCATTGTACTTATTTCAAAATGCTGGACTGTTAACATTTCATTAGTACGTCAAATATTCACTTTCTGCTCTAGTTACAAAAAAGTATTGAAAATTGGAAATAAACGAAGTTACTTATCACTTTTCTGTATTATCTTAAATCTAACAAATATTAGTAGTAAAAATATTTCGCCAGATGCGATAACACGTGTAGATGCAAGTGGGCAAATAAGCTTAGTAAACCTGGAGGCGTGAGAATCCCAACATCAGCTATAGAACGCTCACTAGCATAGGCGTGTAGACAAGGCTGGGGCAGAGGACCGTACCCCAACTGAAAATTTCGAAAGGTGCCCCGCAACACTTCGTAATAAAACATTTTATTTCAGTAAATATGATCAATTCTTGATTCTCCCCTATTTAAGCCTGGAATTTGGAGAATTACATACATTTAAGGTAGAGGCTCCCCAAACCATCTGGCAACCCTGTAAAAAGTAAAAAAAAGCATCTTTTTTATTAATTGTATCATTAAACGTAAATAAAATTTAATAGGAGGAAACTAAATAAATGTTAACTACATCATTTGTAAAAATGTTAAAGGAATAGGCGGCCCAGAAATGTGTTTTTTTTTTAATTTTATTTTACATTTAAAGACAGTACAACGTTCAGCCGTGAGGCTCTTCAGTTGATTGGCCGAGCAACTTTGCATCAGAAAATTGTGAAGGGGGTAACTGTTTAATACCTCCCTGATAGTGAATTACATGTGTTGTACCTTCAACCAAGGTTATTGCGAGGGAATTATGTTAGAGCAATGACAGGATTAAAAAGAAAATACGATGGGAGGGACAGGTAATTGCTAGAAATGTTCTTGCCTTTTCTAATGTCAGAGAGATATTGAAGGAAATATGGAATGGGAGTCTGTTTCTTAGGCGGGAGACCTATTTCGCGAGTGACTGCTCCTTGTATATGTAGCGACCTATTTCGTAAGTGACTGCTCCTTGTACATGATTTAAATTATTGAAAAAAATATGTGCCAGCTTTGTAATAAAGGAAGTAATTGGTTCTATTGCAAGATCGTTGTGGAGGGTCTTATTGCTGACAAACCAGGGGGCATTTACTGTTATTCTTAAAATTTTGTTCGAAATGTGGTTTGCCCCCTCTTGTTTTAGATTGCGCACTTGTATGCTCACCAGATAAATAGCTATTCGTCATAGTGGCATTTCAATGTCACGACCTGGACGGGGAGGGGACACTGTCGCCCAATCGGAAGATTCGTTACTTCTGAAATGTTTGGTACTGCAGCTTCCGATTAGATGATTGTATCCCCTTGTGGCCTGGAAGTGCCACTATCTTCTAATCGAAGTATAGTTCAGAGCCAACCATAGTCTAGACTCTAGACTCTAGAGAATTATTTTGGAGTGCGGTTGGTCGCTTCCGTGGTTTCCGAAAATCAGTTCCTGGGGGGATACCGGAGCAATACTTTACCATCTGGTAACAGACCTCACGAAAGCCTTCCTTTGCATTCTACCTTCCATTCTTAAAGACCGTTTCACACGGTCATTTTTTCGTCGATAGAGAAAAGTGGCGAACCAGACAGGATGCAATTTGTACAGAATAATGACGCATATTTGATTTTTCAGAGTTTACATCCAGTTTGACAACCTCCTAGCGCATCACTTTCGAGCACTTTATCCTCAGTTGATATGCCTGTAATGCAGTTTTTCCTTTTGTGAAGTTTTTAAAGTGTGCCAGTGTTTGAATTGTATTGTGAAGTAATTTGCGTGGTGAGAAGTAAAACGATTGCCGCATGTCCGGTTTTCTAATGACGTCTAGTTCCGTGCTCAGCCCTAAACTAACTTAATTTGTGACTACAGCTGTGATGTACATCTGTTTGATCTTCAGTGCTTTTAGCAGAGTTAAAAGGAAATGTTTTTATCATGATTACCTGCAGAAAATTAAATGACAGCGTACAACGTTCGTTCTCAATCAGCCAAACGGTATCGCATAGAAACAAATGTCCCTTTTCTATCCATTTTCTTTACAGGACGAAACAAGGACCATGTAAAACGGGCTAAAGCTCAGGGATTGGACCAATCCATCCACAAATGGCTTACTCTCCTTTATAAGTCTGAGACGAGTCCCAGATAAAGTGATGCGAACATCCGCAGAGAGGAAAATATATTACGTAGGGTTCATTACAATTTGTATTCAGAAGGTGGAAACGTACTGAAAACTACAAAATAGATTTATGTTTGGAAGTCATAATGAAGAAAACTTAGGAAACACAGGTATAATTATAGTAATAAAAAAATCACCCGAAACACAGGCACGTCTCGAAAATCAGTAAAAGGCCAAAATTAACGGCATCGAAGCGATTCTGGATTGAAATTCTAGGGAACGAGTCATTACTAGGATATCGTGAAAAATACTAACGAAAAGTAGCTTTCTTTATAGGAGGCATGCTGTTGATTTCAACACGTCATTTCTTCTCATCTTCACGTTGTTCATAGTAGAAAATTGTTGTAGGTCGCCGGAACATTGTTCAATATACCAAGGTGATGCTTCGATTCTGCTGAAATATTTCCGCATTACAATTGTTTTTATTTCCTTGGTATTTTACCGATATCGAATCATTTTACACAGTTAACATTTTAAAATAGTTATGTAGAAAAACTAAATCCCACTTCCTCAGAACATCGTTTTTTATTTCATGCGTTCCTCGAGAGGCACCGGACGAGAAACGCTGGTCGCGGTTAGGGTGGAGCAGAGAGTTTGGGAAGCGCTGGAACTGCGCGCCCCTCGAGACTTGCTATCACCTCCAGGGACTCGCACTCGACCGCAAACTCATCCTCTCCCTCCCCTCTACCTCCCATCTCTCACAACCCCCTTTTCCTCGCTCCGTTTCGCCTTCCCCTTAACAGCCAATTAATGCGACGAACTTGCTCTATGAGGTCGCAGTGCACCAGGGTTGTGCAGAGTTTTAGTAGTCAGAACGGTCCAGCTGTTACAACTGAACAAGCAGCATTGCAATAATGCAAATGAACCAAAACATAGAGAAACCTTATGTGCCCAAGTGCTAGCATGGATGCTGGGTGACGACGTCCAAAACAAGAGCGCTTATATCTTTATTATAACACATGTGAAATAGTATCTAAACTTTTTGGACAAACATGAAATGAATTGTTTTGATGCGTAGGTGATAAGTGCTGATGATATGGCTTGATTGATGGATCAATCATAAAATGAATGCCCCAGGAAAATAGAGAAGTTCTAGATGCTTCTTTGTCCACCATAAATCTCTCATGGACAGACCGGGATTCAAACCCCAATAACCAGAGGTGGAAGATGACAGTCTGACTACTACACCATGGGTTACCCCACATCTAAACAAATTTCTCATTCCACTAGGAAAAACCAAATTAAGTGTTTCGTGACGATTTCCAAGATGGTCTCTCCACTACTGTCCCTTGTGTCTGCCGTCGTCTCCTTTTCTGTGCACAAGTAGTAATCGTCCAACTTTCGCACAGCTCCGACAGGCTGTTTTTCTTAGTGTCAACATTTCCGCGGTCACTACAGCGTCAGCAGAAATGGTAAGCAACCAGTCTAAATAGACACCTACAATTGAGTATAATTTTACGTACATAATGTAATGTTCCTCTTTTGGGTTCATTTCAACATTGATTTTATGAGATATGGGTGGGAGAGGTGATCTTTGTTAATGGGCTCTAGGTTTTGCACATTCATCAGAAATACACATTGAAATACAAAGAACATGAACAATACTTTATTTCACAACGACTCAGTACACCATGCATCACTTCCCACTTTTCTTGTATTAAATGTTAACAAATCACAGTTACACTTCCCATTTACTCCTGATACACTATTCAACACACAAAGGAAAAAGAAAACCTGATATTTATATGGGCGATACATCTAACCCCCAGGCGAAGCGGCGTCTCCGACCAGCTCGGCATTGCTCGGCTGCCCTCGGTCTCAGTCGTTTCCCGGAGCCAAAGCGGCCGCCGCTGCATGCAACTCGGATGCCCCACGCGCCTTCGGCCGTTGTATCCTCGACACTCTTTCCTTCCAGGTACTATTAACGTTCTATTCCATCTACTCCTCCCGCACTGTCTATTCGGTGAACACGCTTGTTCGGGCCCACAGCAAAGCAGAAATAAATACGTTCACAAGCAAGGCAGAACAGTTGAATTGCGTAATCGGCAGAGCGCAGCCGTTGACCGCTGAGATCACATATCGCCTTCACATCCGTTGTTCCACATATTTTTCAACGGACGGCAACGCACGGGCGTGGCCGCTCGTACGTGCCCGACTGCCCATCTCACCCCCACAGCTCGGTCCGTTGGAGGAGCAACGGACAAAAACTGCCAGATCATTGCAAATCCAGATCAAATGGCAAATGGTAATTGGCCATCGCCATCCCCACCTCTGCCGCGCCCAAGAGCCCTTTCCTAACGTCTCTGCCCCAACCGAATTCGGCTTAACCGACTTCGTTAGTCCGCAGAAAGACACCGTGCAAGATAGACGCGTGTGTTCAGGGCTCCGCGCAGTAGCGTGTAAAGAACGTATAATCGTGCAAATGAGCTGCATACGGCTCGCACATAAATTGTTTAATCGTGGCAGTGCACGCTGTAATTGTGTCTGTCGCTCTTACGTGGGTTTGCGCCCGCAATTTTGGTTGAACTATGTGACTCGCGGCTGCTTCTGGTCGGCGCAAGGTAGCTACGGCGGTCCAAGGTGTCACTACAATAACTACGCTTGGACAGGTGTATTAATGCACCAAGAGAAATTTCATCTTAATTCTGTACTTCTTGTGCATTTACTGTGTGAATACTGGTGCATTTACTTATTAAACATTGTTTGTGCTGGAAACTTGCTCGTATATGCATCCTGCACTCCTGCGCCAATCCCAAGAGCTATCAAAGGGTTTCGGGACTACTGTACTTCAACAATACAGTCCATTCATACAGTCCACTCATGAACATTAAGTGTATAGTAGCCCCGAACAACGCTACTCATAAACACATTTCGATATCCTGAAGCGTTTAGAAGTTATGTGGGTGGTCCATAGTTGGTGGGACACCTGTATATTTTTTTCAGCACCCTCATAAAGTTCTGAAAGAGAGAAATACAATGATATAAATATTGTTAATATTTGAACAGAGACTTTTGCAAAAATACATTATGTCAAGTAGCACGTAATAGACGCGGATGCACACGTTCCTTAGACTTTTTCCTTGTTTACGGAAAGAGTGTGTGACATTGCTTGTAACCAGATTATATAATTATAACTTTCAAGGTCCGACTTCGCCTTCGCGAGACAACACTGCCCACGGCTGAGGGTCGCGAAGTGATCCCGACGTGGAATGTCCGAAATCCTGCGAGTGACAATTTTTATTAATTAAATTTAATGAACAAATCAATAATTAATATAATTTGTCACAATTGTATCACGAGAATTGAATATTTTCTATACGATACTGTAAATATACTATAATAAATGAGGCAGAAAGTAAAAAAATATTGTACTTTTATAATTAGAGTGGCATACTAAAAATGTATAAAATGGTAGTACATTTTACAACTACCTGTACACTACATCTATTGCAGTAAAAAATAAATTATGAATTAGTAGTATTAGTATAACTGTTGGTGATGTAAATACCTTTTTTCAATAATGAATGAAAGACGGATGTTGTCTGATAACAAATATTTATTTTAAGGCTTAAGATCTTTACTTAAGCCTTAGGATAAGCTCTGAGGATGATAGCCATGCTATCGAAATGTCAAGCCTTAATATAAATATTTGACACCAGACAACATCCGTCTTTCATTCATTTTTTTAATTATTTATTTAAAGTCGCCTTAGAAACAGCTAGGTCATTGGCGACCACAGTTACATAAATACAGTATACAAAGGGTCCCCCCCGATAAGATGGTAAAAAGTTCCCCTCAACCAAATTACATATGAGTGGTTACACTATAATTCTAACATAAAAATAATATTTTTGAAAGGTTTCTTAGCCTCCGTCCTACCACCCACACCCCTATACAGCCAAAAGCGTGTTTCTTTAATTTCAATTTTTTCGACAACTGAACACTATTTTATCAGACTGAAAAAAATATAAATAAGAACACAACTTGGACTATCAGAAAAATATTTTTCAATATTTTCTCAGGCCCAAATTCGAACACAAAAATATTTTCGAAAAAAAAATATCAAGAAATATTTTTTACTGTGTCTTAGAAGCCTGGAACAGGCTCGAAAAAAATGTCAAAGGTTCCTCTTTACACACAAATTGTTGTGTATTTTTTTTCAGATTTTTCCGATTACTGGGCTGCAGTTTAAAAAATAAAAACCATTTTCCCGCCTTTAAAACATCTGGACTTTCAATATACTTTGAAACTGACTGCAACGGTTCTCTGCATTTATTTTAGTGTTTATTATACATTTGTATACATTGCTGTATCACCCAATAAAGTTTTTATTTGGGAATATACTTACGAAGTATCATTTTTAAAGCTTTCTAATCGTTTGCATAAGTAATCGTACGCTACGGAAAGACGATAGTTTTGGCAATTTATAAGAAACAATCGACACAAGACCTTGTAAGTGTGATACTGGTGGATAAAGAATTACACTCCATCCTACATCAAACAGATTTTAGAAGAAAAAATAGAAGTTTGCAGATTATGACATACAAAAAAACATTATTGCAACACACATTATAATGGTAAATAACTCGGTTCTCTGCATTTATTTGAATGTTTATTATACATTTGTATACATTGTTGTAGCACCCAATAAAGTTTTGATTTTGGAATATACTTACGAAGTATCATTTTTAAAGCTTTCTAATCCTTTGTATGAGAATATCATACGCTAAGGAAAGATAATAGTGTTTGGCAGTTTATTAAATAATAATTCCGTCATATTTGAGGGATAATTGGGAGACATGTGGAAAAATGAAGGGGAAGAGGTCAGACCCAGATTTATAAGAACTGTTTTACTTGTCTTAGAACACAGACACTGGCACGAAAATAATCTTAAAACTTCATCACAGAATGATTGTGATTTTTTTTCATATTTTTTTAATAGCTGGGTCATAGTTTTAAAAAAAACTAGGACATTTGTAGTCAACCACTTGGCAGTTAGACAGTTGCCGCGTCCTAAGCACGTGCGACCTTGCTTGAGGAGGAAGGCCACAGAATAGCAGCTAAAACGTTGACAACTGAGCCTAGAAACGCGGCGCCTCCCGGACAGATTAGTAACGCATTGGTTGCGGAAGCCTGTGGTCTCACGTCTGTAAATTGTTTCAGACTAGAGAAAAAGTTGTCTTTTCCTTTACCTAAGTATTTGTTCTTGAATACGTATACATATGGAGACACTCGTACAATCTGTACACGTGCGAAAACTCTGCACTTTGTAAATAATAATGTACGAAAATTGAAAATTGATTTAATGTAGCACCCAACTGCAAACGCTCATCCCCCGAAAAGTAGTTTACGGCATTATAGACCCGGTACTGTGCGAGAGAATTCATTCCAATATTGCTGAGCGTTGAGATAAAAATTCGCAGAAAATAAAATAGTCCCGTTAATTTTATCGTGAAAGATAATTTCAGTATTTTCCTTCAATTTAATTTTACATTGATATCGGCTTCTCTTTTCTGTCCATCTGTGCTACGGAAAAGGCGCACCCAAAAGAACTAATATGGAAAATTGTAAAATGGGATAATCATGAAAGTGGTATTTTGAAAAATACATCCCAACAACATAATAGGGGCCTAATATGTTCCCCTTCACTTCCCCACTGTCCCCCATCTATCCTGCACACGAAATGACCCTTATCATTTCCCCATTTGTCATCTACACGTCCCCCAAAACATGCGTGTTAGAATTTACTTGTTTAAAAAAAAGGCGTGTCCCCATGAGACAAGCAAACCTGGTTTAAAAGGCCTAGGAAGCATCGCTTCCGAGTTATTTACCATTATAATGTGTGTTGCAATAATCTTTTTTTTGTATGTCATAATCTGCAAACTTCTATTTTTTCTTCTAAAATCTGTTTGATGTAGGATGAGGTGTAATTCTTTATCCACCAGTATCACACTTACAAGGTCTTGTGTCGATTGTTTCTTATAAATTGCCAAAACTATCGTCTTTCCGTAGCGTACGATTACTTATGCAAACGATTAGAAAGCTTTAAAAATGATACTTCGTAAGTATATTCCCAAATAAAAACTTTATTGGGTGATACAGCAATGTATACAAATGTATAATAAACACTAAAATAAATGCAGAGAACCGTTGCAGTCAGTTTCAAAGTATATTGAAAGTCCAGGTGTTTTAAAGGCGGGAAAAATGGTTTTTATTTTTTAAACTGCAGCCCAGTAATCGGAAAAATCTGAAAAAAAATACACAACAATTCGTGTGTAAAGAGGAACCTTTGACATTTTTTTCGAGCCTGTTCCAGGCTTCTAAGACACAGTAAAAAATATTTCTTGATATTTTTTTTCGAAAATATTTTTTTGTGTTCGAATTTGGGCCTGAGAAAATATTAAAAAATATTTTTCTGATAATCCAAGTTGTGTTCTTATTTATCATATTTTTCAGTCTGATAAAATAGTGTTCAGTTGGTTGAAAAAAATGAAGTTAAAAAAACACGTTTTTGGCTGTATAGGGGTGTGGGTGGTAGGACGGAGGCTAAGAAACCTTTCAAAAATATTATTTTTATGTTAGAATTATAGTGTAACCACTCATATGTAATTTGGTTTGAGGGGAAACTTTACCATCTTATCGGGTGAGGGGACCCTTTACAGTGATTTATGGTAACAAAGTTACATGATATCAAATTCCCATGAGGTACACAATACATTAGAGAGAGAGGGGTAATACAGTCTTTGTCATGAGATTTGACAAACTAGTATCATTCATTTATACATCCATTGTACATATACATTCATTACATACATACATTCATATATTACCACATTAGACAGAGTGTCCCACCAACTATGGACCACCCCCACAACTTCTGCAAGGGTTCAGGATATCGAAAGGCACATTTTAGATTAACAATGCTGAATCATGGGGCAAGTAACATGCCATAGAGAAATTGTCTATAACATTTTTAGTTTTCGAGAAATTTAATAATCTTTGATTTTTTTAAAATGGAACTATATATTTTTTTTCAGCAGCAATTGTATAGATCGTGAAAAGAGGAATAAATGATGAATCATATGCTAGTATTTTGATAGTAATTTGAGTATAAAATTAGATTTTCTGATATGTGATTTTGAATTAAACGGACAATATTTCGTTGCAACCTCTCGCCTTCGGAAAAGTGACCTTCACGGCGTCAAGACTTGCGTGGAGAGAGGAGACTGAGAGGGGTGGCAATGAGGGATAAGAGGCCTAACTAAAGCAATACAGGGTCTTGTCACAAAGGTCACATTAAGAAACACTCATTTCAACAATCAGAATAATTGATTTATCTGCGTGTAACTTCTCTTCTTTAATAATAAATATCATTTTCAAACTTGACAAGAATCCAACCACCGTCTCTTCGTTGGTAAATTCAATTTGTAATTAGATGATTATTCGTCCACTGCGCAACCGTACCTCTCCTGTAGTTCATAAATGGAAAAGAAAACATTACACTTCCGTCTTCTGCCATGGATTTTCAAGTTTGTGGCGGCACGTGGCATTATGAAGTGAGAAACTCTCCAATCAGTATTAACAGTTGTGACAGCAGATGTGCATTTGTGTTAAAGTTTATTAAATTTACGCTGAGAGTCTGTCAAGAATATTTCAAATATTTTATTGCTTTCTTGTTTTTGTACGTGTTTAAATAAGAATTGTTATTAACAGTAAATAATAATAGAAAATGTCTACTTTAATGAATTCATGGAGATATTACAATAACATCTTTAATCATTCATTCCCTGTCCATGTTTTAAAATGAGAGTTTGTTTCTGCAAACCTACTGAGCTCGGATTCTTTTAAGTTTGAACAAGAACCTTTATTTTTATCGTCCTTCCGCCCACCAAATTATTTTATTTGTTGTTTTTGATTATCGTTGCTTTGGAATTTCAGTAAAGAAAAGTTCAATTTCAGATGAACAAACGGCAAAATCTCTCATTCTGATCGTTAATGGTTGATGGTTCATATGATCTTCATGTCAAGACCATAAATTGCTTGAAGTTACGCCTCTATCCCTCACAGCCTCCCCTCTCCAACACACCTTGTCTCCACGAAACAGTCTCGACGCCGCGAAGGCCGTCTTACCAACGGCTAGTGGTGCGAGGGCTGCTTACAAGAAAGACCGTTTACTTAAAAAGTCACGTGTCAAGAAAAGTATAATTTTTATACTCAAATTACCATCAAAGTACTGCCATATGATACATCATTTTATTTCCTCTTTTCACGATCTATACATTGCTGCTGAAAAAATATATAGTTCCATTTAAAAAATCAAAGATTATTAAGTTTTCTCGAAAAACTAAAATGTTAGACAATTTCTCGATGGCATGTTTTACTGCCCCATGATTTCAGCATTGTTAATCGAAATTGCATTTCGATATCCGGAACCCGTGAGAAGTTATGGGGGTGGTCTATAGTTGGTGGGGACACTCTGTATATTATTCATTATACATACATTATACATTCATATACATACATAGTTTCATTCATTATACGTTCATTATATTTATTATATGAATTAGATGATAGGAAGAGGAAACATAAGAATGCGATAACGTAATAATTTAAGACAAATACCAAATCAATTAATTAAATCAATTAATTTTTATGAGTGCGTCCAAAGTAAAGTGTAAATTTCGGTCGCTTTCTGATTATCTTAATTAATTGAACAATACGGGACATTCTGCATTGTGGAATACAAAATTTTATTCCTTCGATAGCTAAGTTATTACACAGAATAAGGTTGGTATGCTTCAAGCCTGTGCAGTAACAGAAGAACTTAATACAAGAAAAGCAAAACCATTGAAAACACGGTGTGATGATAAAAATAACACCTTCAGCACACATAGAAGAAATTTACATTCCATAAAATTGAACGAGGGGTATTCTTCACGGTCATGTGCTCAAAATGTTCACCCGTCCACAGCAATACACATTTGCAGTCTCCTTTCCAGCGACCGACGAACGGATTTGGAACGTTCTTGCGTTATTCTTGCCGCAAGCTTCTGTACTGCGCCTCTTCATATCTTCTGGAGTCGAAGGAATGTTTGCGTATACAGTATTTTTCAAAGTTCCCTACAGAAAGAAATCGAGTGGTGTGAGATCTGGGTGACCGAGGTGGCCATTTCACTGCTCCACCTCTTCCTATCCAGCGACCTGAAAATGTTTCTTTTAGAAACTGCCCTTGGACACTTCAGTAGAACTGTGCAGGGGCAACCGTCGTGCTGGATACCACATGCCAAGACGCAACTCTAAGGAAACTTCATGAGCAACGTTGACAAGGTCTCTTTCAGGAATTTAGAATATACTTGACCTGTCATTTTTCCTTCAATGAAGTATGGCCGATGAAAATTATCAATAATTCCGGCACCAGACG
>JAHLJT010009419.1:27508481-27539405 GCA_031308135.1 Acheta domesticus | reverse complement strand
GAAAATTTGAGTTATTTTTCCGTAATTTTGCGGTAAAAGTAGGCGAAAACGTAATGCTGTTTTGGCAACCACTAGTTTCTGAAAGCAAACCATGGGTATTCCACAAGCACATATTTTTCCAGCATTAATAGTAGTATCAAGGATGGTAAACATTTTGAACCATTTAGGTTGTACAGTAAGTAAATAAGATTTAGTCATCACAAAAAATTAAAAAAAAGAGAATTAAAGATTTTTTAATCTCACAAGAGAATAAAACCGTTAATAATGTTCCAACAACAACGAACTGTCTGATTGTGAAAACACCACTGTAACGTATAACAACGTTTGTTGTCAAGATCAAAGAAAGAAAAGATGTGTGTATAATGTGAAAGAAATGGATAAGAATGTATATTTATTTTATAACTAGCTCGCCGCCGTTCGCTTTTGTACGCATAAAATCATCAACGTTGGTATCATCTGATAAACATTTCTCAGAATTTCGACTGTGTATCTCTCTAATATTGTTTTCTAAAAGTATTTTTCTCCTAGTTGAAATATTCTGTTTCGCCTCAGAGTTCGATTGGAATATTACGAGAGACTATGTATAACCGATGAATAACATCGGAATAATGTGGTTTTTGTAACAAAATTATACCTACGTACTTAAAAATTAATGTGTTAAGAATAGAGATCATTTCAAGTTTACTTGTCATCGTAATACAGTCTGATTAAAAATTCCATGATATTCAAAGCTACTGAGTGACTAAACACAGGGGGTTTCGTTACATGTCGGAAACAGCAATTTCTAAAGAAGCCAAAAAAGAGTTTTCGTAGAACATAAAGGAACATTTGACTGCTTCACAGTGTGAGTGATGATTGAAAATGACATGGCACATCAATCTTTAAGGTTATTGTATCTTCCTGTGTATACAATGCGGTTCGATTGCTGTATTAATTACGTCTCATTCGTTTCTATGAAGAATGCTTCTGTTTTGTAGCCTCGCGTACTATTGCTACTCTAGAAGTATGTGCTAGTGTATTCTAAATGTAGCAATATATATTCATTCCTACAGCTTTTTTCAGATGATGGACGGTTACCCTTAAGCTCTCTCTAATCTTGGTCAGCAAAACGCGAGGGCCTCCGCGACAACACATACATGGTAGACAAAGGACAAACTACGATGTCCAAGGCAGGACTCGAACCTGCGACCATTCGGGCCGTAGCGTTGAGACGGTACACGCTCTTAGAGACCTCAGTCATCGAGGCCGGCAATTTTTATTTACAAGAAGACAATTTTGTCAGATATAATTATTGTTTAGTTTTTATATTTTTCTTTACTTCCTTATTTTACATAATATTGATGGAAACTAAACATCATCATGAGCATTATGTAAGAGAAAGTCCAAAAAAGTGCTCGTCTTGGCGAGCATATTGGTTGACAAGTCTCGTGAACCTGCGGCATCTCCGTGAACGATACTGTGCTTCACTCCGGCGCCCTCCTCGCGGGACCATCTGTTCGCCGCGCCCTGCTCGGCCTTCCACCTTGCGCGGCGCGGCGCGCGCGCGGCGGGGCGTGGCGCGTGGCGGGGCGGGGGGGCGGTCGCCTCAATGGGCGCGCCGGCGGCGGCGGGGGCGTTGGGGGCGGCGCGGGTGGGGCGCGCGGCGCCGGCGCCGTGCGGCGCGCAGCTCGCAGCGCCGCCGCCGCCGCCGCCCTCGCGATGCCGCCCGTCGCACCTCAGTGTGCCGCTCGCGCCCGAGCCCGCACGGTGCGCGTGTTCGCCGCCGCCGCCTGCGCCGCCTCCACCGCCGTCGTCGCCGCCCGCGCCTCTCCCGCCGCCGCCGCTCGCCCTCGCGTCGTCATCATCGCCAACTTCGTCGCCGTCTGGAGCGTGGCGTACAGCGGCGCGCCCCACGCGGAGTCGCCTGCTGCGCCCCGTGGGGCCCTCGGCCGCCGCCTGCAGGGCTTTCACCCCGAGTGCCCCGCGCCCGCCGCCGTGCGCGCGGTGCGAAGCCTCCGCCAGCGCCGCCGGCGCCGGCGCCGGGCTCCGCCGGCCCCGCCGCCACCCCCGGCCCCGGCCCCGCCGCCGCCGCCTCCACCTCCGCGGCCCCGCGCCCGCCCCCCGGGGGCGGCGCCCGCCGCCATGACGCCCCGCTGAGGCTGCCGCCGCCGCCACCGCGTGCGGAGCCTGCCGGCGCCGCGCGATGCGCGCCCAAGACGACGCCGCCGCGGCGCTTCGCGCCCTCTAGCGCCCCGGACGCCGCCGTCGCCTCCACGTCGTCCGGCACGCGTGCCGCCCCGGGCCCGCTGCCCGCGCGCGCCTTCCGCATCCCGCACGCGCGCCACCTGCCCGTGCTGCCCACGCGCGCGCGCCGAGTGGCGCCCAGGCCCCCGCCGGGCCGCTGCGCCGGCGGCTGAGACACACGCGCGGCGGGAGAGCGGCGTCGCGGGCGTAGTCGGGCAGCCCGCGAGGACCGCCGACGCCTCGCGTGCCACGACGTCGCAACCGAAGTGGGTCGCCCCACGCGATCGCGCAGTCGACCACGGCGCCCGACTTCCGAACCTTGCGGAACCTCCCGGTCACAATGTACCCCGTTCGTCCTGCTAGACCTAGCCTTGTAAGAGCTTGCGCTGTGATGTGACCTACCACCGACTACTCTACCAGTATCCTTCGGCAATCGTTTGCGTAGCGCTGTCGCCCGCGGCGAGCTTTGTTCGCCGTCGAGGCCGGCGGAGGCCACGAGGCGGTCTCCGCAACGCTGCGCGTCTGCTCGCCAACAGGCTGCGCCTACGCTGACTCAAGCGCCGCCTCCGCCGCTGCTGTCGGTGTCGCCGTCGCGTGAAGCGCGCCCTTGAGGCGGGTCGCGCCTTCCGCCGCCGCCGCCGCCTCCGCCGCTGGAGGGGCGGTGATGCCCGGCGCGCCGCCAGCCACTCGCCGCGTGCGCCGCCGCCGCCGGCTCCCTCAGTGCTGCGGCCGCCGCTGTTGTTATCAGTGTCTCCGCTGCGCTCGCCGCAGGCCCCGCCCCCTGCCCGTGCCCCAGCTCCCGCAGCCGTAGTCTCAGTAGCAACAGTTGCCGGCCGCGCCGCGCCGTGTCCGCCGCCTCATGGAAGAGCCGTCGACCGCCGCCCCCGCGGCCGCCGCCGCCGAGATGCCGGGCCACGCCAGCTACGCCATGTGCAACAACGTCTCCGGGGACGTCATCTCCCTGTGCACCAACAGCACTCCGCCGTACGTGGGCGTGGAGGCGGACAACGAGATCACGCAGAAGGTGGTCACCATCGTGGTGCCCATCCTCTTCACGCTCATCGTGCTCATCGGGCTGATCGGCAACGCGCTCGTGGTGATCGTGGTGGCGGCCAACCAGCAAATGCGCAGCACCACCAACCTGCTCATCTTCAACCTGGCGTGGGCCGACTTGCTGTTCATCGTGTTCTGCGTGCCGTTCACCGCGACCGACTACGTGCTGCCGTACTGGCCCTTCGGGGACGTCTGGTGCAAGATCGTGCAGTACCTCATCGTGGTGACGGCGTACGCCAGCGTGTACACGCTGGTGCTGATGTCGCTGGACCGCTACCTGGCCGTGGTGCACCCCATCACCTCGATGTCCATCCGCACCGAGCCCAACGCGTTGCTGGCCATCATCGTCACGTGGGTGGTGATTCTGACGGCGTCCGCGCCCGTCTACTTCTGCCACGGCGAGGTCACCTACGTGTTCACCTCGCAAGAGCAGACCGCGTGCGTCTTCCTGGAGTACGACCCCCTCACCCGCCCCGAAGGCTACAATAAGCTCGCCTTCCAGGTACAGTCTTCCGTGCAGCCATCGCTTACGAGTTCAAGTGGCTTAAATGTTTTTCACAATTGGATTTGCCCCAGAAAATAAATGATTTGTTTATGTTACTTCGGGTCCTATCGCTACGAGGCGACGCCGACTTCACGTTATTGGAGAACAAAAGCTAAGATCGAGAGCATTCTGTTTCGTAGTTCAATTGGGAAAGGTGCTTTTTAATTAAGTAAAAAAGTGTTTGGACATAAAATGCGTTGGACAGGTTCGAGGATGTTTTATATTAGTCGCGCAAGCCGTATGACGGAGCGTCGTCATGAAATTGGACACGCGTAGAGAAACTTCAATTCGTGTTAAAAATTATTAACTTATTATAAATACGTCGTCATTCCGTTCGCAGGTGCAAGTTGTCTTTCGCAAAGCTCTTGCGGAAGTGAGCCGAATCTCTCTCGTTACTTACGAAAAAGGACAAGAATCTACGTTTCGTTATCAAGTCATTTCCAAGGCCTAATGGTAGAGAACTTAAAAATCAAAATTAAAATGTAAGGAATGTGACTCATGTGAAATTGAAATTTCGTAGTTTAAATGTATTTATGAATACAATTTTTTTATGTTATCTCCACCATCTCTCTTTCAGAGAAAGACTTCTGTTTCGGGTTCTTAGAATAACAATGAGGCTCTGTGAGCGTTAATAATGTCAATGACAAATTGTCACGGTATGTCAATTGTTATTTTACTATTTGTTGGCAGTAATTTCTGTGTGAAGAAACACGATAACAATCCCGAATGTTATTTATGTAGGATGCAGGTTTGAAGTCGAGTAAAAAACGTTTGACGTTTTTATTAACATGCTTTAAACAATAAAAATAATCACATTATATTGTTTTTAATTATACGCAGTTGATAGTTATTGTTATAACTACTCTGAAACCAGTATCTGAGATCTAAAACTGGCATTATTGTTTCAAACTTTTTAAAAATATCTTCATTCTCATTAACTTTTTTCGTACTCCTTTTCTTGGATGTTCAGGTTAATTTATGAGTATTTTATAAAATTGTGAATTCTGTTCATTTGTTTATAAATTAATATGAACTTTTTAAAATATACGCTTTGTTAAAATCGATGGAAGGTTCAGAAAAAATCGAGGGTTCTTGTAAGTTGGTTAATTTGCATCTGTGCTGAAAATCTTCCGAAGCCACTTAATTGCGCCAGTAAATCCCCGGCTTGTGAACGGCGAGAGGCAGCCGGTAAAACGCAGCGAGTGTTGATCTCGGGTCCCCCAGCGCAAACAAACTGCACTGAAAAGTTTCGCTACAACTACATTGAGCCCTTTAGTTCGTTGATTGCTCCCCGGCGCTGTCAAGAGCAAACAAAACTTTAAACGTTCGTTCTTACCGAGAGGTTTCGATGACTTTGCAGAGCAAGTATGCGGAAACTCACTCGTCAGAGAAGAGAACCAAATATTTGCAACATAATACGTTACTGGATACTGGATAGACGTCCCCTCATACGTTTCAATGTTTTTGGGAAGTCTCTATTTTCATTAATTCAGTCCTCTCTATGCGTGAACGAGTTATTAAGCAATCAAAATTCGTTCGTGGTTTATACATCCATTTCAAACTTTTCCCTGAAAGCTATTCACATGTTCTGTAAAATGAACCTGAAGTTCTACTTTTGTGTACACAATCTCAGAGACCATTTGTTATTGGTAACTCGATTTTTAATTGTTCAGTTTCTGCGAATCTCCAGCCTCATTTCAATAGGATACCTATATAATTTCCTCATAAGCCGCTTCGGGCGGGGCTTCTAGGCATGCCCGCCGTCTGGCGGTGAACCTTGGAACTGACACCTGAGCAATCCAATGGTTTGAAAATGAAAATTTATTGCGGTGCTGGGAATCGTATTCATATGTAGTTGAAATGAGGCGGATAATCTGCAGTACGTAAGTATTTTGTACTCGTTAACATGAACTAGATGTTCATCTTGACGCTTGAGAAATGTTTACTAAAGTTGTGAAACTTTACTTTTTTTGTTACTTGCATGATTAATTTATTTTTATTTTGCTAATGGAATTGGAGCGCTGAATACGACATTGAGATATTTTATGATAATATGCTCTGTGGATACATATATTGAATTATCAAATTATTTAGTGAGGATATATGAACTTTCTCATATGTGGTAGAAAAAATTCACGAATTATCAATTTCAGGTATATTTTGAATTTCAAAAATTTAAGAAGAAAAAGGAGTTTAGAGTTTCTTGGGTATTTTGGTTCTGTAGTATCATGATTCACGTAATTCTAAGTTCACCGTTTTATTGAAGTTACAATCTAAAAATATTTCTAATGCACACATGAATGCTGTTAAAATTATGACACACTTCATGGTTAACATCGTATATTCTTCACGAAGTTTTTCTTTTAGTTCTATTTAGGATGTGTCTGCACACTTTGAGCTGCTGACTGTTATGATCGGTAATGTTCCTTAGTTTCTCCTGTTAATACCAGGCGAATATCGGAAGAGTACCCTTTGCAAACTCGCAATGGACCGCTCGCAATCTTCCATTTCTCATTCTTGTGTCCCTCCTCTTTCACACACACACACACACACACACACATATACACACAACTTACATGCATATGCACTAATACAGACCAGAGAGACCAGTTGTAAGCTTAGAGATTGTCATGCTTGGTGCGGTCCGTATCTCACGCTAGGACGATGCCGTATCTCAATTTTGTAGATGGAGATCAACACATCCTTTACCTGGGATATATCACTTACTGCAGTCATGGGACTAACAACCACAGCAGTCGACGCGCATGAAATTAAAAAATAATCAATTGTTTATGCTGCAAGCAGTATTACGTTCAGTTGTTTTTACCCAGTGTGGTGTAAGTCCATCATTTTTCAATTTGTTTCCATATTCTGTAAACTTTCATCCGAATATCTTTATTAAGAAATAATATGTCCTACATTTTTGCCATGCCATTAAAGTAGTATCTAGCGATTCTGAAAGCTTCTTATTTTTCTGTATCTTCAATCTACCAGGATGTGTAATGAAAGTGTCCGTTGAGCACTGTCAACGCATTGAATGATATTTTGTTCTTTATCATTGTATTATATCATACATACATTGGCTCTCTCGTGAGTGTTTACATTTTTCTGGAGGATATCAACAAATGTAACTAAAACAATCCTCGGAACCGTTAATTTCATTGTTAGGAAAATTTGAATTGATCTATATCTATTTGGGAAATAATTTAAGAAAAGGTTGTTATTTAATTTAACAAATAAATTTTGTTCATTTAGTAGAAAACTAAATGCGCTACCATTGCTTTTCAGTAACTATTCCGTAATTAGTTTACACGTTAAAATCATTTCATTGAAAAGATTTTTTTATATAAAGACTTTAGTGTCTGAAATTATATGGCTGGAACATTTCATCATAAAAGTAATTCCGGTTTTTCGGTTTTCGAGATAGGTCAGCGGTCTGAATCACTCTGTAACAGAACTCTGAATTTCTGGTTCCTCTATTATCTTCCAACGCAGCTGTCAAGAGCGCGATAATACGCCTGCCACGGAAGTGATATAGTTATAACTCATAAAAAGGAAGGAGGGTCTATGACACTAGGGATAGTGGATAAGACATTTTCAAATGCATTTGGAATGATGTTATATACAATTTTAGTTTATGTTAATAGTTTGTTGATAATGAATATAAACATATTACGCTTTACTTCTGCGAAAACAAAGAGAGTTTCTTTCAGTGCAATGTAATTTATTTTCATCATATTAATGAACTCTATAAAAGTCGAAAAGATTCATATCTTAGCTATAAATACTGAATAACCCAGTTTTTCATTTTTCATTTCAAAAACTTCTCATTTATGCAATTGATGTGTTTGCTAGTATTTTCATGTAAGAAATGATTTTAAGCACTTTTGTTTTACCATACACACCCTCAAATCAAGGTTATATGAATCAGTGTAAAAATAATTCTGGTGCAAACTTGTTATTGACAATCAATTTTTCCCGACATCGAACGGTCCGCTCAAAAATCTATATTTAATCTGTCCAAACATGCATGGCTGTGATATCGAGTGTCAAGAAAATATTCTTGGCTAATAATACCAGGATAGAAAAATTCAAATGATTAAAAGAAAGACAAAGTAAAATAGTAAACAACACGCACAATAAGAAAGGAGAAGGAAGCTCAGCAAAAAATGACAGAATTGTAGAAGAAAATAAATCGGAATTAAAGAGCTTGAACTGACGAATTGTTTCCCGCGATACAAGTTTGCCAAGTTACAAAAGAAGAACAGAAACATAATACACTATGTCGTCATTTTAACTTAGTTGTCGCTATTTAGGTGTTAGGTGTTGTTATTTAGGTGTAGTATATGGGAAGTTATGTAATGCTGCGCGAAAAAATGGCGAATTTTCAGCCGAAAAAAATTCATTTATGTGCCGTGATAACGAAAAGTGGATAAACCAGTTGCTAAATTAAGAAAAAAAAATCCCCTAACATGTGGTGTAGCCAGAAAACCTATTTCGTCGGACCTTGATATCGAAAAACCAATTGAAAGGAAAACGTCCGTCTGTCCGTCTGTCTGTCTGTCCGTCCGTCCATCTGTCTGTCTGACTGTCCGTCTGTGAACACTGCTAGCGCCTAAACCATACGTACGATTTCTTCTAAAATGGATATTCCCCGGTCGATCTGGTTCTAGTCAAAGCTTTGAGATTCTTCAAAATTTGGGGGTACTTTACATGAAGCCCCCACGACATTTTCAAAATTTCCTCAAAAATAGCTCCAAATTTTTTCTTTGAATTTCATGTGTGAATAGAGTAAAATACATTTATTAAGGGGGGCATAGGTCCGATTTTCACGGATAGCTCTTAATTTTTGAAAATTGTGAAAGTTTGGATATTTTACGGCGTCTTTCTCCAACTACGAAATTGAAGATATATATTTTTCATTCAAATAAAATGTGTTCTCCAAAGTGAGTTCTTTGTTTAAGGTCATGTACACTGTTTTGAAAATTTTAGTAGTTTTCGCGCAATATTACGTGCAATATGTGCAATTTTAAAAAATTATAAAATCAAGATTTTCTCAAAAACGGCTCCAAATTTTTTCTTTAAAGTTTTGGTAGGAATAGTGCTAAATGTACCCTATTAGATGACATAAACGACATATTGCTGTATTCTCTTGTTTTTTCAAAAATTGCAAAAATATATTTTTTGACTTGTCTGTCACATCGGTAATATTTACACTAGCGGCGAATTGTTCACATTATTATATTAATGAGTACATGTGCTTTAAATAATGTCAAGTAACGTTTATCGAAAACACAACCGTTTTATGTGAAAATTAACTGAAATTTCATCATTTTTAGAAACGCTCAAACGTCATTTTCACATAAATGGCTAAAAAAAGTCTTCAAACTTTTCTATCGGATAGTGCTAATGGCACTCTTTAATATGACCTGAAGTTAATTTTGAGGATTTTTTTGTTTTTTCAAAAATTACACATGTAATTTTTTGAAAGATCTCTCACATCTTTAATATTCACATTACCAGCAATTTCTAAACATTATTAAATTTGGGAATGTAAGTGCTTCAAATAAAGTATTTTGAAAACACAAAAATTTTCTGTGAAAATGAGCTTCAAATTTCGCATTTTTAGTAGCGCTAAACGCAATTTTCTTTAAAACAGCACATAATTTTTGAAAAGAAAATTGCCATTTGGGATAGGTTTTTGTTTTGTTTAATATTTTAAAATTAATATTTCCGTTCTTCCAATAGGAAACCGAAAAATTAAGAAAATGACAAAAAAATGTACTTTTGGCGGTGATAGATGGTAGCTGGCAAGAAAGTGTATGTGGCAATTTCGAATGGCTAGCGAAGACCAAGGAAATAGAAAACTAATACGAGAAAGTCTGTGCCATTTTGTAGCACCACTAGTTTACAATATTTTTCCTTTATAAATTATTTGACATGACATCAAATTTAATATGTCCGCATTTTGCTAATTAAAGGCCTTAAATTTAATAAAAAATGACTAACAACTTCTTTGGAAAGAATGATTTGGCTATCTTATAAGATGTTTTTCTTGGCTCATGCAGTTTATGAAATTGATGTCGTCTTCGTAGCCCGCGTTGTCGAAGTCAAAAATCTTCCCCGAAGACTCCCGACGACCACCAGTAATCTTCTGTCTGAATTAATGTAGTAAATCGGAAATTCAACAATTTACGATGTTCACAGAAATAGTTATTCGCAAATGCTTCATGTGGACATTCCTACTCGACACTGCTTTCATTCACAACAAAGAAACGTTCTCTCTGCCGAGCTATTAAAATTAATAACTAGCTTTACATGTGCTCGCGATGATGCTCTGATGTACTCGTATCGGCGACCAAATGTCTTCTCATGTTCTCGCTACGGCGACCAAATGTCTTCTAGCTAAATCATAGCTCTGATGCTATGCCACGTCACTTTCGTTTTCGTTTGTTTATCAAAGTTTTGTTAGTAATTTTGTGATTCGCTAAAACGCGTTTCGTGATGGTCAGTTATCTTGACTCTACGCTAACGCCTTTACTAAAATCTATCACCATTGGCTGTTTATCTTCTTTCTTTTTTGTTAGGTGACGCTTTCAAAATAAAAATTATATTCTGTAAATGTCCATGTCCCAAATCATAGCTATGTTTATTTTGTCCTGTGAATCTCCAATGTCCCATATTTATTGTTTATTTTGTTCTCAAACATTTCTACGTCCTACTATTTACATCACAATATTTGCATCTAATACCTCCACGTCCAATATGGCTACCCAAAGCCCTCTTTGTAAATGTAGCATACCATTCTTTTACTTTCACCCCTCTGGGCAACAATGCTTCGAAACGAGTTACTATTCCGTATTATTATCCTCAGTAATTATCTTGAGATATCTAAGTACGTCTAAATATATTTTAAGAAATATAACTTCATCTTGAAATAATAAGTATCTCTCTAAATCTCGAAGGTTACTATATTCTTTGTAAAATAATGAATTTGTCACAGTTTCTGTTGATAGAAAGGTGCTGGAGCTGGTAGTGCTTCAGTGAACAAGAATAAAGTTTTTCTCCAGAAATCCAAACAAAAGCAATAACTGCTCTGAAAGCAGGAAACATTCATTACACTACGTAAACTTGCATCTCCACAAATTTTAAAAAAATCAACGATAATATCTCGTTTTCATACGTGTCTGCTCAATTCGGAAACACCAAGTGTTGATGATAACGACCTGTCATCACAGGATTTGTTGCATATCTCATTACTATACCCTGCCGATAACACTGCGCTCAGTGCAGGATTTGAATTCGGGCTTAGGCCGCGCTGCGGCTCATAATCTGCGTGTTTCGCGGCGCTAATGGAGCGCTCAACGCGGCCTTAGCGCGCGTTTGTTACCGCGCCCCCGCGCGCGTTTCCATTAGCAAGGATGCACCGGGCGTCGCCCCGACCAGCGACTGCACTCGAAACTCGGAAACGCAGCGCGCCCGCCCAAGAATAGATTCTCGTGAAAAAAAGTCCTTTTAAATAGATAAATTTATTTAATCCGTTCGCCTTTATAGGATATTCACTCACGTTTTTAGAGTATATTAAGAAACGCATTATTATAACCAATAAAATGGAGCTTCTTGTAGTTCATAAAATGGCTATTAAATCTGATGTAATAAAGTGTTTTGCTGATGTGTTGAAGTTATACTGTTAAAGTATAAAATGTTTATATTGTCATTAATGATTTAGGCCTACAGTTGGAAATATTGTAAAATGAACATTGAAATGTGAATGGTATAACGGCGATTGAATAAGTTAAAACGTATATAAAATGTGGTTAAACCATAATTAAGTTAGTAAGTATACAAATGCGTTAACGCGCCTTGAATAATCAGTCAAGACGCCTGTAATGGTCTCTTGTAAGATTTTTCCACTCGTGAAATTAAGACCAATAGTGTTTAACTATACATACAATACGATACACCCTAATCAGGGCGGTGTATCGCAAGTACTTTCTAGCTTTTTCTATTCGATATTCCTTACCTCCCCTACTTACTGGCCAATCATAAGCTCCGACTCACGTATCTTAGGAGGCGGTATGCATCAACCGCTGTTTGCAATAAACCACGTATGTATATATAACCTTTTCGATTTTTAACATCGGTTTCAGTTGTTTTCAATAGTAATAACATGGCGAGATTCGGTGACACGTCTGACGACAAAATCAATTAAATAACTCGTGAAGCTCGAAAAACCACGGAGAAGAATATTAAGTATATTTGACATGAATATTTAGATGAGTTTTTTAACAAATCTTTCATATTTTTAAAGTCAAATTGCGATTTGGCATGTCTCTGTGAAATTATCTTTAATTAGAGACCTCATTTATAAAGATTGGTTACGTGTGAGAGCCGCAAAAAGTATGTGTAGTACTGAAATAATACGAGAGACGATGCTACTACATTTCAATGAACCCCTATCTGAAAATCACTGAGCAACACCATTCGGTAATCAAAAATAAATTAAGACAGACGCATTCATCATCCAACACATTTCTTTCACAATCCGACACGATTGTGAATGAAAAGAAGTTACTTCAATATTTCATTTTAAAAAGTGCGTTTTTAGTAAATGTATTTTCAACTGAAATAATACATTTTTGTTTCTTTAAATGTTAATGTTTGTCATATCAAACGTTTATTACTTTAAAGCAAAATAAACATTTCATGTCATCGTCTGGATATTCATTGGTTTATCTCGATTTTGATTACGTATCGACCGCACCATTTTTAACCTTGCCCATCTGCTACTCGTACACTAGCAGATGGTCATGTTAGAACTAGCAAAATATAAAAGGTAATTGAATAAAATAAATTTATTTAATATTAACATTTGGCACATTTTGGAACTCTATTAGATGTAATTTCATTCGTGGAATAGTCCTATGAAATACTGCTCATGCTTTGGAAATTCTGAGGTAAATTCCAAAGCACTCGTGGTATTACCTATGATAAATAACTATTAATCATTATATTGTACCGTGTATGCTAGTGAGGTTCTCACAGTTGTCGCTTTCCATCTTCCATAAATTCCTCGGTAACAAAGCTGTTGTTTCCTTCACATCGTTTTTCCATGCTCAAGTTTTCTCCGTTATGAATTAATCAGTTTCATTACTTTTTTAAAATTTTGTTATAATAATAATAACAACAAAAACGGTTTTATTAATACTAATTAACCAATTTTAATCATTATGAACAGCGTAATTACGGGATTAAGTTAATCTAGAACTCTAGAGTTCAGTTTGAGTTGCTTAAGTGCCTTGCGAAGAATAGGAACAATGTTCATTAGAGAGATATCCAACTCCTCACTAGCAAATAACTAGTGTGTGTGCATTCGAGTTTCATTCCGAATGACAGGTCTTCCAATACTGTTTTATTAATTGTTATTATTCTTTTTTTAGATATGATTTCGATTTTAATTTATTTATCGTATGGGACTAATAACAGGGAAACTGCTCTTAGGCAGTTGTTCTGCACGTGTGTTCGACCTAGGCCACCTTGGAAGCCTACCCTCGACGCGGGTGTGGAGACCTTTATCGAGCAGGCACACCTAGCGGGCGCTCCCCTAAATGCACCTGGGATTTGACTCCCACTTTCTCCGCCAGATGTCGGGCGCAGTTGACTATATCCGAACTGACTGGTTGGGAGAAAGTGAGGTCTCGTTACGGCGGAATGTTGTCGGAGGGAGTTAATTGAGAGTCATCCTCCAGGATTCTTTTACATGCCACAAGCATGACATGGCTACTGTAGATTTTCTGCTCTTCGAAAATCCGGGCACCTCCGCCGGGATCGAACCTGCTCATGGGGGGTCAGAGGTCAGTAAACTAATCCTTCACTTCCACCGAGAAGCGCCTCGATTTTAATGTACAGCGCACATGGGTTACATTGCCAATATTGTTTTGTCTTTCGTTACTTGATACATGACTACCCAGTACTTTATGCTATTATTTCTCTAAGTAGATCTCGAAATTAGCCTCTCATTGAGGTATTGATAATTATTTTACTTTTTTTCCTTAAGCCATACCTTTCTTAACGAGGATAACAAAGTACAGGCAATCATTATATTTAAAACACCAAGGGTTTTTGTTTCGAAATACATTTGAGCTTTTTACTCAATCAAATTGCGTGATTTTTGCGTTAAGTGAAGGGAAGTGCACCTCAGATGTGTCTACCCAAATTACCAACAGATTTTATTGTATAAATTCGAAATTTTAATGAAACTGTAGAATTATTAGAATGAAATTATTATAATTTGAATGAATCTCCCATCATTTCTTTAATACTCGATTCGTTGTCTTCTTCCTTCTTCAAGAAGATTTTGTTCTAGCGCAAAGAAGCGTATGTGAATGTGAGATTATAGATAGCAAAGCGAAGGTGGCGAAGTTTGAAGATTGAGTGCGTTTGTAATGTAATGTCGGAAAACCGTTTGAAACATGTATCCCTTAAAACAGTGGGCACAAATATACTTGACGCATTACGTGTTAACCTTCCAGCGGGCGCGCGAAAATACATGTAAACGAACAATCTGAGGTGTGAATACTGTGTGATATGCTGAATACTTTGTGATGTACTTTTATTGTTCTAAAATGGAGTACCGCTATTTGACATGTCAGAGGGCTTCAGTATTCTCACTTTGCAACATTCCAAACGAAACGCGGAAATCTATGATCCCTTGCCTTCTTCCTATCAGTCGTAAAGATTTGAAATTTAAAAACTGCTGACTGTAGCACTCCGTGTTCTACCGCGCCCACTCGTGTAAGTATTTGTTGTGTTACAAACATTTTACTTATTCAGATTGTTCATTTACATGTATTTTCGATCACTGTAGGCTAAAACAACGTTGTTAAGTGTTTTTTATTGATTATTTTCTTGTTGTAGTCTTATTTTTGTTTTTTTGTGCTGAAAGGCTGAAACAGACGAAGAAATCAAGCATCTTCTTGAATTACTGGAAACGGCTTGTTGAAAACCAGTTGATGCTTCTCTAAAATGTAAGGACAGTAACTGTTTCATTTAATTAATCTATTTAATGACAATTTTATAGTTAATTGTTTCTTTGTTATATTTTGTTTTATAAGGTTTTCTGAAACAATATGTTATTTATTATGCTATACCTAAAACTAGCCACATTTCTGTGATTCATAATATATATTCACATTAAAAATGTAATGAATAGTCGCTTTTATCCTTTCTTCTTCAATTAAATGCAAAAAGTTTTAAGGGCGCAAAATACTGTTTTCTAGAGGCATCATACAGTTCTTCTACGCGTCCGCTTTTGTAAGTAAAATTGACGCGCCCACCGGAAGATTAAAATATGGTGGTTAGGAGGATTTTCTTCTATAGGCCACTACAACACACGTGCCCAGATTTTGACTAATATGAAGCATTTCAATTAGATGTCCAGAAACATGTTTAAATCGGTGCTCACAGTGAATAGCAATTGTATTTCTACAGAGTTTGTAAACATCCCTCGTCTAATGTGTTCGATTAAGTACTGAACGAATTTAAACAATATTTTGGGTGAGGCCTTCGATTTTTCGTACAGCACATATGTTATACTTTCCTGTTGTAACCTTTCTGCAGTTTTTCCTTTTGGGTGATGTAATCGCACGGTTTGAGCTAACAGCCTTTAATAAGCACTCACGAAAATTTATGAAAGATACTTCTGGATGATTATTACGAAGACGATGTGGTTTCCCTTGACCGTACATATCTCAATTTCAAAGTTAAAACATTCATGTCTTACGCGGTATCAAACCCATAACTCTAGTACAGTTTGATTATCGTCAATGAATTAGTTAGGTCGGCTTATATTATGAATGTATTGTTTCACTTTACAATTTTTATCACAATTGAATTTTTTTTATATAACACGGGAAATTTTTGAAACTGCATAATTAATGTTCTTGTTCAGTTGTTTCGTCGAAGGAGAAACTTAACAACTTCCTTCAGCTCTCTTCTGTGTGCGTCTTAAGTCTCCCTTGTTCCATAGTTTCAGAATATAGTCTTGGAAGAACATTGACAAAAAAGTCACCAGATAATTTGGCTTTGTAAGTTCTTTCTAGGACAATCTTGCCTCTTGCCATATACAAAGTGCTCCGTATGTTCATTTTAAAAGGACAGTGTTGAGATATTTATTCACGAACCTTCCCGAAAGTTTAGTTCATGCATCACCAATGTTAGTTTAAATCTTTAAGCTGGCCTAACAATCTATGAATAATAGCACTAACCTACTCTTCCACATTATTTGGGTTTTGTATTATTCGTATTTGAGATTCACTAGATTTACTTCTTTAATTCTTACCTCTTTAATCTTTCCGACAAATGCATAAATAATTGTATGCACTTTTAGATATAAAAAAACTGTCAGTTTAATTCGTCATATCACTAAAAGATAGAATGGATGAGGTGGCTCTGAAAAGGAACAAGAGGATTTTGTGTTCATTGACTAAAATATGGTATTTTACATAATTTGTAAAATGAGCAAATAATATTATTAGAAATTCAATAAATTCCTTTTCCTGTAGCCCAGCATTTTTAATGAGTTTTTTAGTTACAAAAGACGTTCATAACATTCATAGCGAGAGAATCACAGGTAGGTAGCGGTAAACCGAGCGATACAGGGAGGTAGCGGCTGACCACTGCGCATAGACGTCAAATTCTCGTGAAATCAAAATAAAGTTGTTTCCAAAATTATCTTTGATTCTTCTGCACATATTGCAATGCTGTTATACAGAAAATAACGTATGCAAATTGTTTATAATGTTTCTTTGTTACATTCGTACAAATTTGAAACTCCACTTAAGTCGCTTGTTTTCAAATCATGTACTCATACAATAAAGCTTAACACTACCGGCCTGGCTAGCCGAGGTCGCTAAGGCTGAAGGACTGCCTAAACTCGAAAGGTTGCAGACTCGAATCTCGCCTCCGTCATGGAGGTTTGTGTGTGTTCGTATTGTCCTTGCGTGTTCTTCCTACAGTTCCTCGTACAGTTAAACGATCACTGCGGTCACCATATGACCAAGTTGTTAAAAAAACACACTAAAAACAGCTTAACATTAGAAATTATTTGCATAATATGCTATTAAATGACATAAAAAGTAAACTATCTGTATTTAGGAATGTCAAAACGCAATGCCTTACGGTTCCAGGGCACCAGTGGTTGGGAGGTGGCTGTTTCGCTCCTCGACATGTCGGGGTTTTGCCCTGTGTTCATAATCGGCTCCAGCGAGAATGAGATCCGTAGACCCAGACCGGGAGAAGTGGCTCGGGGCATTAACTGATGTCACTGCAATGACCGGAAGGTCCTAGGTTCGAGTCCCGTCCATGACAGGATTTTAGACTCTGGCTAGATAGTTAGGTCGAATTTAGTCGCTGTCTGGAGGAGCGTTCTAGCGGCCGGCTGCTCTGATCGGTAGTTTTCCCTGGTTTCTCCGATCAATACCAGACCTGGAGCAGTACCATAGCAAACGGGCCACGGACCGTGCGGGATCTTTCCTTCCCCTTCCTTGTCACACCCTCAGCCCTTACTTACACATTTTACACTTCTTGTCTTCTACTACCACACATGACCGGTAGGGAGTTGAGAGCTTGTCCGGGCTGGGGTGGTGCCTCACTGGTGGCAGATACAAGGTTGCGGAAATCCCCTCTAGCTGACGGTAGATCGGCGCCGGATCTCGCCAGTGAGCGGGGAAAGTGACCGCCAGTTCCCGAGGAAATACATGCACTACACCTACGGAACTAATGGCCTTAGCAGTTGACGCAACCGCAATCACTAACAATCAATCAATCGATCAACTGTGGGCCCACTGCTCTGATAAGTAGTTTTTGTTGTTTCCCTGATCGCTTCCAGGCAAATGCCGGAGCAGCACACTAGAATACTGGGCGCTGATCGCGCGCAATCTTTCCTTCTTCTTCCTTAGGGTAGAGCGAGAAGGTAGACTTATCGTCGAGTGATCAATTTTACAGATCTAGAGAATCCTCGTCGAGCCTCGGAGATTCCGAATACGACCTACACCCTATGAATTCCATGAGGCACTTCGTGGATTACGGTGCAATAACTATAATAAAAATCTACATTTAACTACGAGTATATTTTTTATGTTGCTACATAAATTCATCATTACACTTTTTGACGAAGACAAATTTTCCCATTTTATAAGACATATTTCCTATTATACGCATAGGTATTTCAACAATAAACGTTACCTCACCACTTTAAACACTTCTACGTGTCAGAGAAATCTGCAAAATCACCCGACTCTTAGACCTGCCAAGTCCTGTTTCTGCATCAGCTCAGTCTAGATCGCGGCGCCCGATAAGCAGGCGTGGGTGCGACGTCGGGGTGCCCTCGACGACAGGTCTTATTTCTTCTGCTTCAGAGCACGACGCAAGAAAATGAACCCCGGGAAAGTGGTGTTGATGGATGGTAAACTACCCGTAGTTTCAGCAGTTACCGCGACGGTTGTCAGCGAAGTTTTTCCTCCGTGGAACTAATCGTCTTGCAGATAAAACAACTACAGTTTGTCGCCTATTTCAAAGAAAAAAGTTTAGATTGTAAAATTATACTATACATTTTGGATTATTGTTTTAGTTATTCTCTCTAGTGATGAAGTTTTATGCCAGTAAAGTGTTAACATGTTTTTGTGAATCATGATGATTGGAACATAATTTTCAAGCCTTTTCTGATGCAGTAGTAAATAAGGGGGAGTAGATTTTGTATCAGAATTCATTTACAAACGATTGTGTATAATGTATTTTAATGCTGACATACTACATAGTTTTGCGCAAGATACCCACATTTGTTTTAGAAGAAAGGTTAAAAAACAGTCACATATAAATAACATAAACAAATAATCATAAAACATGAATAAAATAATAAACAAACGGAATAAATTTGCATGAAGGTAACATTGTCAATTGTTATATTGGTGTTCAGGGATTCATAATTTATACTTTTCAGTATGAACGAGATGAATGGGTTAAATTGAGAGCTACGCATTAGAATGTAAACTACCTATTTCTGTGAATGTTTTTTTTTTGTTGAAACACAAAGGAACAAATCCTCAAACATGTCCTTATTCAAACATGTGTAAACAATTTACTCACAAGCCTCTTGACGACTTACGGAGTTGCTCACTGTTGATAAAGCAAATTCTTGAAAACTGCTTACGTCCGCCGCTTAATTCAGGTTTTTCAGACAATATTTCAAAGCAAATCAATGAGTCGTTTTCCTACATTTTGTGTAAATCAACACGTCGTATTAGAATGTCCTGACGAAAAAATATTTTTAAATCGACACCGTGCTTTTATGCTTAGATGGATTTGATTATTTCATGTTTCCGCGCGCGTCAACGGCTACGATCATTAGTCCCGTAAGTACAGTGTATGTTTGTATCAAAGGAAGTGACGGTGATCTTCCTTCGCTGGATGGCGAGATCCGGCGCCGAAAAAACGCGTCAGCTTTGCAAGGTTTTCCCCAACTAGGTACCTCCCACCCGCGGGGCACCGTCTCAGCCGGTATAAACTCGAAGCTCCCGACATGTGTGATATTGTAGTGCATGTAAGTGTGTATGTAGATAAGTGGTGAGGGGACCCCCTGTCATCACCATATCATATAAACTTCTCAGTTACCAAAACGTTAAACCCAATAATGGTCGCTAATGATCTACAAGTTATGCGACCTTAAATAAAAAAATCATCAAATAGTAATAAATAGTGAAGAATACAAGCATAATTTAATTACCGGTTATTTGATAGAGAAAATCCGGCAAATGCATTTTTGTATGAAGCCACTATTCACCGCCTCGCGCCGCTTCAGCTTGCGCACCCCTTTCAGGATTTTAAGGGAAAATGAGGGCGGAGTCAAGTGTAGCTGGCCATGCCCGTAGGAGCTCCAGGCTCCCCAGGCGGGCAAATAGCTCGTGCGACGCGGTTTGACGTGCCTGCTCTAATCAAAGCCTGTTGGTCTTTTGTAGTACATCAGAGGACGGTGAATATTTGCCGAACACTTAAAATTTCGTAGAGTTTCCTAGTAAAGATGGTAAATTCCAGCGTAGAGGTAAGCTGATATCCTGTAATCATGTAAGTGTGATCATATAATTATTTCATAATCATTACGTTCGAAGCAATGGTTGTGTCCAATTTCCATCTAGGATATTGGCACAATCATAGGAAATTCTTCCTTATTAAATAGGAGATCAGCTGATATTACGAAAAAAACTTCACAATATTTATTTGAATGTAGCCGGAAAAATGCTCCGACCATTAGGAAGTTGCGTGTCTCACCAAAACCATAACATCCCGGTAAAATTGGTTTCAGCAAGAATTACGAAAGAAATATTCTTTGACAAATTGGATAATTTTCCGTATAGATGACGAAAATAACAAGGTGTTTCATTCTATAGCTGAACAGTCAACAAAAGGTAGGAAAATGTGGAATTTTGTCTATCATTTACACGAACTCACTATTTTAACTTTACTATGAAATTCGGATTATATATCTGGTTCAAAGGACTTATCTATTCCCATATTAACTTTATTTAGGAAAAAAATAATTCTGGTATAAATGAGTTAACACAAACTTGAATCATATTTTATTATTTTAAATATATTAAGCAATAAACTTAGCTCTTAAAAAAGTTTACGAAACACGATGAAACCAAAAGTCAATGCCCAAAGTGAAATAAAACGTTTTTATATCTTACAAAGTAGTCACTATTAAAAGTTTTATTTTCTGACTCGCTCGTAATTACCCCCCTGACCCTCCTAAACACTCTTTAACTATCATTTGAAAGAAATACATTTGCGTATTGCAAACATTAAGGAAAATTCAGAGAATAACTCAGAATATCGAATGCAATTTTTGCTAATGAAAAACTCATGGCCATTCCCCCGCTTCCACAGAGCTCCCTTTGCCCTTTTCCTTGAAAGAAAAAAAAAGGCTGGCTTAGTGAGTGTCCTTGACCTCCACCAGTTCCACCTCACACTTCGCGCCAGACGCGTCCGCAGACGTCACAATCTCCATAAAATGTTTATAGCTGTCCATTAAGAGTTCCCCTTCCTTCGCCCTACAAAGATGTTGCGCTTTCTTCTAATCCAACGATTTATGGTTTCTTTTATTTCAATTATTTCATTTCTTTCCCGGGACTTTTTCATTTCTTTTACTGCCGCCCCCGGGCGTGCATTGTGTGCATTATGTCCGACGCCCTCGTCTGCCCCGACTCGACGGTCTCACACCAGCTGGTGGTAGTGGTGGCGGCAGCGGGGGCGGTGATGGCCGTCTCCGAGCCTACTGTTTGCGGCCGTTGGCGTTGTCAGTTTGACAATTCGTTGGCTGGACGCCCTCACTAGTGGGATGAGACAGGCTGTATCGAAATGTGCAAGGACGAAACTATCTTCTAGCGCCGTCATCCTTGTATGAAGAAGGCGTCGGTGGTCCCTCAAATAGAGAGGTTACACTTTTCTTTTATCGTGTGGCAGGGAAACGGCAAAATAAAAGTACGGAACTTAAACAATATAATAAAAAATTATCTCTTCTTTTCTAGTTCCTTTGCAAGTTGTGAAAATATTGTAATACTTATGCTATTATACTGAAATACATTGACAGTTTTATCATGACACAAATATTATTTACATGACAAGACTAGAATTATTCCATATTACGTTTACTCTGTGTGACCTGACTTATGCGGTTTGGTGTGTCACAATACATATTTATTATTATTATTATTATTATTATTATTATTATTATTATTATTATTATTATTATTATTATTATTATTATTGTTATTAGTATTAGTATTCAAATTACATGAAGTGTATAAATTAAGCTTCACATACGTACGGGTGGTTGTTGCTTCAAAAACATTTTTGTCTTTTAGAAATATGAGATATTTAATAACCATTTTATAGAATGATTGAAAAGTTCAAAAGAGAAACCCTACCTGCGTTTTATCCTCTTTCAATTTCCTATGCCTTTTTTGTAGACGTTGCTAACTCCGATGATTTTGTCTTTAGAATTTCGCATGTCTCGTACTTCGAATTTGTCCTCGTTTTAGAGTTGATCAGTTTTTTGTTTACACACTTTTCTCCTCTTCTAAGCAGCTGAGTTCAATTTTCTTCTCAACAGACGCAGAGGAACAGCATCTTTTTCTTTTTCAACTGGTGACCTCTCTGACAATTTCTGGTTCCTGAAACTGCCGGGAGATTTGAAACGAGTATGCATTCCTTCCGTTAACAACTACCCCACGTTCCCCTGCAATATCACCGCCAGTCCATCTTCTTTCTTCTTCTTGTTTGTAGGCATAAATTGTACAAAGTTTTGTGGCATTTGTCTGAGAGAGGTAAAGATTGAAGGAGGAGTTTCCTCTTTTGATTGAAATTTGGATAGCATTTTGTTTTTAGTTTAATTAGAATATCCTAAATCTCACGGTTTTTAATAGCAGTTTCGTCACATTTCATTGAACAAATTTGAAATATTGAAGGGAGTTAATTTTGAATTGAATATGTTTTCATTGCAGGAACTTTTTTATGAACATTTTATTGAAATAATGATGGGATTTTACCAAATGTTGCTCAGAAAAATCAAAGCTATACCAGAGATTAATTTTCTGCAATCTCCATGTGTCTAGTTTGTCAACTCTGCTTTTCTTGACGGCCTTTAAAACTCTTTATCATTCTTTTTTAATTGATTAATAATGCAGAAATAGCCGATCCGGTGGCCGAGATTGCTAAAGCAGGAATGCAGTAGCGGTCTCAGACCAAAGGATCGCGGGTTCGAGTCCCGTTTCGGGAATGGTTTTGTTGTGTGTGTCTCTGTACGTTTGTGTGTATCTATTTCATCATTTATCATAATTTCACCCCATCTCCCAGAACTAAGAACCCTGGGGTAGAAAATTGGATTTGGAATTAAATTGCTGATTCTCCCTATTGAAAAGTAACTGCACCTATTCTGATAATCATGTCTGAGCCCTGCTCAGCGCATCGCCCATGATGGCCGAGTCGCAAAACGAAATGCAAAAATAGTAAAAAATATATGTTATAAGTATAGAAGTGTGAGAAATATGTCATGTAAACGTGTATTTACTCTTAAAATTATTAGAAATGACTGCGTTTTTGATCTTTTTTAAATACATCTAATACTACCTCTCTGTCATATTTTTTCTTTAAACTAATTAAACCTTGAGCATAGTTATCAATATAAGAGTTAATTTGGACTCTCTGATGTAATCATATAAATGTATTTAAAATAAATGTTTAAATTTTCCAAGTCATTGAATGCAAAAGTTACGTCTTCTGATTACTTGAAAACTTTCACGAGTATTATAGATGTTATTAAAGATACTACAATAATAATAATTGGACAAGAAATTGACATATTTCGTTGGTTGATGCGACAACAAATTGCCCCTCCACTTTTATTAAATTTCTTGAAGATTACAGTACTACCTGGTGAAAATTATTATAGAATTAATTGTAGAACAAAGAAAATATAATAGAACTTAATCCATGAACACATGAAGGATTAATGACATACCGGCGCATGCTGCGTTGAGGGTAGTTGCAGTGTGTTCACATACCTTTCATCATGACTTCTTTTAAAGAAGTAATACTTTCTAGATGTTTTCTTCTTCTTTTGCCTTTTCCTGTTAGTACGGCTTGGCGCTTGATGGCAAACGTTTTGCACCGGATGCCCTTCCTGACGCCAATCACAAGGGACGCTCAAGCACATTACACATAGTCAACACAGTGCCCATAGCGGGTTTCGAACCCACGATCCTCCAGTCCAAGACCGCCACGGCACTCCTTTCTTAGCGATCTTGGCCACCGGATCGGCTAATACTTTCTGTATGTATTGCGAGATACATAATGAGAAATTAAATGAGATAAAAGAAAGGAGAAATCTAAAATTACCGTTTTGAACTTAAATTAGTAAGACTCCTACATTTATATGGCCCCAGATACAGCGGATGATGAAGTTTTAGGCAAGTACAACAAAATATAGTCTTGCCTCGCTGCTAATTGGGAATGTACGATTTTCGATCGCCGTTTCTTGCCTCCATATAGGTCACGAAACTTTCATAAATTGATTTCGATATTTTCATGGCATTAATTGAAATGTGTAGTTTTCTTCCATACATTTCAAATGTATTTCTAACATATTTTAGACACATTGGTATTCTAAAAAAATTTCTATCCTCGTCTATCGTGTTTCTGTGAAACTTCGATAAAGTTATTGTGGAATCTTCTCTTCTAATTAGAATATACTTCAGTAAGAATCTTGAGCTATTTTAAAATAAGTTTAGAAAGAAATCTACATCTCAAATTAAATAATTTAATCGAGTGAGCGTATTATTAGGTATGCCCAATATTGGAAGACCTTCAGATAGTGAGGAAGTGGTGGTGAGTTTTTTTTTCATTTATTCTAGCTTGGCCATTGGCCCTCTGCAGCCGCATAAGATATATACATTAGAAAGAAATATATACATGAATATTCGGATACATTAGAGACACTATTCTAGTTTTAAATATAATGCATTTGCGTGCTTATGTGATATGTCATGAGAAAAGACTCATCGGTTCTACATTATGGGGGATCGAAAAATTCTCTGGGAAGCTTTCTTTTTAGTCTTTTTCGATGAGGATTCTGCTTACCAATATGAAAGTGAATGGCTGATGGGATCTTTAATATCTTAGGATAGAATTTTGCGGCTAAGAGGGAGACGTGGACGGGGATGGGTGTAATGCCAAGTTCGATATGTAATTGCGCATTTGGAATGTACCAGGGAGCTTTAGTAATGGTTCGAAGGAATCTATTTTGAAAAATTTGAATTTTGTTTATGTTTGTTTTGGCTGCGGCAGCCCAGATTGGGGAAGCATAAGAAAGTATGGGTCGTATCATTGCTTTATAGAGGTGAGTAGCCACATGTAACTGTAGGGGGGATGATTTTTTGAGAATCGGATACAATTGGTGGACTCTACTAGTCGCTAGAGCTATTCGGTGTTTAATATTTTGCTGCCACGTAAGTCTTTTGTCAAACAGAACTCCAAGATACTTGACAGTTTTATTGTGAGGAAGCCATGTGATGCTTTGGTTTTGGTATGTGAGATTTGGGGGGACGTCTGGTCTACGAAGGGTGAATATTTTTGCCTGGCTTTTATTTGGATTTATTTGGATGTGCCATTTTTTGGCCCAGCTGGAGAATAAAGTGAGGTGATGTTGCAAATCTTCCACGGCAGAATCGAGATTTCTATTAGAAGAATAAAGTACTGTATCATCAGCAAATAGTGCTATTGCTGTATTTTGAGTGATTGGTATATCCGATGTGTAAACGTTAAATAAAGTGGGGGAGAGGGTGGAGCCTTGGAGTACTCCTGCTTTGATGGTGAATGGTGCTGAGAGAGCTCCTGGGAGACGTACAGAAAAAGTACGCTTATTAAGAAAACTTTCAATGATGCGTGAGAGATATGATGGAGTACCTAAACTGCGTAATTTGAAAATTAACCCTGGGTGCCAGACGGTATCGAATGCTTTTGCTACATCTAGAAAAACTGCTGCTGTATGCTTGTGGTCATGGAATCCTTCGATGATATCTTCTGTTAGGCGTAAGATTTGATGATACGTAGACAAAAGGGGTTGGAATCCGAACTGATGAGGTGGTATGGCATTGATCGAACTGAGGTAAGAATTTAGGCGAGAGAGTATACATTTTTCAAATAGCTTTCCCATTGTGGGTAACAGGCTTATTGGGCGATAGCTAGATGGATCATTTTGTACTTTCCCTGGCTTTAGAATGGGAATAATGTGAGCATGTTTCCATTTATCAGGGAAGTACGTTTGCCTCAAGGCGGCGTTAAATATTGCTGTAATATGCACTATTACTTTTAAAGGAAGGCGTTTTAATAAAAATGTTGATATTTGGTCATGGCCATTTGATAATTTCGGGGTTGCTAGTGAAAGATACTTAATAATTTCGGCTGGTGAAATAAATTTAGGGCATTCAGGAACTGTTATTTCTGGTTGTGAAATTACTTCTTGAATATGATTATCGTGTTGCCAATTATGAGAAGGATGAGAAGTAAAGGTTGATGCAAAGTAATTTCCTAGCATATCGCATTTATCGGAAGGAGGAGATGCTTCTCCAGTTGGAGTAACAAGGGTGGGTAGTTGGGTAGGTTTGCGCAGCAGACGTCGCGTAATGTTCCATTATGTTTGATCAGATGGGTTTGCCGTTTGAGTTTGGAAATGAATCTTTTGCGCGTGAACGAAGGCCAAAAGTTGTCTCACAATTTTAGTTAGAAGATTTAAATAAGATTTTAAAAAAGGGGATCGATGTCTCAACCAGTGATTTCGAATATAACGTTTGTAACATATCAGCATTTTCACTACAGGTGGTATTGTTGGAAGCGGCGTGTGTTGACGGGCTGTGGGGGCCGTTAAGTCTAGGGCATCTAAAATGGTATGAGTAAGTGAATCAATGGCGCTGTCGATTTCCTGCGTAGTTCGAGGTAATGGCAATGGAGGTAAAAGATGTGTAACTAGCATCTGATAATATGGCCAGTTTACCTTACGTAACTGATAAGGTTGAGCGGGTCGAATTTCTTCTGGGGTTGTGCCGAGTGAGAAAACTACAGGGCGATGATCAGATTGCAGGGCGATATGAATCTTGACTTGAATGTTACAACTAATGTTGTTAGAAATGCCGAAATCTAGGATATCAGCTTGCACTGACGCGCAGTAGGGGTAGTAACTGGGCGCATCAGGAGCATGCACCGCCAGATTTAATCTTTGTATATCGGCTAGCAGCAGATTACCAGCAGGTGAGTTTAGTCTGCTTCCCCACGCAATGTGTTTCGCGTTCCAGTCGCCGATTACTAATGTGGGTTGGCGGGAGGAAAATAAGGTGTCAATGTCACCTGATCTGTATGGAATATTAGGGGGTTTGTAAATTGACGTAATTATTAAAGTAGATTGATATTTCTGCTGAATAGCTATACTAACATTTTCAAAAGTATTATTTATATTTAGCGGTAGCTGGTGATGTGTTACAGAATTTTTTACAAAGATAGCTACCCCACCGCTGCACCGATTACGCGGTCGGTCATAGCGATATAGAATATAACCGGGAATATAAATTTTCATGGAAGGGCAAAGATGAGTTTCCTGAATGCAAGCTATTTGTATTTTATTATTATGCAAAAAGTGGGCTAGCATGTGAATATTGGGTTTAATACCGTTTGCATTCCAAGAAATGAGACGAAGTGAAGAATGAGTTACACTTCTTATATGCATGATTTTTATGGAAAATAAACTTTTATTGATTGAAGGATGGAGTTTGTGAGAGAAGGAATAATTTGACTCATGAGTCTGGAGAAGAAATGTTCTATCTGATGGGAGATGAATTGTTCCAGCTGGAATGGCTGTCCAGTGGGTGGGTACATGGGCTGTTTGAGGACATCTGCATATTGGGGCATTTGGTTTGACAATGATGGTTGTGGAATTCTACGATGGGTGAAATAGGATTCTTGTGGCATTGTGATAGGGTTAGAAGGGGGAGGATGAGGATAGGCTACAGGAGAAGGTCTTGGAGGGGTTAATGAGCGAGGATGATAGCGCATTGGTTGTTGTGAGACTTGCTGACGGGTGGGGTTGCGAGTTGGGAGTGATTTCCTTAGGAGGATATTTTGATAAATTTCACAGTCACGACTAGAGGACCGATGAGCCTTTCCGCATAGTGAACATTTGGTATCCGTACTAGAACATTCGGCCGTGGCATGCGGCCCTGCACATTTACCACAACGAGGAGGGTTCCCACAGTTCTTTTTTGTGTGTCCAAATAATTGACAACCACGACACTGCACTGGCCCGGGTCTATGACGACGCTCTTCAACCGTGATTATAGCATTAAATAATTCCTTTAGTTCATATATTGCCCTGCTTTCTGCTGATTTGGTAAGAGTAACTGCACATAAAGGCCAAGGTTTGCGATTAGAATCAGTCAGTCTGATAACCGTTATTACTGGCAAACTTTTTTTACTAGTTCTTCAAGTATTTCTTGTTCACTATAGGATATTGGAACATTTCGTAGCACCACAGAAATAGTAGTTTTTGTCGGGTCCCGGTAGGTGTGATAGTACAATCCTTTCGTTGACAAGTGCTTACGAAGTAAAGTAAAGTCTTCGACTGTACTTGCTCTGATTTCAGTATATGGTCCTCTGACTTTAGTAACAAAATTTTCATGTTTGAGCAGATCCTTAATTTTTTGTAGAAGTTCCACATGAACCGGTGGATCATGAATAATGATGGGAGGTATCTTGATTGGTTGTGGGGGAGGAGAATTATTGTTTGCGACACCTTGCTCTGGATCAGGGTCAGGGTCGGGGTCGGGGTCAGAAGCGAGAGGGGAGTATCTATTGCCAGTTGGGATGTTGTATGAGGGCATATTTGCAATATAAGACATGCTGCTGGGGCCCTGCACATATGAAGTTTGGTTATGCATTGCGTCTTGCAATCTGGGGCGCTTAAGCGAAGGAGGTTGCACTGTACTTATCTGCAGAGGAGGTTGAGAATATCCCACGGGTGGTGAGGACAGCTGCGTGAAGGTTGAATTTGCAGGTTGGCTTGCTGCGTATAGGTGATGTTGCTGCTGCTGCTCCTGTTGCTGTAGGTGATTAATTAGATGCGGCTCCGTATAATGAAAGTCGTTTAATGCGTGTAGAGCTGACGACACGACATCTGAGAGCGGCGGAAATGATGCATTTGCGTTTTCTGCCATTGTGTATTAAACTAAAAACTTTTCGAAACTATGTTCACTTCCGAAAACTTGTCTACGAGAATCGCACTAGTGGCCCGATCGGGCCCGTCGCCGAGGCGACAACACCTCGTGCTGATGTGTTTCCTAATAAAACACTGATTAATATGCACTTCACTGCACTAAGATATTTGCACAAGACACTCGCTTTCTGAACGGCCGTGTCACGGCCCCGCTAGGGCCTTCCTTATCACTGGTCACAGTGGAGGTACTGCGGAGCGATAAGCAGCGGGCGAGGTGTGCACCGTTCGGTAGCCGAGCGCGGAATGAAGTGGTGGTGAGTGCTGATGTAATAAAAGCCGCAGAATCAAGTTAAAAGAAAAACCTCTGTGAAGTTCAAAACGAACACAATGCGAGTCACGTATATGTGCTGATGACTGCAATAAAAGTTGTGGTAGCGTTGGAATGAAGACATCAAGGCAAAGGTAGAGAAGATGAGTAAGGAAGAAGAATATGAATTCGAATGTTTCTGTTACAGTGCTTAAGAAAAAGCGATAATCATGGCTTCTATGAAGGAATTCGGTGCCTTGAAGGAGAGACGAGAGTTAGAGATAGTAACCGCTTTAAATAGTTGTGATTCTGTTTTGATAATTTGAATTGAATTTTTGTTTAATTTTAAGACTTTCATCAACCATAACGAGTGAAATGGTACTTTCTTTTCATTTTCTTTTTTTTTCTTTTGTTCTTTCTTTCCCCAAGAGACTCTCAAGGTCGCTTCTGCTGGAACAACTGATTTCAAATGGTGGATTGCTAATAATTTTTTTTGTTAATGTGTTAAGTCATAAAATAAATGTGGTAATTTTAGCTGTGTTTCTGTGATGAATTTGATTATAAATGAAAATGTTGTCTCCCAGAACCCTTGGCAATATGTTACTTAAAATAACAATAATAATAACAATAATAATAACAACAATAATAATAATAACAATAACAACAATAATAATAATAACAACAATAATAATAACAACAAATAATAATAATAATAATAATAATAATAATAATAATAATAATATTTTTTGTGGAGAATTTTTCTGTAAAAAATATTTAAGCTTTTAAAGCAAGTTACAATGCTATGTGATGAATTAAAGTTTTTTTGTACGAGGGTCAGTCAAACACTAATGTCTTCTATGTATTCAGCTTTGTTACAGCGACTAACCCATCGTCCAACAGTGCTGACATCCACTGTTGCTTCAACGTACACATTTTTGTCTTTCCTGGATGCGAAATGACATTTCACACAAAGTTCCTTTGCCGATTCTTAAACAAACATCATCATTTCACAAACAATTTTAACGTAATAAGATTAATTTAAAATAATTTAAGACCAAACAATTGACAAACCTGATGGTTTGAGAGAAAGATTTTTCTTTCGGTTTAACATACATGAGCAATAAGCTCTCAAAAGTTGCAGAGATTTACTTTTTCAGACCTTTATATATTAGAACAAAGGGAAAAATCTTATTTTTTATGCAATTGGCGAAATCAGAACTGTCGTTATGAACACTTATTGGTTTGATCTGTACCTAATCTTTTAACTGAACTCTATTGTAACCTTGACCACCGTGCCAGCGTTCTTTGAGAAACAACAGCAAACTATTCCAGGAAGAGGCTTCCGAAATATACGACCATCAATAAGTCAAAGACACACGAAAAATATTTCGTCTAATAGTAGATTGTTGATTAAATACACGATATAAAATTGATTAAATATGCGAGATAATAATTATACAGATAGACTAATTACACAGACATGATCCTCAAACTCGATACTTTCCTTATGTTTCGAATTCTAATATTAAGATCATTTAAAAGTATTTTTGGATGAATTATCTAGACATATACAAAAGTCGATCAAACAACTTCAATGGTTTTAAAAATGAATATCAAATTTCACCAGCAATTCGACTCATTTAATTCAGGTTAATCTTCAGGATAACTTCGTTACTATGAAACCAGAATTAGTGTTATGACCAGAGATTTTTCTCCTTTATGTTATTTCCCCCTCACCAATCCATGTCTTCTTCTTCTTCTCCTTCACTTCAAGGATTAGGCGGCTGCCTGTTCCGTCTTCACACTTCAAACCATCTTCTATGTGGTCTTCCTACACTCCTTCTTCCTGTTGGGTTGTATGTACCAAACCATGTATGTACTTTATTTTCGTGGCATTTTCATGTAGGAGGGTCTGACAGCTTAGAAATATAGATTGTAAAATTAATTTCAATGGATCAGTGACCCTCCCTTCTAGATACACAGCCC
>JAHLJT010009419.1:27434396-27508381 GCA_031308135.1 Acheta domesticus | reverse complement strand
AAGTTTATTAATTTACGCTGAGAGTCTGTCAAATATTTCAAATATTTTACTGCTTCTTCTTTTTGTACGTGTTTAAATAAGAATTTATTAACAGTAAAAATAATAATAGAAAATGTCTACCTTTAATGAATTAATCGAGATATTAAATAAAATCTTTAATCATTCATTCCCTGTCATGTTTTAAAATAGAGTTTGTTTCTGCACATACTGAGCTCGATTCTTGTAAGTTTGAAAAGAACCTTTATTTTTATCGTCCTTCCGCCTACATTATTTTTATTTGTGTGTTTTTGATTATCGTTGCTTTGGAATTTCAGTAAAGAAAAGTTCAATTCAGATGAACAAACGGCAAAAAATCTCTCATTCGATCGTTAATGTTGATGTTTCATATGATCTTCATGTCAAGACCATAAATTGCTGAAGTTCGCCTCTATCCCTCACAGCCTCCCCTCTCACACACCTTGTCTCCACGAACAGTCTCGACCGCAGCCGCGAAGGCCGTCTTACCAACGCTAGTGTTGCGAGGGCTGCTACAAGAAAAGGACCGTTTATTTAAAATCACGTGTCAGAAAGTATAATTTTTATACTCAAATTACCATCAAGTACTGACATATGATACATCATTTTATTCCTCTTTTCATTATCTATACATTGCTGCTGAAAAAATATAGTTTCATTTAAAAAACTAAAGATGATTAAGTTCTCGGAAACTAAAAATGTCATAGACAATTTCTCTATGGCATTGTTACTTCCCCATCATTCCGCTTGTTAATCGAAAACTGCATTTCGATATCCTGAACCGTTTAGAAGTTATGGGGGTGTCCATAGTTTGTGGGACACCTGTATATTAATTCATTATACATACATTATACTTACATTATACATACAATAGTATTTTCATTCATTATACGTTCATTATATTTTATTATATGAATTAGATGATACGAAGAGGCACTAGAATGCGATAACGTAATAATTTAAGACAAATACCAAATCAATTAATTAAATCAATAATTTTATAGTGCGTCCTAAGTAAAGTGTAAATTCGGTCGCTTTCCTGATTTCTTATTAATTAACAATACGGGAACATTCTGGCATTGTGGAATACAAATTTTATTCGCTTTGTTAGCTAGTTATTTACACAGAATAAGTTTGGTATGCTTCAAGCCTGTGCAGTAACAGAAGAACTTAAATACAAGAAAGCAAAACAATGAACACGGTGTTGATAAAATAACACCTTCAGCACACATACAGAAATTTACATTCCATAAAATTGAACGAGGGGTATTCTTCAAACGTCATGTGCTCAATGTTCACCGTCCACAGCAATACATCATTTGCAGTCTCCTTTCCACGACCGACGAACGGATTGGAACGTTTCTTGCGTTATCTTGCCGCAAGCTTCTGTACTGCTACCTCTTTCATATCTTCTGGGGTCGACGGAATGTTTGCGTATACATGTAATTTATCAAAGTTCCCTACAAAGAAATCGAGTGGTGTGAATCTGCTGACCGAGGGTGGCCATTTCACTGCTCCACCTCTTCCTATCCACGACCTGAAAATGTTTCTTTTAGAACTGCCCTTGGACACTCAGTAGAATGTGCAGGGCAACCGTCCGTGCTGATACCACATTCCAAGACGCAACTCAAGGGAACTTCATGTAGCAACGTTACAAGGTCTCTTTCAGGAATTTAGAATATACTTGACCTGTCATTTTATCACATATGAAACAATAAAAGTATGGCCCCGATGTTAAAATTATCAATAATTCCGCACAGAACGTTGACACTCCTCTTTCCTCGCGGATATTTCCACGTTGACGAATCCACTTCGGGTTCGCCGTCGCCCGATAGGTGCATGTTTTCTTAGGTTTACCCTTGCGTGTTTGTGAAAAATCGCTTCAGCGGTGAACGACTTTTTACCGAATCTTTTGTCGTGGCTCGAATCTCTGTTTTACGAATCTTTTGTCGTCGCTCAGTGACCTAAGATAATCTACAAAATTGAAAACACGTTCAATCACCTTCATGCAACTGCTGGTGAAGGCTAACGGGTAAAGGATGGAATTTGTACAGGTGAAGTATACAAGAACACTTCTCCGACTTATGCCGGAGTCTCTAGAATCTCTCGCGAACTCACTGGCAGTTTGCAGGCACACATACCATAACATCTACTACCTTGTCCTCACCGGTACAGGTTTAGTTCTTTCACGTGTTTTTTGAATTCCAGTCACCGCTTGATAGCAGACGTTGATATATTCTTATCAAGGTTTTTCTTGACAAACGCTTCCGATTCGGATACCTTTTTGCGTAGATTTTCCACTGCTTGCTTTGCGTTCCTTCCACACTTCAACCGTAATAAGAACAGCATCTAGTTTTTCCTTCATTTGGTAAATTTATTACGAAGCCAACGTTTGAACTGAAAGTGTTGAGAGATGTTTCACCTCTCACAAGTTGCTACAATTGTGAACTCCAACTCGTGAACAGTTTTAGGCGACCAATTTCTGTCTAGAGCAAGCGCTGTGGCGACAACGGCTAGACACTTTCTGCCTGGCTAAAAATCGTTTCGGAAAGACACAAATGACGTGGTTTTCTGAGGAAATGCAAAATACATTTTTGTTATCAATTTCTCTTTCAAATGTTAACATACTTACATCATGTATTCCTCTCTTTGGATCTTTACAATGGTGCTGAAAAAATACATACTTCCATTTAAAAAAATAAAATTGCGTCAATATCTTCCGCAATTAAAATGGTACACTGAAAACGATATGTGTTATTTTCCCCATCATCTGCTACCACCAATTTGGCGCAAACTGGATTCCGATGCCTCAAACCGTTTTGGAGATATTTGCCTATGGCCAAGTAAGGTGCCCCACCCGTATACCTAAAACAGTCATATTTCTGTGATTTATAAAATGTATTAATATTAAAAATGTCATGAATAGTTGTCAGTTTTTATTCTTCCTTCTTCAATTAAATATAGAAGTTTTGAGGGTGTAAAGGACTGTTTTTCCTCCGAGGCAGCATAGTAGCTCGCGCCGCACCGAATAGGCGCGCCCAGGAAGGTGAATATACGTGGCTGTCATACATACATCGATAATGGAGAAAAATTAGATAAGCTGAAATTGTATGAACATAATGTTTCATTTCCTAACTGTTTACATTACCTCTTAATTACTTCTGGCTTGATAGCGAAAACTGATTCTAATCATGTCTGTATAAAAACAGAAACTTAATTTTGTGCAATCTGAACGGATGTAGGAAAGGACAGAACCACCTGTTTTCAAGGTTTTCAAGGTATGCACAGTTGCAAAATCATTAATAGATCCTCCAATAGAAAACCGAGGAATATCTCAACTCCGTTGTGAATATTGCTATTAATTTGTATACTAATTCTAAAAAATCCTATTTGACAGTGAAAATAAAAATTAGAAATTACACTAAATTTTATACAGATATTATAATTATTTTATTATTAGTTTTATTATTATTATTATTATTCTTAATACGAAAAGATCTTATTATATATCTAGTTAAGTAAGGACAGATTTACGAAATAGTTACGGCAATGTTTAAATTTTCTTGCACTTCAGTCTTATTAATTTAGACTTAATTATAAATTATTATTATTATTATTATTATTATTATTATTATTATTTTATTATTACTAGTGTTACAAAGGATTTTAAATTTGCTCACTTATTAATCTAATAAAGCTTTTTCCTCTTTTTAATACCTTCAATATTATTCTACTTGTCATTTCACTCGCCTCATTACTTTTCACTCCGATCCTGAATACTCTAAACAACAGCGAATAAATAATGGAAATTATGCGCAAATTTTCCTCACTAGTTTCTGTTTCAGAAGTTATTTACATCCTTCAACAACTGTACATTGTTGAAGTCCTAAAACTGTGCCAAAATAATATATTCGGCATCTGATACGATACTTCATTTTTATACAATTTGTTTTAACATACGATGAGCTTACAAACTTCACTCTTTAATGGGATTACGAGATAATGTAATTTTATATCATTCAACTAAAAGTCCAACAATCGCTTATCACATTACGCTTAGTTTTTTTTCCAATATTATTTATTTTCCTGCTCAATTTTAAAACAAATGTTTTAGGATGAAACGTTTACGTTAGTTTTTGAAGGGATATTTTTAGAATAAATCTTTTAGCCACATTATATGCACTTCACAATATTCTTAGTGTCAACTATGACATTGTATTATGAAATTTTGTATACAGAAGACCACTTTTGTGTGTCTGCCAAAAGCTTCTGAGAAGTTGCCAGGTTTCTTTTCACGCATCAATTTCATGACACCGTGTTCATTCATGTTAAAATTATGCTTTCGTTCTTGTTCTGGCAGTCACTAACCATATCTACTTAAAAATATGAAGGTTAGCGTGGATACGGGAATAAATGCAACGTGGCGAGATAATACTGATAAGAATCGAACATACAGGAATTCATTTACGTTAAATCATTCGACAAACCTGCAGTAATTCAAATACGTGAAGACACGGAAGGTTTTTCTAGACGAGATATATTTGATTTAGGACAGGAAGCAATCAAAAGTAAACAAATATCATCGTATGGAAACGTTTTGGTGAAAAATGTAACACCCTTCAAATACTATAACCAATAAAATTACACCTATGGTTCTCGCAGCACTTTTGCCAACGATGGGTAAGGATGTGTTGCTGACCTTTTGCTGAATACATTGGAAGCACGAGCTCGGAAAAAGTAGGAATTTGCCTGAAGACCTTCTCCAGAAATTGTTAAGTATCAATTAATTACTTTTATTAATTATATAATATAATTTTGGCATAGTATACCACTGTTTAAATGTAAGAATTAGTGCCCTGGCCTGTTCGATTCAGTCACTTTGAATTTTGCAATCAAAGAATTAGATAAATTTGAGGTTTCTTGTTCGGTTGATGGTTTATGCAATAACTACTTTTATTTCTTTCATTGATTCTCTAATTTATGGTTTATTTTAAATAAATTGATTAGAAGAGAGTACGTTTCTTCAATAATATTTTATTCTTTGAGCAGCGAGTCGACGTTTAGTTTCCCGCTCGGTATTCTTGCCGGTGAAAGTTCGTGGTCGTGGCAGAATGAGTAGTGATCAAATTCTTTTTCATTGACATTTCATGCGTGCGCGTCTCCCAAGTTTCATAAGCGTCTGGTCACGCACTGGTCGTACGTGACTGAGGTTTGTTAGTAGGCCTACAAACCTTCTTTGCGGCCAGTGTATAATAGCATGCGTGTACAAATATTGTTATTCTTGTGGTTGCTATCGTATAAGTGCAGTATTTATTTAAATTCATCAGATAATAAATTCGTATTTTTTTAAAAATTTATATTTACCGGGGTGGTTCACCAGCTGAATTTATCTCAGAGCCAGCACTCGCGCTGACTCTGTAGCGACTTTCCTGTAGAGGTTTCAGGGTTTGAGAGCCGACCTTGCGGGTTTTTTATACCAGCTGCTCCAAGGCTATGTCGAATTCCCCGCTTCCTGGAGGAGAATTCTAACGATTGGCTGCTCTGATCGGTAGTTCGCTGTCACTTTTTTGACCGATACAAGGCGAATGCTGAATCATTATTCTAACATAAAGGACCACGGACCGTACGCCACCCTTTTTTCCTCAAACTCGTCCTCTTTCGCTCCTTGCACATTTGCTCTTACAAGCATTTCACAACCGCACATGTCAGGAGACCCGTTAGAAGCTCAGAGCTTGTCCCTGCAGAGGCGGCGCCCTGCAGGAGGGAGATACTTGGAGGAGTATATAGACTAGGGGAAAGGGTATTTACACTATAGGGGGGGGGCTAATGACCGACGACGTGCTTGGAAACATAAATCAATGAATAAGGTGATTTTCTGTCATCTTAAAGATTATTTTTTTAAACGTTTATTTTACGCGTCATAACTGTTACCGCCTACAAATTGTATCACAAGGAGCCACTGCATTTTAACATTTCCATACACTTTTCAAAATTATTCTCATCAATTCTTATCAAATCCTTTGTAGTAACGATACTGTAACAATGTAAATCGATACTGTAACAATGTAATACGAGAAAAATAACCTCAACCTCCAATTGCACGTATTTTAAACTTATACGTCTGAGGCATTTTCATCTGGCGCTCGGCTCACATCATACTGGCGGAAGAATGCATTTCTCACAATCACAGCGATGTGGTTTTTGGGGATGCTGAACGGTTACAAAACATGTGAAAATATCCAGCTGCTGGTCCGAACGGAGTATTCTATTTGAAACGTGCGTCTCTAATCCCCCACGTCCACGAAGGCTGGTTCCAACTCCAAAATGAGCCCTGGCAATGGCACGCGAAGGTGCTGCGCCGCGCCGCGCCGCGTCGCGCCGCGTCTCGCTGCGCTCTCAGCAAAATCACTGGCTCCCTAGTAGTGTCCAACAGAAAAGAAAACGATATCGCGTTTTAATATTTATTTCCTCTTTAAAATTCAGAAAAGTTTTTCTGAACTGTGACCTACTATCTTGCGCCCCCCTAAATGAATGTAATAAATACCTTGGTGTCAAATATATATAATACTAGTACTAATATAATATAATATTAGTACTAGTGGCCTACTAGCACATGATTACTAGCGGCCTACAGCAGCAAAACGTCTGCTGAACAAAACTACAAAAATTGTTCGTTCAAAAAGTAGTACGTAAACTTCTCAAGAACATCAAATAAAATATTCCTTTAAAACATTTCAATAAATTGCAAACATTTCAAAATATTTTATCAAAAAAATCTTCCAGCATACAGCAATAACATAGTATCATTCGTACAGATACACAGTATGACAGTTCTACATGCTATGAACATCAAAACGTTTGTTCTAAAATGCAAGACGAATATAAATGTTTCAACTTCTTTGTAGTCGTGCTGTAGCGTGATGTCATCTATACCGTGGTTAGTGAAGCACTAAGAATAATTCAGTCGGTACGCACCAAGTTAAGGGAACAGGCGGAATGATAGAAATACGAAGGATATCCAACAAGTAGGGTTACAAGATTTTTTTTACACACACACACAACTGAAATTAATGAAATGAAACTTACAGGGAAAATAGTTTAGATATTACACCATGATTTAAAATAATCTCCGTTTACTTCAATATATTTTGTTAACCGTGGGGCGTTTGTCATTTCTTCGTCATAGAGGAGTGCCGCCAATACTTTCAACCCCTTCACCACGTTGATTTTCACCTCGCCGATTTAAGAAAAGAGGCTTCCCCTCAGATGTTCCTTTAGAGAACAGACGATTGTGGCCAGGTGCGAGGTGGTTTGAGAGGTTGGTTTCAAACATTCCAACCCAATGATGGCAACAATATTTGCGTTGCTCGAGCGCAGTGCAGATGAGCGTTGTCATGAACTTAACAGACACCCTTCGGCAGTATCGTGCAGCGCTTGTCTTGAAACTATGTACACATATATCTAAAACTGAATTTTCATACGCACTTTGTCACACTTTGCCGTGACGTAAACTGAAACGTTTTTGCGATGAATGGCGACGACACTTGCCCTTGGCGTTGAGGAAGCATAACCCAACTCGCGCTTCGCACTTGGCGGGAGAGAGAATGAAAGCGCCTGCCGAATGAAACCCACACCTCAACGAAAGCTGGTATGCTATTGAAGTCTATTGGCATTTGTTCGCTTCAGCTATCTTTGCCCTATTCAACAGTTGTACCAACTGCGAAAAATACATTTGCTTGCCATGCGCTTTGTAATCTTACTTTACGAATACCCATCGCATTTTTCAGTCAAAATCGACACTGTTTTCCTGGTTTTAATTTTTCCCCGAGTTCCTGACTATCGAAAACAACGTACAGACCCCTCTTATGGCCGGAGAATATATAGTATTCTTTCGATTTCTGCGTGCATTGGAAATTAGAAATAGGTTAGGAAGGTTTGAAAAAATATTTAGAATAAAATTACTTTTTTTGTTTTGTTTATTCAAAGTCGCATTGGCTAGTTTTTTGTTTTTAAATTGAAACTCGCCAGACATAGTAGCATTTCAGTTTTGAAAAAAATATACACAATCTAGTGGAAAATGACTTTATTCCAATAGATTGTGTATATTTTTTTTTCAAAACTAAAATGCAACTATATCTGGCGAATTTCAATTTAAAAACAAAAAAGTAGCAAATACTATCAGTCAGGCGCGGAGAGGTGGCGCGTGGAATACTTGAGGTTCGGCGTTAGCATTCGCAAGGTCACCGGAAACGGAAGGCGATGGAGGGGAGGTCCGTCAAGTGATTCAGCTGCGCGCTGTCAAGCCACGTGCAGCCACTTGAAAAGTGTATCTTGTAGTACCTGAGGACACAGTATTACCCGCGCACGTTTTCTTGAGTCCTTGCTTCGCAACTTGCGAGAGAAGTTCGGTTATTTTGACGAAAGGAATATTATATCAAGTTTGTAGTTCGTTTTGTGATGCAAAATAGTTTCTATTACACGGGAGCGAACATTTCGGGATATCAGATTTTGTCTACAACGCTCGTTGCTATCATGTACTCTGAATGCAACTAATGTTGACACAGGAGTGAGGGTAGGTATCCCGGGGCTCAAGAGAACGTGTGCGTGTAATACCTCGGACTGCAGGGAAATCTTCGACGTTATCTTCGCTTAATCAAAATGGATTCTCCGTGTAATTTGGACAATCATGTTTCATTCCTTCAGTTTAGTAGATCTCATTTTAGCACTTAGATTTTTATTTACGTTGGCATCTACTAATATTTTATACTGTAATATAATGTGTGTTTGTGTTTTAATAGAATATCCATACACCGTATCTATTGTATAAAGGACGAATATCTACCAATAAATATACCAATAAATTTAATAGATTCATAAAGAAAAAGTGTTCATTTGAGAGTGCACATAGCGCAGCTAGAAGTGCTTTGGTTTCGGAATATGTTTCTTGAAGTTCTCGTTTTTGCCGCTACAGGTTTATAGCGCTCTTCCCATTGGCGTTTGGCAGCTTTGTATTGCATGAAGTAGGAAAAAGACAAAGGTATCTGTCATGTCTCGCATTCAGATCGCGCATGGCATCATAATTGGCGCGCGAACAACCAGGCAGCGCGCTGTCGGGGTCGGCGGTGGCAGCTGCTAGCCGTAGACACGGCCCAATAGAGACGAGCTGTGGGAACGCGTCGCACCGCCCAGTATCGGCCCTATATATGGAGCCAGCCGGCACCCCATCAGCAGTCCAGAATCAGCAGTCAAGGGTCCACCGTCGGGGATCAAGAGCCAGCAGTCAAGGGTTTACCGTCGGGGATCAAAAGTCAGCGGTCAAGGATCTACCGTCGGGGATCAAGAGTCAGCAGTCAAGGGTCTATCGTCGGGGATCAAGAGTCAGCAGTCAGCAGTCAAGTGTATATCGTCGGAGATCAAGTCAGCAGTCAAAGGAGAGTGAGGGAGTTTGCGGAATCCCGTCCGCCAGCTAACACTGCACCTGAGGCAAGCCGTGCAGACCCGGAACGTCCAGGACCAGAACGTGGAGATGCAGGGGACGGGAGATGGCCCAGAATCGGCAACGTGGCGGCTTGTGGTGATAGCCACACATCTGCCGGGCTCCGTTGGAGAGACGTCGCATGCAGCCTAGGGAGAAGCTACTCCCTACTTATGTAATGACTGACAGCTTTGTAAAGAAGGATTCAATACATTTTTGTTAAAAGAGCGTGCAAGCTTTAATTTATGGACATAACAGTATCATATTATGTTGAGTTATAATTCGTAATTTAAATTAAAATAGACTGTGTTCAAAGAGATTGATATGAGAGGATTTATATTAGAATACATATACTAGAAAATATACATGGGGAGGGTTTTTTTAGTAAGTTGATTTAAAGATAGCCGCGCATGGGAGTTTTATTCGAACCACAGGCATGACAAGTCGCGCTCGCGAATTAATTTAAATTTATTGGATTGGATTGGTACAGAATAATTTAGAATACTCCGGGAACATTGGCCCTGCTGTTACACAATATCATGATAGGGTACACACCATCGAAGACATCCTACGGATGATATCAAGCCCGAAGATGTGGAAGTCATTATAGCGCGCGAAGATCGTAGTAAGCCTATAAGCGTTACTAGAAACTGTACGGAATTTTTATTATTGAACATAGGAAAGCTTGATTACATCAGTGATGAGCTCAATGTAAAGTATAATTTTATCATAATAAATGTTAAATTTGTAATATGGAAAAAGAAAAAGCTGATAATTTGTAGGGAGTTCTCATCAATTCAATAACAAATTTCAAATAACAGAACTTCCAGGAAATGCAGTACTATACAGAGTTGCTCGTCCATATGTATAAGGTAAAAAGGTAACAGGCTATATGTCCAGACACACGAGCAAAAATTAAAATAAAATCACGGTAGTCATGGTTGAATTTGAGAAAGTTAACAAGTACAGCCGGGCAAAATAAAGTTAAATTAATTATAACATTAATAAATGCGATATTAGTCGGGCAATGAATGAAGTGTAAGTGAGCTAATAGATCGAAAAGCCAGAAATTAAATAAAAGTTTTAAAATAGAGCATACCGTCCGCAAAGATCGTGTTATCAAGCTGGTGAGATTTTAAATCTCACTCTAGTTTTTGAATCTTTTCAGCAATTAATATAGGTCAAAATAGATGCAGAGATATATTTGTACATTCATTGCGTAGTGTCGTAACATACTATTAATGAGAATGTATGTTCGCTTTTATTGATTCCCTCAATTCCTCTTTCCTTATGTTTAAGCGATTTTCATTCATGCATGCACTTATTTATTCATTCAAATGTTCATTTACTTATTGTATCATTCAATAATTACGCATAATTTTTTGTCAAATGTTTTACTTACTTCTACCCGGTCAATATCTTTGTGATTTTTGTTTTCTTTTGCATCAGAGTTGAAAAATCATGTTAAAATAAGTTTCCAGATTAAATATGATTTTCATTTCCCTCCTCTAACTTATCGGGTATCATATTTTAAATAGTAAATTGATTGTAATTCACCAGTTCGAGGATGAATCCAATGACATCCTATTTACCTAATATAGCACTAAGGTTCTTTAGTAGCCCTAGGAAAGAAGATAGATTAAATAACGGGTCTGATTACTATAGTCTGAATAATACTTCTGACTACTTGACAGCTGGGGTGGAGGTAGAACGATGTTGTCACTTACTCGGGCTTTTTTAAAGTCGAATAGGTTTATTTTCTCTCGAAGTCCACCTCCTGTTCGTCTTGGGATAGAATTTCTTTGACACACCCACAACTCACCAAAGAAGTTACAACCCATGCTCCGGAACGACAGCCAGACAGAAACCGTAACACATGGTATGCATCAGGAGCAGGAAAACATAATATTTACTATTTTTATGAATGATGATGAAAGGAAACGAGTTCTAGAATTCGAAAAAAAGTGAAGTAGAGCAAGAAAATAAAGGGAATAAACATCAAGAAGTCTTTGGAAGTATCAATGTCATCGGAAAGCTGTGGAGACAAAATGTTGAACGTTGAAGCATATTGTGTGCAATGTACGCGAATTTCACTATTTTGCCACTGCTAATGAGAATTATTTGGAAATAGTAGATAAATGTCAATAGACAGTCATGCTGTACTATTACAGTAATAATTCCTATTAATATATTCGTAAATTACTGATCAATATACGTTGACTGTTAATAATAACAGTCGGGTCTAAATAGAATGCCAAAACAATGTACGAATTATTGGTGCCTATTTACCAATTATGTCAAACATCTCGGAAAGGAATAGACATACGTATGAGAATATGAGTACAAAATCAATTCCATCAATGAAATCCACACCAAAGGTATTTAATAATATGGTGTGTGCCATATTTTTCAATTAATTCAATAAGAAAAATTTCAATTTCAATAAGAAGAATTTCAATTTTCTTATCCCTTTTTCTCATCTCGTCTCTACTGACCAATCATAAGCTGCGATACATCAACCAGAGCAGGTACCGTGTATTGATATTTGTGTTTAACCGTGTCTATAATCTTTTATTAGAAATACCAAATGGTCATGGTTGATCCGTCAAGACATTAGTCTTGAAATACATTATTATCAACAATATTGTCAATATTTCAGAATATTTGACGTATTCTGCAACTCTATTGAACGTAATACATATTAAATACCACTCGTACATTTTGAATTTTCAGATAAATTCTAAAGTCACCGCGACCCTCGGTCATAAAGGAGAAAAGTGCAATGTGCGTATCAATTTACGCTTAACGGAAAATCATACAAATTACATCAGATATTCATAAAACAATCTTCTAAAAATTAACTAACCTTTTAAGATGGAAAATCAGTTAAATCAAGTCAACTTGTCAACAATGATTCCGATTGATTTTTTTCAATTTGTTCAATCTCCCACTTCAACATGAACGTTTTTTTATTCGTATCTGTAGCAATAAAAATATTTTTTGACAGAATTTGACTCTACAATCGTGTATGAAAAATATTTCCGAAAAAAACATTTACTAAACTATTTGAAGAATATTAAGGATTTGGACTAAAAGTTACTATACTTGCATTGTATTCCCCAAATACCAACTGAGCAGCCTGGAAAAATCTAATCGTTTACTCATGCTTTCCCTCGCGGCGAATAATGCGTTCTTCAACGAGTCACCGGCTTAGGTGGCTCAGAGCATCAATTGATGTCACCCCAGTGCCTCTGACCGGGAGGTCGCAGGGTTCGACTCCCGACCTTGGTAGGATTTTCAACATCACCTAGACGGCTAAGTTTAATTCAGCCACTGTCTGGAGGAGATCGTCTGCTCCGATTGGTAGTTTTCCGTGGTTTCTCTGATCAACACCAGGCGAATTCCGAGGTGGCACCCTAACGATTGTGCCAAGGACCGCGTGTGATCTTTCATTCCTCTTCCTTGTCCTATTCTCACCCCTTACTTAGAAACACACTTACATGCACTACACTGCCACACATGGCAGGAGACCAGTCGGGAACCTCGAGCTTGTCCCGGCTGGGTCGGTGTCCCGCTGGGGACAGATACCTGGATGTGGAAAACCCTGAAATCCAACGTGTAGGTCGACGCCGGATCTCACCAATCGGTGGGGAATATCATCACCATCTCCTGTGATAAAAATATGCACTATGCTTGCGGGACTAACGACCTTGGCAATTAACGCGTCCGGAAACGCTCATGAATTAATACAAGAGCTGTCGCGTGCTAATACAACCGCAAGTGTGCACCGAGTATGTACGCGCTCTGTTTGCAAGTCATGTTTCAGAGCGCCTTGAAGACATTGAATCTTCTGCCGTCACATTGCTCTGCTGCATTTCTTACGTCATCGCTTCCTGTCTCCAAAACACTGAGCTGGTTGTGCGACGGGACGATCCAGTTTCAACTGAAGAGCCTCTGTGCCGAGGACGACCCCGCCGACTGAATGGCAGAGCGACAACGCGCGAAACAACGAGTGACTTTGAAGGCCGTGCAGGGACGAAGAGGACTGCAGACGACCGAGTGAACAATAGCGAGTGCAAAGTTAAGGCGAAGAAAAGAGGTTATTAACTTATTGAGATGCGGCGAGATGAAGCGGGAGAGGATTTGGCAAGGCTTAGGAAAAGTTGATCAATTGGATTTTTTTCTGCGGAGGCTGATAAAAGGCTCAGGAAAAGCTGACCTCGGGGTACAATCTGGATTCGACCCTGGTTGACAATTTCCTTGCGTTGAGAGAAAGACCTAACGGGATCCAATCGTGCTATTTTTTCCGTAGGCATATAATGGCCTGTGAAAAGTTGACCGCAGGATGCAATCGGGAGTCGTCCCTTTGCGAACCCATCTTTGCACTTGAGAAGAAAACCAAACGGAATGCATTCGCGCTATATCTTTGTTGCGGAGGCAGGAAAAAGCTATCTTAGTGAAAGTTGAGTGGGCAGATGCAATCAGGAGGCACATGGGGCGAGCCCTTTTATTGCACTCAAGAGGAAAACGAACGTGATGCAATCTGGATCTGCCTGTTTTTGTTAGCAGGTAAATGGCTTCGGCATAGCTGAGAACGGAATGCAATCGGGAGGTATCCGGAGTGAACCCTTTCATTGCACTCAAGAAGAAAACCCAACAGGGTGCAATCGAGCTACGCCTTTTTTCGGAGATAGGTAAATAAATGGCTTTGTTAAAGTTGAGCGCGGGATGCGATCAGGAGGCGCCCGAGGCGAACTCTTCCCTGTACTCAAGAGGAAAAGCCTTGAACTCAAGAAGAAATGTCAGGTAAAAGTCTTGGGAAAAGTAGACTGCGGGATGCAACAGAAATGCATTCCAACTCTTGCAAGCAATCAAATTCGGCCTTTTTTTCGGAGGCAGATAAATGACTTCGGAAAAGTTGAGCACGGGATGCAATCGAGAGACGCTCGGAACGAGTCTTTCCCTATACTGAAGAGGAAACCGAACGGGATGCTAGCGGGCTATGATTTTGTTGCGGAGGCACGTAAAAGGCTCAGAAAAAGCTGAGCGCGTGATGCAATCGGAAACATACCTGGGGGAGCCCTTTTATTTCTCTCAAAAGGGAAACCGAACGTGATGCAATCGGGTTCTGCCTTTATTTCGGCGGCAGGTCAATGGATTCGGCATAGTTGAGAACAGGATGCAATCTGGATCAGTCACCGCGTGAGCCCCTTCCTTACGTCCATGAGGAAAACCGGACAGGCCGCAATCAGGCTCTGCCATTATTTCGGCGAGAGGTAAATGGCTTCGGAAAAGTTGAGGGCGTGGTGCAATCGGAATCCGTCCCCGGGGTCTTCCTTACGTTCAAGAGGAAAACCGGCCGGGGTGCAATCAGGCTCTATTTCGGAGGCAGGTAAATGGCTTCGGCTTAGCTGAGAACGGGATGCAATGGGGATCCGTCACCGGGTGACCCCTTCCTTTACAGAAAACCGGACCAGATGCAATTAGGCTCTGCGGTAGAGGTAAATGGCTTCGGAAAAGTTGAGCCCGTGATGCAATCGGGATCCATTTCCGGGTTACCCTTCCTTACATTCAAGAGAAAAACCGAACCGGGGTGTAATCAGGTTCTGCCTTTATTTCGGAGGCAGGTACACTCCAGAGGAAAACCGAACGTGGTGGCAATCTGGATCTACCTGTTTCGGAGGCAGGTAAATGGCTTCGGCATAGCCGAAAAACAGGATGCAACCGGGGTCCGTCACCAGATTACCCTTCCTTGCATTCACGAGTAAAACCGACCGGGGTGCAATCGGGCTCCGCCTTTATTTCGGAGGCAGGTAAACTCCAGAGGAACTCCGAACGGGAGGGCGATGCAACCGCGAGGCGCCCGGGGCGGGCAGGGGCGGGCAGGGGCGGGCAGGGGCGGGCAGGGGCGGGCAGGGGCGGGCAGGGGCGGGCAGGGGCGGGCAGGGGCGGGCAGGGGCGGGCAGGGGCGGCCGGCTGCGGGCCGCGGGCGCGGAGGGGCCGGAGCATCTCTGCCAACGAGGCACGTGCGCGGCGCGGGCGGGGGCGGCGGCGCGTGCCCAGTTGGCTCTCGTTACACGCGCGCGTCACAACATTCCGGGAACGCCTGACGCTCGCCTGCACAAGGCCCGACTGTGGCCGCGCCGCGTCCACTTGCTCTGCGGGCGCGCGCTCCCCAAGGAGGTCGGCGGAAAAAGATTCGCGACTGAACCTATGGCGCAAACCAGGATTCTTCTATGCAAGGGCTGTAGGCGTAGTGTTCAGCCGACTTGATGTTTCTTTATTAAACATTTTTCGTTTATGTTTAATTTAAAATCATTTTTAATTGATGATTTATAGTTACGTATAACATAATCAATTGCATGTGTTGAATGTCTTTCATTCCTACATTTCACTGGTACAACTCTACTTGTGTATATCATCGGCTTTTGGAAGGCGCTGAAGTACAATTAGCCAGTTGGATGCACCATTGGATTGATGGTATATTCTTTAGTAAGATTCCCTGGTCTAAACTCTTCATCCATACCTGGATTGATTGATTAGTGTTTCCGAGGGCGACAACTGTTAAGGTCTTTAGACCCGTAAGTGTGGTGTATGTTTGATCACACGAAGTGGCAATGATCTACCTTCGCTGGATGGTGAGATTCGGCGCAGATCTACAACAGGGATTATGCGATATCCCCAAGCAGATATCTCTCACAAGCTGGTCACCGAACCAGCCAGCAGAAGCTCCAAGATCCCGACCGATCTCTCAGCATGTGTAGTAGTTTAGTGCATGTAAGTGTGTTTAAGTGAAGGTCGAGGAGAAGAAAAGGAATGGGAAGGAAAGATTGCGCGTGATCGGGGGCCCGTTTGGTAGACTACTGCTCCGGTGCCCGGTGTTGATCGGAGAAATCACGAAACACTACCAATCAGAACAGCCGAACACTAGAACACTTCTCTCCCTGACAGCGGCTGAAATCGACCAGCTAGTTTCGAAAATTCTGTCACCGTCAGATCTCGAACTCTAGGGTCTCCAGTGGCATCAATTGACGTCCTGAGCAACCTAAAGCGGTCTCCATATCTGGAAGTGGGATATACAATTTTTCTGGGCAAGTGACAATGAAGATAAGAATGATGAAGGAATTGTGGACTGAAAGGCAAGAGAAAGGGGAGTACACTGAGAACACCTGCCGCGAACCCGCCTCCAGAAAATCCACATGGAACAACTGAGATACAATAAGCTCCAGCCTAGCTGTAGAAGGTGAATGTTACGTCCTTCGGAACATCAGTCTACGTTTACATTATCCAACATTTCTAAGAAAACACGATTGTACGATCATCAATAACATCTCAATGTTCATATGGTTTACACGAAATAATTCAAGGCGTTGTCATTGCCAACAATATTGTTTATTACAAGAGTAGTTTTCGATGGCTTAGCCATCATCATCAGTTTCCTGCTGTTTGGAAGCCACAAAACCTAAACGTTGAAACTCGACGAGAAACGTGATTAAAATGGAAGGTAAGGTACACCTAGAAACTGATGTACGATACTTGTTACAGACATGCAATTTTAGTATTTTAGAATCGTCTCCTATGTTATTTCAGTAGTATACCTTTCCTTTGTGGCTCTCACACGCCCCCAATCTTCATGAATGAGGTCTGTAAAGAAATATCATTGTATAAATCTATGTAGTTAAACGAACCGTTCTGGGACTGTTCCTAAACGAACCGTTCTAGGACTTCAAAATTTGACATTTTGAGGTCACAGGCTTCAAAGAATCGTTCCCCACATTGTAATCTACAAAATAAGAGATTACTAGAGGTTCCATTACGTTTTTGCTGGTCCGGCGGTCATTGATATTACCAATATCACCTATATCACAAGCCTTGAAGCAGAAGGCCGTGAACTAAGTCAAACTGTAATTGAGAAATAAATTTTACGTCTTTTGATGTTCTTCGTCAAAAAGAAGAAAGAAAAAAATATTGGCAAAGAATGGACGATTCTGTACGGTGAAGAGTGACGACTACCTTGTTAGGTTCGGTAATAAAAATAATACAATATAAACGATTCCTGTCAGGTGAACGATAATTTCCCAGCGCATGGAAGAGAATCGGATCATGTCAAAGCAAGCTATTATCCTCTCGTAAAATAGTGAAGAATTAGGTGCACAGTAAACCCGAAATTAACCGGATTGGTATGTGTTTTACCTGTGCCAGTATTTTCGTTATCAGCAGTGATTCGGTCAAATTTTCAAGTCGGTGTGTTCAGTCCTAATATTGCATTTGCAAGAAAGTTTTTAGAAAACAATTTGAACCATTGGCACGAAAACCATTTGCACAAGGTCAATGTTTCCTTAAATTTGTGTGATTTGATGTGGAATAACCCATATATACACATCCATTATTTTTTGTATATTAATATTTTCGACAATGGGTACATTTGTGAAGCAATATATACTCTGATGGCGAGATAAATAATTTTATTACATATAATAATAATTAAATGAATACAGGTTTATATAATATCACAAACATATGTGTTTTGATCACATTTTGGAGAAATGGAAAAGAAGCATTTTTGAAAAGCTTACTTGGTAATTCATTTAGAAACTAGTGGTGCTACAGAATGGCATAGACTTTCCCGTATTAGTTTTCTGTTTTGTTTGGTCTCGGCTAGCTATTCGGACTTGCCAATACAGCTACCATCTGTCGCCGCCCAAACTACACTCTTTTACATTTTATTAATTTTTCGGTTTCCCAACAATCGAACAAAACTATTATTTTAAGAATATAAGAAAACAGTTAAACCTTGCCCTAAATGGCAATTTTCGTTGCAAAATTTGGAGCCTTTTTCAAGAATATGGCGTTTAACGCTACTGTAAATGCGAAATTTGAAGCTCTTTTTTACAGAAACTTTTTGAGTTTTCGAAAAACTTTATTTGAAACCACTTGAAGCACTTACACTAAAAATTAATAATGTTTACAAATTGCTGGAAATGTGCATTTTAACCGTATGTGAAAACTTTCAAAAAAATTACATTTTTGTAATTTTTGAAAAAACAAAAAACACCCCCAAATGAACTTTACGTCATGTTAAAGAGTGCAATTAGCACTATCCGTTCGAAAAGTTTGAACAAAAAATTTGAAACTATTTTGAGAAACTGGCGTTTGAGCGCTTCTGAAAATGCTCAAGTTTGAGATAGTTTTCACAGAAAACTAATCAATTTTCGAGAAACTTTATATGACATTATTTAAAGCACATGTACTCATTAATACAATAATGTGAACAAATGCCGCTAATGTAAATATTAACGACGTAGGAGACAAGTTAAAAAAACACATTTTTGCAATTTTGAAAAAACAAAAGGATAGAGGAATATGCCGTTAATGTCATCTCATAGAGCACATTTAGCACTATCTTTACCAAAGTTTAAAGAAACAATTTGGAGCCGTTTTTTGAGAAAATCTTGTTTTTGTAATATTTTAAAATATCAAATATTGCGCAAAAACTACTAAAATTTTCAAAAAATGTACAAATGTACGTCTTCCATTAGCAATTTTCAAAAAAATGTACAAATTTACGTCTTCCATTAGCAACTCCCATGGATAAGCTTCATTCGTATGGGAATTGTATTGTACTTTTGGTGTGTGTGTGTGTGTGTGTGTGTGGTGTGTGTGTGTTTTTTGTTCCATAGTGTACATTCGTACATCGCTGACTTATGCTGAGGAAATTGTTGTGAAAACAACTTCCTAGTTCTAAGTTCAATTTTGAAAAATGACAAGCCATATTTTCAAATATGACGAACTAAATTGAATTTTAATGACGAAATTTCACGAGCAGGTTACTGCTGATATATTGAAAAAGTAAGCATATGTGATGCTGAGCATTGAGTCATTCATAAATACGTTATCATGGTGATCGACAAAGTTATCACCAAGAGACATATGCTTGTCGAACGAAGTGCGCGATAACAGAGGGAAATGACCTGAAGCGAGGAGCCCTGTAGTTATTCGATGTGCATATCGGATTCACGTCTAAATCATCGCATTCCACACTTCAAGGTGAGTTTCGCAGATACCCTGGTTCGTGCGCCAGAGTATGACGAGTGCTGTGACGATTTAAATACGCTATTTTTTCTTTCTCTTCTTGAAGAACTTCTAAAAAATCCTACCTTAATCGATTTACAATTATTTTTTTATTTATTTTTAAAAAATGTTAAAACATTATTTTCCATGGTCAAGTTATTAATGTATTAGTAATTATTTTATTCATTTGAATATTCCCTCGTTGCGTTTTTAACCGACTATTAAATAACTGCATTCGTAGATGAATTTATGAATAGAATTACCTTATTTTTGAGGCAGTTAAATCAGATTTAATAAAGAGAAAAACACTCATGTAGAGAATGGGGCTGGTTCCAGTTGTAATGTGTTTTGCACTACAACGTACATTTTCGCAATTTAGACTTACTAGCTATATCCATGCAAAAATTTGGCGCTTCGCAAATAATTGTTTAAAACCTGAATATAACTTCATAGTGAACTTGTGTCCCAACAGACTGGAATGCACTTCCATAAAAAAAATCGAAATGTAATTTCCAAAATTCAGAACACTGATGAGGCTAAATGTGGAGTATCAGTAGAAATCCACAAAAAATATAGAAAGAATATAAGAACATGGAATGAGATAAATGAGAGACTGCTAACAGTGGAGTTAGATATATTTCGTCATACTATGGTAATTTTATCAGCATATGCTCCCACTGAAGATGCAACAGAATCTCTAAAAGATGCGTTTGAAGAAGAACTAGTGGCAATATTAGAAGACATTCCTTCAAGCAAGGAAATCTTGATAATGGGCGATTTAAATGCCCGAACGGGAAGTAAACAGAATAATAATATAGGGGGTAGATATGGAGAACAAATATGTAATAAAAATGGAGAGAGATTAATAAATTTATGTAGTCAAATGGATCTTAAAATCATGAATGGTTTCTACAGACACAAAGATATCCACAAGTATACATGGACACAACCTACCAGGAACATTAAATCAATAATTGATTATTTTATTTTAAGACAGAGAACTTATCTAAAATGCCAAGATGTTAGAGTTTTAAGAGGAGCAGAATGTGGTAGCGACCACTATTTAGTTAAAGCAATTCCATTAACCTGATTGTTTACGTCAATGGAATTGCTTTACGTCATGTTAAAGAGTGCAATTAGCACTATCCGTTCGAAAAGTTTGAACAAAAAATTTGAAACTATTTTTGAGAAACTGGCGTTTGAGCGCTTCTGAAAATGCTCAAGTTTGAGATAGTTTTCACAGAAAACTAATCAATTTTCGAGAAACTTTATATGACATTATTTAAAGCACATGTACTCATTAATACAATAATGTGAACAAATGCCGCTAATGTAAATATTAACGACGTAGGAGACAAGTTAAAAAAACACATTTTTGCAATTTTTGAAAAAACAAAAGGATAGAGGAATATGCCGTTAATGTCATCTCATAGAGCACATTTAGCACTATCTTTACCAAAAGTTTAAAGAAAACAATTTGGAGCCGTTTTTGAGAAAATCTTGTTTTTGTAATATTTTAAAATATCAAATATTGCGCAAAAAACTACTAAAATTTTCAAAAAATGTACAAATGTACGTCTTCCATTAGCAATTTTCAAAAAAATGTACAAATTTACGTCTTCCATTAGCAACTCCCATGGATAAGCTTCATTCGTATGGGAATAGTTTATTGTACTTTTGGTGTGTGTGTGTGTGTTGTGTGTTTTGTTCCATAGTGTACATTCGTACATCGCTGACTTATGCTGAGGAAATTGTTGTGAAAACAACTTCCTAGTTCTAAGTTCAATTTTGAAAAATGACAAGCCATATTTTCAAATATGACGAACTAAATTGAATTTTAATGACGAAATTTCACGAGCAGGTTACTGCTGATATATTGAAAAAGTAAGCATATGTGATGCTGAGCATTGAGTCGTTCATAAATACGTTATCATGGTGATCGACAAAGTTATCACCAAGAGACATATGCTTGTCGAACGAAGTGCGCGATAACAGAGGAAATGACCTGAAGCGAGGAGCCCTGTAGTTATTCGATGTGCATATCGGATTCACGTCTAAATCATCGCATTCCACACTTCAAGGTGAGTTTCGCAGATACCCTGGTTCGTGCGCCAGAGTATGACGAGTGCTGTGACGATTTAAATACGCTATTTTTTCTTTCTCTTCTTGAAGAACTTCTAAAAATCCTACCTTAATCGATTTACAATTATTTTTTTATTTATTTTAAAAAATGTTTAAAACATTATTTCCATGGTCAAGTTATTAATGTATTAGTAATTATTTTATTCATTTGAATATTCCCTCGTTGCGTTTTTAACCGACTATTAAATAACTGCATTCGTAGATGAATTTATGAATAGAATTACCTTATTTTTGAGGCAGTTAAATCAGTGTTTAGAAAATTAAAAGAAGAATTTGATCTCTGGGGATTGCAATTAAATGTGTCTAAAACAAAGTATATGGTTACAGGAGAACATGGAAAAGATCTGTGTATTGGAAATGATAAAATACAATTGTGTGATGATTTTAAATATTTAGACTTTACAGTTTCAAAAGAGGGCACAAGCAACAAAGATATTAATAATAAGATAAATCAAGGGAAACGAGTCATAAATATGCTAAATTCAATTCTGTGGGACTCCCAGTTATCAAAGAAAACGAAGAAAAATATATACAGTACCATAATTGAGAGCATTGTCACATATGGCTCAGAAGTATGGGAACTAACCCAAAAAAAACAGAAGGAGATTATTGACGATTCAAATGGACTTTCTGAGACGAAGTTGCAGAATATCTCGTTTACACCACATACGAAATGATGAAATAAAGGATAAAATGGAAATTAAAAAGGGATATAATAGATACTGTAGAACGAAAACAGCTTCAATGGTACGGACATCTGCTGAGAATGCCAGAAGAGAGGTGGCCCAAACAAGTATATAAATGGATATCACCGTATAGAAGACGGAGGGGCAGACCATCAACCCCATGGAAACAAGGAATACTGACTGCGATGGCGACAAGAAATTTGACAGACGAAGATGTAATGGATAGAGAAGGCTGGAAAAGAGGAACCGAGAAACAATCGCCAGATGTAAACCACTCGGAGATATGTACAGAACACTGATATAATAACATGTGTGCAATTCATGTAAATTAATTAAAACTAAGTTAAATAAAAGTCTATGGTCGGGCCCACAGCAAAGCAGAAAATTATGCATTTTTTCATACTTCGCAAGGAAGAAACCGTTTTTTTTTTGCGAACGTTACTGCCCCAGACAGGATGCACGCCAGACGCGCGGCGCCGGACGCCTCTCTCGCCTATGGCTGCGCCGGCGAGCGATCGGCGCCTTGCGGAATTTCTGCATGTCACCATGTCACCCTAACGATTCTTAACCATTCTCAACTGACGAATTGTTTCAGAAGGAACCAGAACAGATTCAAATGCTGATCGATGATAGGTCAATCGCCTACCCCACTCTTAATCCGGGAGTGCCCCGCAATAGGTAGACTCACGCCAGTGCCCGCAATGTATCTCTCAGATATAGCTGAAACTTTTCGTGAATGGGAATCATCTGAAGCTCTGTTAACTGAAATACGTATTTTAATTGGTTTGTACATATCTCTGAATTCAATTGTCAATAAATCGTACGCTTGTCTTAGACACGCCTGAAAATAATATAATGGTATGTACCGCTTACCCCAGGAGCTCACAATGCACTGGCCTCATTGTACACAACGTATCTGACAGATATCGCGCAACGCAATGATCAAGTTTCAGCATGCTCACGGGGAATGACTCATCCGAAAAATAAAAGTAGAAGGCCAGACGTTCTCAGAAAAGTACAAAGAAGGAATACATGAAATATCAGACGGCAAATGCATCGCAATATTTCACGAACACAAAATTTGCCCTGGCTTGATCTCACATCTACTACGAGCACTCCCGGGTGAAGCGCAGTGCGCAGGAAGAACTCGCGACGCTTGAGTCGTCGCGAGCGCAAATCAGTGAGAGCGTCTCTTGCGGGCCAAACACGTTTCTCGCACCCTCCAGACTCCGTGTGGTTTGCACGTAAAATTTACTTGAGTGAGATGTTCTCTCACTATCTGAAGTCTCGTAATGTGCAACGAAACTAGTTAATCTTGTTAAATATGTGACTAAGAGGTATAGGGCCTATGCACGCATTGTGTGTGTCGCCTTAGAGGTGCATAACACTGCAACTAATTAAACTTGTTAGTTATGTGTGGTGAAGCGACGCCGCCTTGGACGCTTCCGCTTTCACTTCGCCCGGGTCGAGCAGGCATGGCTACCAGATGTGCGGGCTGACCGCCCGTCCCCCGCCTCCCTGTGAGTGACCCCACCGAGGGCAATGCCACCCCCGCTGCCGCAGGGATGGACTGACCCGGCAGTATATAAAGGCGGCGTACGGCCCGCCGAAATGTCGCTTGTTTACCGCTCTTCGTGAGCATGGTACTGATCGCCGGCATCCCCACTCCACGGTTGCCCTCAGGTTGACCAAGTCGGGAATCGACGCAAGGCCTGAGCCAAGCGACCCACCGCCAGCCTATCTGCCTTTGTTACCGCCTTTGCCGCCGCCCGCTGCTGCCGCTGCCTACCACCTCTCCCCATCCTCATGGCAACGACCGACTGAGTGCTAGACTACGTAACCTCTGTTAGGATGTAACAATGTACTTGAAACCAGGGCTTATAATAAACCGCTGATAATAGCCAACCAGGAGTTCGTCTTTCTCCCGTCACATACTCCCTCCCATCCATGTCATCACGGAACATATGTGTATGATTCTAAGTGGAATACGGCCTAAGCATTCTAAGTGTTGTGTGTGTCGTCTTAGAGTTGCATAATACCGCAATTGAATGCAATCATTAACTTTGGTTAAGTGAACTGTGTCAAGCGTAACCACATTATCAACTGTGCATTTGTATTTCAGTACGAGTAACTCATGTGGTTGAGAATAAAACATGTTTTTGCCATCACTTATACTTGTTTGAAATTGGAAAGAGACCTGGAACCTCATATCTACATCTGTTTATCCTGGGTACGAGACAGCTCTGTACATTATATATATTGAAACATTACTTACATAATTGTATCTATAATGTCCATGTCAGATGTACAGGCCTACACCTCCCGCGCCCGTAGTTCTGGCTTTGATTTCCTTTGGGCACTTAAGTTTTTGTATTAGTTTTTGTATTGAAACAATTGACGGTAATAGAATTCACATAAAACAAAAAAGAAACTTGGTTTCGTAAACAGGCTGTGTCAAGCTGGCACAACCACTATAGCACAATCGCACCAAACCAAATGGCAAGAGTAATAAATTTAATTTTGGGGTAATGAATTAGTAATAAATGAGTACTAAATATTCCATTTGGTTTGGTGCGATTGTCCTATAGTGGTTGTGCCAGCTTGACGCAACCCCTAGACAAGCACCGAATATCACAGTTCTCGTATTTTCACATTCACCGCGCTTTCATCTAAACTCACAAAACACAAAATTTTAATAAAATAATAATCAGTGTAAATATTTTTAAGAAGACATTTTGAAATACAATTCCTTCTTTAACCATTCAGTGGTCGCGTGGATTGCTATTGTAATCCAGTCTTTTTCATTCGCTGTTTAAGCGAGAGTTTACAAACTTTTGTCATGCAATTTTTAGTACCTTTCGTGGAGGCTCCAGTTATTGAATTATAGCGAAACTAGCGTACTCTTGCGAGAACTCTCGCATGTTAAATTCTCTATTTTTCCTTTTCCATATTAAGAGATGAAGTTGTGAACGAAACGTGTATATTTGTTTAAAAAAATTAAAAAGGTAACTTCAAATGTACTTACGGAATTAAAAAAACCAACAATGAAATTGATGTTTGAAACAAATTTTGTATAAAGGTTTTTTAAGTATTATACGCAGACATGTGTTTGGAGCACAACACTCCCTTAAAAACATTTGAAGATATTTTACAATCTTCCTCGAACATTTTTGCTTTCCTTGGTTGTCACAAAATATTATAAAGCTTTTTTTATTCTCGAGAAAGCAATTTAAAGTTGTCCATGCAAAAATACAGGATAGGGCAAGCATTACCCTACTCTTTGGAATATTATATAACTTTGTCACTGAACTGACATGTACACTCGTGCAATTTAATCGACTAGAATATCAAGTAATCAGTTTAATTTCACATACCTTGTAGCTTCTGCACGTTTCTGAACAGGTGGAGTAGTATCGAGAAGCGCTGGACCAGCAAAATGTAATAGAATGTTCAAGAAGCACTCGTCCGATAACTTTCCCTATACTACGTATATTATATACTACGTACATAACTTTCCCTATATTACGTATATGCGGAGTATACGGGAAAAAATCAATATTGTGAAAGAAACATAGGCCTATGCTTTCATCAAATTTCATTTTTACTTACTTAGTTGGGGACGTTGTTATCTCTGTGTACTTCAACGAAACCAGAGCACTCGTTAGTACTGTGTAGACTGTGTCCAGAACAAATTAAGAAAATATTTGTGAGATGTTAATCTGTTATTGACATTGAATCGCTTTCAGAATACAGGCTCCAAATGTTTTAAACAATTCCGTCAAATGGCTTTATTTAATAATCGTAATGCAAAGTATACAAGTGAGCAAAATGTCAAAATTTAGAATGATGAAACAACACTGAATATTGTATTTTTGCATTAAATTTTACTTCCTTTTGAAAATTTTGAAATGTGATATTTTGCATGAGTTTCAGGGGGTATTGTCCAAAAAATCTAGTAAAGTATCTTCAAATTTGATTTTACTTTGCAACTTGCCTTATATTTCTAATGAGTACATCTCACCCTAAAAGTTTGATATGTTAAACCCTAATTATAACGGCATTAATAAGACCATATTAAGGCCAAAGTAAATAATTACAATTTTTTCAAAATTCATTTTCTCAAGTACTCCATCTCGAATTTTCTTCTTTTAGCCGTCAAATTGAAGCGGATACATTGAAGTTTATAGTAGTTAAAGAATCTTGATGGTAAATTAGAATTTACCAATGTTATTACCAGTTAAAGTTACATTTTCATTTTTTCTTTTAATGGACGTATGAGAACTATGTATTTATAAACGCTTATCATTTGTGAATCTTGCTTTCGTTATTTAGTGATTAATTTTCGTACATTTTAAATGTATTTGAAGCATATTTTGGAAGGCAGAAACTTCTATTTATACTCGGTTACCCACCAATTGTGATCCACACTCATATCTTATTACTGGTTCATAACATCGAAAAGCAGTTTTCGGTCATCAATGCGGAATAATGGGGCAATTAATGCGCTTAATAGATATTGTTTGTAAAATTTTTAGTTTTGTGTGGTTGTAGTGGCCAACGTTTAGAGAACTACGCGAAGCAGTATACAAACATTACATTGAAACAATGCTCAAGCTATACAAGCTCTTTCCGGCCAAGCGAAGAAGCCAGTGTTTCAATCAATTTTGTCATAATATCAAACGATTTAAATCATAACACTGCAGCGTGTGTTATTTCCAAATACTGCTAATTATTCTTGAAAACTAATATTTCAAACTTCTTCTTTCTCTTAAGCTTGCTTTATGCTTTTTTTAGTAACTTTATTTATGTGGCGAGACTCGGGCCATCAGGCCCGCTCTTCCGCCTAAACACGTAATAATACATATATAGATAAAAATTGAAACAGTACATTTAGTAAATTAAATAAAATACAACTTAGATATGTCTTGCCCCTGGGCTCACAAAGTAAAAGTAAAAAACACAACGTCCCAGCATTTACCTTAAACGGCCGGGGAAAACCAGGGAAAACAAAGGAAGTGTGCATGCTCTTCAACGTTGAGCAACAAAATAAAATATTTAAAATAATTTATAAAGCATTTACTGACACAGGAGAACATTAAAGAGATGCCCGAAAAATAAATTATGAAAGAGAAAAAAAATATTAACCCATACGCGTTAAAATGTTAGCAAGAAAATCTCAATACATTAAAGAACTCATTAAAAAATATAATAAATGAGAATGCACACAACCACCCGGCCAGGACGACGGCTTAGGGCCGATTTTAAATACATCAACATGTACCAAGGGAAAAGACGCATTCAGTCAGAGCCATGACAAGTTTAGCTGGAATGAATTTGAAATTACAAGTTGATAATACAAACAAAAAAAACAACTTTCTAATCTTATATTAAAATTAATTTAAACTAATTATACTGTTGTTTATTAAATTAAGAATTAACCTAAGAAGTATAAGAAAATACAAAATAAAAAAAGTTTAAAATGTCATATAAAATGTTACATTTAGCGTACAATTTTGAATAATAATAATAATAATAATAATAATAATATATTGAGTACACACTTTCACATCCTACATTATCAGCTCAGTAGAAGAGTATTTAAATGTTTTTTGAATGATCGCAATGTTTTACATTTCCTAACATTTTCTGGAAGGTTATTCCACTCTCGGGTCGTTGCTACTAAGTAAGATTTATTATAAAAATTGGTGTTGCTTTTAGGAATATTGCGTAGCAAGGATTTCTGGAATCTTTTTGTTTTGAGATAAGATATTTTATAAGAGAGGTAAGCAGGTACACCCGTATTTAATATTTTGTAGAAAAGGCACAAACTATGAAACAGGCGTCGACCTTTCAAGTTTAATAAATGATTTGCTTTATAGTACCCCGATATGTGATCATACTTTCTGATATTGTATTGAAACCTAACACATGCATTTTGAACTCTTTGAAGAGCATCAGCGGCTGATTTATATATGTTACCATACACGATATCACCGTAATCAAGCAGGGGGAGCAGGAGTGATTTTACTAGAAGTTCTTTGGTTTTGGGTGGAAGGCATTTGTAAGCACATTTGAGTGAGTACATTGAGGCATACACTTTGCGGCAAGTGTCCCGAGCATGAGGTTCCCAATTTAGAAATTTATCGATGGTCAGACCAAGATTTTTAACTTGAGAGCAGAAAGGAACAGTAGTGTTGTCCAAAATGATATCAGGAATTTTTAGATTTTGAAGTGTTTTATGGGACCGGCAGGCCCCAATTATAACTGATTGAGATTTTAATGGGTTTAGCTTAAGGCCGTTTCTCACTGACCATTCAAGTAAAGAGGCCAAATCGTGATTTGTTTTACTAACTAAATGAGCCACTTCCGAAGGTTTCCCACTGACATAGATCTGTAAGTCGTCTGCATACATATGATGACTGCACATTGATAGCACAGAGGGGATATCATTAACATAGATCAAGAAGAAAAGTGGACCTAGTACGGAACCCTGTGGTACTCCGCGTAAATCTGACTTAGGGGACGAAAAAGTATTCTCAACAACTACAGCCTGTTGTCTATTACTAAAATAACTTGAAATCCACAATAAGGTAGAATCAGAAAAACCGAGGCATTTACATTTTGCCAGAAGCACGTCATTGTCTACTCAATCGAAGGCCTTGCTAAAATCTAAAAGCGTTAATGTTGTTATATTGCCTTGATCCAGAGATTGACGAATGTCTTCGGTGACTCGTAACAAGGCCGTTTGCGTACTTCTACGTTTCCTAAAACCAGATTGCAAACTATTGAGAACATCATTTATGGCGAGATACTTGTCTATTTGTTGACGTACAATTTTTTCTAGGACTTTGGATAATGTTGGTAATATACTGATTGGTCGGTAATCACAAGGATTTAACGAATTTATACATTTGGGAAGGGGACGTATGTAAGCTAGTTTCCACAATTGGGGAAAGTATCCGGTTGTTAAAGAAAAGTTTATTATGTGTGTAAGTGCTGGAAGAGCGTCTTTTAAAACTAATTTTAATTGCTTGGCCGTTATATCGTCAGAGCCTTTTGAATTTGACTTGAGTGCCTTCACTATTTTTTTGACTTCTTGGCAATCAACATTGTTGAAATAGAAGCTATCATCCCGGGGTGGCGCTTGTGATTCCAGAAAGTGTAGTGACTTTTCTTAATAATAGGGTCTATTGGATGTGCAACGGAAGCAAAATAATCATTTAGGTCATCTAAAGGAATTTCTAATGAACTGTCATTTGACTTACGTTTGCAAATTCCAAAAGTTTTTCAGCGTGCTCCATACTCCTTTCGTACTGGAATTTTTTGGAAAAGATTATGATAAAAACGAATCTTAGCGTTTCTGACTTGTTGTTTTACATAATTTCTAAGTTTTTGGTACTCTTTTTCATTTTCATCGGTTTTAGTAGCTCTAAAACGACTGTATGCAGAATTTCTATCTTTCATAAGAACTTTTAATTCGTTTGTAAGCCATGGAGCAGCAGGCCGCGTGACACGAGAAGTTTTTCCATGGAGCGTGCTTGTTAAAAATGTCCGTTATGATACCATTAAACACATTTACTTTAGAGTCTAGTGAATATTGTTGGTAAACCTCGTGCCAAGGTGCACGCTCACTGTCGACTTGAAATGCTGCAAGATCAAGATTTTTGTAATCACGATAATGGATTGTTTTATTTTTGTATTTAGTGCACTTAGCCGAGTACACAACAAAGAGTAGGTCATGGTTTGAAATACCCGGAACAGGAAACTGACTATAGAGTAATACTTTAGAAATATCTGAGACAATCAAGTGATCAATCCACGATTCCGTTTTAGATGAGCTATGAGTAGGATTCAATTTCAATATTTGCAGATTATATGAATTGAAGGTATGAATAAAATTAGTGGCAGATTTGTGATAGGATTTCTTAAGTCACAATTAAAATCCCCCATTATAATAATATCTTGATACTTATCTGTGAGTTCTGAAAGTGATTCCTCTAATTCTAATAATGTTCCCGTATTTGGAGGCCAATATACAACCCCGACAAGTAAATGTTTTGTGCCAATCATCATATCAACAAACATATATTCCAAGCTCGGTGAGTTTGTAGTAGATGTTTTGATTATTTTGCAAATTATATCATCACGAACAAACATAGCAACACCCCCACCGGATTTCTCTTTAAAATTAACTTTTATTATATTCCTGTCATTTCGTAGGAGTTCATATTTAGGGATCGAAATAATATCAGAGGATGCGTTAGATTTCAACCACGTTTCACTAATTAATAATACATGTGCGCTAGCTTCAGAAAGAACATGAACAATTTCTGAGTGATGTCTCTTTATAAATTGGGCGTTAATGTGAAAGACAGACAAGCCACGAGGAAATTGCGAAATGGACGCGTTGAGACCTGAGAGTGTAGCAGGGTTGCGAAGGGTAGGTATAGAGATTAACGCCGGTCTGCGGCCAATGCCACAGGCAGGAATGTCAAGGGGCGCGGTTTCCGGCAAGACTTCGTCATCTGCAGGTTGCCAAAGTTCTGACATTGTATTTGAAAGCGTGTACTTCACAGGAGAAAGAAATTAAAAATAATATATTAAAAGTAAAGAATTAAATAATAATAATTAATTAAACGTAAGAGACAATTTTAAAAACAAATGTTAAGGTTGAGCGCCATTTACAGGTAGCGAGTCAACTTCACACATTCTGGTGATGCGTCTTTTCCCTTGAGCGGTATTTACAAATATCGCACCATCAAAAGACCATACATTTTTCAGTTTAAACTTTGCAAGACATTTTCTTAGCATTTCTAACCTACGTGCTGTTAAATCTTCCCTGATTACTTTTGCCACTACCTACAAGTTTTCTTTTATTTTGAAAAACTTCAGCCCTTTTCCTACATGAAACAAATTTTACTATAATAGGGCGACACTTGCCATCAGCCCTAGGACCTACTCTATGCTATGCTGCCTTATGCTATCTCAGGCTCCAATTTAATCAAAAAACGTGCAGTTTTTAAGAAAAAAATTGTTTAAAGAAAATAAAAAATTGTCTATGTTTAACACTATTTTTTGAAAACAAATACTTATGTTTTTAAAAAATTGAACATGACTTTATTTGAAGATCAATTTTTAAGAACACATTTCATTAAAAAAATGTATCCTCATTAATTGTAGTTGTAGGATGATGCCGAAACATTTTTTCAATTTTCGAAAAATCAGTTTTCAACCAACATGAGACCTACGCCATTCTCTTAAATGACCTTCAAGATATCCAATAAAAAAATTTAGTCAAAATTGTTGGCGTCATTTTTTTGAAAATTTTGAAAATGTCTCAGGGGCTTCATGTAAAGTACCCTCCAAAATTAAAATATCCGTTCCAAATTGAAGGGGCCGCGAAATCATTCAGATCGATCGAGGAATATCAATTTTGGAGAAATCGGCGGAACGGTTTAGTCGCTAGCATTGTTCACAGACGGACGGACTGATGGACAGACGTTTTGCTCTCAATTGGATAATCGGTATCAAGGACCCACAAAATAGGGATTCTTGCTGCTCCACGTGTTAGGAGATTTTTTTCTTAATTTAGCAACTGGATTTATCCACTTTTGGTTACCAGGGCCTTGAAATAAGAGTTTTTCTGCCGAAAAATTCCGCCGTTTTTTTGCTCAGTATTACATAACTTTCTAAACTAAGTAAAAAAACTAGTATTTTTTGCGTATTACTGCTTGAAGTTACTGCAGTTTACAAAAAATCTCCAAACGTCTCCAAATTTTTTCTTTAAACTTTTCCTTAGGACGCTTAAAATTGCACAGGTCTCATTTTGTGGAATTTTCTCACATTTTAAAAATTGCCAAAAGATAGGTTGCATGCAAGTATATACTCTTTTAGCACAACTAATTTCAATTTCAATGATTTTCGTCAAAAACAGAAATAACTCAATATGGAGAAAACTGTACAACTCTAAGGAACAAAAGAATTTCTTAAAACATATTTCAAGTACAAGTATGAAATTGAAGTTGGTGATTCAATGAAAATGCTGGGACACAAAGAAATGCTAAGATATTTTTCTGACCCATACGTTGTTCTAATCGCCCGTTCTTCATGAAAATTCATATAAAGACGCTATTCAGATCCTCTGAAACCAAATCTGTTGTCAGATTTTTAAAATTTAAAATGGCCGATCCAATATGACGGACAAAAATTTGAAACTTGCATTGGATATTGGAGAAAATGTTAAATATTGAGGAAAATGGAACTTTTATCCGTTTTAGCCAATATTTATGTCATCTAAATATTATACATTTGTACAAGTGTTGTTCAGAATGAATTGAGAAAAACAAAAAATATTCAGACATTTCCTATACATCTGTTGTGTTCTACAAGACCTAACGTGTTAAATGTTCCCAAAAATGCGATATTTGAGTGATCGGTGTGCCCTCTAGAATTATGATAAAAATCTTTGTTTCACACATTAAGTTTTCTCATCGAAAACTTCAGTTTAAGCACCCAGCGGGCGAAAAATAATTCGACCCATCCTATACATATATATGGATGAGTTACGATCATTTAGACGATTTATTTCATTCCTTATGTAAAAGATGCAAGTTAAGTGCCACAAACAATACCAGGAGAGACAAATGACATTAGCCGCGCGCACGAACATTTTTTCTAAATTCAATGAATGCACAGAAGAAAGGAAAAATGCGATACAAGCATTCCATAGACCACACATTTTGGAATCGATTGAAACAAAATCATCAAAATCGGACCAGGGGTTAACTTAATTTCAAGAAATTTAGTGAGTCTTACATTTCGATTTAATAAATGTGACATGTAGCACCATTCTTTGCCGAGAAGAAATTAATTACCAATAGCGTTTTTCGTGAATGTTAAGAGAATGCCTGAAGGGATCAGATTAGGATTTGGCAGTGTAAAACAGGGAAACTTATCGGACATTTTTCAAGGTAGTCACGATTTGGAGGATGCCCAGGAGGCGAAATCAAAATTATTTGCTAAATTTTCATTCAGGAACAATACAAACAAAAGCCTTGTTTTCGTGACGTCAATGAGAAGATAGTCGAACCGCAAGCAGAATTTCCTGAACTTTCGTCACTGTCTCGTGCAAAACTGTTGAACGCCCGCGGCCGGCCTCGTCGTGCACCTTTTTTTACGGTCGCCTGCGAACTCCCTACACCATTTACGCACATTTTTTTATGTCCATATACTTTATCCATACACATAAGGTCAACTGACGATGGATTTCAATAAGGGTTGTCCCCTTAAACTACAGAAATCTAATCTCAGAACGCAACTCACACTTGGAGCGTCGACTTTACCTTCCACCGTTAACGGCTGCTACGCCAAGACTGGGCGGGGAGAGAGGTGGCGACCGGCCAGAGTAGTGGTGGTGGAACCAAGCCGTACGCGCTATCGTCAGATTTAAGCTAGCTTCGCCGCAAGCGCGTGAAGTATTTAGATCGGGTTAACATGACTTAGGTAATTAAAACAAGCGGTTAATTCCAATCTCAGGTATTTTATACCTAGATTTATTATACAACATATACATCAAATATCGAAATTAAATATACAAATTAAATATAGAAAATATATATCTAAAGTAAATATCGAAATGAAATATCGAAATTAAATTACAAAATCAAATATCGAAATTATATATCCAAAACAAATATCAAAAATAAATATCGAAATTAAATATCGAGAATAAAAATAAAATTAATTATTAAATGGAATATCGAAATTAAATAATAAAACTATATATATCAAAATTAAATATCGAAATAAAAAATCGAAATGATATATCGAAATTAAATATCGAAATCAAATATCGAAGTTAAATATGAAATTTAAATATCGAATAAAATATCGGAATTAAATATCGAAATTAAATATCGAAATCAAATATCGAGATTAAATATAGACATTAAATATCAAAAAGAAATATCGAAAATAAATATTAAAACTAAATATCGAAATAAAATATTGAAATGAATTTTTGAAATCAAATATCGAAATTAAATTTCAATACGAAATAACGAAATGAAAAGTCGAAATGAATGATAGGAATGAAATATCGCTATGAAATACAGAAAAGAAATATCGGAAATAAATAATAAAATTAAATATCGAAATTAAATATGAAAATACAATATCGAAATTAAAAATTGAATTTAAATATAGAACTTTAATATCAAATAAAAATATCAAATTTAAAATATGGAAACGAAATATCGAGGTGAAATATCAAAATGCTAAATCAAAACCAAACATAGAAACGAAATATCGAAATGAAATATTGAAATGAAACATTAAAGTGAATAGTCGAAATTGAATAATAAAATGAAATATCGATAAAGAATATCGAAATGACATATCAAAGTTAAATACCGAAATAAAATATGGAAATAAAATTAAGAAAGATATATCGAATTAATTATCGAAATCTACTATCGAATTTAAACATCAAAATAATACATCGAAATGAAATGCCGAAATCAAATATCGAAATTAAATATCGAAAATAAATTTCAAAATGAAATATCGAAATGATATATCAAAACCAATATCGAAATGAAATATCGAGATGAAAACACAAAATTATATATGAAAAATATGGAAATGAAATATCGAATAGTAATATCGAAATGAAAAATCGAAATAAAATTAAGAAAAATATATCGGAAAGAAATATCGAAATTAACTATCATAATGTAATATCGAATTTACACATCGAAATAAAATATTGAAATTAAATGCCGAAATAAAATATCGAAAATGAAAAGTGAAAATGAATGATCGAAATGAAATATCGATATGAAATATAGAAAAGAAATATAGAAAATAAATATCAAAATTAAATATCGAAATGATATATCAAAATAAAATATCGAAATTAAATATCGAAATCTAATATCAAAATATAAAAATGAAGTATAGTACGAAAAATCGAAATAAAATATCGAGATGAAATATCAAAAAAGATATATCACAATATATAATCGAAATAAAACACCGAAATGAAATAGAAAGAAGAAATATCAGAAAGAAATATCGAAATGAAATATCAAATTTATACATAAAAATAAAATATCGAAATGAATTGTCGAAATGAAAGATCCAAATAAAAAATCGAAATGAAATATCGAAATTAAATTAAAAACTGAAATACCGAAATTAATATCGAAATAAAATATTGAAATTAAATATCGAAATTAAATTGCGATATGAAATATCGAAATTAATTATAAAATTGAAAGATCGAAATTAAATATTGAAATTAAATACCGAAATTAAATATTAAAATAAAATATCGAAATGAAATATCCAAATGAAAAATTAAAATGAATTATCGATAGGAAGTATTAAAATGAATTATCTAAATTAAATATTGAAATGAAATACCGATTTGAAACATAAAAATGGAACACAACAATAAAAATTTAACTGAAATATCGAAATAAAATATTGAAATTAAATATCGAAATTAAAAATAAAACTAAATATTGAAATGAAGAATCAAAATAATTTATCGATATGAAGTATCAAATGAATTATCTAACTCAAATATTGAAAAACATATTGAAATGAAATAGATATGCGGTTCGATGGCGTAACGGTTAGCGTACCGGATTGTCATACCCAAGTTTGCAGGTTCAAACTCCATCGAAGCCGTGGATTTTTAAGGGCAAAAAAGTCCATGGTAAGCCTACCTTCGATACCAAATATCGATATTGAATGTCGAACTTTAGTACAATAAATATCTATTTAAAATATAGAAATGAAATATCGAAATTATTTTGATATGTCATTTTAATATATAAAGTATTAAAACGAAATAACGAAATGATATATCGAAATTTAATATTAAAATGAAATAACAAAATGAAATAATAAAATGAATAGTCGAAACTGAGTACTGAAATGACATATCAAAACTAAATACCGAAAATGAAATTTCGAAATAAAATTGAGGAAAAAAATATCGAAATTATTTATCGAAATGTAATATCGAGTTCAAATGTCAAAAATATCTAAGAAAAAATATGCAAAAGAAATATCGAAATAAAATATCGAAATAAAATTGAGAAAAACAACATCGGAAAGGAATAACGAAATTAATTATCGAAATGTAATATGGAATTTACACATCGAAATAAACTAATAAAATTAAATTTTAACGACGAAATATGAAATGAAATAACGAAATCAAAAATGAAAAATGAATGATCGAAATGAAATAATCGGTATGAAATATCGAAAAGAAATATAAGAAATAAACATCAAAATATTATTAGTAACATTGTAGTTATAACACTGTAGTATAAAGCGACCTAAAATAAAATTAATTAAAAAAAACATTCAAAATAAATATTGAAATGAAATATCAAAACAAATATCGATTATAATATCGACTCTAGATATAGAACATTAAAATCAAAATAAAATATATATTTAAAATGTGGAAATGAAATATCATGAAAAATGATAAATCAAAAAAAACCAAATATCGAAATCAACCACATCGAAATGAAATATAAAAATGAAATTTCGAAACAAAATAACGAAATGAAACATCGATATCAAATATAAAAGGTATATCAAAAAGTAGTATCAAATAAAATATCGAAATGAAACTAAAAATAGAAATTTCGGAAAGAAATATCGAAATTAAATATCAAAATTATAGTATTAAAATAAAATATTAAAATAAGGAAATTAAAAAAATATCGAAATGATTATATCGAAATTAAATATTGAAATGAAATATCAAAACTAAATATCAAAATTGAAATAATAAAATGGATAGTTGAAATTGAATAACGAAATGAAATATCGACATTGAATATCGAAATGACAGATCAAACTTAAATACCGAAATTAAATATGGAAAGAAATTTGTGAATGATATATCGAAATCAAATTTCGAAATGAAATAAGAAAATGAATTTATCGAAATCCAATATCGAAATGAAATTTAAAACTAAAATACCGAAATGAAATATTAAAATTAAAATATTGAAATTAAATATTCCACATTAAATTGCGATATGTAATATCCGAAATGAAAAATAAACTGAAATATACGAAATTAAAATATCGAAATAAAATATCATAAATGAAATAGCTACAGAAAATATCCGAAATGAAAAATCAAAATTATTTATTGATTTGAGGTATCAAAATGGAAATTATTTAATTTAAAATATTTAAAGGAAATATCGAAATGAAATACATACGCGTTTCGATGGCGTAACGGTTTAGCGTACCTGGATGTCATAACCAAGTTGCGGGTTCAAACCGCAGGATTTTATGAGCAAAACAACCATACGTACTGCCTTGCCTTCGAAATGTATTATCGACTTTTAAATATGCTCAAAATATATTATATCAAAGATGAATATCTATTAAAATATATAAATTAAATTATCGACATGGATGTATCAAAACGAAATATCGAAATAAAGAATTAAAAACGAAATATTGAAATGAATATTCGAAATGGATTATAAAATGAAACAGAATTGAAATATAAAACTGAAATATCGAAATAAATATGGAAATTAAATATTGAAACTAAAAATGAAATTAAATATTGAAATGAAAATCAAATGATTTATTGATATGAAGTATCAAAATAAACTACAAAATTAAATATTGATATGAAATATCGAAATAAAATATATATGCAGTTCAATGGCGTAACGGTTAGCGTACCGGACTGTCATACCAAGTTTGCAGGTTCAAACCCGATCGAAGCCGTGGATTTTTAAGAACAAAAAAATCCGTTGTACGCCTTCCTTCGGTATGTAATATCGAAATTAATAAAAAAAAATATCTATTTAAAATATAGAAATAAATATCGAAATTATATATCAAAATAAAGTATTAAACGAATATTGAAATCTAAAACCAAAATGAAAATAATATTATCAATAGTCGAAATTGAATATCTAAATGACATCAAAGTTAAATACCGAAATGAAATATGGAATAAAATTGAGAAAGGAAATCCCGAAATTAATCAAACAAAATGTAAATCGAATTTAAACATCAAAATAATATATCGAAATGCAATATCGAATTGCAATTACGAAATTCAATATTCGATAGAAATATCGAAATGAACATCCGAAATGAAATATCGGAATGAAATATCTTCAAGAAATTTCAAATTTCTAAATGAAATATCGAATTGAAATATTGAATCAAATATCAAAATGAAATATCGAAGGCATATATCACAATAAAATTACGAAATGAAATATCGATATCAAATATCGAAATAAAATATCAATATCTAATATCGAAATAAACTAACAAAATGAAATATCGAAAAAAAATAAAAATAAAAAATCGAAATGAAATACCGAAATAAAATATCGATATCAAATATCGAAATGAAATATCGAAATTAAATATCGATATCAAATACCGAAATGAAATATCGAAATCAAATGTCAAAATGATATATCAAAATATAAAATGAAAATCAAATAACAATATGAAATATCTAAATCAAATATCGAAATGATATAACTAAATCAAATATTAAAATTAAATATCGAAATTAATTATCGAAACGAAATATCAAAATGAAATATCGAAATAAAATATCGAAATGAAATATCAAATGAAATATATAAATGAAATATCGAAGTTAAATATTGAAATGAAATATCGAAAAGAAATCTCGAAATAAAATATCGAAATAATTATTGAAATAAACTATCGAAATGAAATATCAAAATGAATATCGGAGTGAAATATCGAAATTAAATATCAAAATCAAATATCGAAATGAAGTATCGAAATAAAATATCAAAAAAATATCGAAATGAACTATCGAAATGAAATATCAAAAGGAAATATGGAAATGAAATATCGAAATTAAATATCGAAATTAAATATCGAAATCAATATCGAAATGAAATAACGAAATGAAATATCGAAATGATATATCGGAACGAAATATCGAAATTATATATTGAAATGAAATATCGAAATGAAAAATCAAACTGATAATATCGAAATGAAATATCGATTTGAACAATCGACAATAAGATATCGGAATCAAATATCGAAATGATATATCAAAAATGTAAAACGAAAATCAATAACGATATGAATATCTAAATCAAATATCGAAATGATAATATCTAAATGAAATATCGAAATTAAATATCGAAATTAATTATCGAAATGAAATATGGAAATATAATATCAAATGAAATATATAAATGAAATATCAAAGTTAAAATATTGAAAATAAATATCGAAATCATTTATCGATATCAACTATCGAAATAAAATATCGAAAATAAAATATCGAAAAAAAACATATGTATATCTAAACGAAATATCGATATGAAATATTGAAATAAAATATCGAAATGAAATATCGAAATGAAATATCGAAATGTAATATCGAAATGAAATACCGAAATCAAATAACGAAATCAAATTTCGAAATGGAATATCGAAATGACCTATCGAAATGAAATATAAAAATTAAATATCGAAATAAAATATGGAAAAGAAATATCCAAATAAAATATCAAAATGCAATATCGAAATGAAATATTAAATAGAAATATTGAAATCAAATATCGAAATGAATTATCAAAATCAATATCGAAATAAAATATCGAAATGAAATCTCAAAATCAAATATCGAAATGAAATATCGAAAGAAATATCGAATTGATATATCAATATGAAATATCGAAATGAAATATCCAAATAAAAAATCGACATGAAATATCGAAATAAAATATTGAAATGAAATATCAAATGAATTACCGAAATAAAAAATCGAAATTAAATATCCAAATAAGATATCGATATAAAAATGGAAAATAAAATATCGAAATAAAATTTCAATATCTAATATAGAAATGAAATACCGAAATGTTTTATCGAAATGAAATATCGAAATAAAATATCGAAACGAAATATCGAAATGAAATATCGAAATGACATTTCGAAATGAAATTTCAAAATGAAATATCGAAATGAAATATTAAATTCAAATATCGAAAAGAATTACCTAAATAAAATATCGAAATATATTTCGTTTAGATATTACATATGGAAATTTTTTTCAATATTTTATTTCGATAGTTGATATCGATAAATGATTTCGATATTTATTTTCAATATTTAACTTTGATATTTCATTTATATATTTCATTTGATATTTCATTTCGATATTTCATTTCGGTATTTTATTTCTGTTTTACATTTCGATATTATATTTCCATATTTCATTTCGATAATTAATTTCAATATTTAATTTCGATATTTCATTTTGATATTATCATTTCGATATTTGATTTTAGATATTTCATAACGTTGTTTGGATTTTAATTTTAGATTTTGATATATCATTTTAAAATTTGATTTCGATATTTTGTTTTCATTGTTCAAAATCGATATTTCATTTCGATATTTCAGTTCGATTTTTCAATTTCGATATTTCATTTCAATATTTCATTTCGATATTTCCTTCCGATATATCTAAATCTACCTAAATGATATAACTAAATGAAATATCGAAATGAAATATCGAAATTAAATATCGAAATTAATTATCGAAATGAAATATCGAAATGAAATATCAAATGAAATATATAAATGAAATATCGAAGTTAAATATTGAAATCAAATATCGAAATCAAATACCGATATCAAATATCGAAAGAAAATATCGAAATAAAATTTCGCTATGTAATATCTAAACAAAATATCGATATGAAATATTGACATGAAATATCGAAATGAAAAATCGAAATGAAATTTCGAAATGAAATATCGAAATGTAATATTGAAATGAAATACCGAAATCAAATACGAAATCAAATATCGAAATGGAATATTAAATAAAATATCGAAATAAAATATGGAAAAGAAAATATCGAAATCAAATAGCAAAATGCAATATGGAAATGAAATATTGAAATCAAATATCGAAATGAAATATCGAAATGAATTATCGAAATCAAATATCGAAATCAAATACCGAAATCAAATATCGAAATTAAATATCGAAATCATATATCGGGAACGATATAGCGAAATGAAATAATGAAATGAAATGTCAAAATGAAAAATCGAACTGAAATATCGAAATGGAATATCGATATGAACATCGATACGATCAAAATAAAATGTCGAAGTCAAATATCGAAGTGATATATCAAAAGGTAATTTAAAAATCAAAAATCGAAATGAAATTTCTAAATAAAATATCGAAATGATAATTCAAAATGAAATATCGAAATTAACTATCGAAAAAAATATCGAAAGGAAATACCGAAATAAAATATCAAAAAGAAATATCGAAATGAAATATCAAATGAAATATTGAAATTACAAATCGAAATCAAATATCGAGATCAAATATCGAAAGAAAAAATTGAAATAAAATTTCGATATGTAATATCTAAATTAAATATCAAAATGAAATATTGAAATGAAATATCGAAAAGAAATATCGAAATGAAATACCTAACTAAAATATCGAAATGATATATCGCAATTAAATATCGAAATGTAAGATCGAAATAAAATGTCTATATAAAATATTGAAATAAAATTTCGATATCAAAAATCGATATCAAATATATAAATGAACTATCCAAATAAGATATCGAAGTGAAAATTTGATATGAATTATTCAAATTAAATATCGAAATAAAATATCGATATAAAATATCAAAATGAAATATCGAAATGAATCATCGAAATGAACTATCGAAATGAAATATCAAAATGAAATATCGAAATGAAATATCGAAATGAACATCCGAATTGAACTATCGAAATGAACTATCGAAATGAACTAACGAAATGAAATATCGAAATGAAATATCAAAATGAAATAGCGAAATGAACTCTTGAAATAAACTATTAAAATGAACTATCGAAATGAAATATCAAAATGAAATATCGAAATAAAAAATCGGAGTGAAATCAAATATCAAAATCAAATATCGAAATGAAGTAACGAAATAAAGTATCGAAATATAATATCGAAATTAAATTTCGAAATCAAAAATCCAAATGATATAACGAAATGAAATATCGAAGTGAAATATCGAAATGAACTATAGAAATGAACTATCTAAATGAAATATCGAAATTAAAAATCCAAATGAAATATCGAAATGAACTATCGAAATGAGCGATCAAAATGAAATATTAAAATGAAATTTAGAAATAAAAACCGAAATGAAATATTGAAATGAAATATCGAAGGAAATATCGAAACGAAATATCGAAATTAAAAATCAAAATGAAATATCGAAATAAAAACCGAAATGAAATATTGAAATGAAATACCGAAGTGAAATATCGAAATGAGTGAAATATCGAATTGAAATTACGAAGTAAAATATCGAAATGAATTATCGAAATGAAATATCGAAATAAAATATCGAAATGAAATATCGAAATGAAATATCGAAATGAAATATCGAAATGAAATATCAAAATGAAATATCAAAATGAAATATCGAAATGTAATATCGAAATGAACTATCGAAATGAACTATCCAAATGAACTATGGAAATGAAATATCAAAATTAAAAATCAAAATGAAATATCGAAATGAAATATCGAAATAATATGGAAAAAAACATCGAAATGAATTATCGAAATGAAATATCAAAATGAAATATTGAAATGAATTATCGAAATAATATATCGAAATGAAATATCTAAATGAACTATCGAAATGAACTATTGAAATGAAATATTAAAAAGAAATATCGCAAGGAAATATCGAAATGAAATATTGAAATGAAATATCGAAATCAAATAACGAAATGAAATATCTAAATCAAATATCGAAATAATATATCGAAATGAAATATCGAAATGAAATATGCAAATGAAATATCAAAATCAAATATCGAAATGAAATATCGATATCAAACACCGAAATCAAATATCAAAATGATATATCAAAAAAGAAATATCGAAATGAAATAACGAAATGGAATATCGGAATGAAATATCGAAATTAAACAACGATATCAAATATCGAAATGAACTATCGAAATAAAATATCGAAATGAAATATCGAAATGAATTATTCAAATGAAATATCGAAATAAAATATCTAAATAAAATATCGATATCAAATATCGAAAAAAATCGAAATGAAATATCGAAAGTGAATATCGAAATAAAATATAGAAATGAATATCGAAATGAAGTATCGAAATGAAATATCGATATCAAATGAAATATCGAAATGAAATATCGACATGAAATATTAAAATAACTTATCGAAATGAAATATCGAAATGATATATCAAAATTAAATAACGAAATGAAATATCGAAATTAAATTTCGAAATTAAATATCAATATCAAATATCGAAATAAAATATCGAAATGAAATATCGAAATGAATTATCGAAATGAAAATTCGAGATGAAATAACGAAATGTATATCGAAATGAAATATCGTAATAAAATAGCGAAATAAAATATCGAAATAAAATATCGAGATTAAATATCGATATGAAATATCGAAATGAAACATCGAAATGAACTATAGAAATGAACTATCAAAATGAAATATATTAAAATGAAATTTCAAAATGAAATATCGAAATGAAATATCAAAATGAATTATCAAAATGAAATATCGAAATGATATATCGAAATGAAATATCTAAATGAAATATCGAAGTGAAATATAGAAATGAAATATCGAAGTGAAATATAGAAATGAAATATCGAATTAAAATTACGAAATAAAATATCGAAATTAATTATCGAAATGAAATATCGAAAAGAAATCTCGAAATGAAACATCGATTTGAAATTTGGAAATGAAATATCGAAATGAAATATCGAAATTAAATATCGAAATGAAATGTCGAAATCAAATATCGAAATGAAATATCGAAATAAAATATCAAAATAAAATATCTCTATCGAATATCGAAATGAAAAAATCGAAAAGACATATGGAAATGAAATGTCGAAATGAAATAATCGAATGAAATATCCAAATGTAATATCGAAATAAAATATCGATATAAAATTAATGAAATATCGAAATCCAATATCCAAAGAAATATCGAAATGAAATATAAAAATGAAATATCGAAATGAAATATCGAATTGAAATATCGAATTGAAATATTGAATTAAAATATCGAAATGCAATGTCAAATGAAATATCGAAATGAAATATCGAATTGAAATATCGAATTGAAATATTGAATTAAATTTTGAAATAAAATATCGAAATGAAATGTCAAATGAAAATATCGAAATGAAATATCGAAATAAAATGTCGAAATGAAATATCTAAAAGCTATGGAAATGAAATTTCGAAATGATAATTCGAAATCAAATATCGAAATGAAATATCGAAGTTAAATATCGATATCTACTATCGAAATCAATTATCGATATGAAATATAGATATGAAATATCGAAATGAAATATCAAAATGAAATATCGAAAATGGAATATCTAAATCAAATATCGAAGTTATATATCGAAATGAAATATGGAAATTGTCGTGGGGGTTGGGGTCTGGCACCACGTGCAGGGGAGTGGAATGACGGTAAGGGCGGAAGGTGCCCTCTGGGCCGTTCCCTATTCTGTTAAAGGCCTAAAGCGGATGAGAGGGAGCAATCAGAACAGGGATGACCCCAGTCATGGCAAACAGCAGTTTATTGGAGAGGTGTTACTTACACAGGCAGCTGACGTAGCCCAGCCTCGGCGAGGACGGTCCTCCGAAGAGCGACTTAGCAGCGGCCATGGCGACACTGGGAGTGCACGGTGATCAGGGGCAAGGGCTGGAAGCTGCTAGCAGGACCCCGGAGGGTCTGTCTGGACTAGCGGGATTGAGGAGTGTCGGCAGGGCCAGTTAGGGCCGATCTGAACCGACGGGGAGGTGAAGGGAGGTCGGCAGGGCCAGTTTGGGCCGATCTGAACCGACTAGGGGCGAAGGGAAGTCGGCAGGGCCAGTTTGGGGCCGATCTGAACCGACGGGGGCGGAAGGTCCGTGCACGCGGGCGACGAGCTCACGAGTAGCATTCGTCCCCCCGCTAAGCGGAGGTCAAGCTGTTATATAGGCCTTTTCTGCTGAGACGCTCTTTCCGCGGCGGAGCTACGTCATTATGCTTACGCGGGCGCCAGCCGTCTGCGGCCACGCGACAAAATTAATATCGAAATTAGATATCGATATCAAAATATCGAAATGAATATCGGAATGAAATATTGAAATGAAATATCGAAATGATATATGGAAATGAAATATCGAAATCAAATTTCGAAATGAAATATCTAAATGTAATATTGAAATGATATATATTAAAAATGAAATATCGAAACGAAATATGGAAGTGAAATATCGAAATGAAATATCGAATGAAATATCGAAATATAATTTCGAATTGAAATTACGAAATAAGATATCGAAATGAAATATCGAATGAAATATCGAAATGATAAAAAAAAATGTATTTTCGATTTGAAGTTTTAAAATGAATTATCTAAATTAAATATTGAAATGAAATATCGAAATGGAATATAAAAATGAAACAGAATTGAAAGATAAGACTGAAATATCGAAATAAAATATTGAAATTCAACATTGAAACAAAAAATAAAATTGAATATCAAAATTAAATATTGAAAAGTAAAATCAAAATTATTTATGATATGAAGTATCAAATGAACTATCAAATTTAAATATTGAAATGAAATATCGATATCAAATACATATGCGTTTTCAATGGCGTAACGGTTAGCGTCCCGGATTGTCATACCCAAATTTGCAGGTTCAAACATGATCGAGCCGTGGATTTTTAGAGCAAAAAAAATCCGTTCTTCGCCTTCCATCGATATGTAATATCGAACTTAATGTAGAAAAATATCTATTTAAAATATAGAAATCAAATATCGAAATTATATATCGAAATAAAGTATTAAAATGAAATATCGAAATGAAATATTGAAATCAAAAACCAAAATAAATATCAAAATGAAATAATAAAATGAATAGTCAAAATTGAATATCGAAATGACATATCAAAGTTGGAAATAAAATTGGAAATAAAATTGAGAAAGGAAATCTCGAAATTAACTATCGAAATGTAATATCGAATTTAAACATCGACATAAAATATGGAAATGAAATGCCGAAATCAAATATTGAAATAAAATATCGAAATGAAATATCAAAATAAATATCGAAAATAAATATGGAATTTAAATATAGAACTTTAATATCAAAATAAAATAAAAATTTGGAAAGGAAAATTCGAAATGAAACGCCGAAGTCATTTATTGAAATCAAATATCGGAATGAAAACTGAAAATGAAATATCGATATGAAATATAGAAATGAAATATAAGAAATAAATATTAGTTTTCTATTTCCTTCGGTCTCGGCTAGCTTTTCGGAATTGCTACATACTAGCTGCAATCTATCGCCGCCCAAAGTATATTTTATTGACATTTTCTTAGTTTTTTGGTTTCCTAAAACTAGGACGGAAAACTTAATTTTAAACTAATAAAGAACAGTAAAACCTTTTCTTAAATGGCAATTTCTTTGAAAAATGTGGAGCCGATTTTAATAAAATTACGTTTACAGCGCTACTAAACATACATTTGAAATTTGAAGCGCGAACTTTGAGTTTTCGAAAAACTTCATTTAAAATCATTTGAAGCACTTACATTCACAAATACAATAGTGTTAATAAATTGATGGAAATGTGCATATTGTAAGTGTGAGAGATTTAAAAAAATTACATTCAAGTAATTTTTGCAGCCACAAAAAAGTACCCCAAAATGAACTTTACGTCGCATAAAATAGTACAATTAGCACTATCCGTTCCGAAAGTTTTGAAACCATTTACGAGAAATTATATATCGAAATAAAGTATTAAAATGAAATATCGAAATGAAATATTGAAATTAAATATCAAAATGAAATAATAAAATGAATAGTCGAAAATGACTATCGAAATGACATATCAATGTTAAATACCGAAATGAAATATGGAAATATAAATTTAGAAAGGAAATCTCGAAATTAACAGTAAAACCTCGTCCTAAATGGCAATTTCTTTGAAAAATGTGGAGCCGATTTTAATAAATGACGTTTACGCGCTACTAAACATACGAAATTTGAAGCGCGAACTTTTGAGTTTTCGAAAAACTTCATTTAAAATCATTTGAAGCACTTACATTCACAAATACAATAGTGTTAAGAAATTGATGGAAAAAAACAAAATGAACTTTACGTCGCATAAAATAGTGCAATTAGCACTATCCGTTCCTAAAGTTTTGAAACCATTTACGAGAAAATAGCGTTTGAGTGTTTATGAAAATGCGTAATTTTGAGTTGGTTTTCACAGAAAATGGTAGAGTTTTTGAGAAACTTTACTTAACATTATTTAAAGCACATGTACTCATTATTATAATAATGTCCAGAAATCGCCGATTATGTAAAAATTAACGGCTTGAGAGATAAGTCAAAAAAATTATATTTCTGCAATTTTTGAAAAAACAAAAGAATAGAGCAATATGGCAATTATGTCATTTCATATAGTATCTTTAGCACTATCCCAACGAAAAGATTTAAAGAAACAATTTGGAGAAAATCTGGTTTTTTGTAATTTTTTAAAATTGCAAATACAGCGCACAATATTGCGCAAAAACGACTATATTTTTCCAAAAAATGTACAAGAACCTTAATGATAGAACTCACTTGTAGAAAAATTTTTATTTGGAGGAAAAATTTCTATCTTCAATTTTTTTTAAATTTGTTTATTTTAAGTCGCATCAACAGCTATGGTTATTAGCGACTACACATTTGTACATTACATAATATTTTCTTTAGTTATAAAAACAATGATAATTGATGATACACAATGACAATGATAACATAATGACACAATACTCTCACAATGACAATGATAATAAACAATAAATAAAACAGAAAAATTTAACAGTTTTGAATCATATTTAAAAGGATTATATGTCATTTAGGAAATTACAAGATTTACAGAAATGTAGTATTTTTTTTATAATCCTCGGATATTAGGATTAGTTCTTCATCATGTTCATCAATATTCTGCTCGCGTCTGTTGTCCTGAAATAGATTACAGTAGTATAGCAAATGATGGATGTTGAGAGAGGTATTGCAGGGCACACAGATGGGAGGGGGATCTCTGGTTAAAAGATGCTTGGGACTAAAATTACAATGACCAGTTCTTATTCTTGATAAGATCACCTGTTCTTGTTTAGAAAAGTCTTTGGAGGTTTTCAAGGAGTAAAAATTTCGAATTTTTTTGTGCAAATTGCTAGACTTGAATGTTCTCCAGTAGTTGTCCCATATCTTCTGCATTTTTCTTTATGGAGTGTGACCACAGATCAGTCCATATGTGGGAAGTGCTAAAACTCTTCCGATTTTCCTCTCTTCCTCAACGCTTATTATGTCATCTTCAGGTATCTCTTTGTAATTTGGGAGCCAGGTCATTACTAGAGTCTTGTTGGATTGCATGCCATAGTACAGTTCATGAATGTTGTCTATCATTGTTGCACTCGAGACACCATTGCATATTTTATTGATTGCTTCAATAGATGTGGAAAAGACGACAATTTTTTGCTGTTAGATTCCTTTGCAAGTTTGAAAGCCGTCAATATGGAGCACATTTCTGCAGTAGTTGGACTGGAGTAATAATGCAGCCTATTTTTAATTTCAATTTCTTGAGTGAATGTTATTGCATATTTATCCTCTTGATTTTTTATGAATTTTGTGAATATCATATAGTAATCTATATAATATTTGTTTACTAACTCAGTTGATTTTATCTTCCAGTCTTCATCTGATATTTTATCTTTAGGATGGAGGTTAAAGATAGGTCTACTTCTGTGTCAGGTATTATCCATGGTGGAATGTTTGGTTTTCTTTTCTCTCCATTGAAATTTTCCATGATATTTAACTTCCTGAATAAGTTTTTGATTTTGTTATATATTGGGGTAAATCGTTTATGATCTTTATAATAAACTTGAAATTTTGGGTAGATGTCATGGTGAATTATTGGATTATTTACTTCAGCTGCTTTGATGGCATATTTGAGGGTTAGCAATTCTCTGCGATGTGATAGGCTTGTTTCTTTTGCTTCTATTAGAATGCTACCAATAGGACTAGAATGAAAACAGCCTGTACATATTCTCAAGGCTTTATTATGAATAACTTCAAGTTTTCTTAGATCTTTTTACTGGCAGAATCATATACTATGGCTCCGTAGTCAATCTTGGAACGGACTATTGCTTCAGAAGAAGAGATTTGTCAGCGCCCCAGTTTTTATGAGAATTGAATCTCAATATCTTTAAACCTCTTTTTGCATTCAACTAGTAATTGAATATGTCTTTTCCATTTCAGTTTGGAGTCAATATATATTACCAATACTTTAATATTTTCATCAAATTTGAGACTTTGTTCACCTAGATGTAGTGAAGGCTTTTCCTCTGCCTTCTTTGTAGAAAATTAGGATGCATTGTGTTTTCGATGTTAATGATAGAACTCACTTTGTAGAAAAATTTTTATTTGGAGGAAAAATTTCTATCTTAAATTTTGTACTTGTAGGAAGACGCCGAAAAAAATTAAACTTTTAAAATTTTCAAAAATTCAGAGTTAACCGTGAAAATGAGACCTATGCATACTTAATAAGTGTATTTTACTCTATTCTTACAAGAAATGTAAAGAATAAATTTGGATCCGTTTTTAAGGAAATTTTGAAATGTCCGGGGGGCTTCATGAAAAGTACCTCGAAATTTGGAAGCAATTTTTTCAAAATCGCGGCGCCTCGAGTGGAAGCATATCGGCCAGGGAATATTCATTTTGGAAAAAAACGCACGTATGGTTTAGGTGCTAGTGTTGTTCACAGACTGACAGATGGACGCACGGACGGACGGACTGACGGACAGACGGACGGACTTACGGACTTTTGCTTTCAATTGGTTTTGCGGTATGAAGGACTTACAAAATACGGATTCTGGCTACACCACGTGCTAGGGGATTTTTTCCCTTAATGTAGCAACTGGATTTATCCACTTTTTTGTTACCACGGCTCCGATTTTTTCTGGCGAAAATTAGCCATTTTTCAAGCAGCATTACATAACTTTCCCCTATACTACGTATATTACTCCGTATATACGTACGTATACCGGAAAGTAAAAAGTGGATAAATCCAGTTGCTAAATTAAGACAAAAATTCTCTAACACGTGGTGTAGCCAGAATCCATGTTTTGTGGATCCTTGATACCAAAACATCGATTGACGGCGAAAAGTCTGTCCGTCCGTCCGTCCGTCCGTCCATCTGGTGTATGTGAACAACACTAGGGCCTAAATTATGCGTAGGGTGTTTTTACAAATTGAAGAAATCGTTGCCGATCTAGCTTGAGTCAATGCTCTGCGATTTTGGAAACCATTCACATACTTTTGGGGGTACTTTTCATGAAGCCGCCCGAACATTTTCAAAAATTTTCTTAAAATGGCTCCAATTTTTTCTTTAAATTTCTTGCACAGAGTAACATAACTTATAAAAGTAATATAGGGCCGATCTTCACGCTTAACTGTAAATTTTCAAATACTGCAAAAGTTTGAAAAGATTGAGTCTTCCTACAACTACGAAATTAAAGATATATATTTTTGATTGTAGAAACTGATCTACAACAACAACAAAATTCACGATATATATATATATATATGTATATATTCTTCTTCTCTAGCTCTACAGCCCTTTGTGGGCCTCGGCTTCACGCACAACAGCATTCCAGTCTTTTCGGTCTTCTGCCATCTTTTTCCAATTCTTTATTTTCATGATGTTTAGATCTTTTAGTACATCGTCCTTCCATCTTTTTTGGGACGGCCTCTCCTCTGTTTTGAGAAGAGACCACCTTCTAATATCTTTCTGGGCATTCTTGATTTTTCCATCCTTTCAATATGTCCCAATATGTTTCAATATGATCCTTTGCGCTTTGATAAATCGGACATGTGCTTTTTCTTCCAATATTAAATTGATCTCATCATGGCTTCTATATCTCCATATCTCTTGATCTTTGATAGGTCCATATATTTTCCGTATTAGTTTACGTTCAAATCGCCTTAACTTCATTTGTATCATTTGTTGTTAACGTCCAGGCCTCTGCCCATAGGTTACCACAGGACGTATTAAGGTTTTATATATTTTCATTTTCGTGTTACGGCTTATTAATTTATTTCTTAGTATTTGCATATTTATATAATATGCTTTATTCCCTGTCTTATTCGTTCTTTGATGCTCTCCCTCATGTCATTCTGATTACTAATAGGGTTCCTAAATACTTGAAGTTGGTAACTCCTTCAAAGGTTTTATTCAATATTTTAATATTTTGGGGGCTCCTTCTTGTCTCTGATGTGGAAAGTTGATAGATGACATTATCTCACAATTTGTTTATTACATTGCAGATCGTAGCAACGGGACCAGTATCTCCAGGTATTATTGTGTTTCCTGCGAAAAAATGAAATGATAACGCTGGTTGCTATCTATTATATTACATTGAAATATACGTTCATGTATTCGTAGAAATAAAGTCTGTTCATCTACAAAAGTGTAACAGTCGATATTCTTAACAACTGGTAGCAGAGCGCGGTTTGATATTAACTGGACAATGGCCGAAGCAAGTATATGTCCTTTGGAAAATCGAAATCCTCAACAACACGAATTATACGTTGTGGAGCATGCGAATGGAAAACCCTGATAAAATCACGTCATTTATATACCGAATAATCCGAAGAGGAAGAACCGAAGAAAATTCCCGGAGACGAGGTAAGCGAAGCACGATGGAAAGAGTGGGAATTTAAAAAATGAAGTGATGGGCCTGTTAGTCATGACCTTGTCGAACGAACAACTTCTCGCTTGCCGGGGAATAACAAAAGCTAGAGATTTGTGGAATGCTTTGCAGAGAAGACACGAGGGACAGGGGAGATATAAAATAACCACTCTGAAAGCTAAATTGGCAAAATTGGAAAAGGGAGACAATGAACTTATTGGGATTACTTGATTCGAGCAATGGGCATCGCTTGTGAAATTAATGAATCAGGCGTCAATGTAGAAGGACAGTGAATTGATTTATCACGTGCTAAACGGATTACCTAAGTCGTATAGCGAAATTACGACGGCTTTATTGACAAATTCGGAAACCAGTTTTGAAACGATTCGGGAACATTTGATAAATTACGAGAAAAAATATTTAAGATCTTCAATGATCAAAGATACGATTGCATACAGAGTTACAGAAACGCGCAAGATGACTTGTTTTGTATGCGGGAAGATGGGACACAAGGCCGAAAGATTGCTGGCACAGGAAAGGTGTAGCAACTTGTATTCAAGACAGTGAGCGAGGGAATTACTACAAAACGAAGAAAGCGAATAAAGAATATTCAGGAAGCAAGAATCTGTTAAATAACAAAAGGAAGATATTATAATTCTGATTATGGTGGAAACGTTCCAATACTAACAACAGAAGAGAGTTCGCGATGAGTACGAAGAAAGATCACGTGAAAGAGTATGCGGAAGACGAAAAGGAGATTTCGTGGTTACTAGATTCGGGATGTAGTGTTCACATGACTTCTCATAATGAAATATTGAGAGATCAAAAACCAGTGACCGTCGAAATAACTACTGCCGAGTCAGGAAGAAAACTCATTCCTGAAATGGAAGGGCGTTGTTAGTGGCTCCTGCATTACTAACGAAGGGACTGTCACTAAAGTAAATATGGAACGCGTCCTATTTGTTCCAAACTTGGAAACCAATCTACTTTCTGTTCCGAACATCGTTAGTAAAGGAAAGAAGATAGTTTTGGACAACACCGGAGCGAAAATCTACGGCACAAAGCATGGTATGTTAATCGCGAATGGATCGTTCGATGGAGAAAATTTCATTTTTAATATGCAAATCGATAATATCAAATCTGGAAAATGTGAGGAAAAGAGAAAAAGTGATGATAAAGAAGAAACAAGAACGAGTGTTATCGAAACCTGTTTTAAATCGAAAGCAAGTGTGAAAAATCTATGGCATAGGAGGCTGTGTCATATGAATTATAATTATATAGCTGTGATGAAAACAAAGGATTGGTTCGCGGACTGGAGAACGCTGTGATTCAAGATAATTCTTGTGATCAGTGCTTACGCGTTAAGTTTACGCGGTTGCCTTTTACGAACATATCGCAGAGAACTTCGAATGATGTATTGTCAAGGTTATTTGTCGACTTATGTGAACCTATCGCGTCACCATCCTTAGGAGGTAGTAGATATATGTTGACCATAGTTGACGACTACAGTCGTAGATATTTTGTAGAATTTTAAAAAAGGAGGAGGAATGTTCTACTAAAATTATAGAATTCATCAATCGTAGGGAAAATGAAACCGAACACGAAAGTTAAATACATTCGCAGTGACAATGGAGGAAGCGAGTTCGTGAATTCCGTTTTTGACAGATTTTTTACAAAACCAGAGGAATCTTACACATTATTACCACATTATTAAAGTGAACTTACCACATTCTACACGCCGCAAAGCAACGGAGTAGCCGAACGGGGCGAATAGAACCATTATTGATGCAGCGAGAACTATGCTCTTGGAGTCTGGGTTGCCTATGGCATTCTGGGCGGAACCCGCTAGAACCGCGGTATATGCCTTTAATGTAAGTCCTACCTCGAGCGATAAGAAAAAAGTTCCACTAGAATACTGGACGGGATTTAAACCAAATGTGGCACATTTCAGAGTTTTCGGGGCAAAAGTGTTTTTTGCTAACATGCGGAAAAATAAGCAGAAATTTAGCCCACGAGCAGAACAAGGCGTATTTGTAGGCTATTCACGTTGTAGGAAAGCTTACAGAATATACAGCCTGAATCAACAAACAATTCTGGAATCACGAACGTGATTTTTAAGGAGGAAGAAAGAGGATACACAGATTCTTCGAACATTCAGGAAGTATTGGAATGGAGTTATAGCACAACTCAAGATCTTGAGGAGAGTAACATAACGTCATTGCAAGAGAAAACTCAGAAGAAGGAGTATATGTACCTGTATTGATGAACAATAATTATCTGAAGAAGAAGAGTCTCACGAATGAGGATACTCTCGAAGATGCTGAACAACGATCTTCGTTTAAAGGAGCGAAAGAATCTGGGACGGAAGAGGAAGCGTCAAGCGAAAATGATATAATACATTATCGTTCTTCCATACGAAACGTAGAAGAGATTACGCCGAGAAGATCGACAAGAATTAAAATTCCTACTAAGAGGTACCAAGCGGTAGTTGCGTGTGAAAGGAATTCGCCTTAACGAAGAAACACCGAAAACTTATGCTGAGACGGTGATCTCAAAAGAAGGGGAAAATTGGTTAAAGACTGTTTCGCGTGAGCCTGTTTACAGAGATACGAAACATGGCAGATTGAAGACATTTCAGTCCAGTAATGAAAACAAACACATAAATCTCTTAATCTGGTATGATGGAGAAACATTCTTCAAGAATGATTCGTTCGTAAATTAATAAGATAAACGATCTACGAACGAAAAGGGGGGAATGATAGATGACATTATCTCACAATTTGTTTATTACATTGCAGATCGTAGCAACGGGGACAGCATCTCCAGGTATTGTTGTGTTCCTGCGAAAAATGAAATGATAACGCTGGTTGCTATGTATTATATTACATTGAAATATACGTTCATGTATTCGTAAGAAATAAAGTCTGTTCATCTACAAAAGTGTAACAGTCGATATTCTTAACAAAAAGTACCATATACTTTTTTTCTTCTCATTTACTATTAGGCCTGTTGTTTCCGCTTTTCTTTCCATTTCCTCGTAGCATGTTATTAAACTTCTTTTGTTTTTAGCTATTATGCAAATATCATCTGCATATGCACATATTTGTACTGATTTATAAAATATCGTACTGTTATGTGTTAAATTATTTATTATACTATGTAGTGCTATAATAAAGAGTAGCTGATTAACTGTCTCCTTGCTTTACTCCTGTCTCTATTGTAATAGGTTTGCTCTTTTTGTTACCACATTTAATTACTGCTTTTGTATTTTTCATTGTCATCTTAATAAGATTTATCAATTTTTCTGGTATTCCTATGTCATAGTGTTTCATAAAGGATCTTCCTATTTATACAATCAAATGCTTGTTTATAATCAACAAATAATAGGTGAATATCTATATCATGTTGCTGAAATTTTTCAATAATTTGTCTTACTACAAATATTTGATCCATTGTACCTTTATAAGGACGAAATCCGCAGTGGTATTCTCCAATAATTTTCTCAGAATACTTTTGAAGTCTTTGATTTATTATTCTTGATAATACTTTGTAAACAACATTCACTAGAGTAATTCCCCTATAATTTTCACAAGCCAATCTATCTCCTTTCTTGAATATTGGGCATATCATTCCACTTTACCATTTCTCTGGCATCTTTTCTTCATCCCATATTTTGCCTATTAATCTACATATAGCCTTTTCCAAAGTAATACCTCCATTTTTAATTAATTCCCCTTGTATTTGACCTTCGCCAGGTGCCTTATTGTTTTTTATTCTTTGTATCATTTGCACCACTTCCTTTTGTTCAGGTTTATTTTATTCACTTCTTATTTCTCTTGTTCCGATTTTACCTTCCGCTATATCTACATATTTTATTTTCTTGTTTAGCAGATCTTCAAAATACTGAGCCCATCTATCTATTACTTCTTTTTCATTACTAAGTATATTTCAATTCTCATCTTTGCATCTTCTGTCTTTTATTTGAAAGTCTTTTCTCATATTATTCATGGCAGCATAGAATTTTCTAATCTCACTACCTTTATTTAGCTCGTCTATTTCTTGGAATTGTTTTCTTAGCATATTTTTCTTTTTCGTCTTGCATATGCTTCAAGCGTATCCTAGTAAAACGTTCACTGATCATATCATATTCCAATATACTCTTTCTTTTCTTGGACAGTATAAAACCTGTGCCATAAAGTCCTGTTCTTTCCTCACTACCACTGTAAATCATTGTGTAGTCCGATTTATCTATCCGTCCTTTACCTTGCCATCTCACTTCTTGTAGTGCTATTATATCAATATAATATTTAATCATTTCATATATATATATATATATATATATATATATATATATTGTGATATACTAAATTATTAGAATCAGGCACCTTAGTAATAGGTTGCTAGGGAGAACACCGATGTTTAACATGTCACGATATTTGGTCAACGGGCACCTTCGTAACAGAGATAAACAATTTCATGAGCCCGTGGATGTAGTGTAGAATCAGTCAAAAGATGCGTGTGTAAGAGTGGAAATTTCGCCCAAGAGTGCACGTTGGTTAGAGGAGTGAATACATAATAAGATTCCGTTGGTAGGGAATGTAAAACAGAATTTTCGACAACAATGAATATTTTTCCCAATGTCATCATCTGGTTAATGAAAACATTTGAAAGTAATGCATAAGCACTCTTTGCACTCTCTCTCCCTCTGCCATTCTATCCCTCTCCTTCCCCACGTCACTTCCACTTTCTCCACATTCTCTATCTTCCACACACTCACGCTGTCGCACTCTCTCTCTGTCGCACTCTCTCTGTCGCACTCTCCCTCTCTCTGTCGCACTCTCTCTCTGTCGCACTCTCTCTGTCGCACTCTCTCTCTGTCGCACTCTCTCTGTGTCGCACTCCCTCTCTCTGTCACACTCTCCCTCTCTCTGTCACACTCTCTCTCTGTGTCGCACTCTCTCTCTGTGTCGCACTCTCTCTCTGTGTCGCACTCTCTCTCTGTGTCGCACTCTCTCTCTGTGTCGCACTCCCTCTCTGTGTCGCACTCCCTCTCTGTGTCGCACTCTCTCTCTGTCGCACTCTCTCTGTCGCACTCTCTCTGTCGCACTCTCTCTGTCGCACTCTCTCTGTCGCACTCTCTCTGTCGCACTCTCTCTGTCGCACTCTCTCTGTCGCACTCTTTCTGTCGCACTCTCTCTGTCGCACTCTCTCTCTGTCGCACTCTCTCTCTTCCACACTCTCTCTTTTCAACTTTCTCTCCCTCTTCCATTTTCTTTCTCTCTTCGTGTTACTTGCGAGATAACACCCAACTAGATTTAGTGCTGACATGATGCCTAACAGTTAAGTTACATAAGAAAGATAGATACAAACCGTCCGTTTTTATGTCAAGGTTACAGGACGTGTGTATGTTTATAAGAAGCGATTCAGCCATATATCAACATCTTCAATGTCGAGAACCACAGCTTGTGTTCGCGGGTTTTTTGAAGACCGAAAAACACTTCTCTTGCTAGTGACGATTTGAGTAAGTGTCACTTCGAAAAAAAATCCTTAACCCAGATCTGTATTTCCGAAGGCACTTGCTATCGAGTATTAGCCGTCTTGCAGTATTTCAATAATTCGTGGCCAAAATCAGCATTCGAAGGTAACTCCACCACTCGTTTTAAACAGAATCTATAACAATTTTATTTGTCCCTGCGATTGTGTCGTATAAAGTTTAAGCTACTGACACTAGATTGAAACGCATTTTTTCTCGCGTATTACCAACCATATTACTGATGGTTTAAAGATATGCTGCCAAAAAAGATTTTTCGGAGAGAACGTTTTAGTTAGCAATAAACAATAAAATCCGACAGAATCGCCATAAACCATTGGTGATACTGGAATGATATCTGGCGGTACAAATTCGGTACTCTCCGCGGAATGCAATTCGGTTTGGCAGTGTGTGTGACGAGTTAGAAGAAGCGGCAATCGATCTTGCAGTTTCCTACGAGAAGTCGTTGCTGGGGACGCCCTGGCAATCGCTCCCTTCGCAATTGGAGATCTGCGGAGGCAAATGCAATAATCCCTGGTCGCGACGGGCGCTTAGAAAGTACAACGTTGGTACTCAAGAAAACGCTGCAGAAGCACAAGTGTTTTCTGCGATTTTTCCATAGCTGCCTCTCAAGGCCCGTCTTCATAATGGAATATATAGCGACATTTCGCGGTTTTCTAGGTCGTCCCGCTAGATGTCGCACGATCACGCAGTGCTTGATACGCTCGCAACCATGCGACATCGAGCGTCTCGACTGAGAAAGAGGCGAAATGCCGTGATTTTACGAATAATCTATACCTTAGTACAAAATTAATTTGACCACTTGGGCTTAGCACATAGTTTAGACATTGCCGCTGTCTCCGCAGAGACTCTGACCGGTAGGTCCTAGGGTTCGAATCGCGACGGTGGCGAATTTTCCACATTAGCTGGATACATTTTTCTACTTTGATTTTCTAACTTTGCCCCTGAAGGCTCGTCTTCAGGATGGAATATGTCACGGTATTTCGCGACGTTCTCAGTCGTGCCGCCAGGTATCGGATGATCACGACTGTATCAAGCAGTACTTGCGATCATGCGACATCTAGTGACTCGACGGAGAAAGACGCGCAATGCCGTGTGATAGTCTATCGTGGACATAGGGGCTTGAGAGGCAGAGAAAAATCGCACTATAGGTCTAATTCACTCACTGCCTAGAGGAGAATCCCAGTCTCGTCTGTGTTCTCAGGGGTGTCTCCGATCAACACCATAAGAATGCCGGAGCAGTACCTTCATCAACGGGTCACGGACCGCGCGCGATTTTTCATTTCTCTTCCTTGACCTATCGTCTCCCCTTATACATACACACACGTGTACTAGTGGGTAGTGCGCCGCTGGGGGAGATATTTGGGGAGGGATCCTCCCACTAGCCGTTGGTCGACGCCTGATCATACTATCCAGCGAACGGGGAATTACCACCACATTCTGGGATTCAAACATCCACTACACTCACGGGTCTAAAGGCCAAAGAAGTTGTGCCCGGAAACATCAATTAATAAACCAATTAATGGTACGTCTTATAGACAAATAAAAGATGAAAGGGTAAAAAATATAATAAAAATATGATCGAGAGGGGAAAACAACCCAGAAGAGATAAGACTGAACACTCTATTCTCGTTGCTGATGATTGGAAGATGCCCGTAACAGCTGCGTGTACGTACGTGTGACTTTTGGGAAAACAGTTCACCGAATATTCGATACTAATGCTTCTGAATTCCGGGAATTCAGTGTGTCTAAATAACTATAACAAATACCAGAGAAACTAAATTAGAATTCTTCATAGGACATGACAACCGGTAGCAACCAATCGCAAGTAGCATACAATTTCACCTGATGGCTGCTTAAGATCTCCCTAAAATCGCCTATTACTGATAATAAAAGGTAAGTTTGACATGGTAAAAAACTTAAATGGTGTTCTCGTATTAATCATTATCGTGAATGTTTTTAATATGGGAATTTTCTTTTCTTCCGGCACTTTTGAAGGGATACAATTAGTACATCTTTATACTTATTTATTTTTGAGTCCTACGATAATATTCCCAATGGCCTCTAAAACCCTAATAATCTACATCAACATTCATAAAGTGTAGTTAAAATGTGTAAAAAATTTAGTTTAAAGTGTTATTCCGCTTTATTTGACAAATTCTCGAATTTTCTAATTTTTATTCATTCAAAACGGGTCAATCATTGTATTATACCAGATATTTGAATTACTATCTCCAAAATAAGTGATGGATGAATTCCCTCTCCCTCCCCCCTCTATCTCTCTCTCTCTGGAATTCCAGACCATCAACGCTAATGAAATTTATTGTGGAAAAGAGTACGCGAGCGCTGAGCAGGTCTGGACGGGCCGAAATTGAATGAATGGTGAGTAGAAACACGAGTGCACTTTGAGTGCCTGCCTCTTCCCTCACACCCACTCTCGCGCTGGCCCTATTTGCCATCGCTCCTTTCCCGTCTGCCTTTCCTCCTTGTTCTGTTTTTCCATACAGACTTCTGTCGCCCTCACAATCGTCACCTCACAAAAGAATCGACTCTTCGCATCAACCGGGCTGCTAGATTGGCTACAATCTAATAGCCGCAGCCTTCAATTTCGGAATGTAAATGACAAGCCACATGACATATTGCATTCGCTTGAAATTCGACTGTCGAGTCATTGACTGCTATTTAAGTCAATACTTTAGCCATGCTTCTCTTTCTGTGCGAGCTTGAAAGGTGAACATTTGACATGACATTCCAGTCTAAACACACTTTTTTCTTAATATATTATAAAGTAAACTAGAGGTGCTACAGCATCACATACTTTCTCATGTTATTGGAAACACTTAGTTAATATTGTAATATTGCAATTTCTGCCCTAATAACACTTTAACTGCTTTTGAGCTTTTGCTTATATCAAAAATTCAGGCGAATGAATGAAAATACGACTTACCCCATTTCTTTAAGCGTCTTTTGCTCCGTCCGGTGAAAAAATTTGGAGCCATTTTTGAGAAAATGTTCAAAAATGTTTGGAGCTACATCTAAAATACCCTCAAAATTAAAATATCCGTTGCGAGCTCCAATGATAGCTACATCAGTCAAATCAAATACAGAATATTAATTTTAGTGCTACTGCTTACGAATTGATGGTTAATGTTCTTCACAGACAGACTGACGGACAGACGATTTGCCGTAAATCCGCTTTTTTATGTAATTTCTGCTTGAAATTTAAGCAATATATAAAATCATATCTTCAAAAACCGCTCCAAGTTTTTGTTCAATTTTTTTCGCAGATAGAACGAGGGACATTTAAAAAACGGCCCAGGTTTCATTTTCGTTCAACTCTCTAAATTTTCGAAAATTGTAAATTAAGAAATAATGCGTGAAAGCATGTGCTGTTGTAGCACCAGTAGTAAATCTAATAAATATAATTTTCAAAACTAATTCTTTTACAAATAATATTAAGTTGTTCTATACAAAACTAAATATTCGTAATTTATTACTGAATTATTCATATTCGTGAAAGAGGTTGCACTCTAGTGCAACGAACTACCAGAATACGCTAAGATCTGTAAACAAACGTAAATAAAGAAGTATTTTTTTCTAATTAGTTCTTACGTAATACAACATTGAATCCCCTCCCGTTCAGAGAACCCTTGGATTTGATAAACACAACAAATAATATCTTCTTGAACATTAATAATTTATTTTATATCATACAATATTTTGAATACACATGTCAACAAATCATTCTCTCGGAAAATAAAAAAGTTTTTTTTTTCTTGGCCGAAACTTTTCTTGGCCGATAGCCCACATTTCCCTTCCATAGTACAAAAACCAGTTCAAGGTAAGAGAGCTCGCAGAAAGCACTGTTGACATTTTCGTGTTTTTTTTTTTTTTGAAAAAATTTTAAGAAATGGCTGAGGCAGGTCCAGGTCTCTCACAGGAGATATCGCGAACTTCAAGATGAAAGAAGTTCTTAAAGAAACGAAACGCAAAACTACCGATAAAGTTGCGAAGGCATGTGTGGGTAGAATATGCTCATATATCTAAGTAGTGCTTTGGATCGGGCTTCTGTTTATTCCAGACCCTGATAAAAAAGTTAACATCCAAGGTGACCAGTTTATTACACTCTATGTAACTTCTTTTTTTTAAATATTTTCACCAACTTAACGTATCTTCGAGTGAACGGTTGATTTATATCAAGCGAAGTTGTTAGTTACCATTTCGATAGACACAGTTGTTAAGAGGGAATTCAGTATAATAAAAGAAGATTCGCTACTTTAATATGCTTCCCAATTCAAGAAATTAATCAACCGTGCATTACATTGAAATGTAGGTTTGACTTCGATTTTCAAGAGATTGTACTTGCTTCAAAAAGTCTAGTGGCCAATTTTCTAATCAATACTCCCACTTTACCCCCATTTCTCGAAGCCATCGTTCAAGACAAGTTGCGTGATCATCTTTCTTACTATAATAAGTATTCAATTCAATTATTATGCCATCACAGAGAAAACAGTTAGCAACAAAAATCACCATCGTCAATTTGTACTTAGTATATCATATATTATCATTTACTTTAATTACGTCAAATATCATTTTTCTAACATTTAAAAAATATTTCTGCATTTGAAGGCGTACTACAAAACGAAAAGTCTTAAATGAATAAAACATTCTTTGTCATTATATGAATGACATTTCAGTTTCAAACATTCACAATAAATTACTGATAAAAAAGCAATACACATTTGATTTATTTTTTTCTTTAGCGTCGATGAATATTTCGTAGAATAACACCTAATTAATCAACGTATGCACCAGTACAACAAGAATGGGTACCCAATGGCAGATTTTATAGTTGTTATTAATATAGTTAAAATAAAAGCGAAAAATGTTGTGTGTGACAATACTTAGAGAGAAGAGAGAGACAAAGACAGAGACAGACAGACAGAGGAGGAGGAAAAAGGGAATGATTTTAAATTGCATGAAAAAATCTAGTTGCGTGAAATCTAAATCCTGGGAAAATAATGTTCGTCGTTGTTATATAGAAATCAAACATCTGATCGTGGTGTGATATAGGATTGAAACAGCATGAGCCTTTCAAAAAACGCGGGTCTTCTAAAAACTTTCAACTGTTTCGAACGGCGATATTACGAATTACAAGTATGTAGTATTTACAGTCGCCACTGGAGAGCAGCACTTTAAGGTACCACCGTGCCTTGAATGTATTTGGTCGTGGTAGTTCACGCGCACGGCACAAGGAAGCGCACGTGCCTTAAATCTATAAGATCCTCATGGCGTGCTGGTTCTATAACCCATTTGCCATTCTCAAGGCCTGATTTTGAATTTTTTGAAGCTTATCAATGTACCTTTCCTAAAGGACGGTGATATCAAGAACCCACCCATCACTCCATTGTTTTGACCTAATTAATGATTTATAAATCAAAAGTAAACATTGCAGGGACTAGCACCCCACCAGGTTCGACCTTCAAACCAACTAATAATGTTTCATATGCTGATCGACATTTATTATTAACGATTTCAATATGAGATTTCCAATTAAGTCGTCGATCTAACACATTCCCAGAACTTCTTGCATTAATGAAGCCTTTTACATCTAGAGTATCAATTTTCAATGAACATTTAGAGTTTGTTGTCCTTCGCGATTTATCAAATACCACTAAACCACATTTTGTCAGGTGCCACTGCCAAGCCTCTATTGCTAAGAAACAAGTAACTCTATCAATTACAGTTTCCAATGCTCTCACCTGATCAATAACACAATTGCTATTTTTTAATATATAAACACACATCATCTGCAAACTGTAAAATTTTAACGGAGTCATCTACCACTTCCTCTAATTTCTCGTATAAATCGAATACAAGAGAGGGCTCAACACACTGTCCCTGTGGTAGGCCATTCTGAACTTTTTTCTCTATGATAGTGTGTTTAATAAAAAGGAAACATTACGTTCAAATATTAAATTTTTAACAAAACAAATGATTCTTTCGGAATCTTTAAATCAATTAAATCATTTAATCAAAATATAGGAATTACGTTATCAAGGCTCCTCGTATGTCCAAAAATAGAGCAGACAGTCTCCTTTTTATAAAAACTATGATGTACATCAGATGTTAGGATACTCAAATTATCAATACTCGATTATTTTTTTCGAAATCCAAACTGGGTATCAGCCAATAGTCTATTGTTTTCCAACCACCACTGAAGTCCTTTCTTTTATTAATTTCTCCAACATTTTTAATATACATGAAGCTAAAGAAATGGGTCGAACTTTATTTGTATCTCCTTTAGTATAAATATCACTAAATAATTTTTCCATTCTTCTGGAAATTCATTCCTAAAACACAATATCATTGTATAAATCTAATAAAACTCTTTATAAAATTCAGGTAATTTTGATAAAACTAAATAATTGATTTTATCAATCCAGGTGAAGAATGTATGTTGACATTATTTATAACATAACTGAGCTCTTCAAAAGAAAAGGGATTTTCCCCAAAAAGAATTATTATCACTATCGTCCTCTGTGTCCTTTACTTCCTTACAATCGTCAACAATAAATATCTTTTGGAGTACATAATTTTTCAATAATCTCTCTCATATTTGTTCTTGCTTTTGTTTCCACCACCACTATTAATTCTATTAGAACTATTTTGTAAACATTTTTAATTATTCTCCAAAATTCTGTAATACTGGTTTGTGGTGTAATTGATTCACATTTTTTACAAAAGCATTCTTTTTTTTGCTCTCTTAGTGTTTTAATAACTAATGCTTCCGTTCTTTTAACCTCAAGAAATCTATTTCTATCGAACTTGTACCTAATAGATTTTAAAGCTGCCTTACGCAGCCGTACTGACTGCCTTTGACATTCGTCATTCAACCAAATACATCCTGTTTTAATGCGGTTCCCTTTGTTTTTTTAATTTTATCGAATCATCGAACCCATGAACACTTTTATTACATGTCGGTAGAGATTCTAAATAGAATCATTTAAAAATTTAACAAAAGTGTTATATCGATCAGTACATATAAATTAGTGAATTGTAAACTATTAAAAAAAGTCTTATTTTCATCTAATATTTTCAAAAATAAGTCCCAATTCATCTTTTTAAAATTATATTTATAAACCCCTTCTTTTTGAAATGAAGGTTCAATACCGATTTCAAATTCAACCGGAAAATGATCACTACCCCATTTATCTTCCAAAACATCCCATTTACTCATCAACGCTAGATCCGGAGAAAACAAATGTCAAATCAAGATTGGAATAATTGTAACCAGAGCAAGACAAATTAATGTGAGTTGGACTACCATTGTTTAATAATACGGAAATTATCGAAATCTAAATTATCTACTATTATATTACCATTTGAACAAGTTTTAGAGCTTCCCCATAAAGGGTGATGGCATTAAAATCCCCCGCTACAATAGAGTGTCGAACATTGGCTTGTACAAGAGAATTTAAAAAACTGGTCCATTCTTGTAAATTAATGTTAAACTCGGGACGTCTATAACAGACTGTAATTAATGTTTCTCCAAAATCAGTATCAACCACAATCGAACCGGTTTCCAATGATTGACCAGCAAAATTTAAAATAATTTTGTCAAAAAGTATACCCTCTTAACTAATATAGCAATACCCCCTCCTTTCTTATTAAGTCTATCAAATCTTACTGAGGTGAATCCTCTCAAATTGAAATATCATCTTCTTTAGCCAAGTTTCAACAAGCAAATTAAATCGTATTTTTGTGTTTTTTAATTTGAAAATCAAATTTGTTACGAATACTGCGACAATTCCATTGTAAAATTTTTAAATTATTAACCATTAAAAATAAAATTGTGTTATAGATACAATATCAAAATTAATTAACATTTCTACTTATTTCTACTTTTTTCAAATTATTATTTTTAGCCGTACCTCTATTGTCTTTTGCAGATAATCTTTTTCTTGATTCATCCGTGACTTTACTAAATCGTTTATTACTTTGAACTTTTATTTGAATTTCAGCTGGAAGACACGTGGGATCACCGGTGCCATTCTTTATCTTGCTACTTGCTTCCTTTGAAGAACTTTTCTGCATTGGAGATGAACGAAACTTCCCGTATTATTTGAAATTTCATCTTCATTTACATTCTTCTTTTCAGCTTGACTCCTTGTATCTCTTAAAGCAATTGCGTTCTCAGTAGCAATTTGAAATTTTGGCGTAGTCTCTTCATTTATTCTCACTGCATTGCTGTAGGATTCGACAAATCGTTTTCGTCATGTTTCCTCCATAGTAGGAAAATCATCTTTTACTCTCCTTGGAATTCTGACACCAAAGACTTTTTTCCTAGCTTCAGCATAAGAGATGTTTTCAAACGCCATCTTTTCATAGACGAGTTTGAATTTCTGGTATATTGGGCAAGATTTATCAGCAGATTGATGCATTCCTTTGCAATTGGAACATTTGGGTACTTCCAATTCACATTTCTCATGATTTGTTTCTCCACAAACTCTACAATGCTTCTTATCTCGACAATCTTTGGCCATGTGCCCAAATCTAAAACAATTGAAGCATTGCAATGGTCTCTTAACAAATGGTTTTACTCTGGATTTTACTAAATAAAGAGATATCTCCTTTGGCAATACTTCCCTTCAAAATGAATTATTACTGATGTTGTAGGAATCCATTTGTTTTCTTTGCTATATGGATCTCTTTTGTTAAGTCTAGTAACTCTGACTATTTCAGCTGAAGATACAATATCTTTCATTAAAGTCTCTGAACTTATATCCACCGGTAGACCTCTCAAACACACCTTTCCTTACCTTTCTAAATTCAGGAATGAAAGTGATGAAACCTCGCTCTTCGAAGATGTTATCGCTTAAAGCCTGATTAGCTCTTTCTCGATTTTCGAATATCATCACTCCTTTACCACGACCTTCTTTTCTTATTTCGTGAATAGAACGATATTTCTCCATTGCGATCTTACCGATTTTATAAATGCAGAAACTACTTGACGAGCCATTTTTTACATTTTACCCAAATTCCAAATGGACCAACACTTTTATCGGAGTATCCTTCAGGACTTATATCCCATCCGCCTACGGTCTCATCTTCAGTTTTTTTCTTCACACTCACACTGTTATCTTCTTGTTTATCTTCAAGTGGTCTTTTTCTTCTTGTGGTTGTATGCATATTGACCACATCTTGCCATTCTATTCTTCACTTCATCCATATCCTGAGATTCCATTATTTTTATCCGCCCGCAAGCCGGGGGATTTTATACGATGTTGAGCTTCTGAGGGAAGGTTCTTGTGACACCAATTTTCGGATTAATTCCAGTGGCTCAATATTTGTCTTCAATGACTGAAGATCTTTCAGAAGTGTACAATACAGCAAATATTACTTGTCTTAAAACGTGCCGAAAATGTACTACACGTCTGTATTTTAATGCTTGGCCAAAAACATGTCTACATACATTCATGTCAACGTAATTGTAGCAGAAACCTAAAATTACGTATTTAACGATTAGATTGAAGAATTATGTTATAAATATTTATTGAAATGTTTATCTCAAATTGATAACAAATTGTTAAATAATTTAGAATTAATCGTACAAGTTGCAGATAATTTTATATATGAAAATAATTTTGAAAAATCATTATTAGTGGAATGTTATCAACATGTATGGTTTTTGCAAGATTCAGTTGTGAAATCAGATACTCATTTTAAATATAAAAATAATTTCATAATAATTATTTTAGACCGAATATAGATTTGATAAGCGGTAAGGAAATACTTAAATCAAAATCGCCGGGAAAAGAATTTGAGAAAAAATTTCCCAAAACTGATCAAGTAATACAAATTTTTACAGATGGTTGTAAATTGTTTACTGAAAATGGTAAGAATCAGGTGGGGTATGCTGCTTGGAGTGAAGAGAAAGATTTTCAGTTTTCCTGTCGAATACTAGATGCTGCATCTATATTTACTGCAGAATGTAAAGCTTTACTTAGGGTGATTGAAAAAATTATTGGTCGTGGTTCTGGAAACTTTGATGTGTTTACAGATTCAGAGAGTGCCCTTATTGCTCTAAAAATATTTACAGCGATGATTTGTCTTTCATAATCAATTTAATAAGACACAAGTTGGCATATGCTTATCAGAAAAGAATTAAAGTACAATTAATATGGATTCCTGCCCATAAAGGGATTATGGGCAATGAAATGGCTGATATAGAGGCGAAATTGGCTGGGAAAAATTTTTGTTTCTCCAATGACCCTATTCCGTTCTCGGATTTCTTCATGGAATTCAAACTCAAAATTCGGAATAAAACTGAAGACTTACTTATTAAAGAGGGAAAAAATAAGGGGTGTTTTTATTTTCAAAATTATTTTGACAATTTTTGTAGTAAACCTTGGTTTTTTAATTTTAAATTACCTAGGAAGGCCATTGTAACCATCAACAGAATTAGAAGTAATCATACATCACTAAATTGTAGTTTATCAAGGAAAAGTATTATAAATGATAAAAACTGTGTTTGTTGTGAAGGTAAAGCTTCGAGACGCTTATTGGCGCCTACAAAGGTGGTAGCATTGTCCGAATAAATGGCACTAGGCAAACCTCGCCGAGCAGTGAAGCGCTTGAGAGCCATGAGAAGTTTTTCAGCGGTCAAATTACTAACAATTTCGATGTGAACTGCCTTGGTTACCATGCAAAGAAACAAGGCAATGTAGACCTTTGTACAGGCCTTGCCACGGACACCAAACTTAGCCAGAAATGTCCACTATAATCCACCCCCACAGTGGGAAAATGCCGGCTAGGTGTAACGCGCACAGAAGGCAAATTACTCATTAATTGCTGCACCGGGTAGGCGCATGTCTGAAGCAAGTTACACATCTACGAATCACTGATTTGATCGCTCTACGAAGCGAAATTATCCAAAACGCTGTCGTAGGTGCCTGTCAGCACTTGTACATTGGCATGTGACAAATTCAAATGGGCATTGAGAATTAGAGCACTGGTAAAGTGATGTGTGCGAGGAAGAATCAGTGGGTGAAGCATGTTGAACGGCAGTTCTGCTTCTGATAATCTTCCGCCTACTCTTAAACATCCTTGTTTATCAATGAACGGATTAAGTGGCAACAAACCACTATGGCAGGGCAATTAGCATTGCTATCAAGTGCCTTCAAAACAGCTGGAAAGGCAGCTTGTTGCACAAGTTTGATGCATTGCAACTCAGCAGCATCAAGTTCAGAGACTGTTAAATGTTGTGGCAAAGGAGTTTTAAATTTTCTACTTTACCAGATTTTGATTTAAGCAAGGTAATAAAATCTTAAAATGTAAGCCATTACTCTTAAAGCCTTGTAATAAGAAACCATAGCGTGAACAAATTCTGTCATTTAAATAATTTGAATTGACGTTAGAAAGAAGCAGGACAGAATTTTAATAACTAAAATACCGTTAGTTGGCCAAAATTCTGAATGGAGTGTTAAAAAATTGGGCCCGAACCACAAATGCTAGAATTGACTAAGTCCCTTGGTTTTCACACCGCGAGAAAGCAAATCAGCTGGGTTTTCTGTTGATTGCACATGCCTCCAGGTAAATTCGTTGGTTGCCTCTCTGATATATTGAACGCGATTGCGAGCGAAGATGTTACCTTTAAGAGGAGGTGTTCTTAACCAATCCAAAACAATTTGGAGTCGGTCCACAACATGACACTATCAGCAGAAAATTCTTAGCAAAAATTTTATCACCTTATTTACAAGTTTTGTTAAGAGGACTGCTGCACACAGTTCCAGGCGAGGATTGTGAGGGCCACGTCACCCTTAGCCTTCATGCTAGATGGTACCACTCGTGATTTGGCACAGAGCAATTTAGAGGTATTGATGTTATGCTCATTTGTAGAGCGAATGTAGATGACAGCGCCATAAGCCTTCAGGCTACTGTCACAAAACCCGTGCAGCTGTATGTTCGAGCAGCTCGAAGGCAGTACACACCGTGCTATTTCTAAATTGGGAATGTCCGCTAATGATAAAAATACCTCATGCCAATTAAGGGCTATGTCAGGTGGTAATGTGTGATCCCAACCTAAGTCATAACTCCACAATTTCTGAAATAACAACTTGCAAGTAATGATAGATGGAGCCAACAAACCTAAAGGATCGAAAAGAGAAACAAATGACAGAAAGCATTGTTCTTTTAGTAAATTTGCTAGTGTTGAAATCAATTTCGTCAGACAATACCAAACTAAGCATGTCCGTAGCAGTGTTCCAGGATAACCAAGAGTAGAAATCTGCTCAGAATCTTTAGAACCGAAAATTTTCTGACTAGATTTAGCTAACAAGGATGTTGACAGATTTTCAAGTGCTGCCTTATTATTCGAGGCCCATTTACGCAATAGAAAACCACCCTTAGACAGGAGTGTGTTGATTTCGGCTATAACATTTTTAGCAATATCACTGGTTGAACAAGAGAACAAGAAATCATCCACATCAAAATTACTTGTCAATAAATGGGAACTCATGGGAAAGCTTGCCTTTTCATCGGCTGCGAGCTGATGTAATGTTCGAATCGCAAGAAAGGTAGCTGGTTTAAGACCATAGGTCACAGTAGTTAGCACGAAATCTTGTATGGGTTCAGAGGGACAAATCTCTCCAGAGCACGTGCTGTACGTTCCAATCAGTTTTATCTAAATTGACTTGGCGAAACATCATTTTTAAGTCAGCAACAATGCCAATTTCGTTAAGCCTAAACTTGAGCAATAGATCAAAAAGATCATCCTGAATTTTGCCACCGTTCAAAAGAGCATCATTAAGTGAAATGCAGTGGTGTTTTGGCAGAAGCATCAAAAACTACTCTTATAGGAGTACTTTCACTGTTTTTTAGGACCCCATGGTGTGGCATATAATAATTAACACGATCATTAGAGGGCAATGCAGGCTGCATATGTCCTAACTCTATGTACTCGTGGATGAACTCGTGATAGGATTTTTTTAATGATGGATCTCTTATAAATCTTTTTTCTAAGGCCAGAAGCCGTTTGGTGCTTGAGCTCTTGAATCTCCTAACAGGTCCAATTTAGTGTTGGTAGGCAACCTTACTGTATACCTGCCTGTAGAATCCCTAAAATGGGTGGACATGAAATGGGATTCGACCACTTCCTCCTCATCGAGAATTAATTTGGTGGGTGTGACCTCCTCAATCTCCCAAAATGTTTTAATTTCATTGGGTAGATCGAACGGGATTTGGACTAAGTTACACTGTGGGGAAGTGTGGTTGTCTGAAGGAATTTTACCAGCAACTATCCAGCCCATTCTGTATCCTGGAGTACAGGAAGATCTTTACTAAACCCTTGCGCTGCCTAGGCAACAGAATGTCAAAGAAAACATCTGCTCCAAGCAAGAGGTCTATTGACTTCGAGTGCTCGAATGAGTTGTCAGCATAAACAATATCAGTGGGCAACTTCCAGTGATCAGCATTGACACTAACACACAAAGACCTAGGTATGTCAGAAACAATGGCACAAGTGATTGTTTGTGACCACTCAGAATTGTATTGCATGGCCTTATGGTGAAAGTAACACTGTGTGTGCTTGTCATTACATTAGAAGATATTCCTGAAATGGTGATTGATGTTTTTACAGTAGGCAAATTAAGTGATGCTGCAGCATTTCGAGTAATTAACTTCACGCTGCTACCCGTATCAAGAAGTGATACAAACGTTTTAACCTTGCCATTGTTAGCAACACAAGCAATTTCCGCAGTTGGAATGAGTACAGAACTAGCAGCTTTCGTTAAGCTGCTTGGTATGGTGGCAGCAAGATGTGTATCTGTTGGAGGTTTTCACCAAAATGCAAAAGCTTGTGATGAGGCCTGGCACAAATTGCAAACTTGAAATTGCAGGAGTGACCATAGTTTTAGGATTGAAACATTTCACACATCTGCCAACCTTATTAATAAATTCCTGACGATTTTTAGGTGTAAGATCTAAAACGCATGACAATCTTTAATAAGATGTTCAGATTTACATTTGGGACAAGTTGGGACCTTGTTTTTTACACTATTGTTACTTGCAAATTTTGTAGAATTAAATTTCTCATTAGATTTTAATGAGGTCTGCACTGGATCGTCAATGACTCCTAAGCTACGTTGATGCAATTCTGAATACTCTAACAATGAGTCAAAGGTGGGCAGCTCTTTCTCTGACAATGATAGCTCCCACAATTTTAAGATGTCAGAAGGTAAGCCCCTTTGAGATGAGAGCTATTAGTAACAAATCGGCGAGACTTGTTTCCTCCTGATTGATTCCCTTAATAGCATTCACATGCAGTCTATAAAAATCAATTAAGTTTCTTAATGAATTGGCAGAACCTACAAGTTGTGGAGGTTTGAGAATACTGTTTAAATGAAGGGCAACTAATGATCTGGGTGAATCGTATCATTGTTTCAACAATTCCCAGGCAACATTGAAGTTACTATCTGTTTATGGGCAAATTATGCAAAGGTTTTTGGCATCTCCTTTGAGAGCACCGAAAGATAGTAAAATTTACTAGAATTTGGTAATTCAGATTGTACAACTAGCCCTTCAAATACATTTTTAAATGTCAACCAATTTAAAATATCCCCATCAAAAGTTGTTAATTTAATTTCAGGAAGCTTGATGTTGGATTTGTTTGAACAAGAATTGCTACAAGAGGTGACAGTGTTGTCTAAATAGTCTTTGCAGCATGAGCTGATTCGTAGTCTAATAATTTAGTGGATGCTGAAGCTTGAATTTCATAACATTTGGCAAGAAATTCTTCTAGCTCAGTATAGAACTCAGGTGATGCCTCGATGGCCATCAACAGCAGCATCCAGTTTGTTGAAGACTTTTGTCATAATTTTCCAATTTGATTGAAAGCTCTTTATGTTTGCTTTGAGTGAGAGATTCATTCTCTGTTAAGAATTTGTTAATAGAAGTAGAATTAGCTTCCAGCTGGTCATCAAAGTGGTGACCTTCTTAGGAGGAGTGTAATTAGACATTTTGAATGTTTGTATTTTGTGGCTATTAAGAATTAATATTCCACTTAACACTCAAGTTAATTAGCATCAGGTGCACCGATTGGGATTGGATGTAAAATTCTTAACAGGAAGCCAACACATAACAGACACTGATTGATATAAACTAATCTTACACTTTGAAAATTACTTTCCTAACCTTAAAACAATAATAACACATACATATAAATGACCCTTGAAAAATGCTTGACACACAAGAGAAATTTTCACTGCACATAATAAACAACATAATATATTACACTGAATGATCACTTGTAATAAATAATGCCTTGAAACACTTTGTTGTTGCACGTCTGAGTGTAAAATATTGGTTGGTACTCACGACAATCATACAGAATAATGATCAGCTTTCAGGTGAGCAATCATCTGTGATAAGTGCAGCTTGCATGGAATATACAGCTTGTTGAGTTGTAACATGAAACATTTAACAAATGTATGAGTTGTGGTTCACAGAGAGATGCAATGTTTCCCTTGAGAAACCAAGATATTTCCTTAATAATAGCATAATCTCTTTGATACTTTTTAGATTAGTTTCATATATGCATTTACTTGATTGATGTCATAAACAAGAAGAGCATATATTGTAATAGTTTTTAGCCATCTATTACAAATGAAATAGGTAAATAACTGAAGTGACCATTGGTTTATGAACCGGTATAGAACTTTATGTTAGAAACTTCCAGAGCGGAATGTAGAAAAAACAAGTGAAGGTGATCTAAAGAGAAACGAGTATTTCGGACGAACATGTGAACGCCAGTGGGGAATTAATGGTTGTGTGTTACTAGTCAACGCACAAAATTTATAAGGAACAGAATAAAGTTTGTTTCAGCTAAATCGGGTCACAGAAACGCATAATATCGCGAGTTTTGTGATCACGACATTGACTTTTAACATGTTAAAGAACGAAAACAACAATGGTCGTGACGTCACTTTAGAAAGTTTGGGATATATTAATAAATTAAACGAAAACTAGTGTGTCTACCGAGATTTGGCATATACCAAAGTATTCCGTGGAATACCGGCCAAATTATAAACGTGGTGACACAATTTTTAGGACGCCGACACATTAATAGATAAACATTATGTTCATTAGTTAATTGAGAAATAAACC